>JAIXND010000779.1:6901901-7033875 GCA_023646645.1 Varanus salvator macromaculatus | reverse complement strand
CCCCCCCCCCCCGTCTTTGATAATCATCAAACAAATCCAATGCAAAGGGAGACCAGAAATTAGAAGCTGAGATGACCACCTTGAACATTAGGTAGGTTCATGTGAATATATAATGCCAGCATGTCTCGAACCCTATGAACACCAGTACAGGTGTGTAGGTCAGCATCCGGATGGTTAAGTGTCCAATGTGATTATGCTTACTGACTACTACTAAAGTCACCACTTTTGCCTAGACAACTTCACAGGGTTCTTTTGAAGCTAAACAATATATTGCTCTTGGGTTCTTGGATGAAGAAATAAAGATTCCATTGAAAACATGGCAGTGTCTAAGGAAAGCTTCGCAACAATATCATGCTGTTGAGGCTTCCTGGGCCACTTGGTGCCTCCCAGAGGTATTCCCAGATATAGCATCGTTCTCCTGAAGGTTTCTGAAAGACCACAGGAACCCCTCCCATTGCTATGGCAGATTCTGGTTTTAGTGATCCCTGTTAAGTGGCCATTTATGTAGAATCTCTCTCTTTGTCTCTCACTCACTTTTTATCAACCTTCCCCAAGCTGGTGCCCTCCAGATATTTTGGGCTCCAGCTTCTATTAGCAGCAAACAACATGCGCAGTGGTCAGGAATGCCATGAGCTGCAATCCAAAACACCTGAAGAGGGCACCAGGTTGGGGAACGCTGTTCCTAGTCCCCACTTGGCCATGAAGCTCCCTGGCTGACTTCCAGCCACTCACTGACTTCCGCCTAGCCTGCCTCACAGCTAAGGATGAAATGAAAAGGCCAAACCGTTTGTGATGCCTTTGGCTCTTCACATGACGGGAGGGAAAATGGGATGTAATCATAAAAAATAAGAATAGTTGTGAGATAGAATCAAAGGGAGGAAGCATACTATATGCTGAGGGATGAATGCAATCAGTAAGCAAGGCCATGCATTGCACACTTGGGAAAGGCAAACAGATGAAGATCTTCAGCTCGCCCAATGACTTGGCCTTAAACAGTCCTCCTACTTCTAGCAGCCATGTGCCTTAAATCTGCCTCAGGAAATACGGGTTGTTTGCAGCTTTAAAACAACCCAATCCCTGTACCCTGTTCAGGGGTGCCTCAAGTGTCAGCCATTTTGCTTCCTCAGCAATTTCCTCTTGGCACTGTGTTGTATATGGTAGATGTATACAATTCCTCCACACAAGGGTTTTTCCAATGGCAGCTCTTTCCTTCTGCCCCACAGCAGTGAATGCAGTATAGGGGAAAGTCTTTTGCCCCATTCACTTGTATGGAACGAGGGAAAAGATGCTGCAGTGCTCTGGAGCCCTTGAAATTCTGTTATCTTAGTCTGCACTGCCTGCCTGTATTGCTTCTTGGGTTGGGCCAGCCAGGCCCAAATGAGGCTAATGGGGCAATCCCTATTTCCTGTGAAGTATATTCCATTCAGTTCAATGGGGATGCAAGATCCTGGACATTTATTTGTGAATGAACGTGCTTAGGTTTATGGGGCTTCTAATTCTGTCTGTTCCAGAAGCTAAACTCTGGTTTAGGTAAGCTGTACCTCCCCCACACCCCTCTCAAGATTTTGATGTTGGGGGGAGGGCTTCCCAAGGTTCTTCGCTGCCTATTAAAGGTGAAAGACAGAAATGCCCTCAGCAGAATTTAAAAAAAAAAAAGGCGGGGGAAACAGAACAGGCAAACAAGTAAATACAAAATTAAAAACTTCTGGATGCATTCCTCAAATCACTCCAGTTTAGCATTATTGGAATCCTACTAAAGACTATAAGTCCATCCCAGAAACCAGAGTATGTTGATTTAAACCTTCTGTACTGTTCTGAAGTTACTAAATCGAATTTCCCTCTATCTATGTATCAACCCATCTAGTGGCTTTAGTGGTTTTTGTGGTCTGCAGCCTGTAAAATAGCAAGTAAAACAGGTAAAAGAGGGTAAAACACCTGTCAAAAGAATGAGCTTTCTCATATGTGTTTTAACAACCGTATTTCCACTTATTTTAATGGGACTACTCAAAAAGTTTTTATAAGTTTAGAGTGCAGTCTATACCACAGATCAATTTATTTTTTTACAGAATAGTCACTCTCCAGTTATGACAATAAAATTCAATTTGTAGAAAAAAACAACTTTAAGTCTTAATCTGTTTACAGTATACTTGTCCTTTTAAATAACATATTCTAAGTACACACTCCAATCTTAAACATATTTACTTGTGGGAGGGGCTCGCATTCATTTAAACAGGAGGTTAAATAAGAATAAAAACGGAACGCAACGTTAGACCACCCTGCTGCGACCTTACAGGGCGCTGTGCCAGGAGGAACTTAGCGCTGGGTGTTTATGGAAAATTCATTTCTGGGGAAAAAGAGGATAATTTGGTGCATGGAGAATGCGCTAACCTTGACTTGGGTGCTCCTCTCAGTTTTTCTCTTTTTCTCGGCCTGCCCTCCCTCCATTCAACAGTCTAAGAGAAAGTTTCTTTCAACTTTTCAGCAGAAGGAATCCCACCATTTACAGAACCGCCCACATTCCTCCCTGCCCCTTTGAGCCTTTTATCATTCTATCCAATCCCACACAGACTTGTGGAGACAACAGACCGTGCCATTGGCAGGAGCTGGAATTCTAGGGCCCGCCCAATGTTTGGTTTGTGAATGGGGAAGGGGCGAAGGGGCGGAGCCCAGTGGAATACTCAGACATATATGTGTCCTTTTCCGCTCCTTTTCTCTCCCCCCCCCCCTTGCTACGGCGCGTTCCGTCGGCTGCTGCAGGTCCTTCGCGTAGCCGCCGGAGAGATGGGTCGTATCTGCGAAGTGTAGGGGCGCCAGAGGGATATTTGGCTGCCTCTGGACTCTAGCGAAGAAAAGAATCACGCAGTTAATTGGATTTTTAGCGGGAGGGGGAAAATATTGAAAGCCCCTCGAGTAAAACACCCAGGATCAAGCGGAAGCAAGTCCTAATAATCCGTTTTAAACTAAATCAGGCTTCAAGAAGCTGAGCAGCGAGGCGGGGAACTGGAGCCGGCTAAGTTACCACGGAGGGACTTAGTGAAGGATTTCGTTTGGCTGTTAAATCTCCGCCCCTAGGAAACTTTTTTTAACACCCGCCGCCCTGCAACGTCCTCTGCTCCCGTGGCCAACAGGAGAAATCGCGGCTGCGATTTTGCGGTGCAGGGACTCTTGGATCACTGAGCGGTGCGAGAGAGAAGAAGCGAGGCGCGCTCCGGGAAGGCTTGCGATCGAATTTGGGCTCGCAGCTCGGGAGGAGGATTATTACGCAGCCCTTGGCGAGCGAGCGACGAGAGGGAGCCGGTTTCGCAAAGCGATCCGCCCCCTTCCACCTCCCCCACCCGAGAGCAGGCAGCTGGGAGAGCCGAGGCAGCCGTGCCGCTGCCGTGTGACCCCTTTCGCTTCTCGCCCTTCGGGGCCCCCCGCCTTCCTTCCCTCCTGATGCCGGTGGGGGAAAGCACCTCCGCGCTGTGAAGACCTCCCTCCCTCCTTCCTTCGCCTTCCCTCGCCCGCCCGCCCGCCTGCCTGCCGTGTGTGTGTGCGCGCGCCTGTTTTGTTTCTCTAGCTGCCTGCTGTGTCGGATCATGGGCCGGGGAGCGGCGGCGGCGAGGAGGAGGGCAGCCCCGGCGCGCTCGGGCCTGCTGCTGGCGGTCTTCCTGGGCGCCCTCTGGGGAATGCCGTCGGGCTGCGGGGCCCAGCCCTACCACGGCGAGAAAGGGATCTCGGTGCCGGACCACGGCTTCTGCCAGCCCATCTCCATCCCGCTGTGCACCGACATCGCCTACAACCAGACCATCCTGCCCAACCTGCTGGGCCACACCAACCAGGAGGACGCCGGCCTGGAGGTGCACCAGTTCTACCCGCTGGTGAAAGTGCAGTGCTCGCCCGAGCTGCGCTTCTTCCTGTGCTCCATGTACGCGCCCGTCTGCACCGTGCTTGAGCAGGCCATCCCGCCCTGCCGCTCCCTGTGCGAGCGGGCGCGCCAAGGCTGCGAGGCCCTCATGAACAAGTTCGGCTTCCAGTGGCCCGAGCGCCTGCGCTGCGAGAACTTCCCCGTGCACGGCGCGGGGGAGATCTGCGTGGGCCAGAACACCTCGGACACCTCCGGGGCAGGCGGGGGCACCGGGCGCCCCGGGGGGGGCACGGCCTACCCCACCGCCCACCTGCCTGACCCCCCCTCGCACCCGCTGCCTCCCACCAGCTACGCTTTCTCCTGCCCCCGGCAGCTCAAGGTGCCGCCTTACCTGGGCTACCGCTTCCTCGGGGAGCGGGACTGCGGGGCGCCCTGTGAGCCGGAGCTGCCCCACGGGCTGATGTACTTCAAGGAGGCCGAGGTGCGCTTTGCCCGCCTCCTGGTGGGCATCTGGTCCGTGCTGTGCTGCGCCTCCACTCTCTTCACCGTCCTGACCTACCTGGTGGACATGAGACGCTTCAGCTACCCGGAGCGGCCCATCATCTTCCTCTCGGGCTGCTACTTCATGGTGGCCGTGGCCTACGTGGCGGGCTTCCTGCTGGAGGACAAGGCGGTGTGTGTGGAGCGCTTTTCCGAGGATGGCTACCGCACCGTGGTGCAGGGCACCAAGAAGGAAGGCTGCACCATCCTCTTCATGGTCCTCTACTTCTTTGGCATGGCCAGCTCCATCTGGTGGGTCATCCTCTCCCTCACCTGGTTCCTGGCGGCTGGCATGAAGTGGGGCCATGAGGCCATTGAGGCCAACTCCCAGTACTTCCACCTGGCTGCCTGGGCCGTGCCTGCCATCAAGACCATCACCATCCTCGCCATGGGGCAGGTGGACGGCGACATCCTCAGCGGCGTCTGCTATGTGGGCATCTACAGTGTGGATGCCCTGCGTGGCTTCGTCTTGGCCCCGCTCTTCGTCTACCTCTTCATCGGCACCTCCTTCCTCCTGGCCGGCTTCGTGTCCCTTTTCCGCATCCGGACCATCATGAAGCACGATGGCACCAAGACTGAGAAGCTGGAGAAGCTCATGGTGCGGATCGGGGTCTTCAGTGTCCTCTACACGGTGCCGGCCACTATTGTCCTGGCCTGCTACTTCTATGAGCAGGCCTTCCGGGAAACATGGGAGAAGACCTGGCTCTTGCAGAGCTGCAAGAGCTACGCCATCACTTGCCCCACCAACTTTGCCCCCATGAGCCCAGACTTCACTGTCTTCCTGATCAAGTACCTCATGACCATGATTGTGGGCATCACCACCGGCTTCTGGATCTGGACTGGCAAAACCCTCCAGTCCTGGCGGCGTTTTTACCACAGACTCAGCACGGGCAGCAAAGGGGAGACGGCGGTATGAAGGTCGTCCCCAAGGCTGCTCGCAGATTTTTGTGGGCAACAGGCTCTTTGAAGGAACGGGGGGGGGGGGGTTGGAGGGAGGATGTTCGCTCCTTCAAGCTTAGCCTTCTTACCAGGAGATCGCTGTTGACACACAATGGACCTTCTGGCTTGCCAGCTGAGTGGAAGAGCACAAAATAAGTGTCCTTTTTCTTAAGACAGCTCTTCACCCCTGTGAGAATTCCTTTACTTTCTTGCACCCACCCCACAAATAAGTACTGCAGTATCTTTTCAAAGGGAAATGCTGGAATTGTGCCAAGGATTCAGAGTTCTTGGGGGAGGGAAGGGTGGATAAAGGGGAGAAAAACAAATGTATTCTTTTTTTAATGACATGGTGGTCACTTTTGTATATTTCCATGGTGTCAAATTGAAACTGCTAAGCCATCTCTACCTCTACCCCTATCCACACAGACAAAGACATTCCCAGAGTCCCAGTCCATTGCCTTTGTAATCATATCCAGGCAGGTATCAGGGTCTTTTTTGGGGTGGCCCCCTCCCCACCCTCCCAAAGATGATGTTGCCAGTAAAGTGTGCTTACGCATTTTATTACTCTGGCAGTGCAACCCTATTCATGTCTGCTCAGAAGCATGCCCTATTGAGTTCAGTGCTACTTACACCCAGGTAAGTGTGTCTAGGATTGCAGTTTTGCATGCTTATTTTGAGGAGTAAGACACTGAACTCGATGGGACTTAAACCTCTAAGTAATCAGGCACGGGTTCCCACTGCAGGGTGTGGGTGGGTTTCCCCCACTTCAGTTTAAAAGTTTCCTTCCCCATGAATCCTGTTTTTGGCAAATGTGTCTTGCAGGGGGCTTGGGGTGGGGAGGGGAGGGGTGGGGAGGAGAGCTGCTATGTAGGACTCTGAAAAAGAAGTGACATGTTGATTTTGGGTAGAATGCTTTTTACTCTCTTCCCTTTTGTTGGAGGAGACAAAAGAGAAACAAAAGTGTGTTTCTTCGCAGTCAGGCATAAGCATGGGATCAGTTTTTATGGGGAAACTTAACAAAGAATTTGTTGAGGTTCAGCTGTGGAGTTGCGAGCTTGGGCAGCCTCACATTCCTGTTTTGAAAACGGAGGGAAAGGGAAGTCTGAGTGAGGTCTCATGTTTAACTCCATGAAATCTGAGATGCCTTCCTCCTCCTTTCTGCCTCTCCCTCTCAATCTCTCAATGGAGTTTTAATTCAGAACACCTGACAAAACAGCCAGCACTGAAATATGTAAAACAGGGCATTGATAATATCCCCTTTCTTTCCACAAGGCTGTAGTTCTCCCTGCTGCTTATTTTTATATCACCATGCTGCCTGGGGATAATAGAGGTTGTAGTCCAACACATCTGGAAGGTTTCTTGCTTTTAATTCCCCTTGAAATCAAGCAGATTTCTGAAGTGCATCTGTGTTGTGAATTGTGGGCATCCCTCTATCAGAAGCAGTCAGATTTGCAGCACAATCCTATCCATGTTTACCCAGCTGTCTGTGGTGTTGTGTTCAGTGGGGCTTATCCCATAGAAAGTGTTAAAGTTTGGTACACCTAACTGCAGGCTTCATTTTGTGTACTTGGTACAATCTGGTACGTTCAAGTATGCCATGACTGAGGCTGCAATCCTATTCAGGTGTATTGGGAAGCAAGACCCGCTCAGCAGAGGATCAGGCTAGGTGTCCGAGTGAAGTCAATAGGATGGCATTATTCAGTACAGGTCCACACTGACATTTTTCTGGATTGTGCCAATGGAATTGTGCAATCCTGCATATATGTATTTGGGGAAAGCCCCATTAAGTTCAATGGAAGTCCCAAATGAGGATTCAGTGGCAACTTAAGGAACAATAGAGTGCAGCAACTGGTTTCCTTTGTTTCTGAGCTGTGCATTCCTTTAAAAAACAGCCATGTTCTGCATCACTTTCTTGATTGGTCACCTTATTAAATATAGGTCTTACAGTTCTAAAATAAAACTGCAAATATGATCTGCATCTCATACTTGAAATTCCCCCAGAGAGGGGACTGATGAAAAGAAACCAAATTTTACAGTGGAAGTGATTCATATTGCTCTCTGAAAAGTCAAGAGATGCTATTTCTCTTTGTCTCTTAAAATCATATTAAAATTTAATTCTTTCTTTTTGTACTGTGGGGGGATGAGATGACTTTGTTTTCTGTAAACTTAAGGCTTTGACTTTATTTTTGTCTGAAACACTAATAGGAAAACTGTGGCCTTTAACAAGTCTTACTTTCTTCCCAAGGCAGCAATCATTTCTCTCTTTAATGAATGAAGATCAAGTTCTCTAAAAAAGAAACACAACAGCCCAGCACCTCATGGAGGAGCCTGGGGTGGGGGGGGGGGGATGCCGCCATCAAAGGGGCATACCAGGTGGTGTGTCTAGGGAGGAAGCAGTGAGAAATCCATCCGGCCAGTCTGGAGTATATTTCATCTCCCTGGTTCAGCGATCCTGGTTGGTTTGGGAGCTTTTAAAATGTCCACAAGACTAGCTGAAAGTGCAGTATGTATATTTTGTAAATCTGACATTTTGTAAGAAAATATATATATGTATTTATGTTTTTACTTTTTGTTTTGTTTTCAAAAGGTCTGTGTAAGACTCATTTCTTATGTACAGAACACAAAATAAATGGATTTTTAATACAATGCATAATGTTAATTCCATAATAACCTTCCCCACTTGATTTTGTGAAGTCTTTGGATTGTTAAGACTTGTTAAATCTAGGTGGTGTTAAAGCATCTTTCTGAAAGCTGTAGTGATGAACACAGTGAAACTTGTGCACAATATGCCATGTTCAGGCCAGGTCCCAAGTTTCTACTGGGAGCAAGTCCAATTGATTCCCAGAATAGAGTGGTTAGTGTAGCTTACTCCACTGGGTCCAGTCACTTCTGGAAGGCACTAATTGAGAAAGCAGCTAGGCTACTTCCTGGAATTTCATGCTCAAATGTATAAGGGACACCATGAGGAGTTCAGGGCTGCCTCAGTTTATGCTCTACGTTTATAGAGCATATGCTCTGCCTTTGCTCTTTGAGAAGAGCTGTGGCCGTCCAAGCCTAAGCTCAATGCAATGGCAACTAGCACGTGTGGCAGCAATCCCAGGAACAAGTGGAAACGCTGGCTGCCGGAACAGGACAGGTGAGTGAAGCTCCAAAAACATTTCATGCGTTTCCAGCTACTGCAGGATCTTCCTCTGGTGCTATCCGTGAGTCCAATACTATGGCTCTGTTGCACCCTGCCTGTTGCCCTCATGGTGGCCAGGCCTTTGGGAACCCCGTTTGTGAGGGGTGAGTGGGACCCCATGCTCCCACACGTGTGTCGCCGCCATGGGCATGCTTGGGCATCCTGCCTCTTGGAGACCGTCAGGTCAAGTCACGGCACCATAGACAGAATGATCCTTTCTGAATTTGCCAAAGTTTGCTCCACGCAGCCAGCCTGTAGTAGGTCCAAAAGATGACTGGGGTGCCAAAATAAAAAGAGAGGGGAACAGTTCATCTAGTTTGCGGACCTTTGAAAGATCAAAGGGTAAACTTTTGCTCTCAGAGGGTCTCCAGGTGGCCTATGCAGTCTTCCCTTCTTTTATCGTCAATGCAATTCTGTGAAGCACCTTGGGCTGAGAGCACATGACTTGCCCAAGGTGAACTTTGGGGCTCTGGAAGTTCCTGCCTTGGCAGAAGGTGCAAAGCAACAGGCTTTCATTCACTTTCATCAGTAGCTCCTGAGGAGCCCCTTCAGTGAGGCCTCTGCCCAGCACTTGCTTGCTGAAGAGCCCCATTGAATGGCTGAAATCCCACAAATGGATGAGGCTTCCGGGACGCATGCCTGTTTCTTGTGAGCTGTGGGGCCTTGCCCTCACCCTGCCTGAACCCGGAGCCCGGCCTGGAAGCCTGCCTGCACGATTGTGCAATTCTCGCCCGATAGTGGCCAGCCGCCTCCTATACAAGCCAGTCTGCCATTATGGAGTTCCTCATAAAGGAAGCAATTCTCCACAAACAATTTGAGGATATTGCGGTTTGTTTTTCATCACTTGTTCTTCACTTTATTCCCCTGTCTTTAAGGAAGTTGCTCAATGCACAGTTCCCCCTCTTGCTCCCCCCCGCTGCCTTCTCCATAAAAGTGACTTGCGGAGTTGGTTGAGTTATTGCAGTCTGACTATGCACTCAAGTGAAGGTCACATGCAGGATTAAAATGTGGCCACTTGCAAGGGCTGCTTCTCGTGAGTAAACAGTGGAAAACAAACAATTGCTAATTGCTTCTGCAAGTGAAAGCACAAAGTTCACACGGTTCTTCTTTGGCTTGCATCTATTCTACCTGGGAGTTGCTTTTGCTGAGGCTGCCGTTCCGCGGATGCAATGCAATCTGAAGCATCTTTACTCTGAATTAATTCCCACTGCATTCTATGGGTCACCACCCGGGAAGTGTACAGTCCGGAGCCCACTTCCATGGGACAAGATCACCATGGCAAGCAATAGGACTTACTTCAGAGTAAATAAGATGACCCTATTAATCCCACTGAACTCAATGAGCTTAGTTCCTCAGCACAAAGGCACCAGTCTGGAAGGCACACTGAATTTAAGCTGTCGATTCAAATAATTAGGTTATTCATTATAAGAGAAGTCCTATGACTTGACACAGAATCCTTGCCATCAAATGTTATCTTGATGTAATAACACACTGTTTACTGGAACTCAGTGCTATATGTCAGGTCAACTTGAGCAAAGAAGATAAAGCATTTTTCCTGATCAGTAACAGACATAGCACAGCAATGTGATATTTCTGCTGCTGTTACCCACTAGTTGTTCACAGCAGATAACTACAAACAAGGGGGTAGTTATTTTTAAATATTGGCAAAAGAGTTATAGCTTCCGTCTTCCCCACCTGATGACTTCCACATGTCTTGTACTACAACTCCCATGCTGTCTGGAGTTGATAGGAGTTGTTATCTGAAGGCACTAGATTTTGGAAGTCTGATCTGATTGCATCTACCACCAATTTTCTTCTTTCTAGTAACTATCCATTTATATTACATTTGTATGTTTTCTTTCCTCTAGTGACCTCAGGGCAGTGCCAGGCATTCTGTAGATGTGTCTTATATTTATTAGATTTATATTCTAAATAAGGTAGTTTATAAATCAGGATAGCTTACAATACAATATTGATATACCATAAAATATTGAGTATGTTCAAGTAAGCTAAAATGTCTTTTCTGTAACAATAGCATCCAAATGGGTCAAATAAAGACATCTAAAGGAGGCCTTCCCCAGGTGCTGGGAAAACATCTGGGTGCACAGCAGCCAAGCCACTCTGGGAAGAGTGTTCCACAGCTGGGTGCCACCACTGCAAAGGCCCTCCACTCAGATATCGGGGAAACACAGGGAAGGGGTTCAGCTGTATGTAGTAAAACATTCCCCAGAGTTCATGTCTCTTGCTTCAGTCTAAGCTTTTTGTGGCACCCAGCTAATGCCTCCACACATATTCTACATGAATGAAGTACCCAGCTAACACCAGAACGTGGCTGCAATGCTGTTAATAGGACTTTCCTGACAAATAGAAGATGTCACATTTTTGAGACCCATTGGGTCTTAAAAATTCTTTCAGCCTGAAGAGCAAATTGCATTCAAGAGGGCTCTTGGCTGTTGCACTCCATTACTGAGTGGGGCTAAAGCATTAAAAAACTCAGCATTTTTGATCCTAAAAGTCTTACTATTGCCAGTAATTAAGCTTTGAGTGAGACATCTCAGCTGTTTAGAATGGAAGGAAAACTGTACAAAAACTGTGAAACCTGCAAAGAGGAGGCAGCTGGGGAAAGGGGTAGGAACTTGACCCTCTGGAAATTGACTCTCAGGCAGGCCAAACTGGGGGTGCAGGGCAGAGGTTCAAGAGCTTTGCAACAAAACCAGGGGACAGACTGACTCTTCCTCCATGAAGTCCACTGTCTGAATAACAACTAAGTCATCCTGGACAAGCCAGATGGACTGCAGAAATCCCGCTTGTTCCAGTTGTGTCAATGGACATAGTATCAGAGAACTGATTCTGTTAATTTACACACAGAAAGAACCTGAAGTAGGGAAGAGCTGAGAGCTTGACTTTTGACAAGTGTAACCCAGCCCCTCTTGGTATTAGGAAACTCTGACTTGCAGCGACTTGTTTATGCAGGGTGCCTAAGCCATGTCGCAACTTGGGTTGATCACACATTTTTATTTGGTATATGGATTGCTTTGAAAGAAAATCTGAGAATGCAATTAACATTCGTTGCAGAGTGTAACCGTAAATCTCAGTTGAATGTCTTTGTGTGTCGACCATGGGCTTCATGCCTCATTCCGTGGAATGTGCTGGATTCGCCACACCTAAGCAAGAAGATTACAGATAAATAAGGTGATATTTTCTTTTTTTTCTTGGACCAGTTTCTGGTGGTCTAAAAGTGTGCCAATCTCTGAGTGTCACAGGATTCTTCATCAGGCAGAAATGAATGTCCTATGAAGAGCAAGATGCCTTATGTCAAACAAACATTCTCCAACTAGACTGTGGCTTAATTCGGTTTTTCTCCAGTTTTCACATTTAAATTTTCCATTTTAAAATTGTAACAACTGCAGATTTCCATTATCCCATTGGACCCACAGTAACAGAAACCTTCCTTGCACACACTGCACTGAACTGAATGAGGGCCGTGCATAGAATGGCACCAGGCTCTTTTGGAAGCTCTTCCTTTCCATAAGCATGTGCAAGACATGGTCCCAGAAGCCTGGCCCCAAAGTATGGTGACAAGAGGCGTAATGTCAGCATGCTTTATGACCCACCTGTGACCCACCCTCTTTCCAAAAGTAGCCACGTTGATAAGTAAATTCCAGAATCCATATTCATGTTACCCCTTTATTAAAAGATAAAGATCGCTGGAAATGTGCAAGCTTTCAAGATTTCTACATCTCTTCAGCAGGCAAGATATTACAAAAAGAGGGGGATTTGGAAGGGGAAAAAATCTGATGGTGGCAAGTTAAAGCAGCATAATCAACAAAAGTGCACTACTCATTATCTCACGGTGAAAGAGATGGAGACTCTCAAACCCCAAACCTTCAGTCATAATAAATCACACTTATATTGGCAGTGGAGATTGGTAGCTTCAAGTTTCAGTGGGCTATGTATGCACTCCAGATTTTACTCTGAACTTTTAAAAAGCTATGTTAAGGACACTGTTCAGCACCATGGACAGATCCTTTACGATATGGGACCACCAGCCTCCACTAAAACATTAGTGAAATATTTTATGGGGTATGTTAATATTTATACACAGATCCAAATACTAAAATGCATTTACCGTTTGCAAGGCATTGATCATAAGCTAGTCCATTTTGTAGTAAAACACAACAGGGAGTTTTGTAACACCTTAAAGAACCAGTGAATGATGGCCTGAGCTTTCGTGAGATGAAGGAGACTCCAGTTCACGGAAGCATCTGCCAGAAGAAGGAGAGGAAGAAGGAGAAGGAGAAGTAGTAGCGTTGATGTTTTAAAATTATAATGCCATAATCATTCCTTTGAAAGCAGCAGATTCAACAATTCACCCTTCTCCTTACGCTTTGGGTTGGGTTTGCAGCAGGCTGTCTCACAGTGCCGCATCCCTTATAAAGCGTTGTGCATAGTTATGCTTCATCCACAGAGCTGTGCTAGCAAAATGAATCTTGAAGCTGACTCCCAGGACACGATTTATGACTCCTCCTGGAAACGGTACAGCCGACTGGATAATATGGTTCAAATGTGCTGCGGGCTCACACCCACAGGTCGCTCCCTTCAAGC
Source organism: Varanus salvator macromaculatus (assembly GCA_023646645.1). NCBI lineage: Eukaryota > Metazoa > Chordata > Lepidosauria > Squamata > Varanidae > Varanus > Varanus salvator. The sequence continues at coordinate 7,020,763 of JAIXND010000779.1, read as the reverse complement.
AGCCGGGGAGCAAGCGGTGAGTCACTCACCCAAAATATTTGCCCATTTACTGAGTTACAGCATCGTATTTCAGAGCCAGGGGTAAAATCTAGCACTGCATGAGCAGACTCCTGCTAGGCCAATGGGACTTTTCCCTCCTCTCCTTCTCGCTGCAGCCCCCTAAATCTGTTCCAGAATGTCCTCTGACACCCCCTGAGGAAGCGTAGGGACTGGATCCATGCAAGCCAAGCTCTTCTTTTGCCCTTGCACTGCCAAACACATCAAAAGGTCAAGCAAGGTGCGACCATCAGTTATGGCAGTGGCGGGAGGAGCAATCCAAGCAGCTGCGGTGCAGCCCCTTTGCCTTGCTGAAGCGCTCTTGCTGCATTGCACGGGTCGGCACAAGAAGATAGAGTAACATAAAGCTCATGTTGCATTATGCATTTTTAAGGGCAGCCGAGGGTGGGTGGGGGAGGGAAAGAGGGAGAGAGCGAGTGCTGTTTGTGGAAAGGTAGGCCCAGAAAGTCAAGGGGAAAGTAAGATGTACATGTAGATTTCCAAGGTAAAGAGAAGAAAGGGAGAGAGGGGGAAGCCTGGCTGGTGTAACCAGGAGAAGCACAAATACAGCTATCTGTTGTGTTTCTAAGCAAAAGTTACCTTCTTAGCTACTGCATAGTTATTCATTTCTAATCTGCCCAGTCACTAATGTTCTTTGAGCAGATTACAACCAGATAGAAATGAAAATGCCATTTCAAAACAGTTAAAACAGAACCACCATCTTCTCTTGGGAAGAACTGGAACAGGCCAAAGAGCTACTGAACAAAATGTTTAAAATCCAAGCAAACACATTCAGAGCAATGTACCATCAGCTCCAGTACTCTGGGTTGGCTCTGGCCTCTGACGTGCGTCCAAGAAATCCCTTGAAATCAATAGAACTTTTGCTGTGACTGCACTTGATGTCACTGATTTCAGTAGGTCTACTTGAAACAAGACTGATTTCCATTCTTGATTTCCAACCGTGAGTGATCACATCTTCTGTGTCAATTCTCTGTAGCATAGAGTGAAACAGAAGATGCACTTAGTGCCCATTTCAAGCATGCCACAAACCAGCAATGCCCTGATGCCATCCCTGTTTGTGTTTGTTCCTCTACCTGTGCCTGGAGGCTCAGGTGGCAGCGGTGGTGAGAAGTGCTTTCCTCCAGCTTTGGCTGATCCATCAGCTGCATCCTTACCTGGCTGAGCACTGCCTAGCAACGGTGCCACTCGATCTGGTAACTTCCCAGTTGGACTATTGTAACATGCTCTATGTGGGGCTGCCCTTGAAGACAGTCTGGATACTTCAATTGGTTCAAAACAGAGCTGCCAGATTGCTGTCAGGGGCCGGTCGCTATTTTCCTATGACGCTGGTCCTCTACCAGCTACGCTGGCTTCCCATTGAAGTCCGGGCCCAATTCAAGGTGCTGGTATTGACCTTTAAAGCCCTCCCACCCCTTAAGATCTGCAGCAGAGGCCCTGCTCCGGGAACCCTCTCTGAAGGAAGTACGGAGGTTGTCTACCTGGAGGAGGGCTTTCTCTGCAGTGACACCCTGGCTGTGGAATGCGCTCCCCAGAGAGGTTCGCCTGGCACCGGCGTTATATGCTTTTTGGTGCCAGGTTTAAACCGTTTTTATTTACTCAATATTTTAAAGTTTAAAAGGTTTAATCAGATTTTATTCATCCTCAGTCATATCTTATCTGCTATTGTATTATTGGATATTTATCATATTGTAAGCCATCCAGAGACAATTCGTACAGGACAGGATAAAAATATCCCAATCAATCAATCAATCAATCAATCAATCCTTCCCCAATGGTTTACTTGTTTTATTCTACAAAACTACATGCTACTAGCTAAGGCATCTTCTTCGTATTGCCTCTGTGGAGGTTCAAAGTGTTTTCTTTTTTTATTTAGGAAGTCTTAACATGAAAGTGCCTACTTAACACATTCTTTCATTCTGAGGTTATCCTCTGCCTATATTCAAATCTGTTAGGATGAGGCCAAGAAACTTGAATCTTGCGACATATCACAATAAAACAAATATGACTAGGCTGTCCATGGTAGAAATCTGCACATTCTTTTTGAAGTTTATGCCACCCACATTTCTCTAGACTTCTAATTGTCAATAGTTTTTTTCCTTCCCCCTTTTTTCTTTTTCCATACACATCAAAGCATGTTCCTGGCCCAAAATCATCTTCTTGTTTTTAATAGAGTCTGTACTGGAGACAGTCAAATTGAATGGCTCCTCAAATGTTTATCTAAACTATGAACCAGATCGAGTGTCTTCTGTGGGCCCCTTTCCAAGAATTTCTTGCACACCCTACTTTCCCCCTGCAAACTTAGCATTTGCCAAAGTTCCAGCACAGGTAAAACAAAAATTTAAAACAAATCAAGAACTCAGTACAGAGTGGGAAGGAAAATGCTCCCTTAGTGAAGTTGGTTGCTAATTAAGCATTGGTGCTAATTGCCATCCTTTGTCTGCCTCTTGCTCTGTTTGAGGCTCTGAAGAGCACGTTGCTTTCCTTAGAACTTTGTACATTCTCACAAAAAAAAGAAAAGAAAGAAAGAAAGAAAGAAAGAAAGAAAGAAAGAAAGAAACTCTGAAAGGAATGAAAGGCAGCGATATATGTGTGTGCGCGTGTGTGTCTGCATAGGGCTATTTTTAAAAAGAAAAAAGTGTGTGCGTGTATGTGCGCGCACACAAGTTCAAAGCCTGCTTTGATTATCTGAAGCAAAAGTCAGACTCCAGAAAGGCAAACCCTTCTAAATGTAAAGTCAGAATCTTTTTTATGGAATCCATGATGAAAAGGGATTTTTAAATTTAATTTTTTAAAGGCCTGATTATGCTATACTTGATTCTTTCCTTTTTTTAAAAAAAGTAGAAGTTTCAACCAGCATTTCCTGTCCTTGTTTTATGAGCTGTTCATAGCCGCGCTCCACTGGGGCTGGCAGCTAGTAAAGTGCTTGTCATCTGACACCCGTTGGCATGTCCACTGAGCGGTCTGGAACTGAGCGGCATTATGTGGGTGGATGGAAAAACCTCTCTGGAGCACTGATCTTTTTTCTTCTTCATGGTGCTTCTCTTACCATACACCCAGAATTCTCTGTAAGGTTCCTAAATAAAATATACCCCTCCATTTTCATACAGGGGACATAGTCAGAAGCAGAGAAGACAAGTGCAGGACATCAGTTGCTGGGTGGATTAAAAATATCTGGAAGATAGAAATAAATGCATGAATGAAATGCAGAGATCTGTGCATAATTGGGATGATTAAGGGATTTCTGGGTGATGTTTCCTCTTTGTTAGGAGAATTCCTGGAGAGCTTTCAAGAGGTCTGTTGTCTGGAAGAGCATGTACCATTTGCAGTTTCAGGGCCAGCATTTTCCAGGATGGATTCTGAAAACTGTATCTCATCCCAGGCCTCAGGGCTGAGCTGCTGATTGAAAAAACACCTTCATCTTACCTTCACCCAAGGTGCATGGAACAGCACCCTACACAGGCCTCGACTTCTATCTTCACAACAATCTCATGGGGTGTGTTAGGCTATTGTGTGTGTGTGGTGGGTGGGGGGGGGGGAAACAGAGCCATGCAACTCAACCCAGGCAAAACTACACTGATGCAAGAGGACAGTTCTTCTGACTGGATGGAGGGTGTCCAACCTGTTCTGGGTAGAGCTGCACCCCCTCTGAAGAAGCAGGTTGGTAGTTTGTGGCTTCTTTTGGAGCTATCATTGTGAATTGAGGCTCAGGGAGCCTCACTGGCACAGAGTTACTTTCTACTGGCTTAGGCTGGTAAAACATATATGTCCCTGTCTATGTAGGAAGTGTCTGACTTCAGTAGCCTATCCCTTGGAAACCTCCCCGTTAGACTACTATAGCACATTCTCTATGGGGCCGCCCTTGAAGATGGTCCAGAAACTACAGCTTGTACAAACTGTGACAGCCAGATTGATGGTGAGGACCAAAACGTGAAGAGCTGAGCGACAAAGTCTGATGACACCTGGAGGGACACCTGTTCCCTGTCTCTGCCATTCTACGGGTGACTTCACTCATCTAGAACTGCCTTATCAAGCAGCCAACTGCATCAAGGGAGTGACAGCCACCCTGTTGCTGTTGCTGCTGGACCACCCTGGGGCCCACATGAACTTCCTTGTTTCCACACCTGCTGCTGCCTGTGGAGAAGCAGCTGAGACACGGGGCAAGTGATGAGTCACAGGTGGCAGCTGCAACACAATCTCTGGACTGCCCAGGAATGGGGCAAATGATATGGTTGGCAAATGCAACACCTTTCCTATAAAACCCAAGCAAGCAAGCAAGCAAGCAAGCAAGCAAGCAAGCAAGCAAGCAAGCGTCTTTTGGAGCAGGCACATTATGGAGTGAATCTCTTGTCACGCCTGCCATCTTCATTGGTCCAGAGGGTCTGTGAAGAGCTTCCTTTTCGAAATGGAAAGGGAAGAGGTGTGTTGCTGCTGCTGCTGCTGCTGCTGCTTCCTGGCTATAGGTGGAAGAACAAATGGGAAGGGAAAGAAATCTGGTGGGAAAGAAGAGGATCAGCCTAGTTTCATTGCATTCTTTCTCGGCCTTTCTTCTGTCCAAATCTGCACAGGATGGCACCCTTACTGTCATGGACACCATCCACGTCTTTGTCACATAATGCAGTGAACAGAGCCCACAAAAAGCCAGAATAAACACGTTCCTCTTCAGAGTGCTGCAAGACCCTTGGCTGTTCTTGCTGTGATGGATGAACACGTGTTTCCACTCCAGCCTTTGCTCACAGAAGCTGATCCAAGGTTTATTAATTTGATTCCATCCATTTCTAAATTAATTCATTTTATTTCCTTTCAGTCCTTTTGTCTTGTCTCCTTGTATTAATAAAACGCCCTCCACTACCTTCCTCTGCTGTCATTTGGGTGGAAGTTGGCAGCCACTCTTTTGTACCCCATCAGTCAGGAGCTGATCAGCAGACATATCCTGGACCAGAAACTCTTGGACTTTATTCTATTGCGCTCCCTCTGTGAAGGCATCTTCAGCTGAGGGATATTGCACCAGACATTTCACTGTTCCTTACTGTGGGGAAGCAACCACAAAGAGATCCATTTTCCTTTTTTGAGGGGTGGGGGATTAATCTTTTAAACATTTCAGCACGTATCAAGGTAATGACTCATCCCTTCCCAGTTCTCAGATCCTATTTCCAAGATACATTGAGCCACAGTTGCAACATGGAATGGCGCATTCACCATTCCAGTTAATGCAAACAGCTTCTAGTAGCTTGAACATGGAACTGCAACATTAAAGTCAAGCAACCAGCTCAGCGACTGGTTCTGGATTGGTCCCAGGTCCTGCTTGTGTGAAGTGTTGCAGAGAACGGTGGGGAGCCGGGCAATCTCCAGACGTGCCTTTTCTCCTCACTGGGTGGTAAAAAGAGGCAACTGAGCACTCCTGGGATTGTTTAGCTGAAAAAAAGATTAAGTAAGGGGAGAGAAAGCTGATCTGATGGCAACCTGGGTTTTATGTGGCAGACACTTGCTGAAGCTTGCAGGGCAGTCTATAACTCCCATTAGCCCCCACCAGCACAGTGAATTGGCAGAATGATGGGAACTACAGTCTAACACAGATTGGTAAAGGATGTGGTGGGCGTTTTATTAAAACAAGCTTTGATGTGACTAAGCCAAGACAGTGAACCTTTTTTTAAAATCAGAGTTAAGTAGGGGAAACATTTTTTTTTTAAATATACACATACAGGGGAGGGGAGGGGAGGGGAGGGATAGCCAGGCATAGCCAAACTTCAGTCAGGTTTCTGCTGGAACAAAAATGGCTTCAGACATTCCAAACTCTCCCTCCTTCCCTCCCTCCTTCCCTCCCTCTCTAAGCCTCTGCGTTCTCTGTTTTTGCTCAGAATGTTGATGGGGGCGGAAGAAACTCCAAGCATAATCTCTTGTTTCAGATGACAGCAGCCCCCATTAGCTTCTTCACCCAAAGGAAGTGCCAGGGGACCAACCCATCATCCTTGGCGATTTCCCCTCCACATCTCAGGCTCCAGTAACCCCCAGATACATCAGCTGCCCTTTATGCTCAACTTCATTTAAAAGGGGCTTGGGGGCTGATTTTCATGCTTTAGTACATTTTCATCTGACTATGGTTTTGATGCGCTGAACTTTTGGTAAACCTCCTTGGCTGGTCCGAGAAAGGAAGCATGGAAATCCATCCATCCAATCATTATTAATTTATTATATCTTGCTTTTTTCTTATGAACTCAAAGCATCTTACATCCTTCTTCTCCTGCACTTATCCCCACAACAACAACCCTGTGAAGTAGGTTGGGCTGAGGTAGTGACTGGCCCAAAGTTATCCAGTTGGCTCCATGGCCGAGCGGGGACGGGATCCCGGGTCGCCTGAGTCCCACTCCAACACCTCGCACTGGCTCCAATACGCCAGGTCCTTTCCTGCTCTCTTATCCTCCAGGTGCCCGACACCTCTCGCAAGCAAGCCTGGAGGGGAAAGGTGAGGACAGGCTCCTCCCCGGCCAGCCCTGCTGCTATAATCCCTGCACTGGGCATGCGGCTCTGGTTCCCCTCTGCACTCTGGAAGTCCCGAGCACGAGCAACGGGGCTGCGTCTCAAGGCACACGGAGCCCCCGGGCGAGCGAGCACCGGGCACGCACGCCAGCGCCCCGCCCGCGCCCTGCACGGAGCGAGTCCGCGGGGCCCCTCCTCCAGGTCCCCCATTGGCTGAGCACCCCGAGGTAAAGAAGCCGATTGGCCCAGCTGCCTGCCTCGCACCCGCAGGGGCACAGCCGCAGCCTGGACGGGCCGGTCTCTCGGAAGCGGGCTGCTTCTCCTGCGCAGCGAGGCGATCGCCCCTTCTGCCTCCCTCACTGGAGAAACGGCCCTGCTGGCAACGTGCAAGGGGAAGAAGGCCGCCCTCCTGCCGACCATCTGGCACGCTCTTTCCCACACAAGCTGGCAAGCCATCCCAGGCATCGCTGTCCTAATTAGCGCTGCATTCCCGCCTGTTGGCGTACAAGCTGCGGCGTTGCACGCGGGGGCATTAGCCGCGTTCCAGGATTCATTCGAGTCAGGAGCGAGTGTGAACGGGGAGAGGGCTGGGACCGACCTTGCCGCACTGCTCACCAAGACGCGTGTGTTCAAGAGGTCCTAGGCGCAGGAGTACACGTGTGCATACTAGACTTTGGGCCCCAGGGCGACATCCAGTACTTGGAGGCCTCAGTGCGGTCCTGCAGGTTTCTCCGGATGGCCATGCACCTTCCCCTGACTCCCGCTCCCTTTCCCCCAACCAGCTCTTGTGCAGTTTTCCTCCCATTGAAGTTGAAACGCTTCTCCTATGGTTAAGAACGGGAAAAGCTTTAAGCTGATACGTGCTGGGAGGCTGGGCATTTCTGTCCTTCCCCTTTTGCCTTTCAACCTGCCAGGCACTGGAATGCAGCCCCCTCCCCAGAGTTTTTCCAAAACGGAATTTGGGCCCTGGTTTGAAGGAGGATGTCACACCTCTGCTATACGCCCACGGCCATACATAGTGGGGGCCTCTCCCGACACACAAACCATCCCCTGGATTGCAGATAGGAAGCCTGCATCTATTTGGGTATAATAAGGCATAGCGCTTGTACTAAGACACGGAGATGAGGGAATGGGACTCCAATCCATCTTCCATACATTCATTTCTGCCCAGAATTAATAACTAAAGAGGGTTACTGTTTTTTCCAAGGCATCTAGAACAGCTTTTAACAAATGCTCGAGTGGGGATGTTAAGCCAGCTCAAGAACCACTGGATTTATATTAGCCAATATGAACAGATTTATAGCCCCAAATGTGTCTGGCTTCACTGCCCTTGCCGTGGACCACATCCACAAAACCACTGTATGAGACAGATGGATTCATTCTTAAGGTTGTGTTCAAAACGTACCTCCTAGGTGAGGAGTCCCCCAATTTAAGAAACTTCCATGGGCATCTCTACAAAGTAACAACATGGTGGATCCCTTTGTTGGCGTCTACCTGTCACACCTCTGGATCTTACAAGTAGGCTGCATCTTATCAGCAAAACCTTTTGCTTTGCATCTGTTAGACATGCAAGATTGCCTGGAGAACAGAGTGTGTACTTTCGCTACTGACTGACCCTGCAGAAAAGCAGGTGCTTCTTTGAAACACAAGTTTTGGCTGTGTTCACTAGCTGTGTTTACTTTTGAGGAGCACATTATTACACAGAAAAGTTTGTACTGGAAAAGTCTTTAATTCACTGACACACATGCTCCTTTAAATTATTTACCTGCTTCATGGAAATTAATGAATGGTCAGCATAAATGTATTTGCTGCCTCTTCTTGACAGCCAGAAGATTGATAATAAAAATATTGGAGATTCTCATTCCCTATACTGTGATGGACTGAGGACCTTATGCGCATGCAATATATCCTTGGTCCTCACTAAGGCCAGCCAGCCGGATCCAGCCTGCCATGCCCATTTAACCAGCCCGCCCCAGAGGTTTTATACTTGCCCCAGGGGTGGCTTGCTCGCGAGGAGGTTGTTTTGGACTCGCGAGGAGAAAATGATCTCCTAGCAAGCAAGCCGGCACCTCACCCTGCGTGCATGCGTGTGCGCCCCCCTCCCCACCAGCACCGCTTTGGCAGCCTGCATGCACCACTGGCGACTGTCAACTGGCCCCCTGTTGAAAAAGTTTGAGGACCCCTGCAATATAGGAATAGGTGGCATATAAAAGCCACCTTCAAATGCATACATATCTGGATATTGGTCCACTTTTGTTTAAAACTGCGTGGTTGCTAGAAAATTGTGTGCATTTTATATATATTAATTACTATGGATACATTTAATTCTATGTACGTGTGTGTTTTAAAAAGAGGGAAGATTTGAAATGGTTTGTGCTTGGGCACCATACTGGGGACATCTTCACAAGCAGTACTTGAAAAGCCCAGGGGCGCTGCATTGGGCACCCCTGTACTAGGGAGTAAGTCCCACTGAACACAGTGTGGGACTTGCTTCTGAGTAAACACAAATAGGGTTGTGCTTTAAAGCTGTAACCCTAAGCACAAACTTCTTGCTCCCAAGTGAACATAAAACGGATTATACAGCATGTGAATATTTTCTATCCTGCTTATCAAAGCAAGACTCTCATGTCCTAAGATTCTGTAATAAATTTTTCCAGATTTTATTTTGCATTGGTATGTTTGTGTTGATCTGGTTTATGGTCTGACCTTGCAGCTTCTTAACTGTCTCACACATATAATAATCCTTCCACTGAGACCCATGTAGAATTTGCACTCAGGGCCTCCTCCATTCTTTCAGGAAACATGGGGATTTCTAGGTGGCCCCCCTACAAGTTGTGCATTCCCCACTGAGTTCCTTTTGTCTTCTACCCACAACTGCAAGCCTGCATGTATGAACCCTTGTCCCAAGGTACCACAACATTGCCTGTGAAGTGCATGTCGACCAGACCATGCTTGGTGGAAGGCAGAGGCTGACCATTTATGCATCATCAAAAAAACAAAAAAAAAAACCAAAACAAAACCCATGATGCATATAATCCAAACATAAAATGTGTTGTGTAGATATAAATTTTGGAACAATAACTAAACGAGGGCACAATTCTATGGGTTACAGCCCTGTTGGAAGCCTCCAGACTTGGAGGCCTCCAAGTATCTCATGCCTTTCAGGTTTCTGCCAGCAATTTTCTCCTCTCGTTTTCCTGTTTACTCTGTAGGTAGAAGCAGAGCCCACCTGGCACAGGTGGCTGGCAGAGGTGGGATAGGGGCTGGAGAGGCCATCCGGCTCCTCCTTTCCCCTTCCTTCTCTCCCCACCCACTCTTTCCACCAGGTCCTCTGAGGCTACTTCTGCAACTCTGGAGAGCAGGTGTCCTAGTTCTTTCCATGGCGGCCATGAGGGCGAGGCGGAGGGGGAGGGATCCGATTCTGAGTCCCCGCTCCGCCCCACCCCCTGGGTGCCTATGGCCGCTGGAGCAGGGACATGCTCCAGGGATCACAGGGATATTCTCTGAAGTAGAAACAGAATGCATCTGCCCCTAGACTGGGCAACATGTGTGGGTGCTCATTCTGTGGTCCAGGGGGTCACTGTTGATAGCCAGTTTCAAGGCAGTATAGTGTAGTGGTCCAGCACTCTAGTGCTGGACTGGGACTCAGGGGACCAAGGTGGAAGTTTGCACCTGCACAAAGCTCATTGGCTCCCTTTGGGCTAGTCATGGACTCTCAGCCTAAGTTATCTCACAAAGTTGTGAGGAGAAAATGGAGAGGAGGTGGACCATGCAAGACCCAATGGGCTCCTCTGGTATTTTTGTGTGCTTCAAATGTCACAAAATGTTACAAAGTAGGCCCTGCTCTCCCTTCAGATGGTTCTGCATCTTCAAACCAGTCTTGGACATCCCCTGAAATGCAGGACTGCCCTCCAACACCCCTTCAAACAGAGAAGTTTCCTCCATAAAGTGTGACTCGCGGCCAGCACAGGTGCTGACTGGCCTGTAAATTTGGGATGGGCTGAATGAGCACACATGAGCATGAAATAAAATCTCCTTATTGGGGGAAATCATGTTCTGTCTCTGGGGAATTTCCCCAACATGGGTTTTATTAAAATGAATGGAAGCAGCACAAGGGCTGGAGCATGTACCTTGGAAAGACATTAAGTCCCTTTTAGCTGTGGGGGCTTCCTCAAACAGTCGTTCTGTGAAATGGCCTTTCCTGGTATTTCTTTGCTCCCCAAGCGCTATCACCCAACATGCGTGCAGTGCAAGCTAATTTCAGGTTCCCAGAATGCTTAAGTGGTGATCGTTCCCCCAGATTTCTAGCTGTCTTGGCATAGCCTCTTGATATTAAGAGAACAATGGTCATTTGGAAAGTCCAGATAGCCACAGAAGTGTGTGACAAGCAAGCCAAGTGCAGGAGGAGTCACTTAGAGGGAAATGGCTAGTTGAGTTATGAAAACCTTCAGAAGTACATTTAGTGTGTCATATTTTTAACTGTTTCTGCCCTATTCTGTTCCAGACCTTTTCTGTCAGGTCTGTCTTTCCAGGGCACATACCTGTTCCTAAGAGAGGTAAACCTCACCCTGAGAGAGACCTGAGTGTTCTTCTCCGTGGTCTCCATGCATCACATATCTGGACTTTGCTCTTGAATGTGAAAACAGGAGCATTTTTTTCCTTAAAAAACAAAAGGTTCTTGCTGCAAGCTTTGCAGCTTATTCAGAACCACACAAGGAAGATGAGGAAAAGTGGGTGAGACATAAAGGTAATCTCCTATTTAAAGTTACATAGACTCCACTTTGTGAGGGGCAATAAACCAGTAATCTTGCCAGTGACTTTGAAAGGCATTCACAAATATATTGGCTTCCTGGAAATGGAAATGTTTTCAGAACATTGCAGCCCAATGACATTTTTTGCCTTGGTCCTAAATATTTCACCAGCATGCATCGGTCTCCAGTACAAATGTACTGTTCTAGAAATTTTACCATTTACATAGTTGTTTGGTCATGATGCACTGACATTCCTCTTGGGAACCACTCCAAGGGCTTTGAACAAACGAACACTGTATATGAAGATACACAACTTCAGGGACACAGGTTAATATGAACTGGGATGTACATTTAGCAAGCCAGCAGCCATTCCTTTGATCTCAGCTGCATTCAGAGCTGCAGAGGCTTTGGGTAAGCAAGAGGAAAATATTGAATCCCAACATATTGTCTGACCTGCACAGCCTCAACACAGAGAGTGGTTTTCATGAGGTGCAAGTAAGGTTCCTGTGATTAAATGGTGGCGGTGGGGAGTCAAAGGACAAGGGATGGCGATAGTCACATGCAGAAAAACAAATGAAAATAAAAAGTCCATCTAGCTTCATTAACATGTTCCTTACTTGACTAGAATCTTGAGTTCCAGAACATGTGCAGAGTTCCTTACAAAGAAGGTCAGAAAGAGAGCATTTCTGAATTCTGGTGCTTTCAGCAGATAAGTGGAAAATGGAGTCTTGAGTATTTATGGGATTCTGGGATCCATGAGAGCAGGCTCCTTAGGAAAAGCTATTATTTTGTCAGCCTTCCCATTTCTGATCTTAGGAGTCTAGCCAGCAATTTGGAAACCTACTTGGTGGCTAGACACAGCTTCTTGGCAACTCTAAACATGCATCTCAAAAGAGCCAGCCAGTTCCAACCAGACAAGCTATTAGGAAAAGAAGTTTAACTTCTGAATGACTCTTCAGAGACAAAGACTTCTTGGTAGGGTTCCAGATTACTAGATGCTCCAGGGGTCACTGCTGAGTTTTATCAGAATGGAGACATTTGCCAAAGATCAGCCATAGCTGGACATCTTACAAGTGATCCCTTCCTGGAAAAAAGGATCCCTACTCTGGTCTCAAGAAAGGAGGAGCCACGTGCGAATGAGTGGGTTCTTTGCAGCAACTCGCAGCTTCCTCACATGGTTGGTTTATTAAACAACCATTTCTGTTGTAATACAAACATGGCTTGTTATCTTCTTTGGATTGTCTGAGAATCGGATTCTAACACTCAAGACCCAGCATTAGAAAGAAAGGATACTTCTGATGTGAACATTTATTACATAGGTAAAGAGGTCTATAAAACAGGGGTGGCCTTCCAGATTGTTAGACTTCAACTGACATCATCCCTGGCTGGGGATGATAGGAACTAGAATCCATCAATGTCAGTGGACCAGAGGTTCCCTGTGTATGCAGTAAACACTTTTAAATCTGTTGGGAGAATGAAAATCTTAACAGACTTGAGCTCACAGAAAGGAGAGATGGAAGGATTTTAAAAACTAATAAATAAAATCAGTTGGCATTTCCTAAAAGTAGCTATGATTTTTGAGGGGAATTAATTAAGGCTGACTAAAAAAAATATTCGTAATAGGATTTATACTATCAGATCACTTAATTAGTTCTGGCTTTTTAGTTACAAGTAATGAGCTTCTGTGAGGGGAGGCAAAGAAATTATTGTTTATTCAAATGGTAATAATTTGAGTTTCTTTAATTGACTTCTAGGGAAAAAGAAAAATGATGACAGCTGTTTTCTAAAAAGTGAGATGGAAACGTTCGGGAACCAGTCATGTAACAGGCCCAAAGTCCACCTCCTGCTGCAGCTGACCTGCCCATGGGGTGCACATGGATTTTCAGTCTGGGTTCATTTTCAAGAAAAGGTTGTAGGTTGGGCTGTGTGTGCCCATGTACTTGTGTACATGTGTGCAATGCTCAGATGTGCTGCTATGCCACACAAAAGGGTTATTAAGTATTCCCGTGCAGTATTGATAATATGCTCATCAGTTATGCTGGCTGGCTTCTGAAAGATATATATGTTATTCCACAGTACAGGGAGACCAAATTAATTGGACCTTGGGACTGGAGATATTTTTAAACAAGATAAACAAAAGTCAGCTGAATCCTCCCTGGAGATGGAGAATCTGCAGCACTCAGAACATTTGGAGGAGAGGGGGAAAGACAGTTTTTAAGATAGCAGAAATGATTTCTCCATTTTAGGCTATTTTGCCCAGGGCATGGTATAGAAATTAAATTCCTTTCTCCACAAGGGCCATGCAAAAGCTGAGAGAGAATAGAGCTCATTCTCCTTCTGATTGCTAATTGGTGCCTCACTGGAAGGTCTGGCAAACTGATTCAGCAAAACATGATGCAGTTACCTAGAAAGGGGAAGTTAATGAGTGCTTGAAAGAAGCACAACAGGGAATGTTACCGCTGAATTTTAGCTTGCATGGAAACAAGTTACAATGCTTCTTTAAATCATAGTTTGTGTGACACAGAGGCCAAATAATATGCATGAAAAAGTCTTATCAGGGGAACTGTTATGGGTTCTGCTTAATAGTTTTGGTGGTTACATGGCTATTCCAACCATGTGCAATAGAACTTCTTGCCTCCCTCAGAGGCTAATCATTGGTGCCATCAGGGTAGGACTTTGAGGCAGGTGCCTGGTCCCCCCATCCAGCTAAATGGGTGGAAGGGTCCTAAATATGACAAGGCTGACTTACCACATTTTGAATTAGCTAATACACATCACCTTCTAAAGATATTCTTGTCCTAGTAAGCCCATTTAATCCAGAGTCTACAATTGCTTAAATGTACTGACTGTGAAATTTGCACCATTTTAAATTTGGAGCAAATTTGTGGAAATTTGCATTTTTCCCCAGAATGTACTCACATTTACTCAGTAGGAAAACTCCATGGAGGGAAAATATGGTTTCCTCCCATAGGCTAAAACATGAAAATGTGAGTTTTGGGGTATTTGTGCTTTTTTAACTTTGTCCCCTTCCACTTTTGCATTAATCAATGTACTTTATTAATTAGATTTATATTCCATTGTTTATTTTTTTTTAAGAACTCAAAGCAGCTGACATCATTCTCCTCCTACTGCTCTCAATCTTATCCCCACAACAACCCTGTGAGGTAGGTTGGGCTGAGAGGTTGTGACTGGCCCAAAGTCACCCAGTGGGATCCATGTCTAAGCAGGGACTAGAACCTGGGTCACCCAAGTCCAGACGCATGCTCTTTACCACCAGGCCATACTGTCTACATGGTGAACAAGGCTGGGGTCCCCCTGTTCTTCCACTCACACACACTTAGAGACCTAACTTTTTCCTTGCTCCCCACAATCTGGATTCCTCCCCCACTCTGCTTGCAAGCTCTTTTCAGCATTCTTCTCTCTGTTGGGGGGGGGGATGGGGACCACCCATTCCCTGTCCAGGCAGGGATGCCCTTTGAAAGTGGATTTGCAGGAAATGTGCTTTGAAAGAACTCTTGTGTTCTTCTGGGGAGGAACTGCCACCTCATTCCCCTACTTGCCCACCAGGCAGGGAAGTTGGGGGCATTGGTAGCCATAAGACGAGCATACCAGAAGCATGCAGAGGGCAGGTTGCAACTGAAAAACTAAACATTGGAACTTAGGAGCATGTTTTTCCTTCAGTAAAATCCAAAAAGCAAGATTTATTTCAGGCAGGTTGGTTCTCCACATGTTTTGCTTCCTTTTCCATGATGCTTTTACATAGTATTTCTGAAAATCTCTTTCAGTTACTGTGAACTTCCTGAAACCCAAATAGCATAAACAGTGAAAAAGTTATTGCTGCAAACTCTTCACACCAACTGGAGTATAACATTTGATTTAAGAACGCTTCCTCCAAATGAGTCCTTGCAAAAATAAAAAACCTGCAGGAAATGTTGCGAACTTTTAACTCAAGGATTGGACGTTATTGCCAAAAGAGTTTATATTCACAAAGGAGTAAAGAGCTTGCCAGGAAATGACACAATAATGGCCCTTGCCTCATGGTCTACCAGTGGTTGCTGTCTGTTTTCGTAATGATACATGATCTTACACCTTTGATACCATTATTTTGGTTTTCATAGCATGCCTGTTTAATGAAGTGCGATACAACCCTATCTGTGTTTACTCAGAGGTAAGTCCCATTCTGTTCAAAAGGCCTTATTCCCTAGCAGGTTTGTTCAGGATCACAGCCAGGCTGTGCCATCCTATCCATATCTCCTCAGAAATAAATTCTGCCACAGAAATGTGGATGGGATTGCAGCCTTATGGCAAAATCTCATGCATGTGCAAACGGAAAAAAGGCCTACAATTCCCAAAACACTAACGCTGAGAGGCTGTTTTTCTGTCTAAGTTTACATAGGATAGTGCGTTTAATTTGTTAGAAGGCAGATGAAAAGTCTTTCAAAGTTGACAGCTTGTAATAATTAGAAATGGCCAAAGCATATATGAATGGCACGTGAAGTTTCTACGGCGTTCACATTTCACCTGCAAATCCAGTCGGCTGATAATAGGGCATGCAGCGCAACTTTTCCCAGCTTTAGCGAAAAGTCGGGGTGTCTCTTCCCGTGAGGCCCGGTCCTGAGCGGCTGCCAACGGCTTGCAACAGGCTCGAGCTTTGCGCAGGGCTGGAGAGCCGCATGCTCGGATGTTTCTCCCTCGCCCTGCTTGGCCTCCCGGGCTCAGCGCGCTCTTGCCTCGCCTCGACGCTTGCCTCACGCGTCTGGAATGCGGAGGCTTCCGAGCGTCACGTAGGAAGGAGGCCCGTCTCTTGCTCGCTTGCCGCCCCGCGCCAAAACCCCGCCGAGAAATAAATTTGCAATCGGGAGGATGCGAAACACTTCGGACGCCAGGCGGAGGGAGGCAGGCAGGGTCCCCAGGGCAGCAGTGCGCCATCGGGCCTTTCGATTAGACACAAGGAGGGAGGGAGTTGCCCCTTTTGGAGGTCTGCCTGCCTTTCTTTGCTTCTGCCGCTTCTCAACCTGCAACTGCTTTGCAACATGTCTTTTGCGAGGATGCCCTTGAATCCTTCCTGGGAATCCTGCGCTCCCATTCCTTTCCAGTTCAGAGGTTGTTGAAAGATCTCCCCCCCCCCGCCCTTTCTGCGCTCTCGCCCGGGGCCAACACTTCGGCCATATGGATTTGGTTGTACATCCCGCTGCACGCACGTGGGCACGCACACTCACGCGCAACACCCCCAATCTGCATCCTGCGCCTGGCCCTTGTCAAAACTAGACAGGTCCCTGCTCTCCACCCTAGCTAGCAACAGGAAATTACTATTAATGAAAACACAAAGGCGCATGGATTTGGGCCTCACAAAAGATGATTTCTGAAGGGAGTCATTTTTCTCCCCCCTCCGCCCCCCGCCCCACTTCTTGTTCAGCTCCAAACATCTGCACCACTAAGCAAACAGCAGCAGCATTTCCCTGTGATGAACCAGTCCCAAGGCAGGATTTTTTCCTCCTCTCCTTTTTTAAACTTTTCGCCAGACGAGATCTTGGAAGTGAGCACATTTTGGGAGCATTTTTTTAGTTGGGCTTATCCAAAGGGACTCCACCAGTCTTCCCCAACCTAGAGCCCCCCAGATGTGGGCACCAAGCCAACGCATAGGCAGGCACGCGATACAGAGGCTTTACTAATCTGGAGTTTGGAATTTTTTCTGATGACCACTGTGGCTATTTCCCTATCAGTTCCCCTCCCTTTCCCCCAGTGCGCAGGAGTGGCGCAGGGCAGGTGTGGGCCTAAAATGGCCTCCGCCTCCTGGGCTTGCTGGCATTATTTTTCATACCAGCTGCATCTTAAACACTCAGTTAAGATGGTGATTAGTGGGGGTGGGGGTGGCGCGGCAGGGGCCTTGTGAGGAAGAAAAGGCTTCCAATGAGCCCCTGAAAGCTGTTGCCAGGGAACCAGATGCTATGAACACGCCACTCCAGGAGCATAAGAATACAAACCCTGGGAGTGCTGCTGGACAGAGAGCATGATGTGCAGAGGGGGGAGGCAGGGGGGCAGGCTGTGCTTTGAAACGTTAACCCTTTCCGCCTGCAAAACTGCCTCCTTGCACTTAATCAGGACAAGGGGGTGTTGCGATTGCCTTGGTGCCTTGTTTTATGCCATTAAGCTGCTCCTACGCTTCTCGGAATCTCAGGGATTTCCAAGCAATGTATGTACATATGGATTCCGTATTAAAAACAGAGTAAAAACAGTAATTCAAAAGATAGGTGACTCCCATTCCTGCTTACCTGGGAGTAATCTGCATTGAATGCCACTGGACCTATGTCTGAGTAGACATGGGACAAGATTGGGCTGTAAAGCAAACAGAGGGCCACTCTGTCCAGTACCAGCCTCCCCAGTGCAATGCCTCCTGATGCGGTGAGCTAAAACTCCCCATCACCTGCAGCCAGGTGGGAGTTGCAGTCCCACCCATCAGGAGGGCTCCATGTCCAGAAGGGCTGCCTTTACGAGGGAGGCCAGGTGCCAAAAGGGAACAGGGTCCGTGCAAGTTCCATGGCTGTTCACAGAAGGAGGTTGGCAGCTTGAATGCCATGCTATATACCTGCTGAAATGGTTTATGTTAAAGCTACAGGAGCCCCATCCTGATTGCATCTGAAACCCCCCCCCCCCAAAGAAAAGCATTAAGGGTCAGCCCACTAGAGTTGGAGCCCCAAATTTGCACTGGGACCCTGACAATGTCTACTGCATTTGACCTGCTTGAGTTAGGCAGCTTTTTGTCCACATGCGACTCACTGCCCACTGCCTCCTCCCACCAAACATTTCAGCCAAGTTTCTTTCTGAAATCAGATGCCCCTCTCTTCCCTGTCCATGCATCACTTTTACAAATACAGGTATCCTTAGAAGATAGGGTCCTTAAAAACACACACACACAGAATGCAAATCGGAATATGCAAATTTGTCCCCCCCCCCCCCAGAGGCCAAGTCTTTTCAGTACCTAGAATGGCCCTTGCCCTGGACCACTCTACCTTCCTGCAGGGATGCACAGCTTGTAGCCCTCCAGATGCTTTAGCCTACACTGGCTATACAGCTGGCTGGGAATGATGGGAGCTGAAGACCAGAAATCTGGAGGATCACAAACTGTCCACCACTGGAATCACTGCCAGGTTACTAAATACACCATGCTAAATGCACTTAGAAGTGAATAGCCACTTCTAAGTAGAAGTAGAATACAAGTAGAACTTGTAGATAAAATACATGACACTGCTGTTAGACATTCTTGAAAAATCGAAGAAAATTGTTTTTGTTTGCGTCATTTGAAGAAAGTTTCTTGTAAAATAATTGAAAGATCATTGATTCTTTATGTAAAGCATTTTATCCCATCTTTTCCCTCCAAAAGCCAATTAGACATTTTTGTTCTCACTGGGAAGAGGTTTCTTTTCAACCCTGTTTAGGGAGTGAGCCATGTTGGCCAGTTTTTGTTTTCCTGCATTGGTGCAGGGTACACTAGATGATCTTACAGCATCCTTCTAACTTTTTTATTCCAGGCGAGAGGGAGGATGAGCTTATCAGATCTGACATGCATCTGATACTTCAAGCAAATAAAACAGCAGCCTTGTGGATTAGGAGATCCAAACTTTAGAAACATAGAAACAGAGCGAGTCAGAAGGGTCTCCCAGGCCATCTAGTCTGACCCCCAGCTCTAGCCCGCTCCGCTCATGACATGCTTACCATGTGCATGTCCATCCTATCCTTCAACACCCTCACTGATGGGGCCTCAACCACCTCCCATGGAAGCCCATTCCATACCCTCGGGGTCCTAACTGTCAGGAAGTACTTCCTGGCATCCAAATTGAACCTTGGTTCCCTGAGCCTTGCTCCACTGGAAAGCATCCTGCCCTCCTCTGCAGGGTGAGTGTCACATTTAGTCTGAGTATTTTTAGCATTCCTGTATAAGATAGGCACCAAGTTTGATGCAATTTAATTGCAGGTGAAAGTACTTGGGATTTGCTGCAAAGTAGTATTTGATTTTCTAATGGTTTTACAAATATCCCTGATGCCATTGTTAGCTTGGAGACTTTCCATTTGGAGGCATCAGTGAGACCCAGGTTGCACACAAAGGACTTTCCCTGAGAGTAGATGCCTAGAGCCAAAGGCTCTAGGTGGACTCCTTCCCTGTTGTCTTCCTGGCAGCTAGCAAAGATGCTCTCATTCAAGCGGGCCTTTGGCATGTAAGCAGGTCTGTTTAGCTGGGTGCTTTCTGTTCTTTTGCTGTTGTGTTTAAAAATTGTGTTGTAATTCATTCACTTTATGACTGTTTTAATCTTTTTATCTTAAATGTCACTTTTCTTGTGAGCTACCTGGAGTGCAGGATGCACAGTAAATAAATAGGTTGGCTGGGGATGATAGGAATTGTAGTCGAAAATGTCTGGAGGGCACCCGTTTGCCTAATGCTATGTGGACAATACACTATCCATCTGTATGTATGTAAAGGTTTGGGGTTGGTACCCTAAGACAATGCTGTATACCCAGCATTAATAATGGTTGTCCCAAAATGCATCCACCTAGTAAAACATCTGAAGTTTAGCCAGGATAAGAGTCTGAAAACCTCAGAGATCCTCATAAATGAGTGAGCAGATACATGCTCCCCTCCCCGCCCTCATTTGAACATATCTGAACAAGTTGTACATTGCGTCCATTCACCATCCTGGCTACATGGTACACATGCAGACACGGCACCAATTTATTATTCAAAGTATCTTCTATTCTTCTATCTGGATAGACAACTTGTTGCCATTCAGATATTTTGGATTACAGCCACCATCATCCCTGGCTACGGAGCACACTGGCTGGGGCTGGAGGCTATTGTGGTGCGAAAGATCTTGAGGGCGCCAAGTAACTTTATACACTTCTCACATTCATAATTGATGCAATTAACCCTTTTTAAAGAAAGAGACAAGACAGTATTATTGCCTGTCTTGAAATAATTTTCTTTAATATACATTTAATAAATTCTGTATCTTCTGCAACATTACACTGAAAGCCACAAATCAAAAACATGCCCACTCATAAGTAATTCCCAACAAGATTTCAACATCATTTAGTTGCACAGCCGAAAGCTTGTCTACCCTTTCTGAAATTATGAACAAGAATTTTATAATTCACCATTGATCTAGCACCTGTTTACTCGCCAAAATAGTTCATGATCTCATCTTAACTAATCTAATTATGCTTTTTTAAAGGCTGTGAAGACAAAAGAACTTGACAGCTTCCCTTTAAAACAGTTCATAGCAACAAGGGCGTAGAAGTCTACTTATGCCCAGTGCTTTTGGCAAGACATGTACTCTTTACATTTCACTGAGCTCAATGAAAGGGCCAAACGACACTTTATATTAAATGCATTAATTTTAATGTGCACTTTTAAAAACGAAAAGAGCTACAGTGTGTGTGTGTGTGTGTGTGTGTGTGTGTGTGGGGAGGCAGTGGATTGGAAAGTGGTGAGCTGCTCCTTCCCCCTGCTATGACCCCAATGAAGTCACCCGTGCCTGTTTATGTGCATGAGGAAGAAAGCTCTCCTCCATGCCTTGCTCAGGGCTGTTGCTCAGAGGCAGCAGAGCAAGTGCTTTGTACTATCTGGAAAGCCCTAGGTACAAGCTACAGCCCCGCAGCCAGAGCCGGCCCAACCGTTTTGCTGCCTGAGGCAAAGGACAAGTAGGTGCCTGTAGGAAGTGTTGGCTCCTTCTGTCCCCGGAGGCCATCTTCCACTACATACAGGAGAGCAAATGGGCACCTGGCTCACAGCTCTCTCCTCCCAAAACTGGCTGCCGCTGCCCAGAGCACGCCACCTGAGGCACCGGCCAGACCCCTGCCTGAGTCTACAGAGACCTGTTGCCGGGCAGATTTGGATTAACTGGTCCAGGCTTATATAAATGCCCTTCCCAGCCATGATTTCTTCCTACAAGGGGACCTGTGAGAACTTTACTCAGAAGCACAAATGGGAGATGGAGAAATCACTCAAGCAACCTCTTTTTGATTTTTATGAAAAGCAGTCAAAGCTGCCCTTAAAAGGTAAAGGTTTCCCCTTGACATTAAGTCCAGTCATGCCTGACTCTAGGGGGCGGTGCTCATCTCCGTTTCCTGGCCGAGGGAGCCAGCGTTTGTCCGCAGACAGTCTCCGTGCTCATGTGGCCGGCATGACTAAACACCGGAGTGCACAGAACGCTGTTACCTGCCCACCAAAGTGGTTCCTTTTTATCTACTTGCATTTGCATGCTTTCGAACTGCAAGTTGGCAGGAGCTGGAACGGCCCACTGGAGCTCACCCCGTGTGCAAATTCGAACCGGTGACCTTTCGATCAACCAGCCCAACAGCACAGCGGTTTAAACCACTGCGCCACCTGCAGGCCCAAAAAACAAACAAACAAACCAACCCACCCACCCACCAGCAAATTAAAAAAAAAAATTTTTACTACAAATAATAGGATCTATTACCAGATCAGGGTGGTCCCTGAAAGCCACAGGAGGACTTGGACATGGAACCCAGAGGATGCACAATGAATTACATTTCCATATTGTAAATTAATGTCTTTGCAATATGACATAACATGCACAATTAATATATTTAATTAACCATTAATGGAGGGAGAAAACTGATATGCGGTCTCAGAGTTGGCTTGAGGATGCTTTGTGGGTCTGTGATCTCTGCAGACGGACTGTCCCCAGCGTGCCCTGCAGGGTGGCCACTGCAAATCTGCAAAGCACTCTCCCCAGGGCTGCCCATGGCGACTTCCAGCTCCCCAGGCATGAAAGGTGATCATGCTGCTCATCTATTTTGTTGCAAGCTTGCTCTGGGCATCTCCTCTTCTCCCATATCCTTTCCTTGGGAGAGAAACCTCCCCTTCTGGGAACAGCACAAGTGCCAACTTGAGAATTGGGAAACAAAGCAGGCAACCCTAGCCAGACGGAGCTATTGGCATGTGAGACTTTAAAGGGGGTATGACCAATTCAGGAAGGAGAAGACCATCGATGCATATCTACCCCGCCACCAATTATCAGAGGCAGTTTGCTTCTCAAGAACTTTCCTTGGGGACCATGCGTGGGATGGCGCTTCTGCATCACGTCCTGTTGGTGGACTTGCTGTTGAGCATCTGGCTAGCCTCTATGAGAAACTTGGGTTAGGAAATCTGGTACCATCTGAAGAGACCTTGGATTTTTGTATGTATAGAAGCACTCTCACATGTTTGGTGATATTACTGTTAGGAAATCCTGGGGTTTGTAGTTCTGTGAGGTTTCTTTCATTACTACTCAGAAGTCAACAGTTCCCAAGCTTAGTTCTCAACAGAAGTCTGAGAACTTCAAGTTCTTAGCATTGATAAGAAAATTTGGTTCTACTCTAAGCCACGAACACCTTTTATTTTTAGTTTGCATGCTCGACAGGAAATGGACTGGCCTCCTATGAACTGTTAAAACAGAAGAAACGCATATCCAAAGAAGGAACTCAACAGTGATTTGCTTATACTTGCATTTACTAATTTATGTAGAGTTGCAGATGAAGAAATAGGTATTATAATTTAAATAGAATCCAGCATATTGCACCATCCTGTGAAGAGCTGCATCCTGACCTGTTCAGCCTACTGTCTGGGTACTAACGGCCTAGTTGATACGTTTCTATATCTTAAAACCAAAATTGGACAAGGCATCCAAACAGGAGACACCTTCAAATGGACGGTCTCTGGGAACCTTTCAAACAGAGGGCTCTCTTCTGCAAAAGAGGACACGTGAGCACCTGCCTGCCCCTGCGATGGCTTCAATCCCACCACCCATGTCAGCTTGTCCTGATAGGTGGGAATGGAGTGTGCAGGGACCCTGTGTCCACACAGCGTTTAGATCAACAGCAGTGGATTGCTGCCATAACGGGTGCTAATTGGGTTCCTGGCTGACAGCCTCAAAAGTCCTTTGACATAAGCAAAGCAATTCGTCTACCTCTTCTCCCCCCCCCCCCCCCCGCACCCTGTGCTTCTCCTTTGTCAACTGTGGTTCAGACACATTGGCTGGAAATGCAGCGCCGCGACTGTGTTTGTTAACCCTAATTTGTGTACTGAGCTGAAGCCGTCGCTTGGAGGATATCAACTCAGCAACTTTCAGAACTCATATTCACACAGAGAAAAGAAGTGTTGAAAGAGAAGCGATTTACGCAGCAGTGGCTTAAGGTGCCAAGTGCAGAAGTTCAGAGGTGGAGTGCAAGACGCATTTGCAATATTTACTTCATTACCACATAGGATTTTTAACCTTTCTTATTTACAGACGTTGCTGCAAACAAGCCCTGCTTTATTCTGCCGCCACTGCCAAGGTGAAAGGGGCAGCTGTTGAATAGTGTCTTCTCAGAATGAGAGAGCCTTTGCTTATGCACAATGCAGATACAAGTTTTAAACTGTATTAGGTGGATATATTTTTTTAAAAAATGATAAAGATGGAGAAGCATCGATACCAGTGTCTGAAGACCTCTCAAGTCTTATCTGGACTAAACATTCCCATCTTGATCATCCATGTTTGAAGGAATGTAAATTCAAAGAGAAATGAAGGGAAATCATGACCTGGGAATACATTTTATTTCTTCTGTTTATTAACATCAATATATATGTGCTGCTTTCTGACCAAAAAGGTTCTCGGAGCAGGTTACAAAATAATAGCATGCATGCAAGCAAGAAAATTCCGTGGCAACCTATCAATGAAAGAGGAGCAATAAGAAGAGTCAGAACCAGTGTGGAGGAGCAGTTAAAGCACCAGATGGGATCCAGGAAATGCAGGTTCCATGGAGCCAGCTGGGTGACTTTAGGCCTGTAAAGGACTCTCAGCCTAACCTACCTCACAGGGCTGTTGTTGTGAAGATAAAATGGAGATGAAGAGAACTTTGTAAGCCACCGTAGGTTCCCCACAGATGGAAGAACATCAGGGTATATAATAATAAGAAGTACTGAAGTGACAGCTGACAATAATGGAAACAGATCCATGCTAAGCATCCGGCCTTTTTTTTTAAGCTCCTCAAAACAAGCTAGTCTTCATTTGCTTTCTAAACACCAGGAGAGAAGGCTTTCTGCTTGAAAGTGCTGCTGGTTGATTCAGGCCACCCTACTGCTGAGCAGGCAAGCAGATACTTGTTCTGCTCGCTTGTGAGATGTGGTCTGGGCTGGTGCCAGGCCTCTGGGGGCCGTCGGGGATGGTGTCACCAAGGCCCCATCACCTCCCTTTTTTTGCACGCCCTCCCACCATTCTGTGGGGTTTCTCTCCCGTCTCTGCAATGCCTGGCTCTCAGGAAGGAGCCCTTTAGATTTGGCTCTGGCCAGTTCTCTTGAGAGCCACACCAGCCACTTCCTCTTGCCAACACAGATCTCCAGGGGATGGGTGGCCACAGTGGTGGGGAAGGAAAGGTCCTGGGGCTCAGCAGAAAGGGGGCCTTCTCCAGCCCATAGGTGCCTGGCACTTCTGCAGAGAAACCTAGCCTATGTAGCTTCTTGTCCATTGCTCTTCTCCGTATCTGAAAGCAGCAGAGGCAGGTAGCTACCAGGAGCTGCTAGAAACTGTAAGCTTAGCCAGCATTTAAACGTTTCAACAGGCCTTGCATGCAACAGGCTGAATCCCTACTTCCAAACGGCTGCATTTGCACACCGGGGAGAAGGCCCAACAACTTCCTAAGAAAAACAGACTGGACTTTTTCCATTTCAGAATGAAATCCCATGATCCATGTAGGGGTGCCATAAATAAGTTGGACCAAGGTCTTTGCTTTATAAATTTGTATCACAGAGGGGAAATGATGTCCACTTTGGGTAAAAAAGAATCTTAAAATCTGCTTCTAGCTAAAGTTTGCTTATTCAAGTGCTTGTCTGCGTTGTTTAGACCAAAGCCTGGTGCTCTGCATTTGAAATCCCAGATATATGCTTATTGATATTGCTGTTTAAAGTCCACTGAAATTGTTTTCTAGCTTTAGGGAACACCAGGACTTCAAACTTCTTATAATTAATGATCAGGCCATTCATAGAGCAGTAAGTTCCAAATGCAGCTAGTGAATGATTTAGCCCAATTCTGGAAAGTAACAACAATACAAGCATCATCAGCATACAGAAGTAAAGGTATCGTAGTATTATACAATCTGGGAGCATGAGAATCAATGTTATGGAAATGGAAAGCCAGATAATTTAAAAATAAATTTAAAAGAAAAGGGGCCAGAATATAACCCTGTCTAACTCCCCTTATGACAGGGATTGGGTTAGTAGTGGGCTGAGGTTAAAATCTAACATAAAATAGGCACAACAATTTAAAGTCCTAGGTATTTTTTTTCAGTGTTCATGCGGACTGAAAAGAAAACGACAACTGGCACAGATGAACCTCTTTGGGAATAGGGTCCATGAACAAGGGGCTACACATGAAAAGGCCTTGTCCCTGGACCCACAAAACCCCTTATTCAACTTGGCAGCAGGAATCAGAGGAAGGCCTCCCGCTTCAAGCATGCAACATGCAGGTCATTGGGTAGAAATGCATCACCAACAGAAATGATAAAAGAAGATTCCATTTGCTAATCGATATGTTTAGCTGCAAAATCAGAAATGATTGCTAGAATTTAAATAGGAAAATAATAGGTCATTTTGTTCGTAGTATGGCCTTGTGTGCAGGCTCAATCTGCTGCTCTCCATGTGCTAATTGCTGGGGCCCCTTTCGAGACCTCTTCAAAGCTCTCCAGGCTTCAGGTTCATGAACTCTACACTAGACTGGGACAAAAAGTCCTTCAACAGAAGATGCCTTCAAAGAACAAGCAGCTTTCTGAAAGCTCATCAAATAGAGGAGCATCCCCTGTAAAGTAGGCCACCCGGCCACCCTATAGATGTGTGAGTTAGAATAGTGTGGAAAGGTCTCATTACACCGATCAAGGCTACACAGACTGCAGAATTGTCCCTGGATAAAACTGGGTTTTGCTGGTCCACTTCAGCAACTTTTTAGCCTCTGCCTCTGAGAACCCAGTACGGTTCCAGACCCAGCTTGGGAGTTCTAAATGCCCAGCTTGAAAAAGCGGTTTCTCTCTTGCTTGGGAAAGCAGATCTGTTTGAAGGCTTATTTGTTTTGTGTGTTTTCTATTGCTGTTTGTATTTTGTAAAGCACTTTGAGGACATGTTGCGTGAAAGGCACTCTACAAAATCCAGCTGCAAGTAGCCTGCTGTACAACTTTGTACACGGCAGCAGGGGGCACTTTCAGAAGATTGATGCTCAAGTGCACTTGACAGACTATACCAGCCTTGGCAGTGAATGCGCCCTCGCAGTGCGAGCAGAGCATTTCCCCCCGCAAAGCGCGATGAACGCTCCCTCTTCCTGCCTGTCAAACTGAATTCGCCAGACAAGTTCACCTTGATCGCAAGCTCAGGAGGAAAGAACAGTGCCTGATCCTCTTCTAAAGTGAGGATTTTCAACACCGCAGCTTTTGAGAAGGAGGAGGAAAGGGGAATAAAAACACCACAGCAATATGACACCCCTTCTTGCTTAAAAATGTGCAGATTCTCCTTGGGTGAAATCGTACGGGTTGAGCCCTTGTGGGACAGAAGTTTCCAAGCTCAGAGGCTTTCCAGTAGCCAGTACCCTGATGGGCTGAGGCAGGCAGCGTGGGAGGAGCGGCAGAGGCGGTCCTCACCTCTTCATCCCAGGTTTTTTGGTAGATGGTCTTTTTGCCTGTCTCCCAATCACATCTCAGAGAGGAAGTGGGTGGAAAAGGCTCAGGATGAGGCCTCTCTGGTCCCCTCCCCTTCCACTGGCATGGGGCCATTCTCCTCCCCCTGAAGTCAATTTTCCAGAGGACAACCAACATTCTGGGGGCAAGGGAAGGTTCGGATTTTACTCCCTCTAATGTCTTGCTCTCGGTGGGGGAAATCCCACTATCCAGTGGCCCCTGGGGCAATGTCAAGACTGCTCCACTGGTCAGAGAGTAAGAAAACAGGGTGTAATGGCAGTTCTCTGACTAGCCACTCTCTTGGCTGTTTGCACCCCCACTGGCCCTTCACATGAGGGGCAAGCTATAGGGCAGGGCTGTTGAGCCACTGGCCTGTGGACCAAATCCATCATGCCCTGGACCCAAATATGGTCACCTTGGGGTTCCTCAGAAGGCCACCCCACTCCCCCTGGCCACCACACTGGCTGTGTTCACTCATCACGACAAGCAGCCCTGCGTGGTTTCTACACCTTGCATTTTCTGGCGTGGATGTGCAACTCTCCCAGCTCTGCCATCTCCTTCCCTCGCAGTCCCCCGGGCAGCATCCTGGGAGGCACGCTGGGGAGGGGTAAGGCAGCCGGGAATAGGCTTCAATTGCAAGCTGTGTTTGGCTCACCGGGGTCGTCAAGCCATTCCTGTTGTAAAAGTAGGGGTCATGCCCTGAAGTGCAGCACAGAGGAGGAGGGAGCAGATCAGGCCCTCCCCTGCTCCAGAGGAGACCACACTCAGGCAAAAGGGTGAGGAAAACAGCCAGGCAGTGCTGGGAAAGGAGCTGCTCCTTCTTCTGCACACACTTGAGGGAAGCCCCTTGCATGCATGAGAATCTGCCGGGCTGAAGTGCCTGGTTAGGGGCTGCACTGCTTGCAGATCTGCCCTCTGCTCTTTCCACTCACATGCTAAAGGGAAGCCCCTCACACGTGCAAGCAAATGCAGGCAGCAAGAGCCAGCTGGGCAGCATTGCAGCACGGAGAGCAGTGCCATGCCATTGATTCCTGCTCTGCCCCCTCGCACGCCCAGAGGGAAGCTGATTTTGCCAGAGGGAAGCTGATTTCCCCACTCATCCCCCTTCCTTGCTTCCACCTGCAGGAGAGGTGGGGCCAAGCCAACACCCACTGGACTGCCTTTCGGACAAGTCGCTGGCACAAAGGAGGAGGCTGCGCCAGGCTCAGGGCACTTGTCTGGCAGAGCAAGAACGGGGTCAGCAGAGGGCACTGAGGTGCACAGCCCCCAATCAGCACCAGCACCCAGCTGATTCTTGCCCCTTCCGCTTCCACGCCGGGGGGTGAAAGAGTGGGCAATCCTGAGACACAGGGCCCCAACTGCAGTGCGTTCCTGACCCTCCAGCAGCAGGGGAATCACTGAGTTGTGTTTCTGGGTTTGGATGATGCAACAAGCCATCATGGTACAGAGAAACCAAAGGACAACCAGTTGTTTCTGTTCATGGTTTCTAAAATCCAGTCATTCCACGCTGTAATAACACTGTGGGGTTCAGATGACACGGCAGACTAACAATGGTCAAAAACAAGAACACCATGGCCTGTCATGCCATGTGAACCTGCCCACTTTCTTCTGAGTGCCAATCTTTTGCTTCTTGGGTTTTATGCAGGATTTCCCCCATCCTTAAGGTTGACATGCCTCTCCTAAGACTTAGTTACAGGTTATATGGCTTATATTTGGGGCATTTTCCCTAGTCCCTTCTTGGCATGCTGCACTTGACACTGGAATTAACCAAAGTCTCCCATAATGTCCAAACCAGGAATCTTATCGTTACCATTTTCAGAACAAGCCAGGATTTAAAACCATGCATCCTGGCTTGTTTTGAAATTGGAAGCCATGGTTTTTTTTAGTTCAGACTTTGCAGGAAATGGGGATTAACCTAACACATCCTGCTTGCTGCAGTGCTTTGGAAGGAGAAAGGGGGAGTGCAAGAACAAAGCATGCAGAAAAAGACTTGTGAAGATGCTGGCTTAGGCTTGCCTTAAGCAGGCCGAACTGAGCAATGTGCTTATTAACCCTATGCATACACATCTTCCCTTAGTAATTGCACCTGGGAAAGCATTGGTCAGGATACTTTAAAATAATTTCTGTGGGGCTAGAAGCACTTCACCTGTGCCTATCCTTTCCCACATGTCTGAAAGAGTGTGAGTCTCTTCCTGAGCAAGCCGCAAGGGCAGGGATCAGTACCTTTCTGTGTGTGTGACTGGCTCTAACACAACCCAGAAGCAATCTACACTAGGCAATTTTACTGGCAGTGTAATGTCTGATTCACTGCCTTGTCATATGACACCCCAAACCATCCACCTCAAGCTACTTCTGCCACTATATCCCATATTTTTAAAGAACAGTTATGATTTCTTTGTATCTTGGAGCTTTTCCCCTGTGTGTGTGAGATAAACGTATGATACAGTTTGGAATCCAGGAGGGCTGGATAGGTTGGGGGAAGAGGCAATACCTTATCAGGGCTGCAGCAAGGCTTAGGGGAGCCTTCAGTTGCTTTCCAGCCTCCCCTGTGCTCCCACCATGGCTGCTTTCTCTATAATTTGCTCAATGAATTGGACAGAAAATGCAATGCTACTTTCCCCTTTCCCTAATGTTTTGCAAAAAAAAAAAAAAAAACCCACCCAAAAACTATTTGCAATGTCTAGATGTGCCTTCTCGACTCATTTGTCCTCTTACCTGAAGAGACATCTAGCTGAAAATGCATAGCAAGTCAAATGATCTCCTGGCCTTACTCAGGAATAAATTAGACTGCCCTCAGTGGTGCTTACCAGTGGGAAATTAAGGCAGGAAGCCAGGCTGGGCTGGCTTTTTAGCATTGCCTTTTGGTGGAAGGCAGCAAGGGGGCTGATCCCACTGGCTTTGCCACCACAGGATGGCAACACAACAACCTCTGGTCTTCCCACCCCTTCCCCGTGCTCTTTGTGAGGCAGCAAGTGGTGCTGCTGATGCCTTGGTCTTTTCGTTGTGTTTTTTAAACCACTGCTTCCATCAGTCTGTGCACAGCTGGGCAAAAAACCCCAACACACCATTCCCTGCGCACTCCTCCTACTTCTCCACAACTGCATTTCTGCATCACCCCAGATCATGTTTGCAGCGCAGCGGGAACCGTGCTGTAATCATGAGCTTGTGATACATTTATCTTACATGAAAGGCATGCCGGTGCGGCTGGCCTCATAAACAGAGGTCCTCACCTGGCCAGGTGAGTGTGCTTCTACTCAGATGTAAGAGCTTAGCGATGCAAAATGGCTGCTCCTTGCCTTTGTTATCAAGTGCTCAAGGTGACTTTCAACGTATTTAAGAATAAAAACTCGGCAATGCTTCAAAGGGCACTGTGGATAAAGCAAACAGAACATTCACTGGGTCAACAGCTCAGCAAGGTGAAGGTTTGTTGAGAAGCACCATCTTTACCAAACGGTGGAAGGTCATCGGAGCGGGAGCTCCATGGCAGCAAGCAGGATGGGGCCCTCTGGAAAGTGGGGGGTGGCATGTGATTGGCTGCTTCTCCTGAAAAGTTTTCCGAGGCAGGGGATTGACGCCACGGGGCGGGCAGCTTTTAGCTCTGCAGGAGCCAAGGCAGTTAATAAGGGGGCTCCATGGTGTTAGAAACACTCTTTCCTTTCCTCCCGAAGAGAAAAATATTCCAAGCATGCAGAGAGTTCTTTTTGAAACTTTATTGCGACTAAGGGAGTCGGAACGGTTTCCTTCCCTTCTTCCAGCTCAGCTCAGCACATGTTCACATCCCATTTTTATGCCCTGTCCCCCCCCGCCCCCCCTGGCCGCTTTTCCCCTCCTCTTTTTCCCTTCACTGGCCAGGGTACTGGGAGGTTACAAACCTTTTCCGTCCGCCTATCCTGTGCCACTGATACCTGTTCTTCCCTCCCACTTGGTCCCTCCCAGGTGAATTATAATGAGCTTATTTCCTATGCAGGGTGTGTTTGCTACTAGTCATGAGGTCATTCATTGAGCAGGTTTCCTGCTATCTTGTCTATGCGACAATCCCCTCCTGTTATCTGATCTCAGCCGCCTCCTCCTTTGGCCAAGAAATTTTCTTTGTTACATTTTTCACTCTTCCTGTTCCCTTGTTTCAAATCATCATTTCATCCCTATCAATGGACTTGCTCTAGCCAACAATTTGGTTGCTGTACTCAGGTCAGGAACACCTATCTATTTATTAGATTTATATCCCGCTATTTTCTTATGAATGCAGAGTGGCTGACATCATTCTCCTCCTGCTGCTCTTAATCTTATCTCCACAACAACAACCCTGTGGGGTTGGTTGGGCTGAGAGTCTGTGACTGGCCCAAAGCCACCCAGTTGGCTCCATGGCTGAGCGGGGACTAGAACCCAGGTCATCTGAGTCCCTCTCCCGTGCCTTTTAACCACGTCACCACACCTAATGTTTCCAGGCACTCTTCAAAGGCGTATGATGGGAACAAGGAAACAGAGAGGAAATGCTTAATTCTTCCCCTACCCCACATGTTGATTGTCCACCTCACCTTATTTACTCCTCAAATGAAAGCAGGGGCAGGGGAGGGATGACTTGTGCCGGGGAAATCTGCAAGTGCAGATCAGACCCCCCCCCCCACACACACACACATTGCAAAAACTGGTTGGGAAATATTAAAAGAAAACTGCGAAAGTGAAGTGGGAAGGGTGGGATAAGGATGAGGAAATGGAATAGCCGATGCCTTCAGTCCAGAAATACAAAGTTTTTAAACGAACTGGTGTGTGAAATATGAAGAGAGCAAAATCTCCTCGAGCAATAGTGGTGACTAATTTTTGAAATCCAGGTTGGAGCAAACTCCTTCAAACAAGTATCAGTTCCAATTTATTTAAATAGGACTCTGTGCTCTTTTTAATAATAATAATAATAATAATAATAATCAAATGTTGCAGTTGTTGGCTACATGAAGGATGATGTTACTGTTTCACTTAGGGGGAAGTTTCAGGATAACTCATTTTGAAACTTGATCCTGGCTCTTTCAGAATCTGCTTTCTCTCTCTCTCTTCCTCGGACCTTTCCTCTTGCTGGTTTAAACGACTTAATTTCCTTTTGCTGCCATAGCAACACAGAAACAACCTCAGAGCACAATGAGGAGGATAGTGGCATTACACAAATCCCTGGACCAGCCAGAGCTCAAAAATCAACCGCCCCAGGACAGACGGTAGAAAAAGGAGCGTCCTGGGACGGTGGACCTGCAGCAGCTTGTCTAGGGTCGCCATCCATATTTTTAATGCAGGGCAGGTTTAATACAGATCCACACTTAACAGTGTTGTCTACTTTTGTGGTCAGACGGAATAAAGTTACACTTTCAGAAGCAAGGGGGAAGGACCCAGAAATTGTATGCCACTATTGTTAAAATGTCCAAACTGTCTCTCTTAAGTCGTGGTACTGGGCAGGTGGTCAAAAAGAAACAAGAGAAGCTGGAAGTGCATTTCAGTCCAGAGGTGAGTTGTAGTTTAAAGGTTCTAAATGAACGTAGAAACTTAGCTGCTAATACTGAGGTTAAGCTGTAGTTGTTTTCTGTCCATCTGTTCTAACAGATGTTAAAGTAGCTGTTGAACAATTGCTCTTCCTGCCTGCCCCCCCCCCACTCATCCCCTAGAAATTTGTGTAAAATTTGTTGCAGCTCTGAAATAAATAGTGTGTGAGAGTCTTCAAGATGGCTGCTTTAGGACACATAATTATAAAATACTAAACAAGAAACTGTCTTAATTAAAATAATTCCAGAATTAAGGAAAGGTTCCTTAACTACTGATGCCTCCCTCCTTCTTTTTCTTTTGGCTTGCTTTAATACTTGGACAAATGCGATTCATGTACCTATTAATCCTGGAATTTGTATCAGAATTGTTGTGAACTCAGATCATCCTGCTCCATCTTAAAACCAGCTTTAACATTTTATCCAGATTAAGGATTAGCACATTCCAATAGTCCTGTGGTTTTTAGTCATTTCTTAAAGATCGTAGGAGGTTGTCTGATTTTACTGGCATTGAGTGAACTTTGCTTAAGGGTTAGTTGTACATTTTTTTTCTGTACAGGCAGCAAAATGTTTAGCATGCCACCTCTGCCCCGCTGAGGCAATGATGCAAAATGTGATATTATATCAGAGCTGCAGGCATGCTAGGCCAGTTCAGCAGGCTGGTAAATCAGTGAAAATGTTGAGAAGAGGCTGTCAGAAGAGCAGAGGCACTGCAGATTGGCAGAATAGGCCAGGCACCAGGGAAGTGGGCCTGGCTTTACTTGCTCTGCAGAGCTGCATTGCAGCTGTGGTTGTAAAGGCAAGTAGGGTTACCAGGAATCCCCTCTTCTCAGCCAAGTGTTGATACAAAGCCACTCACTGAAGTATAAAGTCGAGGTCCTTCTCAGAGAACCCCCTCCAAGGGAAACGAGGAGGGTGGCCACAAGAAGGGCCTTCTCAGTAGTGGCACCCTGACTCTGGAACCAGCTCTCCAAAGAGGGTGGCCTGCTGCCTTCTCCCCATTCTGCACCAGGTGAAGACCGTTTTATTTACCTGGTATTTTAACTGTTAAGATAACTGTAATGTCTTATAGTATTTATTACATTTTAGTGCTATTGTGCTTTTTTTTGGTAAGATTTGAAGTTATTGCAAAGGGTTTTTTGCTTGATTGTGGTGATTTTATTACTGTGATATCTGCTAGTTTAATATTTTATTATGCATAGTATTATATCCTGTAACTCATCAAGAAAGCCATTTTGGCTAAAGGGTCAGGATGGAAATCTAAGAAATAGATCATAGAATAATAGGCCATCAGGTCCAACCCCTGCTTTTGCAGGACACCAAGTTACACCATCCCACTCAGATGGCTGTCCAGTTTCTTCTTGAATGACTGTGGTGTGAGGAAACCCATCACCTCTCTAGGCAGCCTCTCTAGGCAGATTGCTCTGGCAGTGAGGAAGCTTTTCCTGGTGTCCAGCCTGAATCTGGGTTGTCGCAACTTGAACTGATTGTTCTGTGTCCTACACTCTGGCATCAGCAAGAAGAGATCTTGACCTTCCTCTTTGTGACAACCTTTGAGGTACTTATAGAGGGATATCATGTCTCCTCTCAGTCTTCTCTTCTCAAGGCTGAACATGCCCAGTTCTCTCAGTCTCTCCTCATAGGGCAGTGTTTCCAAACCTTGGATCATTTTGTTGCCCTCCTCTGGACCCTTTCTATTTTTTCTGCATCTTTCTTAAATCTTGGTGCTCAGAACTGGACACAATATTCCAGGTGAGGTCTGAGTAGTGAGGAGTATAGAGGAACTACTACTTCTCGTGATTTGGAATAATACTTCT
The DNA here is from genome assembly GCA_023646645.1 of Varanus salvator macromaculatus. Taxonomy (NCBI): domain Eukaryota; kingdom Metazoa; phylum Chordata; class Lepidosauria; order Squamata; family Varanidae; genus Varanus; species Varanus salvator. The sequence continues at coordinate 6,986,455 of JAIXND010000779.1, read as the reverse complement.
GTTAATGCATCCCAAAATAGCATTTGCCCTTTTGGCAGCTGTGTCACATAGTTGGCTCATATTTAGCCTATTGTCCACATTTACTTCGAGATCTTTTTCTTTTTCACTTCTGTTGAGCCACGTATTCCCCATCTTGTATTGATGCATTTGGTGTCTTTTTCCTAGGTGAAGAACTTGGCATTTATCCTTATTGAATCTCATTAAATAAATAAAATCATAGGAGCCATGAAGGTTCTTAGTGATCATGTAAGGAGCACACTGCAGCATGATGACAAAGGCTTCTGCCCAACATCACCTCTGATAGGTTGGCCAGGTGCCCTACTTTACAGAGGGTACCCTGTTTTGGAGAACAGGCAGAGGGCAGTCCTCTATTTGATGGACATATCCAGTCCAAATTTGGTTTAAACTGGTCATGGAGGCTTATCAACAGAATGTTGGGAAGATGCTGTCCCTCTAGCCAGACCTGAGAGGCCAGGTCTACTCTGCAGAGGATGGTCCTCTCCTGGAAGCGCTGTCTAGTTCCAGGCTGCTTTCAAGCCAAAGAAGTATCGGGGGGCGGGGGGGGGGCGGGGGGGCTGTGGAAAAAATTGCTCACGTGCTCTGCTTGCTGGGTCAGTCCTCCTTACTACGGATACAGTCTTGTATTTTTATTTAAATCAAGTTATTTTGCCTTTGAGGCGTCCTTCATCTGCATATGCAAAATGCTATATTTGCTCTCTTCAGGTAAGGCAACGTGGTTCCTGATTTTTAGCTGTGTACAAGTTGTCTGTTCTGGCCTCCCCTGTGGCTGATTTCTCTCAAGTTCTTCCCTCCTCTGCATCAAGCGAAACAAACTTATGAATGTTTGAAAATGCAGAAGCACAAATAAGACAATCTGTTATACAGTTTAACCAAGCAGCTAAAATTATGTGTTTCTCCTTAAACTATATGGATATTCATTTTCTGGGCTTTTCCCCTAAAAAAATCAGTTTGTTCTATTTGAGTATAGCAATACTAGTCCACAAACTGTTTCCAAGTTCATATACTGAAGATTTTCTTTTTGATCCTGAACTTTTATTTATTTTCCTAAATGAAAAAACGTAAGATACAATAGAGTGGAACAGCTTCTGTGTGTTCTTGCCCTAGCTAGCACATTTCAATTTGTGCTAGCTAGGGCAAGCACATGCCCTCCAAATACTCCACATCACCAGAACAACTGGAAAGAAAACCCAGAGCCTTGCCTTGATGCATTCACCCTGTGCTGAACTCTTGCCTCTGCATGAATGCCAAGCCTGCTTATCTTCTGCATCTCAAGGTCTTTGATTACAAACCTTGGTTATTCTGGGCAAGCGTTTATCTAAGATGGGGAGAACATGATCTAACAGAAACACAAAAAAGCCAGGAGAGAGAGAGCTGTGTACATCTGTAGCAGCTGGTGGCTGTAGGTCTTGCCACCTTTTGAATGCTGTGGTCCTGTTTCATGCTTGCCCCTCATGTCCTGAAGGGGTCCATAACATGAAAGCTCTTATTTGGAAAAGCCATTCACAGCCATGCTGGAGGGTGGCATCACACTGGGCTGTGGGCAGCGTTGGATGGTAGCTAATGTCTGTGGAGGGATGAGGTGGGAAGCCTGGAGGTCCATCTGAAGGTCATGCTGGAAAACCAGAAGCTGGGACTCGATAGGCTTGTCAGGAAGAAGGTGTAGATCAAAGTTCATTATAGGGTACAGTCAGGAAAAAGGGAGCTGGTCTGTACAGAAGGAGCAGTAGAAGAGATCTGTCCTTGACCCCCCCCAAAAGAGAACTGCCCTTGACCCCCCAGTCATGTCTTTGGGCCTCTTATGCAGTTTGTTGCAAGAACTGAATGAGGGTCTCACTCTGGTTAGATATATTGTGCTTCTGTTTAAATTATAGCAAATGCTTTCCACATTTATAGCTTTCCGTGTAAATCACCATAGGCAGTTCTGATGTCAATTTGTGTCCCCCTTTTTTGGGGATGCCTTGCCTGGGACGATATGACACGGTCTGCTTCAGGGATTCACTTAGAGTAATAACCAACACAACAGTAAGGAATGGCCATGTGGTCATATTGCCATGTGAGTACCCAGTGAAGACATCATGCCTGCAACTAAAGAGCCACTCTCAGGAGGTAAGGCAACGAGAACCCACACATAACAAGAGCATATTCATAACACACACACACATGATCTGCAGAAGTCTTCACAGGCAATGCATCACATGGCTGTGTGCCTCAAGACTTCCTCTGCCGTCTGTGTCCATTCAGCCTGCAGGGCTACAGTAACCCCCGGATGATGTCAAAATCCAAGATGCACTTTTGGAGGGTTAGTCTTATGACCAGCTCATCCTGTGGATATCACAGGGAAAGCCGAGCCTCGCTGACTTCTAGGTGCTCCCAGGGCATTCTGAAGCAGTCATGGGACTCCCACCACACCCTTTGGGTTGGTACTAGCCTGCCACAAGATGCATTCAATAGTTGCGCAACCAGTTTAGTGCACCCTGGAAGCTGCTGGAAGTCAGTGTGGCATAGACTAAGGATGTGCAGGAAGCCACACGGGGGCTGGGGATCTGGCAGATTCCCTAGGCTCAGCTCCCTGGACTCCAGTCCACTGCCACAGCCCCAAGTCCAACTTCCTGGCAAGCACTCCCAGCATTAGTGGGGAGCTCACCAGGAATTGAGTCCCACACGCTTCGCAAGCCGCATGCAGTAGCTCTTTGCACTGCTGTCTCTGACATGGAAGAAAGTTGCCAGTTGTTCAAGCTTCATTCAAGGAGTGTTCATGGACTTCCTCTTGGCTTGGCTTGCTTTGCAAGACTGAGCCACGTGCAAGAGGACGCCTGCAAATGCTAGAAAAACGACTCTGTGGAGTTTCCTTCAAAACCTAATCTAACCTGTCCCAGGCACCCTTTCCATTTGGGTGGCCTGTCCCCTTGCAGTTCAGGGAGCCTAAGTGAGCACCCATCTCCAGCATGCCCACCCTTACAATAGGGGTGAGCAACTCGCCAGCCAAAATATCTGGAGGGCCCCAACTCCCATCAGCCCTAGTAGGCATAGCCCACGGGGCTTCTCTTTTATGTCCACAGGACCCTCTCCTTGCCTAGGAGACCTTATCAGCAGCTGAGGTTTTCTCAGGTGTTCGGCTGAATGGTTTTTGCTTTGGTCCAGGCAGAAAGACGACTTCAGGCTTTAGGATTTTAAATAGCCATTTTGATATTGCTGCATCAAAGTCATGTTCTATTACATTGTTTGGATGTTGTATTCCCATATTTCTGTGGGCTACTGTGGGCTAAATACTGGCTATTTCTGTTTTTTTGGTGAAAGAAACAACATGGGAGTTGCAGGCCAAAGCATCCGGAGGGCCACAAGTTGCCCACTGTTGGCTTGCAGTCTCCTCTTGAGACTAGTTGAAGCAAGACTGCTTGGGCATGGAAAAAAGTGCATGTGGCAGCGCCAAAGCCTTTGCTGATTCACATCCAGAACAGAGGAGATCCTGAAAGGGAAAAATACATGCATGGAGTTGCCAACCAGGCGCCCCAGCAGGGCTTCTGCACCTGAGATGGCAGCTGAATGGACAGCAAGCTAGCAAATGCCACGGACCTTCTGCAGTAGCTCCATGCTAGACACAGCTTCACCAGTTGTATAGCTACCTGTCATGAAGCTTGCAAGCCTGCAGGGACCTGGAGTAAGCGTGCTAGCAAGCCTACAGAGGAACAGCCAGAAGCCTCCATCCTGGTTGTCATGTGAGCCTTGCTCTGGCTCAGCCTAGAATGGACTGTGGGATGGATCCTTTGCGGGAGAGCAGTTTTTGGGGAACAAGGAGAAACATGGGGTCTAGCCAAACCATCCATGATGCTGAAAGGATGCAGGAGGTCCCAGTGAACGTTAGAAATGAAAGCTGGACACTCCACTTCAACACCTCCAGAACCTACCCCAAGAGCCAGTGTGGTGTAGCGGTTAAGAGCACAGGACTGGGACTCAGACGACCTGGGTTCTAGTCCCTGCTTGGCCGTGGAGCCAACTGGGTGACTTTGGACCAGTCACAGACTCTCAGCCCAACCTACCTCACGGGGCTGTTGTTATGGGGATAAGATTGAGAGCAGGAGGAGGAGAATGATGTAAGCTGCTTTGGGTTTGTTATGAGAAAAAAAATGGATAGAATCTAAGAAATAATAACATCTTAGCAAAGTGAGACAAACAGGTGAGAAAACACAGCTCATTTGCATTCAGGAATGAATAGGCTAAACCAGGGTGGATAGAAGCTGGAACTCCAGATCTTCTGGGCTTTAGTTCAAATAAGCTCTTGCCAGTGTGGTCAGGAATGCAGGGAGCTGCGGTCCAAAACATCTGGATGCCTCTACCTTCTCACCACCCTGGCTTGACACCAGGTTCCCCTAACCCGATGATGTTTAACAGTCCTAGAAGGAAACTTCCAACTACCTTTTGTGTTCTTTGAGAGAATGATGAGTGATAGCAAGCAGTTGGCGTGTCTAGTCCTCCAGCCTAGATGCACCACAGGTCCATGAGCACAGAGGATGGCCAGCCCTCCCCACAGAACCTTTCCTTGCAGGGCTGCAGTGAACGCTGTCTGTGCGGACAGCGCCACAGGTATTCTTCAGCGCCACAGGTATTCAGCCAGCAGTGGCCATGGTTGGCGTGAACTCAGGGCCAGCCCTACCATTGGGCAGTGTGGGACAGTCACCTTGGGTGTCCAGCGCTGGTGCCCAAGAAAGCTTCAGCTGCTGTCCAGTCCGCAGTCCACCTGTGTACATGGAATGGGAGGAGGCACCATCTTGCCCTTTGCCGCAATGTCTTAGGCCAGCTTTGAGCACAGGATCCGGTGTTTGCCAGTAGAGACTTACCTGTGTGTGGGAATGAGGGACTCCCCATGCCCTAACCCTTACCTCTGTAAAGGGGTGCAAGTCCCTGCTGCTGTAGGGAAAGAATATCAGAGCAATACAGTTGAGACTTGACTCAAATCCTATCGCCCTCCTGCTGGAAGATTTTATGTGTTTGCTCAGTAAGAGATATGCACAAGTGGGCAAGTATATTGACTTTTCTTTCTAATATCCACCCGATTACTTTCTTTTTTTTTTTCTTTTACTCTTTAAGGATTACTTGAACTGGAAGTCCCCTGAAACCCGTTGTCATGGCAGCAGACTACCAGATGACAGCCAGGTTGTGGAGGGATACTGGGGAATGTGTCTTCCTAAAACATACAGCACAAAAACAGGCGCACTTGTTCTCTATTCAGAAGAGCTGGCCAAAACACCCATGACAAGGGAAGGATGTAGAAAGTCCCAGCAAAGACTTAGAAGAAAAAGCCAGGCCCTCCACATCGAACTTCACACCCTCCAGGATCTGGCCCAAGCCATCTTGGCTTATGGAGGCAAGCAGGTGAGAAAAGGGGAGTAGTCTACACCAGGGTGGGCAGAAAGTAGATCTCCAGAGCTTCAGTTCTCAGGCGCTCCTCTCAGCATGTCCACCTGCTGAGAATGGTGGCAGCTGCAGTCCAACCAGGGCCAGCACCAAATGGTGGTATGGTTGGGTTGGGCTGGGCTTGCACTTGGCCTGGGCCCACAGCCAGGAGGCTCCTGGGGCTGCTGCTTTTCCTCCTCCTCTTCCTCGCTGTTCCATCCTGCCTCTCACTCTGGCCAGACAAGAGCAGTAGTGAAGAAGAGGAGGAGCAGGTGGCAAGGCCTGTCTGCTCCCCATTTTGGCATCTGGCAAACAAGCAGCTGGTAGCAATGAGGAGAAAGAGCATGAGCAGCTGTTGACAGTGGTGGTGAGAAGACAGACTCACCAAGAGGGGGAACATTGGGTGAATCTTGCCCGAGGGCTGACACGAACCTGGTGATGGTGTGGCATTCAGTGCATCTGGAGCACACAAGGTTGCAGGAGGCTGGTTCACACAGCCCCAGTCCCCAAATAGTTTAAAAGGGTTGTTCTCTTCTTTTGCCTGTTTTGTCTTTTTATTATGCAGCACTCCAGGATCCATTTAGATGTGGAGGAGTATATGCGTGTTGTAAATAAATACGTTCCTTTTAAGAAAGGTTTTCGCTATAAGCAATAACTGTGTCTAAAAAACAAAATGCTCAGCTTCAGAAAGCTTTGGCTATTGGAGGTATAGAAATGTAATGTAATAATAATGATGACAACAACTACTAATACATAAAGAGCACATTTTGGTGTAAGGCGTGGGCACTTTGGCCATGTTGGTGCTGAAACTGTGTGTATAAGGGCGTAATCTTATCCCCTTGCCCTTAATGGACAGAAGCTGCTGAGCTCCGGTTCCCCCTTTGCTTGCATCCTCTGCTCCCAATGAGGTGCATGCACTGATCTCCACAATGCCTAATGTCCCCAAATGTTTTTGGCCATGCAGATTAAGCGCTAGGGAAACAGGAGTCTTGGCTCTCCCTCCCCCCCGCCCCCAACAGCATCCCCTTATTCTCCCTCTGAAGTACATTCATGGTCTGCTCTTTCCGTGCTGAGTTCTCTTGGGAGCTGAGTTTCCCCCTAATTCCTTTCAAACAACAGTCTTTTTGGATAAGAGCCCGTTATTTCCAATATACAGCTAGCAAACTATAGCCACATGAGTCTCTGAGCATGCACAGAACAGTTCATTGAACCTAGACTAGAAGCTACTCCTGAGAACCCTCCTCTTGAGTAATCCTAGACCCCACCATTCTCGAGATGGGCCAGCCTCCAAGCTGCACACAGGCCCTCTGGGTGGCCAGCCCTTCTCTCTTGACGATGCGTCATGGGGTCAGGCATCGGACCAGCCTCCTCTGGCTCCTCTCCCATGTCCCCTCCTGGCACTTCCAGTCCCTGTCACTTCCCAAGGACTGCCTGAACACCTGGAGACAGTGGCCTTGAGATAACCTCAGCCTCCTCTGCCATCTCTGTGTCCACACTCATCATTTCCCAGCCCCCATCGTCCTCATCCGAGTCGGTACCACCTTGGCTCTGGAAAGTGTACCAAGATTCGTTGCCTCTTCCATTCCCAACATCTGCAAGGCAAGCAGGGCAGAGGCTCAGCCTTTGGTGTCCCAGTTCCGAGATCACAGGATCTCAGAAGTGACACTCTAAATGATCCTGTGGCCTCCCAGACAACTTTGGGACCCTACAGAATTGCACCCTGCAATTTAAATCTGTTTAGGCATCACTGCTTCCCCTGAAGAATCCTGTGAACTGTAGTGTGGAAAGTTGTTCTGGAATTATTTTGTGAGAGATCCTCATCCTCCTGCATAGATCCATGGGTCTTTTGCACAGAGCTACAAGGTGCAGAGTTTCCTGAGAAGAGAGGGTAAAGTTAAGCCAGCTCACATGTGAGTGTGGATTTGCTTATTTTAAAGAAAAGCCTTCCAAGGAGGATTCTAAATGGAAATTCTGGCTAGTAAAGAATACCTCCATGTACATAAGGTAGCTGTTGCCAGAAGCAGCTGGCTTCTGTGAATAGGCTCCACTAGCCATTATGGTCTGCAACAAAATTCCCTGGCTAACATCCCTGGGAAGGGGATCCATTAATAAATACTGCCTGACCCAATAAGGACTCCATGCCTCAAGAGTGAAGACAAAAGGCCTCTGTGAAATCACTGCCTGTGGTACGAGCCACATCAGTGTATCCAAGCACAACATCCATCAAAGATTAAAGCGGCAGAAAAAAGGTACTGCTGTGACCAAACACATGAAATCATGTGCCGACTGCCACAGACAATTAGAATCCAGCAGGGATATTCTCAGGCACTTGCAAATCAGGCTGCCATAAAAGATGGCAGCAAATGAAGATGGAATTAACCCATTGCGCCAGCCAGCCAGCCAGCCAGCCAGGCGCACTGATGTTTTCCTAGTGGAAAAGGGGCAAATAGTGTGCCTGCATGTGCCATGGTCATACATACACGTGTGTGTGTTTTAATAATCATCCTTTGTTCAAAGCATACTGGGCTGTACCCAGTATTAGTCTAATTGAAGTCCCATTCGTTTTATAGCAGGAATGCTTGATTCTGGGCCAGCACTGAATGCAAACCACTTGCTTTCCATATTCATGACTGATATGAAAAGCGACACAAAAGGTAGTCTTTTCATTGTTTATTTATTACAACAATTAGTTGGCTTTCCACTGAAGCCAGGCAACATATAACTATCCTCCACCCACAATAAGGGGTGAAAGTGAATTTAACTCCACAAGGGAGCAAAATGCCACAGTGGGTGAGGGACCAAGATGCAGAAAACGGCAACTGTCTTCTTGCAACAGTCTGGAACTAGCAAAGAGCTAGATTGGCACCTTGGAGAGGAAGGGCTCCTGTGAGTATTCTGCTGGTATCACCACCTGCAGAAATACAGGTTTGGGAAAGTAGGACACCAGAAGCTCAGGCCTGCTAGTAAGTTCAGTCCTTTTATTTCGAAGCATTTTAAAAGCATCCCTGAAGGTGCAAGGAGCTAGTTCTAGCTGCTGTGAGGATAAAATGAAGAGGAGGATCATGTGCATTGCCTTGGGCTCCTTGCAAGAGGAAAAACGGTGGGGTAGAAATGGTATCACAAATAAATATACAAATACATAAATGAACGAGGCATTGTGGAGCTATTTAGTCCTGCCTTAATAGATTTTCTGTAGTAGGAAAAAAGAAAGGCAGAGGCAGGAATCTGTGGCAAGATTACAAGCGAAGACCAGGATGTGGACTCTCCATGCTTTTCTTGCAGCAGAAGGAAAATATGGTGGGCTGCTTAGATTAGCAGAGCGGTGAGGCGGGATGGGCTGGTTGCTGGGGAAGCAAGTATGGACTCCCTGGACAGATCAGAGCACTTTTTGGGGTAGCCCAGGATCTGCGGTTTTTGAAATACTTGCAGATGGGCCTCTGCATGCCTTGGGCCTACTGAAAACATTTGACCGTGCCGTGTAGGGCTCAGCATGTCTTGATGTGCCTGGAATCAGGGAGGACAAGTTACAAGCGGGAGACTGGCAGCTCTTCATGGGCCAGAATCCTTTGAAAACATTGCTGTAGGGCGGTATGGAAGAATAGTTTGGAAGACACAACTGAAGTTGGCAGAATAACAAGCTCTTTCAAAATTGCCATGCAGATTACACACAGCTAGCTCTGTTCTGTTCAGTCACAAAGTTGTGCCCGTCCCATCATGACCCCATGGAGAACATTCCTCCAGGCTCTCCTGTCCTCCACCATCTCCCAGAGTCCACCCAAGCCCACACCCACCGCCCCAGTGACCCCATCCAGCCACTTGAATCTCTGCCGTCCCCTTCTTCTTTTGCCGTCAATTGTTCCCAGCATCAGGGTCTTCCCCAGTGAACCTTCCTTCTCATTAGGTGGCCAAAGTATTTGAGTTTCATCTTCAGGATCTGGTCTTCTAAAAAGCAGTCAGGGTTGATTTCCTTTAAGATTGACTGATTTGATTTCTTTGCAGTCCAAGGGACTCGCAGGAGTCTCCTCCAGCATCACAATTCAAAGGCATCAATTCTTCAGCACTCAGTTTTCCTTATGGTCCAACTCTCACAGCCATACATTGCAACTGGGAAAACCATAGCTTTTACTACATGAACTTTTGTCGGCAGGGTGATGTCCCTGCTTTTTAGTATGCTGTCTAGATTTGCCATAACTTTCCTCCCAAGGAGCAAGCGTATTTTGATTTCTTGGGTGCAGTCACCATCTGTGGTGATCTCGGAGCCCAAGAAAATAAAATCTTTCCCTACCTCCATTTCTTCCCCATCTATTTGCCAGGAAGTGAGAGGACTGGATGCGTGAAGCAGTGAAAGCTCTGGATGGTGGAGAGGTGAAGCTGCCAAGGAAGGAGGGCAGATGCAGGTTTCCACAGTGCAATATGTTGCTCGGCAGACTTCAGAAAGCAAGATTGCTTGTGAGGAGCTGCCACGTTAGTTGCTCTTGCCAAAGACTCAGTGACAGGAGTCAAAGACTATCTGACTTTGCAAAAAGTCAGGATGAATTTGGTCTCCTGGGTTTGCAAGATATGGGAACCCATCCTGGGCATGATAAGTCCTACAACAAGAAGTCAGCTAATAAAATGCCTTGTCCTCAAAAAATAATCCACCCTGTGCTAGACACACCGGGTTCAGACAATATAGCAACAGCCACGATGGGTCATGCAGACCAGATCCATGTGCATCTGGAGCTGGGATACTTAATGCCCAGGTCCCTTCTACAGGAGGTCAACGCCTACTGCGTTTACTGAATATTTGCTGATGGAAAAAAACCCCCTGAAACAAGAAATGCCTACACAAATACCCTTGAGCAGAAGTGTGTAAATTGGAACCTGGGAACAGAGGGAACATAGAGAGAAAGTAGCTGCGACACCGAATAACATGGACAGGTCTCAGCATGCCTGCTATTAGTCAAAGCTCTTCAATAGTTTTCATAACATGGCATCAGTACTTGCCAATCATACAATACGATATCATTCAGCGCAGTTAGAAACCAAGACCTATTTAGGTTTTGCCAGTTCTCCTAATTTTCAAGCCTGAGTTTGGCTGAAAAAAGAGGTGGGTGGGTGGGTGAGGGGAACTGCAAAACTGTAGAGGAAAAAACCTCCTTACCACCAATAAGTCACTAATGAGGTACATGTTTCACCTTTCCAGCTGTGTTTTAAAGCTATTTGTTCAATTTATATTCCACTATCTGCTAAACCTCAGACGGGTGACACACATCAGTATACCAAATTATTTTTAATCAAGTACAAGAATATAGTAAATTAGAAGCAATGGCTTTTCTTCCAAATGTTTGCTCCAGCACTTGATCTGGGCGGTAGGGATGGACGGACGGACGACCCTATTTCAAATGTAGAGATTTAAGCATAATATCCCACAGCAGCTTAGGTGTGTATATTCTGATACTTGTTTAGCAATATCCTTTGTCTGTCATTCCAATTTATATCCTATTGTTGGACACAAAGAGTCCAGACCTGGCACGCTCAGCCCAATTTTTCTCGAGAATAAAGTTTGATCACAGCAAAAGGGAGTGATGGCAACTGCTTATTGGGTGGAATGCCCGCGAGCACTGATTGGCATGCTTGATTTTGGGTGGTCTCCGGGTGTACCTGGGAGACTGAGCTAAGGGCTTTTGGTGGGAGGTTGTTCCGTCTCTGGACGCTTATGATGCCTTGCTTGGGACATGACTAACATGCTCCTGCTTCCTGTCACCCAGCCAGGTGTGTCCTACACTATTACTGGCCTTGCTAATGTTATTTATTCATTTCTATATGGACCCATAGCTGGAGCTCTCTTGGCGGTCTCTGTTGGATTGTGCAATGGCAAAAGATCTACATCTTATAAATGGAGTGTGTTTATATTTACCTATTTGAGGTGTGTGTGGGGAAGGTTGCATGTGGAGGTCAGGGTTGCCGTATTTTTGTGGCATCCATCATTTTGCCTTTCCCACAAGGCCCCATCCTGAGGAAACCCTTGGGTATTGTTGTGGGGGGGGGGCATAAAAAGGTGGCTATCAAAAGGTTAGAGGAACCCTCTTACTTTTCCCTACTGTTAAAAAGAAAAAGGAAGGAGAAAGTCCACCACTCTACCAAACTATAAAGCAGTTGTAGGGAACATGCTGTCCTTCCCCTTCCATATCCCTCACTATTGGCTATGCTAGCTAGTGCTCCTGGGAGTTGTAGGCCAAAACAGGAGGCGGGCCACAAGTAGCTCACCTCTGCTATATGGGGAAGCAGTTCCCTGCAACCTTAAGAGGCATAAGAGTAATAGATTAGCAGAAAAGTACATAATCAGATATATACCTCTGATAAAGTGTTCTTAAGCTGTATAAGATTATCCACTCCCTCTCCCAGCTTTGTTTCAGGACTGAAAGATGTTCTTCCAGTATTTATTCAGGTGGCCAAATTATTTCCCCGTGTGTGTTCACATGCCAGAGGGATTGGCATAATTACTCTTGCTGGCATGACTTGTTGTATCATACAAACCCAGCCATGGTTAAGAAGCCACCCTGAGCCCTCTCATCCCTACACACTTCTGTGTATGAGGCAGGATGAGGCCATGATAAAAAGCTAGTCTGGAAGCACCTTCAGACATAGCTTCTGCATCAGGGTATCAAAGGTTTTAAAAGAAAAGCTCAGTGGCAATTGCTAGGAAGGCTATTGACAAATTAGTAACTTATATCTTTAAAGTAATAATGCCTTTTCATATCATGCCAAATGAAGAGAAACTAAAAATGCTTCACACAAAGCAATTAACAATTTAAGATGCAATCCTATGGCCTCCTGACATTGTCTTCGGAGGGGGGGCGGTGCACACAGGATTAGTTGGCTGTCCTCTCTCCGTTTGCCTCACAACTGGGGTGGAAAGAAAGAATCACATTGGCTGTATTTCTGGGTAGCAAAATGATTTTGGAGAGGAGGAAAAGGAGGGTGCCTGGCAGTGGGGAGAAGAGAGGCTTATGGTGTGCCCAGATGGCTGGCACCCAGCCTCCTTTCTTTGTCCTCTTCTTCTGCAGTGCCTCACCTACACAGTCAGAAACAGCAGCCCGAAGAAGTGCAGCCACAAAGTTTAGGCCAGCAGAGATTGCTGCTGCTAATCCTCACATTGTGCATTTGGAGTGGAGGGTGCTGGACGGCACCCTTAAACATTTAAATAAGTAGAATGTGGTGACTGTATCAAAAAGAAGAATCATAAAGACACAATAAAGTTCATCATGAATTCTGCATAACTTAACAAAGCAATTTGGAAAGTTGACCTGGACAGTATCTAAACAAAAGGAGAGTTGGAATATAGAGCCCTACCACTTGGGTAAAAAAAATTGCTTGAGTAATGAAGAGATGCATGATTCTGTTATTTAAGGTCAAAAATGTACTTTTGCTTAATAGCTAATGAGCAAAAAGTATTGCATGAGGTGGAGACATCTAGACTTGTCTAGAAGTATTTATATACTTAGGTTTAATTAGCAGATGTTGAGTAACAAGCTGTTTTCTCAAAGATATAATTCAAAATTAATTAAGTTTAGTCTGAAAGGTGTGTGTGTGTATACATGTGTGTCTTTTGTGGGTGTTATAATTTTATGATAATTTTTTAAACGGTAAACCCATGAGCTTTAATTTATGGGACAATAGATTGTATTTGTTATGAAATGATCTCTGTACAAACTGAGTGTGTATGTGTTGATTTTATAATAAGGTAGTGTATTTTCATTTGGAAGCTCACCAGGCCATCACACCTGTCATCTTAACAACATATTCAGAACTGAACAGAAAACTTAAGACTTAGATGAATGGTTTCTTTTTAGATGACAAAAACTGGAAATCTTTGATAGCAATGTTCACGAATTATCATTGTCGTCGTCGTCATCATCAATTTCATTTCCATTCCATCCCACAGCTGAAGCTATCTGAGCGGTTTACACAATGAATTAAAAACCAATAATGAAAATGCAATAACAATATCATAAAATTAGAAAAACAAATAAGTTTTAAACAGCTAAAAACTGATGCTAAATAACAAGGGATAACAAAAGTGTGACTTTGAGAAACACCTGGTAAACCCCCAAAGCTGCTGGGTGGCTTTAAAAACCTCAGAAGAGAGGCCTGTCTTAACTTTACACCAAAAAGTTGACAGACTTAGTGCCAGGTTATTCCACTTCATGGGGTTATGTTATTCCATGAATGTGGGGCCATCAATGAAAAAGCCCTCACCTTTGTTGCTACCCTTGCACTTGGCACTTGGAGAAAGGCCCCAGAAGTTGAATGTGGTGTCCGAGTAGATTTTTTTCCTGTAAAGCTATTAAGATCTATTAAGATCTTAAAAGCTTTACCAATACTCTCCTATATAATACAAGAAATATGTGCAATATTATATATTTTGATGTGACTTACAAGAAATATACAAAATGAAGACAGAATCATAACATTTTTTGCTTTATTAATTCCTTTTAGGATGCACCCTCTTAAAAGAGTGATAGTGTAACCTTTGTTTGACGTGTCAATCAAGCCAAAGGCTTCCTAACTTCTACAGCCAAAGATTGAAAATGATCCAAAATTTACAACAAGGTATAAGAGCTAGATTCACGACACCTTGGCACCCCTTGTGCCTGCTCCTTATCCACTTAGGGATACATGGGTAGGAACATGAGTCTTGGCTCCCTTCCCTGATCAGAGTTTGCTGGGAATTTTGCTAAATGGATTCTTGTAGAGGCTCCCCCTGCTTTTCACTCTATCCTGCCCCCAGCTAGCAGCTTGGGTGGAAGCAGCAGCAACTTTAACAGGGGTTCCAGCAATCTGGTGATCCACTTCACTCATCATTAAAAAATGAACGAACATCACTTGACATGTTTCCACGTTCCATCGTTTTTGTGAATAACAAAAACAGGTTGTCTTTTTTGCAATAGGTACAGTCATCCTTGTAAGGTAAAACCAGAAAGACTCTGAGGGGCCTCATAGCAGAGTGCTAGAAATCAAGCAACAACAAGTTTTGTTTTTTCTCGGTATGATAGGAGTCATTTTGTCTACATGGGTTGTTTATTTTTGCATTATTAAGGCTTTTGGCATTTTTCTCTTCCTAGATGAAACCCAACCTGGAATGACAAAACAAAATAAAACAGATTTCTTAAAGCAGAATTCACAGGATACTTTGAGAAATTGATGCAGAGTCTGGTTTAAGTGCAGATTCATTTTTATGTTACAGAATCTAATTTACCATCAAAACATTTTACAGTCAGTCATTGGCTTGCAAATAGGAAAGATTAAGCCTTAGATCTCCCATTAGGAGATTAATGTTGTAGGAAATTTATCTTCAGTATTCATGCTTGAGTTGAAGTGAGGGTGGATTATCTCAGTGATTCAGCTGAAGGGTGATCCCAGCTTCAAAATGTAAAGCTTCACAATATGTCCTACTTCAGCCTTCTACAACCTGGTGTTCCTCAAATGCATTGGGCATTAATTGTAATTCCCACCCAGCATGGCTATGCAACTGGGAATCATGGGAGCTATAGTCTAACATTTCTCCAGGGCACCACGTTGGAAAGGTTGCCTTACTCAGTGGCACCCTGATCCATCTGAGGAGCTGTGCGTGTGTTTGCTGGCTTATGGCCTTACAGTGGAGCAACTCTCTCACATTCTGCACATGTGCAGAATGATCAACTGTGTGTAGCACAACAGGACAGCTCATCCTGGGTTGCTGCCCACAAGAGTTTGTTGTGTTGTGTTGTGTAAACTGGGACTGATTTCCCAGGGTGTTGTGTCCACAGGGAACGGATGACTCATGAATTCTTACAGGGATTGTTGTGCCTGTAGTGGGTTGTCATGCCACCTGAACCCAGGAGACCAATTGCATTTTGGGTACAGGGAACCAGCTTCTGAGCCTTGGGCCAGACCATCAAACCCCATTGTCACCTTTGCCAAGCACCGTCTGGGTGACCACCTGGGAGCAGCGGGCACTGGCGTTTCACGCTTCCAGCTGCAATACAAGATACATTGGTCTTGCCTTGGCTTTTTTCTGTTTAAAGTTTTTTCCCCCTTCCTTCATACTGGAAAGCCTGCTGTCAAGCTGGTTTTTGCAATCCCCTTTGTGATTCAAAGTGCCCTAGCAACACCTTGGAGGGGCTGCTTGTAGTTACCAAGCATTTTTTTAAATGACTCTTTTAATTTTTGCAAATATTTGCAAAAAAAGTGTTCTAATGCTTTGCCTGCAGTTGTGCAGCTGGGGACATTTGTTCCCATCTACATATATCAGAGGTGGCCACACCAAGACTTGTGAGTCATATGTGGCTCCTCAAGTGCTTTTTGTGACTCACCACCCACAGGTACCCACTTGCCACTCACTGCTTGCTGCCGCCCATGGGTACCCACTTGCTGCTGGTTTTATAGTTTTAACTTTGTTTTATGCGGATTGTTTCAGTCTTCATTGTGAGCCTCCCAGATCACTCTGGGCTATGGGGTGGCATAAAAATGTATTAAATAAAAAATAATAATTCATAGTTGCTTGAGTGCAGGAATGGGGAGCCTCAGGTGGGTAACATGCAGGGTGGCACTGAATGACAAGGTCCAGCAGGCTCCCTCTCTGGGTTTTGCTCCATAGAGGCTGCAGGCAAATTTATTTTGCCCTTTGGTTACCAGCTGACAAAAGGTGATCTGTCAAATATAAGCACAGGTGCAGGTGATCTTAGCTTGCAAAAAGGGATGGCATGTTGCTTATTCTCTTTGTGGCAAGACTCTTGGGATTTGGGTGCAGGAACTCATGTTTTCCATGTGTTCCTAAGATTATGTCTTCTCAAGCAGAGGCAAAAGTGTGAAACACCCCATTTCCTAGAGTAGTTATCTTTCACAGCTCAATTTTCAAGTGAGATCTAGAAACCATTAAAAATGAACAAAACTGTATGCATATTTATATAAAGTGTATATATCTGTAGTTTCCCACTGCCTTAATTGTTTTTAACCCTTGCTAAATCTACTTGGGAAATGGATCTTTAACTTTGGCAGTCATCAAAGGAAAACACTCCAGTAAATGTAATACCTGGGTTGTGAATGTATCATTTGGTGTCCTGGGATCTGTAGACTTAAATTGGACACACATTAACATTGGGGGTGCAGTTTAAGTGCAGTGGAAAATGCATTTTGGAGTGGAAAACAAAATTAACATTCTCTTGTAATTAACTGAAGGCTGGCATATATTCTATGCTCAGCTAGAATGAGAATGGAATCAACAACATAACCAATTCAAATAATATTTAGCCATCAGTCTTATCTTATGTCATTGCATTCTTCAGGTAGTGTGTTCTCTGTTGTTGTTGTTGTTTTTTAATTAAAGCAACTTATACATCTTCATCCTTCACCTTACTAAAAAAAATTCAGACCTTAAAAAAAACCTTGCAAAACTGCTCCAGGGATTTGGCAAGAGATATGCTGGTGATTTCATAGCCAACAGGTACCCTTTAGAATTATTTTTTACCTGTTCAAACGTAACTACACCAAAAACATTCAGAACTAGGGTTTTTAAGAGTTTGCCCTGGACTAAAAACAAACAAAACTATGTCAGGTTGCTTCTAAAACACCCCACTGCTCTTAATATGCAATGTCTGTCTTCACTACTATTTTTCAGGTGAGTTTGGGCATTTTTAGGTACTTTGTGAATCTCAACATGCTTATCTGCCTGTAAAAGACATCACATAGTTCCCTCCTTCAACTCTTCTAGTTGGAGATGCCTTCAAAGATCTTACAGCAATCTGCAAACCACCAGTTTTATAGGGATGCATGTTCTGAAATGTTGGCTTCTTTTTGTTCATATGGTAGCTATGGAAGGATAAGGAAGGGATGATTTGGCAGCCGTACCTTCACTTTTTAAGTGATCCAGACATTCAGACCGAGAGACAGATGAGACCAGGCTATTCCGCCAAGAGGTACCTCCTCCACCTCTCTCAGACCTGGGATCCAAGCATCTTACAAAAGCTTCAGTGTGCAGGTCAGTTGAACTAAAACTAGTAAGTCAGATTAGTGCAGATATATCTAAAAGGAGCACTGTGGGACATGTTGAAATGAAATCATTATAAACTGAAGAGATGGAAAATATGACTGTAGGAAACATAGTTTCAAAATTAATGGTCTTTCAAAAGACTCATCACATTAATTAAAGTAAATGGGGAACAGTTTGATTTCAAGCATAATTAGATCGACGCAAAGTTCTGGATGATATGCAACTAAAAAGAAAGTCCTCTGCCTGGAAGCTTGGAGAGGCTCTAGCAGGCAGTATCCTATAGAACAAGCGAGTCTATCTCAAGTCCAGAGGGCCAAATTCTCCAGTGTCTTGTTCCACCCCTTTCCCCAACCATTTGGTGGTTTCCTAGATGGCTCCTCCCCTTTCCCCAACCATTTGGTGGTTTCCCAGCTTTCGTACAATTTTTCCCCATTCTAAATGGTCGAGATCCCTCTCCTAAGACTTAGTTACCAGCAGTAAGAGCTGTAAGCTAAAATATGCTGGCATTTGGGGTTCCTTCTTTTTGCCTTTGGAGCCAGCACCCTTTTCCCTTTGTCCCTGCCCACTGCTGAAGCCATAGGAACTTCTCTGAAATTGAAGCTGACCCTTGGGCTGAAAGAGGGTTGCCACCTTTGCTGGAGTCAGTATTGAACCAAAGAGATGACCCAGTTCAGACAGTACAATACTCCACACTGAAGGGCTGAGTGTGGATCGCTGTGTCAAGGTGGTTTGCTGTAGAAATACAGGTTATTGTGCTGTCTGAACCCACACTACCAAGTTATGGTTAATCGCAAACAACCCACCTACAAACAGTGGGTTCTCCATGCGTAGTTCATGGCTGACATGACAACCCCCATTCGAACAACCTACAGCTCAAGGACAGCACGCAGCCTTTGTGGTGTGGGTTATTGTGCTGTCACAACACAGCTTCCTTCATTCCTTCTTTTTTTAAAAATGATGTAAGTATGTTATATACATTCCAGGATATATTAAGGATCCCTTTTTGCTTGAAGAAAATGCACCAGGCCATGGAAGGAAACTACAGGATCTGTCAGTTGTTCCACCAAAATATAATCTTCTACATATTTTCTGCTCACCTTGCACATACCTGCAGACTGAGATAGAAGAACAAGATACTAAAGCAGGTACAGTAGAAATGGAATATATTTTAACAATGCAGAGAGATTTATGATTTAATGTTAGTGTCAGTTCAGGGGTGGTCAGAGAGGGAGCACTCAGCTTCAGCAAGAGCACCACCAATTAGACATTTGAACTAGTGGACCACATTCAGTCTGGGGCTACTGCTTGAAAACATGTATTTGCTAAATGTTTGGGAAACATGCTGGGGTGATCTGACCCCTTTGTTAGCTTCAGAAAGCTGTTTAGGGTGCTGGTGATAATCTTTACAGCTCTAAACAGCTTGAGACTAGGCTGCAGGAAGGCGCATCTCCTCCCAGGTGAGCCTATGGGCCTGTTGAGGTCAGCTGTCTTGCCGTCTTGCATGCGCTGCTGCCTTCTGAAGCACCACAAGAGGCAGCTCTCAAGAGGGTTTTCTCTGTGGCAGTCACCCAGCACATGGGTGGGTCTCCCAAGATCCTTCTCCTCCTCCTCCTCTCTTCTCTGTGTTCTGGTGGGCGTTGAAGACAGACCTCCTTCTACAGGCATTTGGTTCTGCTGCCTGATTTAATGCATTGCATGTGAGTTTTGACTCTTGTGCTTTTGCCTTGATGATGTTTTGGACTTGGCAGTTGACTTTTAAAGATGGATAATTGCTACTTCAATGTGTTTTTTAAATCTACTTTCTAAACCACTTTCCCCCTTTATTATTTCTTGCACGAATAAATAACACTGACTATTAGAACAGAGCCATCCAGTGTTGTGGTAGCAATACTTGCCAACATGCTTCAGGCCATCTGGATATGGTCAGTACCTGGGAACCTATGGATGCCACCCTGCATTCTGGAAAAGATCGGGATGTAGTTGTATTAATCAAGACAGTATTTTTATTTTATTTAAAGTTATGTTAGGCCACCTTTAAGGGTAGAGTAAATAAGACTGCAAGTGTGTGCGCATGTGTGTGCATGCACACACTCAGGAGTCTTTCCCATTGAATCCAGTGGGCCTTACTTCTGGGTAAATGTGCATGGGCTGGCCCTGCACAATCCCTTCTTCTGATCACATCACACTGAATTTGCAGCAGTTGGAGGGGCAGCAGGAACAGTCCGTGGCCGCCTCAGGCATCAGCGCCTGGTTCCTGTTTTGAGCAGCCACCAATCAGTAGGTAACTGGTAGAGATGGGAGAAAGACAGGTCGGACCCATGTAGGGCACAGTATGCTACTGGGAAAGGTGTCCTGTACTGATGTCCTTGCACTACTCCCCTTCATTTCGGCACACCTTGTTCAGGACAACATCCCAAGAAAGCAGACGTGTCTTTCAGCCGCAGGGCCAAATACAGCTTCGGAGAAGTTTGAGGGGCCACATCCCAGTGGTGGGAAATGGCTGAAGGCAAAGGGATGAAATTAAGATACCAAAACCACAACTAAGTAGATCAGTCTTGAGGGATTCATCTCAGCCTTTCAGAAGGGGGGCACATAAGCCAGGAAGCCACAAAATTATTGGTGGTCAGGGAAGAGGTCTGAGTTGTATCCCCAAGTGAGCTGGACTTGGCTGGCAGGTGTGAGATCCAATGCCCCTGCAACAGATTGTGCCCCATATTCATCAGCGAGAGAGGGAAACATTATAATTTCCCACTTCAAGCAGCAATATTTAAAATGCATCCGAGCTGCTCTCAAGCTGTGTGTGCACCTGCGTGAGTTGTTAATGCACAACAGAAAGTGGAAAAGAGTCCATTTTAAATTGAATGCACATGCCTTCCTATGATAAAGTACTGAGATGGTAACTTTTAAAACCCAGTTTAAACATACTTGTGAAAATTGTCTAACCATGCCAGGCTATGGATTCATACTGAGAATACGCCTCATTGAACACAGTAATGCTTACTTCTGAGTAAACATAGGGAAGATTGGACTGTAAATATTATATTTTCCCCTATGACCACTTTCTGCTGTAATACCAACATACTCATCTGTCCTGCAGTTTTTGGGCCTTCATTTCTCAAGCAATCAGAGAATAAAGCCAGGCTGGTAGAAGACTATGCAGAAAGAAAAGATGCCAGAGGGAAAGTTCGAGTTCCTTTAAGGATTTCAGTAAGAAAACTGAGTTTTCACCTGAGACCACAGCATGCCAAAGAGACCACCTGGAGTCAGAGTACAGAATACAAAGGAATCCCAAAGGTACTGCAAGTTTTTTCCTAGTTTTGAACTACCTTGTACCAGCTCAGAGATTTCTTGATTCCCTTCAATGAAATATAAGACTAGCCAAAATGTTCTTCCTATAGCATCTGCTGGGAGTGGCTTGGATGCGTTAGCACTTCAGCAACACTGGATAAATTGTATTTTAGTTATTCAACAGAAAAAGAGAAGCAGGGATGTACTTACTGCAGTTGTGACCACATATAGAAGATAACAAGTTTGTCGCTTTGATTAAAGGTGTAAAGCTGCACCTACATTAGTAGCAGATCGAGAACATGCCAAGCAGTAAGGACAATGTTGATAAGGTTGTCCATTCCCTCGAGGTTTGGAAGTTCATATGGAATGAGCAGGGTTGAAAGAAACTAATTTGGTTACCAGCATGAGCAGGTTCAAGGAAGCTGTTAGAGGCAAAAAGCTTCCTTCAGAAAACAGAAGTCATGTCCAAAGGAAGAAAACAAAAGCAGGCATAAACTTGCTCAAAGCAGACAATGAGATGCAAAGAAACATTTTGAGCATTATGTAAGTTACCACAGCAAGACCAAAGATGTAGAATTCTTCTAATCTTCAAGAAGCCATCTAGGGATGCAAGACTACTGGATGGCAATGGAATTAAGAAGGATAAGGAGATTGCAGAGAAGCTGAATGAATTATTCTCATCTATCCTCGGTGCAAAAGATGTAGGACAGATATTACCAGGTCCAGATGTGGTCCATCCTAGAGTTCTTAAAGAACTCAAATGCAAACTTGCTGATCTTCTAACAAAAATATGTAACATCTCCTTGAGATCAGTCTGTGTTGCAGAGGACAGGAGAACCACTAATGTAACATCAGTTTTTTAAAAAGGCATCCAGGGTAGATCCAGAAAATTCTGAAATGGTTAGCTTAATGTCTGTTCCAGGTAAATGGATTGAAAGCATGATTAAACACACGATTAGTAAGTATATACAAGGTCAAGCCTTGCTGAAAAAGAATGAAAAAGAACAAAGGTAAGTTCTGTATCTCTAATCTTTTAGCATCCTTTGAGAGTGTCAATAAACTCGTAGACAGGGACGATCTAGTAGACATAGTTTATTTGGACTTCCAAAAGGCTTTCAACAGAGTCCCTGAGCAAAGACTCTTGGTAAACTTAGCAGTCATGGAAGAAGAGAAGACGTCCTCTGGTGGATCCATAGCTGGTTAAAGAACAGGAAGCAGAGAGTGGAAATGGATGGTAGAATCGTCCAATGCAAGGGTGTGAACAGTGGGATATTTATTGGGGCCAATGCTTTCAGCTTCTTCATAAATGATCTGGAGTTAGGAGTGAGCAGTGATGTGGCCAAGTTTGCTGAGGACACCAAATTATTTAGGGAGGTTAAAACAAAAAGGGATTGCAAGGAGCCCCAAACTGGGAGAATGGGCATCAGTATGGCAAATGTGGTTCATTGTAAGGAAGTATAAAGTGGTGCCCACTGGGGCAAACATGGCCATTTTTTGTGCTCGCTGGATCATGAGAGTGGGGTCTATTCCCAGAGCCCTTTAAACACGACCCTCCCTCCTCCTTGATAGCACTTCCTTTTCACATAAAGGCAATAGCTGCTCCTCACATGGAAACAGGCAAAACTAATCCCTAGGGCCTAGGCACAGGGTGTGCATTTGAAGGACTTGCAAGCGTTTGAGAATGCCGCCTTACAGCACAAGTTAGGCGCTTCTCCTTCGTTGCCCTCTTTGCCGAGCAGGACAAAGCAGGATCATTTGAAGCAGCTACTACAGTGTGTGATCCCTGTAGCCTTTCAGTTTTACACCAGCTGGTTCCCCCTGCTGTCATAAAACAGTAACGTTGGGGAGTAAAGCAGGGCTGGGAGGTTTCCCCCCTCTTTCTTTGGCACAAAGATAAATTGACATTTGAGGTGGAACTTCCAAACAGTGACAGCCCAGCCCACCTCCTATAATTATATAATATGTTAAACTAAATGTATTTAATTGTTTAAGATCATCAATGGAGGCCCTCCTACAGGTGCCTCTCCCTAGGGAGGCTAAGGGGGAGGTTGCAAGGAGGAGGGCCTTTTCTGTGGTGGCACCCCAGTTGTGAAACAGCTTGCCTTTGGAGGTTTCTCAGGCATCTGCCCTATTGAGTTTTAGGCACCTGACAAAAACCTTTCTCTTTTGACGTACCTATGGCCCTACTTAAACTATTTATTGAAGGCACTGGTTATAATTTTAATTATTAATTTCATTAATTTACATTCTGTTGATTGTATCTATTATGTCTTATTGTGTTTATTTATTGTAACTTTTTAACTGTATTACTTGATGACTGTTGTTATTGATTTTTTATTGCAATGGCTGCCCAGAGAGCATAATGCTAGTGGGGCGGTTTTTGTACAAATTTAACAAAAAACAAATAAATAGCTAGTAACGTTCTGCATTTGAATGGTGACCAAAACCTGATGTGACAAGGGACCTGCCTCATTTTTCTTGGTGGCGGGGACCACTTAGCGAGCCTCTCCAAGAGACATTTGACTTGGAGACACCATGGCCAGTGGTTGGCACTGTAGGGCAGACACTTGTAAATAGCCAAAAAGAAAGGACAAGAGAGGGCATATAAAATTTGCTCATGCGAATTTGTACGTATAGCTGCAAATTTTGACATTATTACCATGTAAATAGACATAGAGTACATCTCACCAAAGTGCTGAAGAACTGTGTGCTGGACTGTTCTGGCTGCTGTTCAGGGGCTTGCTGTGGACGGGCAACTGTTTTTATGATGCATTATCTTTAAACTGGAATTGGAGGGATAGCTCCTCAAATGCAGAGGACTGTACAGGAGGGCATGTGGTCACCCTCTATGCTATGTAGGAGGTAAATGGAGGAAAGAATAGGGAAAGGATGTGCGTTTTCCCTGAAAGGTGAAGCTGAAACATTCCTAAATGCAAGTTTTCAAGTGATTTACTCTGCCATCTTCTAGGACAGATGGGCGGGCATTCGCCAAGAAGGAAAGATTACAAAGGAGGATCTGGATTGCAATGAGATTCCAAAGCAATCTGTGGATTATCAACCTTTGGGAAGTACCAATATTGAGACATCTGAAGTTTGGTGTGAGAAATCACATGTCACTTTCTATGGAGGTTTTCTTCCTGGAAGAAAGATCTACAGTGGTAAGAAAGCAAAACTGATGTATGCCAAATGAAAGATATCAGTGGATTATTTTAATATAAAGAATATTCTGAAAATTCTGAAGGAATTGTTCATGAGAAACAGTCATGCTATTTGCCACTTGGAATAGTCTCAGAATGGAGAGCTAAATACAGGGCTGTGAGAGATAACAGGATAAAGGCAGAAAATTATTTCTGTCTCTCTATCAGTCAGGCAGTCTGTCTCTTCCAGATTTGCTACCCCTGGATCAGGGGGACGTATAAGAACAATCCTGGCAGGACTTCCTCCTTCCAGATTATGCTTAGCCTCATGCTAGGCTGGTCTTTCCCAGCCTGGAGCCCTGCCAGCTCCCATCAGCCCCATCCAGCATTGGTAGAGGTGAAGCATCCTGGGAATTGTAGTCCAGGTTGGACACAGTTATGCTAGATCAGGGGTCCTCAAACTTTTTCGAAAGGGGTCCAGTTGACAGGTGCCAGTGGTGGGCGAGTGCCGCCAAGGTGGTGCTGGCGGGGGGCGCGGGCCAGTGAGGGGGCGGGGTGCACGTGCATGCATGCACACGCAAGGCAGCGGGGGCACATGGGGTGAGTCACCGGCTTGCTCACGAAGAGATCATTTTCTCCCATCGAGTCCAAAACGATCTCCCCGTCAGCAAGCTGCCATGGCAAGGCGCTGACTTGCTCATGAGGAGACTGTTTTCTTTGAGCTAGTCCAAAACAACCTTCTCGCGAGCAACCTGTGCACCCGCGCGTACCCACACCCAGCAAGTGCAAAACCTGTGGGACGGGCTGGTTAAATGGGCACGGCAGGTCGGATCCAGACCTTAGTTTGAGGACCCATGTGCTAGATAGTATCTGTGAACTAGAGACAACTGGTGCAAAATCTGGTAGGGAGAGAAGGTCCAAGACTAAGCCAGCCCAGACACAACACTCCCCAGAGCAGCTGCACTGCATGATTGGAGAGGCTGTGTCGCAGGAGTCTTTGTAAAGGATCGCCTGTTCTGAGGTGGGCAAACTGTATCTGGGCTGTATCAGCTCAGAGAGCAGGTAGTGGTGCCCTGGCTGAATGCTCTTCCATGCCAACATTCCCTGCACACAGAAAACTAGCATGTCCGAAAAGAGGATTCTTGCACAGACATGCCAGCTTTCTATAAATATGTGGAAGAGTCTTCCATCAGGTAAGCCTCACTGCCAATGTAAAGCTCTACAAACCTGCTTTTGGCTGTGTGTTTTGCTGTTGCCCCACATTGCAGCTTTGGTTGCAGGGAACTGCTACAGATCAGCTCTTGAACAGGGTGCAAATTAGGTCAGGGTAGGCACAAAGGAGGATTAATCTCCCAGTATTCCTGACCATTAGCCATGCTAACAAGGGCTTCTGGGAGTTGATGTTCCCAAACCTCTAGAAATCTGTCTTCTGCTCACCCCTATGTTAGGTAAGCAAGACATGAAGAGGTAGCACTGCAGAAAGTCCTGAGGGGGCTGGAAGCCAGACCAGTCTGTCTGTATGTTGCTCCAACAAGGAGCAGAGAAAGACTGATACTTCATTACGACTGGATGCATTTTAGCTGGCCAGCCCTTCTTCCATACCAGCTGAGGCCAGAACTCTGAAACAGGCCTGGCTATCGCAGGACCAAACGATGTGGGAGCTGGTCAGGATATGCTCATTGACTGGAGCATCCCCATGACCTAAGGCTGACAACAGGACCATAACCTCCTCTAGATGCTGAGGAGCGGATGCCTTCAGCTTTTCCGGAGCGATGGGCCTTGGGGACATAGAATCGGCATGCTGTCTCTCCATGGCTGAATCCTCTTCCAGAAACATTAGCCTTGGAATCTCTTCCAAGGCTTCTCTGAGAATTAGGGCTGAGGACCTGGTCCTTGGCACGAGTGATTTACCACAAGCCCAGACTCCAGGGCTACTACCCTTGGTTTCTGTTGGACTTAAGCACAGCTAACTTCATATGGATCAGGACAACAGTGTTTGATCTTGGTTCTCCTCTGGGATTTCACAGTAACCCACAAGGATGTGACAAATGCTGAAGGCAGAGAAGGAGGGCCTTCGGGAGTTACAGAGGTTTTCCCTCCCATCCAGCCAGGACCAAGCTCAGAGCTGCATGGAGTTATGAAGCAGCATGGAGAGCAGGTTAGCGGTTCTTCTCTTTTAATTCCCAACAAAATAAATGACCTTGTCTAATAACAATAAAACCACCCAAACACTGGGGTGGGAATGGGGTGAGAAGAGATGCTACCTTTAAAAAAGTTAATTCTTAGAGGAAAAAAACCACGTACATGCACACACAGGGACTGTCCCACAGACACACGATGCTCCCATCTTGCTGAAACAGAGCCGGTGAGGCCTGGATGGGAGATGATGCTGGATCCCACTTGCCAGCTGTCTGAAGTTTCAGCGGACGCAGACGAGTGGGGAAGGCAGTCTGAGTGTAGCCCTGGTCAGAAATAAGGCTAAAGGCCAGGCTATCAAGATTACACAATGCCCAATTGCAGCATCGGTTAAGTGCCATTTTTATCTAACTGTATAGCAGTTTCAAGAAAGTCGCTTTGCAAAAGGGTGAACAGTGACAGCATTACTTACTCCTGTTCTTTTGCTTCTGATAATCTGGCAGCTAATAATTCCTCTTCCTCCTCCATTTGCATTTGCATTTTCTACCCAATAGCCAAAGGTCTCTGCATGGTTCAGAACAATTCTTAAACACAACTAGATGATCTTCAGTATTCCACTAAACTACAACCTGGGAATAATAATTCTCAATTACCTTGGAAGGTTGTTGTGCAAATTGCTGTACAGAGGACAGGTGTATGCAGAGGACTTTAATTGCACTAAACAGTTCTGTAAATCCATTTTTAAAATTAGTCTTCTATCCTTTTCACCTGTATTGCATATGCTGTGGCAGACATACTTGAGCTCACTTTAATTTGCTATTTATGAAAGAAATCCCCTTCCCAGCAGGATCCTGGGAATATCATCATCCGCCTGATAGGACTGAAATGGGGAGAAACACTCTTGGGCATAGCCCAGTGTAGCTAACTATGCCTAATACAGTGGTGCCTCATACTTTGAACAACCCTAAGTTTGAATGTTTCGGAGTTCAAATGCTAAAATTGAGAATAAAATCATTCTGAAGTTCAAACAATGCTTCTAAGTTCAAAGTGCATGCACAATGAAAAAAAATGCGGTCGCTGCAGAAATGTTATCGTTGTACGCTCGAGTTTTCAATAGTTTCCGTGCCTTTTCAGTGCATGCCTTTTCAATTGTTCTCAGTATATTGAGTATTGTCTGGGGTCTGGAAACAGATTAATTCACTTTCCATTATTTCTGATGGGGAAAATTGCATCAGACTGTGAATGATTCAGAGTTCAAACAGCCTCCTGAAATGAATTAAGTTCAAAGTACGAGGCACCACTGTACTGCAATTGTGTGCTCGTTTACCTGAAAGGAAGTCTTACTAAAACCAATAGAATTTATTTCTGAGTAATTATGGATAGAGTTAGGCTGCATGCCCCCTAGAAATAAAGGTGTGATTTACGTGTGATTAGCTGTTCACTAGATTATAACCCTATAGTTCTGAAACCAGCACTTTACTGGGCAGTTTGCCTATCTAGAGACACCATCCCTAGCTGGGCAAGATAAGAATTTTTAGGAATTGATTTGTGGAGTATAAGGCATGCTTTAATCTATCTGGAGCGATTTGAAATGGGTGGCATTAAAAATGTCACACATAAAAGTCTTGACATTTTGTTTTCCTCCAGGTGAGAGAGATTTTCAAGTTACCTCCGGTATCTGAGGCCTTGTCCAGAACTCATAGGAAAAAGCTACAATCTGGGGATCTCTCAAAAGAACTTGTGATCCTTCCATTGCTTGTTCGGCTGCAAGGGGCACCACAGACAAAAGCAAGAAGGCCGAGAGGTACAGCCGTGGTCCTTGGAGGGAAGAAGGCACATGGCAAGTACTTGACAGGAATTCAGCTCGACCATACCAGTTCACCATCAGCTCTTGTTAGCCGCTTGAACTAACACACTGGAGAGACTGGTAGTATCAGCCTGTTCCCTGCTAAGTCCTTGCATGAAAGGTCATCCTGGGATTAACCCGCCCCTTCCAATCAAGCTACAAAGAGGGTTCTACTCGAGGTAAACAAAGGAGGTTAACATTAAGTGGGGGTGGACACTAACCACAGGCATAACACAGGTTGTATTTCTGTCTCCATCTTTTGGTTGTGGCTTGGCTGTTTTCCCCAGTCCTTCCCACAGCCCCCAAACCGGTGCTGTACTATTTAAATCCTCCTGCCCAGTCCCATCGCCCCCTCTATTTCTGATGTGCAGGTTGAATGCCATTGCACAGGTAGCCAAACCAAGGGATGTTCAAAGAATCAGATAGGAGATGAAAATCTGACAGGTGTTCATGGTTCCCGCACCCCTGATTCCAGTTTGTTAGCCCTGCACTGACCCACTGTGGTGCAAATTGAGCCAGTTCACAGACTTCTGTCTCTAAGGCAGACTGTGATTTCTGTATATAAACACCCCAAAGCCATGTTGCTCTAGTGTGATTCATGCAGAATTAGTAGATTTCCATAAATCGGCCAGCTCTGCACAAAACATGCTAGATCTACATGAGATTAGACTGCTGATTAGCATACATTTCACAATCAGTTAAAATTATGTTCAAATCACAGTCTGTCTTGGAGATGGAAATTATCCCCCTACCCCCACTGCTGCCCTTAGCTCAGACTGCTTCTGATCTTGAGATCAGAAGTGGGCAAGAGATTCATTGAGCTCAAATGAGCTGCACCTTACTATTTTGGTACATGTTTGGCCAAAATTGCACCATCCATCCACAAAAGGAAGTGCTTAGCAGGCTCAGGAAAACTTTGAGGTTTGCAAAAATATTGGGGGAGATGCCTAAAGGGCAATACAAAATAAGGCCTGGCCATACTGAATAGCATCTGGCAGTTCAGTGAGGACTGAGCATGCTCAAAGGCGATGAAATGCTAATTGGGAGGGTTTGTATGATGCTTTAACCCTTTGGAGCTTATTGCCAGCAGCCAGTCTTCCTCCCTAGCTCTCCTTCTTGATTCACAGAATATAGAAAAAGGCAGCGAATACAAGCCCTTGAGGGGAAAAAAAGACTCCATGTAAAAGGCACACTTTTCTTCCCACAATGAAAACAGGCAATGAAGCCTCACTAAAGCAGTGGCTGAAAGCCCATGTATAGAAAAGCCTGCAGTATGATTATCTCCATGAAGAAATGCCACTCACAGCTTTTGCATTTTTATTCTGTGTTTGAATGGAAAGCATTTTCAACCAGGCAAAAATTGTTCATTAGTTACCAATTCCTGCCATTTCTTTTTCTTTTATTTTTCAGGGACTGGCTGCAACATACCCAAATCTGAGACTGATATTCATGCTGAGCAAGTGGCCCCTTTGCTGAATGATCTCATTTTGAAGCCAGAAGATAGAAAAACTGAGGAACTGCAGCGAATAATCAATGGAGGGATCTCAGAGGCTTCCCCAGGTCCTTTCTGCCTGCCTCCAATAAATAAAGGGCAGGTTGCTCCCAGTGGAAAGAAAACAGAGGCGTGCGCTGAAAAGGACAGCGAGTATCACAGAGGTCAGTCACTCTACAGAGGGAGATGAGGAAGTTCACTGAGGCTCACTCTGGGGACGAGGCCATAGCTAGTGGCGGAGCACACGCCTTGCATGTAAAGTGTCCCAAGCTCCTCCTTCGGTATCTCAGGACTGTGAAGGACACCTGTCTGCGATACGGTCGAGAGGCACTTCCATGAGGAGTGTGGGTGCTAGGGCTGGGAGAAATGTTGGAATAGCGATGGGCGATCACACCACGAAACAGGTTCACCTAAGAGTTCGTTTGTTGTGAAGCCTTCAAAAATATATTAGCCAAGAGCACCTGTGGTGCAGAGGGAATTAACTGCCCCGGGTGCACGCAGAGAGCCTGAACAGGGGTCACAAGAGTTAGACAAATTGCTTAATCAGCAAACAGCATGAAAAAGCCTGTTTTTTTAACCTGGAGTGGCTGTACATAAAAAGTTCAGTTCTGTTCCACATACTTGTGTGTGTTTTACAGCTAAGTAAAATTGCGTTTGCCACACCTTTGTGGGCTCAGCTATTCAGCCACTCGTGCTAACAAGAAGTCCCATGGTTTTTAAAAAATATAATCAAAGTAATTAAAGTGGGAAGGTGGATAAAGTAAACCAGAACATTATAATTTTTGAAGGAGATTTTGAAAGATCCATAACCCTAATCACATATAAAGCATTTGTTTGTTTATTAGATTTATATCTCACTTTTTTCCAAAGAACTCAAAGCAGCTTACATCTTTCTCTTCCTTCTGCTCAATCTTATCCCCACAACAACAACCCTGTGAGGTAGATAGGGCTGAGAGTCTGCAACTGGCCCAAGTCACCCAGGGCTTAGAACACAGGGACTAGAACCCAGGTCACCTGAGTCCCGATCCCGTGCTCTTAACCACTACACCACACAGGGTCTATGCATATATTATTATGCAATGGTAACAGAGCGTATTATTCAGTACTTCCATTACTGAAAAAATTGTGCATGAACTTCCACAAAAACAGCTCAAACATCCATATATTTCCCAAACGGCCATATAGTTATCCATTTGTAGTTTATGCCTTAAGGCCACCTGTTCAAAATTCAAATGTTTCATTAAATTATGTGCCCATTGCCTTATGATAAATAGCCATTTATCCTTCTGGTGTTGTAATATTAGTCTTTTAGCTGTCAAAAGAGTGTGGAGAATCCATTTACAGTGACCTTGAATTAGATTCCAGGAGACAGATAGGTACACCAAAAGAACATGTGTATTCTTAAATATCAAAGAACTTTTCTTCACAAGCTATATCCAAATTATGACCTCCTTCCAGAAGGAAGCTGTCACTGGACATTGCCAAAGCAAATGAAAAAAAAAAAAAAAAAGAAATATAAGCATTGGCTAACTTAATTAAGCTCCAGTCAAGGAGATGTTGAAATGACCAGTATACTTACAACTTCAGGTCTTGCTGAATTAAGGTTTTTTCTTAGGAGGTAGTCAGTTGCCCTGTATAATACTGTGAACATTAGAAAACCTGCAAATGCTTTCTCTGTGTATGGTAAGACAGGTACATGGTAAGACAGGTACATTTGCCAAAATGCAACCGGCTACATGTTTTAAACTGGTTTCACTGTAATGGCTTCCTTCTCTCCAAAGATTCACAGGAAACACATTTTTGGCTCTAAAAAGCCCCACAATTCCCAGAATTACCTAAAGGTAGCCATGACAGTTACAGCTAGTTTAAGTAAAGGTTTCCCCATGACATTAAAGTCCAATCCTGTCTGACTCTAGGGGGCGGTGCTCATCTCCATTTCCTAGCTGAGGGAGGCAGTATTTGTCCGCAGACAGTCTCTGTGGCCATGTGGCCGGCATGACTAAACACCGAAGTGCACGGAACGCTGTTACCTTCCCACCGAAGTGGTACCTTTTTTATCTACTTGCATTTGTATGCTTTCGAACTGCAAGGTTGGCAGGAGCTGGGACAGAGTACAAGAGCTCACCCCATCTGCAGATTCGCTGTCGACCTTTTGATCAACTAGCCCAGCAGCTCAACAGTTTAAGCCACTGGTACATGGTGTCAATTGCATGCTATGATTTCTCAAACCACACTTTTCATTTCATATCTGAATGCCAGGATCAACTAGTACCACCTTTGTCGCTTGTTACTACTGGCAACCAATGTTAGAGTAGCTGTGAGGGGAAGACAGAGGAAATATCAGTCACTTGTTTTATGTTATCTTTTATTTTACAGAATATTCAGGAAGAAATATTCAGAATTGTGCAAATATGGTCTCTACTGAAATGAAGAGACAGAAGTGGGTGAATCGGATTGAATATACAGCTTTACCAAGGCTCTATATTTCGAGAGCACAAATCAATAGCACCCAGAACAAGTTTCTTGACAGTTACAAGGTTTAGAAACTTGCCTTTAACATAAAAACACGAAAATCTTACAGAAATACATAAAACGTTGAGTTCAACTCCAGATGGTGGATTCCTGAATAGCAGCCAAACCCATGGATGTGCCAAATGCAGATAGTCCTGAACATAAAGCAAACCATTTAAAGGCAGTCAAAGGGAGGGCAAATTTTGGAGTTAAGAAAAGCTGCAGTCACGGACTGTCAGTTAAATCTGAGCTCACACAAAAGTACAGAGAGTTTGTTTTCAGACGGTACATTTTAATAACATTGCTTGTTTCCATCTCCACTCCCTTTTCCTTCTTCCCTCTTGTTCCCAAGAATGTCGTAGCAGCACTTCACCCAGCAGGCCCTCCGTGGATCCTGATAGAGAAATCATTTGCCCCTCGTCTTTAGGAGCCTTCCAGACTGCTGATGATCCAGAACAATTTGGACTCGTTCCCAGTCAAGGAGGTAAGGACACCAAGCCTTCTGTAATATTTTGTCCCAAAAGAACAGATTGCATGTAGACATCAATTGTCAGGCAACCCAAATAAATTGCTCACTACAACAAATATTTCTCTCTGTGCATATGTGTATGTATGGTTGCAATACAATGCCCAATAAAAGCAATATGCTTCTTTGGTCTGTAAAGGAGGAGCTAGTTCATTTATAAACTGGTCAGCTCTCTGTCCTGTGTTGCTGCCTGCCAAGATGAGCCACCCTCAGCTTCTGAAAGGCACTTTAATGCAGAATTCAATTTGACTGACAGACTGCTGGCTTATCAGGAAAGAGGACTGGTGTTCTATCAGGGATCTTGCTCTTCCTCACTAACACACACACACACACACACACACACACACACACCAGCCAGAGCATTCTGATGGTACTACTGACAGTGGCAGCAGCTGGAGCCCATATAATGTTGGCATAATGCATTTGGGTCCTGCACATTGCAAGTGGCAAAGTTAGTCCATTGCCGGGGACAGAATCTGGGACTGAGCAAGCACTGGAATCTAGTAGATTCTCGCTCCTTCCCTGCCAGAATCCCATTTTGAGCCATTGTGCTGGTGATCTCTGATACTGGCATGCCTTCTCAATCTTTTCATAGCCTCTTCTTGTCCAAGCCATGTAAAGTGGGGGTCAGAATCACCTATAAATGTCTGCATCCAAAAGTCCATTAACAACAAGATTTGTTTCTCTGGAAATGCTGTCTGTCTGTAGTGGTAGATCTGTGGGGATGGGGGAGCAAGGTCAACACAAATTGGATGAGGTGGCTAAAAGTACATGTTATTGCAGAAACGGGGGTTACCCAAAGGGACCTGGCAGCTTCCAAGGGGGAGTATCAACCATCCCAAAAAACCTGCTGTACTTTTACTGACAAGAGTAACTTAAATCCCTGGGCTGTATCCAGTGCTAGATGTGTGAGGGACCTCCATGGCAGTGCCAACAGCATGCACATTGCAGGTTTTCAAGGGACCCCATTGTGCCAGCTAACACTGTCGGCAGCAGAGATCTCTTAGGCTGGTGCAACAGAGTTTATGTTGCCACAGACTCTAGGCCCAAGGAGAGCCCTGCAACGTAGGATGGCCTCTTTTTCCCTGACCAACACTTGTGACCAGCACTTATTTGACAAGGGGACTGAGGAAGTCTTCCTCATCGATTCATCTCCAGGTCAGGAAGCATTTAGCCTGTGTACGCTCTTTTCATTGTGTGCCTCGGAGGCCTGTGCTTTGCATAGCAGAATTGTGCAGTGATTTAAGATGCGGGCCTTGCTTGGATTAGAACTGGTGGGCTATGCTGGCATTTTAATACTGGATCAAATGGGAAGAAGGGCCCTGTGCCAGTCTTGAAGGAAATGGTATGGACAAAACTCTGTTTGGTAGAAGAAACTCTGTTTCAAAAAATCCTGAATTTGAGGTTGAGTTTAGTGGAGTTTTTGCTGCTTCCCTCCCCAAACCATTAGCTCGAGCTGTTAAACTCCTGCTCTAAAAGCACTTACCCTGTATTGTTGGAATTTGGACAGGCTGGGCCTTTGATCAGTGCCTGTAATTCGGCAGCCTTGGATCCGTGATACTCCCCAGCCCAAGCAGTGAGATAGCACAGCTGGAGCAATTAATTCTCAGGAATTTTTGTATGTCTGAGGGATTATAGTAATGGCCTGACTCATTAATGCTTGGCTTTGCCATTGTAGTGCCCGTTATACAGCTTGCTATCTTAACCCACTATCCCAAAACAGGAAGCCTGTCTCCAAGGCTGCCTGTACGTATGTAGATGCCGCTCTGTTCCCATGTTCCTCATTTGTCTCGTGTCTCCTGCGCACCTTTTATTTCTGTCACTACATTGTGTGTGGCGTTCCTATGAGGCCCATTTCAACTGCTTCTGGTTCTCAGTGCACATCTTGTTGACGAGCCCTTACAGGTTTTCCTCTCTTTAGCAGTTTGAGCAAATTTGCACCTCTGCCGTAATAGATTTTCTGTTTACACCTTTGTTTGTTATTGGAGGTGGCAGCTGCCCCCGCATCTGACCTCCCTTTTGATGTTAGCTGAAAATTGGCTATTTGTAACTGGAAGATTTGGGTCCAGTTGTCTACTCAATAACACCTGGGTTGAAGAGGCAACCACCACGATTTGTGTTCTGTGTCTTGGCAAGCATGAATATAACTCTTGAGAGATCAGTTTGGCTTTTTTGCCATGTCTTTCATAATCGCTGCATATTTCTCTGCTAGCCGATTTGGCTGTGGGGAGTATGGGCCTGTGAATACGTTTCAAATTCCACTCTTTGGTAAACATTGAAAATTTAGGAGATGCATATCGAGGACCATTGTCAGATAGAGTTTTACTATATTCTCCACAGTTTGCTTGAAATGCTTGATAGGATTGACTGCTATGCTTGCTGATCACTGGACAATCTCTGGGTAGCAACTATAATAGTCCTCACTGAGTAAATGGTACTTTTGTTCCCCTGCAAACAGATCAGTCCTGATTTGCTGCTTTGCCCTGTTAGGCGTATCTCTAAGTGTCATTTTATTTAGCATTTCCATTTTGACATTCCAGCTCAATGGAGAACATGTCTTCTCTCCGAGCACTCATTCCTAGCCAATGGAGTATGTCTCATGCCCATCTTGTGCGTAACACTGTGCCAAAATCTTCTGTGTGAATCTTCTCTAGCATGATTAAATGATTTTGGAACAAGAATTTGTTCCCTGGAAAGCATAAGCCCCTTTTCTAGTATTAATTCCTCTTTAACATTCCAGGAGTCGTTAATTTCCCATGGTACTTGAGATTTGGTATGGGGCCAAGCAACTTTTGTCATTCTAGGCTTCGGCTTTCTCTGTTTTGTGTCCCCCAGTACTTCACAGTTGCTTGAAAATTCTAAACTATCAAGTGGTCTCTCTTGTCCAGATCTTTTTCCTCTTTGCCATTTTTTCCTGGTAGGGCTGTTCTGGATAGCATGTCTATTGCAGGTATTTCTTTCCCTACTTTATAGGTGATTCCCTAATTTATCAGGTTGTAGGTAGAAGAAAACTATGACTTTCACAAGAGAGGAAAAATGGTAGGATTAATATGGAACAATAATTTCTCGGGTCATAATTCTCTAGTTGTAAAGCCATTCCTGGCAATGTTCAGGCAGGTGTCTGCACTGGAGGCCTTTTCAGGATATCTTTGAGAGGTCTGCAGCCTGTCTTCACGGTTCTATGGCACGTTTGTGCTGGTGTGCCATTCATACCATTGTCTAGTTTGAACTAAATCCTTTTCTTCTATCTGCTTTTATATCCACTTTAACTGCTTTTTATTCTTTGTTTGTCCTTGTTACTGATATCAGAAATGGTGAGCTCGTGCCTCCTCTTACTTCTGGAAGTTTCTCTCCTACACGCATTCACTTTTCGCAGATTTTTATTCCCTGAACCTGTGCAAAATGATTTCCCTTTTGCAGTTTCAGCAAATCTTACCCCATGCTGGGCTTTCCTCCATTTTGCTATGTAATTCTGTGACCCACTGGTCTACCACTTGTGTTGTCCCTCACTGCTCTCCATAAAAGAATTTGCATTGGATGAAGACAATACGAACAGTATTGCATTTTTTTTCTGTCCTCTGCAGATAGTTTACTGCTGGACTGCCAAGCCCTATAGATATCCCTGCCTAATTGCCTAGTACTGATCTGGAAAAGTATAGCAATCTGTACTTGTGGCCGTGCAAAGATGAGATGCATGTGCTCCCTCCACTGGGCCCAATTTTCAGCAATATTTTTATGAGCAAAGTATTTTATTTATTTGTTTATTCAACGCTTTTATATACTGTCCCATTACTGGCGTCTCGGAGTAGGAGGTACTTAGGAAGTGCTTGTCTCATGCCAAAGGCTAACCCTATTCTCTGCAGCAAGATTTAGCATTTTGTTCTGTTTTACTTTTGATACTATGTTTTGTCTCTGGTCTATGGCAACTGGGCTGATGCCATCTCATCTTTGTGACACCTTTTCTTCAGCTTTCCAGTATAGTTTTTCACTGCATTTTAGAAAAGTATGGAATGAATTCTATTGCCTCTTCTAGTAGTTTGACAGCTTACGCCCTGGGCTATTTCCATAGCTCCCACTGTTGGGAGAAGACCCACATAACAAGTCGACAGGGTTAAAAGTACCACCATTGTCTTCCACAGAGTTGGACTGGTTTGCGTGTAAAAGGAGGGAGCTTGGCACTGCCCGTTTGTCTGCACTAGTATGCTTCAATTGACTTTTGAGCTTGTGATTTCTGGGACCCCAGATTGGCCCCAGTCCTACTGAATGGTCCATTTCTAGGTAACATCCAAGGCAGATCTAGGTAGCTTGTATTATTCTTGCCTGAATATTGTTTCCAGAGGTTGCTCTGATCTTTGTATCCTTTATTCCATTTCCCCTTTATACGGAAGTCGTAAATAACCTTGGTGCCTCCTTCTGGAGTTCACCGTACTTTCTTCCAAGTAGCCTTCACAGTAAACACAGAGACTTCTGCCTCGTTACTTGCTATTGCTGAACTGTTTCAGGCGTGGAACTCGCAAATACGGTGTAGTGAGGCTGTACCCATATTAGCTCAACCTCAAGGGTGTCCTCACCTGGCTCATGCTGGGATGCACATAAGATGTGGAGGCAGCTCAGCTTCATTGATCCTGGTTTGCCCCTGCCTACCACTCTGGCCACTTCAGCCTGGCCAGATGGAGGTTTACATGCAGGCAGAGTACAAAAAAGGGACTTCTCGGCAGGGTCCCATGCTCTGGAGAGACTCAGCAGGTGATGCAACTGCAGCTGCCAACTCAATTGCCCATGGGCCCTGAGGTGGAAACCTGTGGGGGAAATGCAGACAGTGCTGCAGGTGCCTCAGCCACATTTCCCAAGCTGCCCCTCTTCTCAATGCCCCCGCAGGGGGAAGCCTGAGTGTGCAGGAGAATGGGTGACGTGTCATTGTTGTCTCCTGCTAGGGGTGCACGAAAGATTTCTTGCCACTTGTATCGCTTTCACACGGTCTGTTCCCTCTCATTTATGTATGGAAAAATGGGTAAATGTCCGTACCATTCAGGCACATTTATTTTAAAATTTCCCCCCAAATGATTAAAATGTTTAAGTATTTACAGAGTGGTGTCAGTAATGCCATTTCTTTTACAGTATGGATTAGCCAGAAAGAACAGTGCCTGCCATACAGGTTGCAGATGCTGCCTTAAGTAAGTGCCTGCTAACCATCATGACATGCTGTTCCTTTAAAGGAGAAAAGTTGGCTGTCTGAAGGAAGCCACCTGTGCCCCTCACACCATTATCCACAAGGGATGACACATGACCTATTGCTCCATCTGGTACATTTTTAGAAGCATTGTCTATGTGTGCCACAAGTAGCTAAAAACTTTAAATACCATATTTTTTGCTCTATAAGACCCACTTTTTTCCCCCTCAAAAGTAAGGGGAAATGTCTGTGCATCTTATAGAGCGAATATGTGTGTGCAGTAAGTCTGTCAGATGTGCAGCCCATGGGGAAGTGATGGGGAATGTGCCTGTGATTATGTGCCCATTTGATTCAGAATATTTTTTTTCTTGTTTTCCTCCTCTAAAAACTAGGTGCGTCTTAGGGTCAGGCGCGTCTTATAGAGCGAAAAATACGGTAAATAAAGACAACTCTTGGACCACCTCTAACATTTCAGAGCGATGCATTCTGAAGCAAACTATCTGATCTGCAGCATTATTTAGGGGCGGCAGTTTAGCAAGGCTATTTCCAGCACTCAGAGGCCTCGGATTTCTCAGGCGTGCCTGGTGGTGATATGACGTGCCATCAAGTCATCTCTGACTTGTGGTGATGCTATGGATGAATCCCCTCCCACAGGCCTGTCCTCCACAGCCCTACTCAGCAATTGTAAACTCAAGGCTGTACCTTCTTTTATGGAATAGATCCATCTTGTATTTGCACTGCCTCTTCTGCCATTGATTTCCCCTGCTGCCTTCATTTTCTCTGTGTCCCTTCCTTCCCTCGAATCTTCACAGCTCCAAGTGTGACCGAAAGGGCCCAGCACACCAGTTTTTAAAATGTTTCCTTTTAAAGACAATTTTTAGGTAGTTATTTGTGGACTTGACTTTTCCTTTTTCATTACCAGGATCCCTTTGGAAGGGTTTTGCTCTGCAAACTGTCACAGTAAAAATAAAATTCATTATGTTCTTCCCTTTCTCCACTTTTCAACCAGAATATACTTCAAGCTCTATATTCATTAATGAATGTCTTCTAATTTTTCATGCTCCAGAGCATCTACCCTTGAACTCATGGCAAACAATTAACATTTAATTAAGTCTTCACAGCATGATGTTAGCTCCCTCAAATCCAGTAGTAACATGTTTGCACAAAATCCTTCTTTTGCTGCTTCTTTCTGTTTAATCGTCATTATCTTTATCCACACTAGGGTTTGCAAATATTTCCACTGAGATAAACAGGAGCTGGCTAAACAATATAATCCTGAGACTGATAAAATGAGACACTGCTGGTATTCAAATTACTTATTTACCAACTTTGAAGACAACAGTGGCACTTTACAAACATTTGCTTCATAATGAGATTTCAGATAGGTTATCTTTCCTTTTTGTAATGATGTGCTCATTGCCTCCTTGACCCATTCTGTGACTTAGTTCACTTAATATGAACTAAGTGAATATGGCCACAAGTGACCCACCCCTGCTTTAATTAACCCATTTTTGGTTGGAGTTGCACAGGATTAAGAATGCTGCCTCCACATTCCCTCTGCTTTTGCATTGCATCCAGCTCAGAGATGCCCCATTCCTGGGATATTTGGCATGATGTTTGACTCTGAGTTCTGTTTGTTGAGAGGGAGATGACCCAGATTTTTGACCTGTGGTTGGTTGTCGGGTAAAAACTCTACGTATTTCCCCAACACCACAAAATCAGAATGCTGGGCTCACATGTCATGCCAAACAGTGGAAGAGTAGGGGTAGCTGATTGTTTGCTAACCTGGATGCAAAGCAGAAGTAGGCATGTCAGGAGCAGAGCTGGCTGGAGCTGGGAGTCAGACTAGATGGTCCAGGAGATCCCTTCTGACTCACTCTGTTTCTTTGTTTCTATGATCATTGGGTAGCAGAGAGGCGTTTTGACTAATTGGGCAGCATAGAAATTACTTAAATAAATGCATAGGAGGCAGTGTGCTCACTTGATCCCACATGGCCTCAGCAGTCCATGAGCTGTCATTATGTTAGAGCCAGGTTTATACTTGGAAGTTACATCTGGGTAGTTTTCTGTTCTGGGAAGGTGGCAGAGGACAGTCCTCTATTTGATGGGCTGTTCACTCTGAATCTCATTTAAAGTCAATGAACCGTCAGGAGGAAGAGCAGGGAGGGCCTATGAAGGTGTTCATCACCAGTGGATGGTGGACAAACAGGCCTTATGGTCGGTGTTCTCTGCCATGGCAAGTTGCATTGTATTTCTATTTAATTCATAGTTACTTTGATGATAAATAAAGTGGAACCTTGGCTCACGAACTTAATCTGTTCCAGGACTCTGGTAGTGATCCAAATTGGTCATGACCCAAGTCAAATTTCCTCATAAGGTCCAATGTAAATAAGGTTAATCCGTGCTGTAACTTTTTTTTTTTTAACCACAAAAATTTGATGCAAAGTGACAAAGAACAGCAAAGATTGTGGCTATCTTCCCCCCTCCCCAATACCGAGCATGAGTGCAGCCATCTCCCCCCCCCCCCCCAGCACAACTGTGCTTGTGCAGGGAACACAGGCACGATCACAGCCATCTCCCCACCCCAAGCACGATGGCAATCACACCCGTGTTCCCTGCATGAGCGCAACCACAATAGCGGCCATAGATGGGCGATTGCAGGCATGCTCGGGGGGGGGTGGGGGGAGACAGGCACGCTTGCGCTGGTCACCTGATGCAGAGTTTGTGACCTGAGGCAAATTTTTTCAGAAATTTTTGTTCATGACCCAATTTGGTCAGGAACTGAGGCATTCGTGAGCCGAGGTACCACTGTAGTCATTTATGATAGCTATTTCAATCATTTACTTATTATTTCAAATTGTGTGCATATACACACAGAAAGACATATGCATATTCATATTTATACATATAAAAGCATATGCAAATATTATGCAAATTGGTATCCCCCCTTATGATGCATAAGATTAGATTAAACCAGCTAGGTCAAATGAAGGCAGGTTGCATTCTTTTGACACATTTGGCTTTGCTCACTTGCTTTAATTACCTGGACCAGCAGCAGCACTATTTGTGAGAACCCTTGTTGGGTAGACATTTTGCTCCTTCCCACGCTTGTGCAATGCTATAATCTGGCATTCTGCAACAGAATAATTGCATTTTGATTCTTTCTGTCTTGCCAAGCATGTTCCCAAATGGCTATTAATTGCTTTTCTTGAACCTTCCATCACTAGTCCTATAGTTGGTTCCATCAGAACAAACTCATGTTAAAAACAAAACAAAGCAGAAAAGCCCACAATTCTAAATGTATCACCTGCTTTCACTCCTAAAGATACAATCTGTTATTTTCAAGGTGTTTCCAGAAAGTGAACTAGGCAGGGGTGGGTTATCAGGACCAGTGAGGTAATACAGCATTAAGAACCAAAGCTTCCCCCATGCCCCACCTGCCATGTGGGAAAGACCCGCCTCAGTAGTCTCCAGAGCTGTCTATTAAACCATTTTGTACAAAAGCCTCCTCTGACTAAAGCAAACGTCATATGCTAAAACAAATTTGTCAATTTGGTTAATTCATGGAACAAGGAAAACGTTGCTTCATGCGTGAACTCATTGATGCTTTTGCCTAATTCATGAGAATTAACTGTGTTCCAGTGTCTCTGCCTAACACATGAAAGGGTTTGCTGATTTGATGATTTAGGTGTTGTCAGTTTTCAGAATTACGTCGAGACTTTCCAGTTAGAGGTACCCAGAGAAGGATGTCCTTGTTTTGTGATTTAATTAAGGAAAGGACTTTGGGATTTCTGAAGGCAAGCAACTGATTAATATCATGAATTCAGCATTTCATTAATTAATTTGATATTTCTGATGCTTCTTATAGGAGATGGTGAAATACCTCATGAAACAAGAAGAATTGCTCCTTTGTGTCCATGTGAGATGTCCACTGCGGTTCAAGAATGGGATGAGAAGGTACCAGTAAAGACATTGTTTGACAGGTTTCATGTGAAGAGGTGATGAAACTATTGCATATAATTTATAGATATTATTTATACATGTATTTATAGGCCGCCTACAACTGCCCAGGCCTCCTAGGTGGCTATTACTGTTCATTCATGGCACTTATGTTTCTGGCGCTATTCCCAGACTTTTGGCTAGACTTTCATGGCTGCAGACCTAAACCTGCTTTCTAGGGATTAAGTCCCACAATTGGGACTCAACTGCACAACTCTTGACAGAAAAGCACCTTGAGGCCCTACAAATGAGCCAGCTATCTGTGGGGAGCTTTCTAACTTGTGGGGCAACTTTGTCATCTGGCAGGGGTAGAAAAAGGAAGGGGTGCATTTTGCACTGGAGCTTCGCTTTCCTACCCACCCAGTCTGGAAAAAAGAAAAGAACCTGTAATATGCCAGGGGAGAAACAAATCCATACCACTCATATCTACAGATGTTAAAGTGCTTCCCTGTATACTTTTGACATATCTCTGTTGCTATGCTAGAAGTTCCCTCTGAGCAAAGCTTTTTCATCTCGGCATGAGGGAGAGCAGTTTTGCTAACTCCTGCTGCCAGAGATACACAGAGACATTTGAGCAACAGACTGTAGTCAGCGGCAACGTAGACATGTTAATATCGTACAATTCACTGTCGTACTTCACATCTCCCTTTTGACTGCTTATTACATCATTTGCAATGGAGACAAAACTTCCTATCATGCTGAAGACAAATGCAACCCCTTTAGATCAGTGGGGCTGTCCTAGAAGTAATTGTGTGTGGAACCACCTGCAGCCTGTGGGCTGAATTTTATTTTGGAGAAATCCTCAGAGGCCACGCCTCCCTTCTCCATCTCCTCAGTCTTTTGGCACTGTACTCTAAAAGTTTCCTGTTTTAAAAAAAGGAAGAACTGATCAATGGGCAACTGCACATGCAGTGGCTTGCTCGTGCGCTACAGGGAACAGAGCACTGCCAGAATTTCTTCTGCTGGTGCTTCTCTGGAAGCAGTCAAAATACAAAAATGGGCCTGCTGTCCGAGAAAATGTGCGACTGAATGGCTTGCACTTGTATTGTGGGAGAACCAGCTCAATATTAGCCAGTCGCTCCCTACCACAATATAAGGTCTGTGAGCAAGTGCAACCCTCCCACCCAGCAAAGCTGCACTAGCAGTAGCCAACAGTAGCACCTTCATTCTTTTCTGTACTGCCCAATGAACAACACTCTCTGAGTGGCTGGCAAGAATTAAAAATGTAAAATACAATATAAAACTTTAAAACTACGGTATAAAAGTAAAAGCAGCAGTGTCTGTTTTTGCTGGGACCGCAGTCTGGGCAATACCATGAACTGCCACTCATCCCAGTGGGTCCCAATCCTTTTGGCTACTGTTTAGTGAAGAAACAGCACCAGGCAGGCTCAATGCAGCCATACATTTAATGCAAAGTGCAGCTCAGCCGGTCATGCACTCTCAGCCTAATCCACCTCAGAGGGCAGTTGTTGTGAGGATCAAATGGAGCTAAGCAAACTGCTGTGGGTTCTGCATAAGAGGAGAAAAGGAGGGATATAAATGCCATGTGGTAATAATCGCAATTGCTCAAATCAATAACAAGATAGTAGTAATGTGACTGATTAAGTAAACAAATGAATATGGGACAGTCACTGATGTGCATAGAGTGTTTTCAGGCGTGTTGAAATGCATATCTGGAGGTTATTTATAGCCAAAAGAGCCATTCCTATGTCTACAATTATATTTCTTGTTCTAGGAAACTGTCCAACTCACTGCTGCACTGAAGATTGGAGATCCTGCCCAGTGCACAGATAAAAGGCTGGTATGTTCAAATAAGATAATTAAACAGCAATTTACATGCACAGATGGATAAAGAGAAACAGATATGACATGAAATAATAACTTCTGCAAAGCATTAATGTACTGAGCAGAGATGTTTCTTGTGAGGATGTAACCAGAGATGTAGATGATGTGCAGGCAAACCTCAGTTGATTAGCCAAAATCCTAAAGCTGTTGGATAGTGCGAACTATTTCATTTATTCAAGAGCATCGGCAATGCACAGGAGGCGAAATTGGCTCCCCCGTTCCCCATCCGTACACCTTGAGAGAAGGTGGTTGGGCACAACTTGCCATTGGTGGGTGGAGCCACAGGCTGTGGTGGACAGGGCCAGATCCAAAAATTGGCGAGACCCAGGCCACCTCATTTAAATATACACTGATTACCTACCTCCTCCCCTCCACACACTCTTTTAGTGGTAATGGGGGATGAAGGTGATCTCCCCTTCTTCTCCCATGATCTCCCCTTCTTCTCACTGCTCAGCTGATTGCTAGAAAACAGCTGAGCAGTGCCAAAAGCTTACGCCCCTTTTCCCAATTCCTTGACCATTCTCCTACTGCATTGGGGTACAAGGGCATAACTAGGGGCCAACATAGGGTACGCCTTTTAGGGCAGCTAGTGGGCCAACCTAGGAGCTGGCAGGCCAGGTCCAGCCTGTGGCCAGAGACTCCTCATCAATGCCATCAGCTTCATCTCTCTTTCAGAAAATACCGTATTTTTTGCTTTATAAGACACACTTTTTCCCCCCTCAAAAGTAAGGGGAAATGTCTGTGCATCTTATAGAGTGAATATGTGTGTGCAGTAAGTCTGTCAGATGTGCAGCCCATGGGGAAGTGATGGGGAATGTGCCTGTAATTATGTGCCCATTTGATTC
Organism: Varanus salvator macromaculatus; assembly: GCA_023646645.1. Taxonomy (NCBI): domain Eukaryota; kingdom Metazoa; phylum Chordata; class Lepidosauria; order Squamata; family Varanidae; genus Varanus; species Varanus salvator. Next base: position 6,942,235 of record JAIXND010000779.1, on the reverse strand, counting down.
AGAATTTTTTTTTTCTTGTTTTCCTCTTCTAAAAACTAGGTGCGTCTTATGGTCAGGCGCGTCTTATAGAGTGAAAAATACGGTAACTCTTCTGTGCAAAATAAACTTGAGGGGCCACATGTGGCCCACAAACCTCAGTCTGGCCACCCCTGCTATATGTCATACACAAAAGTAAGAGTTACTTGGTAACAGTGAAAAGGGAAGAGCCTGTTCCATGGTGACAGGGTGCAAGGCCATCTCATGACTTTCACATGCAGCAGGATGAGGATGAAATAAAACACTTAACCCCTGGAATTCTCTTCTGCAAGAGGCAGCAGAGGCTCACAGTAAGGAGCAGACTCTGACAGGATCGTGTGAAATAGCAACTTTCATTAGGTAAATGCAGCCTAGTACCTCCATTCCAATGCTTAAGGTGATGCAAAAGTTGTATAGTTCTGTACAATGGGCCGGCAGCTTGTGGCCTTTCGGGTGTTTTGGCCTACAACTCCCAACATCCATCACCTTGGGCATGCTGGATTGGCCTGATGGGAGCAAAACCCCCGGAGGTTGCCCACCCTTGCTCCATAGCCCTGAGGTGATGCTCTGGCTATCTGTGCTTTCCATCCAGGTAGGCAAGCAGGTGCCATCCAGATTTTTCGGGGCTCCCCTCTGATAATCCCAGACCATTGGCCCTGTAGGCCGGGAGTTGGATTCCAGGTTGCCTGCGTCAGTTTTACACACAGCAGACTTCAGATATCAGCATTGTTTGCAGCAGTTATTAAAGAGACCGAAGGTCGCCATAATCTGAGTTTATGATCTGAGCAAAAACTGGCGGGTCTTAAAACTGAGAGCTGCTTCTCTTTTCTGAAAGGAACCACCCCAAACACATGCTGGAAAATGGCAAGGGAACAGGAACCCCTTCAAAACCTTTCGAAACAGCACAGGTAAGATTACCTGGGGGTTGTCCATGAGTGTTGTTGCATTCTCTGTGTACAAAAGCTGTAACTCATGCTGCTTTAATCTTATATATGCCAGGAAGTGAGAGCATTCCTGCGGAATCCAGAAAAGGGGATCAGCAAAATCAGGACAGCTTAGGAGGAGACAGCCATCTGCAGCCCTGGGTCAAGGAGACGGGATCTTCCACATTGCCACAAACACAAAGCACAGAGCAGACGAACTTTCTGCAAGGTATTACATTATAGATTATTACCCACTTCCATGCTAAGAGTGTTCCTGCACCCGCTGTTTCTGGATGAGCGTACACCATGGAGCCGGCTCCAGAAGCTAACTTGGATGGCCATTTGCCAAGGTCCCCAGCCCAGCAGGGGCCCACTTTTCTAACACTCTCTCTTTGCAAAGAGAGCATCAGAAGCAGCCCCAGAGAATATTCAGGATTTACATCCTGTTGTTCTAGGAGATGGGTCCCACTTAGGGCACGGTGCCCAGGGTCTTGTGCAAGAGCAGGTTCCACCATCATTAGCATCAGTCATCTCAAATGCTAGTGTGCACAGCAGGGCTGATTAGATAATCCCTCCAGATGCACCCTTTGGAGTGTCCTTCTTCTGAAGGTTCTCAGGCTGACCCCTGCCCGGTCTCTCTCAGTCTCTATTGCCAGCTGCAGGCATTGATTTTCTTTCTAGCCAAATATTTACTCTTCTTGAATTTCTTTGCTGCTGCACTGATTTTATGCAGTTGTTCATAGGTTGATATGATATGTGCTTTGCTTTGGTGCTGTTGGTTTTAGATGTTTATCTTTACCTCCATTGTGTTGTTTTTTGCAGTTATATGTGCATTGCTTTGAGACATGTTTGATTGCAGGGGCTACATCTGAGCTTTTAAAAATATCTCCATTGCAACACTATCTTGGGGGGTGGGGGGAGGGTGATGCAGAGATACTGAATGAAATTCCAGTAATGATTTTCCCTTCCCAGGTTCTAACACAGGGGTGGGCAACTGTGTGAGGTCCAAGGATCATTCCCCTGCCCCATAATCACCACCAGAGAACAACCTATCCTGTAGGCCACATCCCATCTTAGAATTAAAAAATAATGAATGGCATCCACAGTGACTATGGAAAGCAGAAGGGGTCAAAACTTGTTTGTTTGCTTTTTGGCAGTCCATACTTAAAAACTGAATCAGGAGAGTGAGTAGGGCAGCAGCAGGGGGTGGCTGGGGCCACATGTGGCCCACAGGCCATACGTTGGTCATCCATGTTCTAGAAGGGCATTTAGAATGTATTCAAAGTATTCTGAAAGACTTCTGGAAATGGATGGTGCTCTTTTTATGGAGGAGGGGGTCACTCATGAGCAAATGAGGGCTGAATTAAAATAGCTTAGTGAGGAGTCATTTTATGCCAATGGGAAAAATTGTCATTCTGCTCTTGTGATTATGATTCTTTTCCTTCAGCTTGGTAGTGCTTGTACAGGTCTGCAGAGACCAGAGCTACAATGCTTGAATCATTTCCTCCTCCTCCTCCTCTCCCCACCCCCTGTTTTCAGATCTTGGATAGTAATGTAGCATAATTTTATTTTCTTTGCTTTTGACCTTTCCAGAGCAATGTCCTCTAGTTCTCTCTCAGGTCTCATGTTTTACAAACCAGGATGAAAATTCAGGCTGGAAGTCAGTGGATTTATTTTGGCTTACCTCCCATTGGATTCCCATCATTTACTATCCATTGGTGGCAAGTCCGTGGGCTGATCCATATATTCACAGATTTTCTGTAGATATAGACATTTGGGGAAAAAAATCTGTTGCATGTCCATATTCATGTGTAACATGCACACAGGAACTGTGTATTTTTGAACTATGTGTACCAAGCAGTATTGGTTAGCAATGGCTCCTCAGCACAGGTATTCGCAGTGCACTATGTGCAGCTTGTCACACCATAAGTGTTAAATAGCTCTTTGTTCGTGTTGGTAATCCAAAAATTATTCCCAGTGTGTAAGGATAAATTTTGAAGTGCAGGCACTAATTGTATCCCCCCCCATAGCCATGCTCCCAAGGGCAGCCAAAACCTGCAGGCAACTCAGATGGATTCATATCAGCAAACTGGTTCTAGAAATCCTTGTCTCAATCAGGAGCAGATCTTGGTCAAGTGAATGGGACTGAACTGCCCAGGCAAGATGAAGCCACCCTGAAATATTGTGCATCCCTACAGGGAACAATATCTGGGTGCTTGGAAAATTCATTCCCTGCCCCCAACCCGCAGTGATCGCCACTCAGCTCAGGGGGAACAGGGAGGTTTGAGGACAGAACTGGAAGCTATCAGCCTCTTTGCGAATAAAACCTGCCCATGCCCCTCCCTCTGGCTGCTCTGCTCCATCGCATCATTTATCATCAGTTTTGACTGGGATCCTGGTGCTCTTACCCTAGGTTTGTCCCCAATTTAGACACAGGGTGGGGCTTTTCCGGTTTGTGTAAGGTGACACAGCATTTAGCTTCAAGGAAGATGCTTAATTAGGGATGTGAGAACGGACCCCAAGGTAATCATCTTGATCATAGCTTATTTGCTGGAAATTTAAACAACCTGAGCGAAGGGAAATCGATCAGACTACAGTCCTTGATGGTTTCCACTTTGAGGTGTGGGAGATGACTAGGAGGGATTATCAGGAAACTGTTTGGTAGAAGCAGTAAGGAGAACACAAGAGACAACACTGCCTGTGTAGATCCATGCATTAATATCCACATCAACACGACCAAAATAGTTGAATCCATGTGCCATTAAATGTTTTCTATCTTCAGAAGCCCAGCTCAGAAACTTCGGTGCAACTCCACTTTCTCAGCGGTTCAGGAAGGTTTTCTTTAGGAAACAGGAGAGGCAAACCTGTCTTGACCAAGTCATATAAATAAATGGCCAAGCCATATAATCTCAAAGAACTATAGCATGAAGAGTTCTTTGGGGGAAACTATGAGACTTAAGCTACTGTAAGGCTTCAGTCCTGTAAACACTTACCTGATTTTCAACAAATTCAATGGGAATGACTTCTTCTGGAGAGCATTGTTTTGTAGGTCTAATTCATAGGTGCATGCCCATTTATTTATTTATCTATTTAAAATGTGTATTGACTGCATTTCCACTGTAAGACCTACATACTTTATGGTGGTGTACAAAATAAATATTAAAACAATTTAAAGAATGGCAAGGATTAAAAACAAAACAATAAAACAGGAGCAAAACAAATGATCAAGCTCTTATGAGAAACCATCGGATGCTAAGCAGAATTACAATGTCTTTTCCCCACTGCAAAAATCTAAGCAATGAATGGGCTAATCTCACCTACGTGATGGTGTTCTCTGTTGATGTGTAGCTGAACATGACTGCACCCCCCGTTAAAAACATACTGGATGATGTGCTTGAATGATGTCATAGTTTTAGGGGAACAATTCTGTGGCTTGCTGAGGGCAATAGGATCCCCTTCCAATGATGGAGACAGTGCCCTGGCCTTATTTATTTAAAACATTCCTGTCCAGTCTATATCCAAAATGGATCTCAAGTCATCTTACAAAACCAAAAGTGTAACAGCACATTAAAAATATAATTTCAATATAAAATATGCAGTAAAACAAATTCATTATATAATAAGATCATTCAACCATTAAAATGCTGGGTAAATAAAATGGTTTTGGCCTAGTGCTGAAATGAATAAAGCTTCAATGCCAGGCGTACCTCTCTGGGAGCCAAGTGCTCCCTCCCAGCCGAAACAGTCTCAGCAGCGCTTCTTTGCCAAACATTGATATTTTACATGTTAGTCTCTGTGCATATCCAAAGTGATGTTGTTGTGAATCCTTGTTTCCACGAGCAGATTGACTGGGCCCCTCGGTTGCCCTTAAACTAATCTCTCCCCTAGCAGGCACAGATGGGTACCCAGGTCCTGGACTGCAGAGGGAACTGGTCCATTTCAACAACCGTCTCATTATCAGAGCCTGAGCTGTCAGCCCTGCCAGGATAGGCCACCTCCCCTGCACACATCTCATCCTCAGTCTCTGAGCTGTCCCGCCAAAACGGACCGCCTCTGGTGTGTGGCCCTGAAGTCTGCCAGAAGGTGCACACACAGCAAAGGGAAACAGAAGAAATTCTTTTGCCAATATAGGCTTGACCTCGCATTACAGACTGACTGAAGCCTCATGTGGAAAAAGGCCATTGCTGAGGGAAGCATGGCAAATCAAGGCTTGATTTGCTGCCCTTACAAACATCCCTTGATGCTTTGTGGTCCATTTTAGTACTGCTGCACACCTGCACAAACCCAACAAAAGGGATGGCAAGGCGTGGAAATCAGCTCACTCACGTAAATCAAGAATTAGAGGCCAAATCCAGGCTGGCACTTTTCCATGGCTTAAATGTGAAAGCTATCGTGGTTTATTGGGATTGTAGCCTTCCCAATAAACAGGTCCACTTGGATCTGAGTAAAAGTCGCTCACACTCTTGGCTGCAAGCATCTCTCCAAACTTCAGGGCACCAGGGCAGTGGACTTCAGTAGCAGTGGTGAAAAGGGATCATAGAAACATAGAAACAGAGCGAGTCAGAAGGGACCTCCCGGGCCATCTAGTCTGACCTCCGGCACCAGCCGGCTCCGCTCATGACATGACATGCCCATCATCTGGAAGAGCAGCTGAAGGATAGCCTTTAAGAGGAGGGGGCACATTTTTATATGGAGGAGGATGTGGCTTTAAAAATGCCAGAGATTTTCTTAACGAGAAGGTATGCTTGGGTACAGATGCATATGCACAGCACTCCAATTGTTGAATGATGCTTATATGTTTTAATATCTTTCCTCCACAATACATACAGAACAGTCCCTTTCACTGACCACTTCCCCGTTTATTGTGGAAAAGAGCAGCCATTTAAAGGTGTGGGCACCATCTATAACAAATGCTCTGAGCATTCTGATTTGAACTGACCTCTTCATCCATCCCCCCTGCACAAAGGCACAGATCAACACTTAATTATCTGCCAGCGATCGCAATTTCTGAATGTTCAGATTTCAGCTCAAAAATGTATCCACATATTTTCAAAAATACTTATGTGAATGCAAACTGTAAAGACAGAGTAAAGGAAGGAAGGAGGAAGCAAAGTAGATTAATGCAAAAAGAGGACAGAATTCTGGGCATGTCAATCCAGAAAACATGTTAAAGTGGCATAGACCAGGTACAGATAGATTCTCACTCCCTAGCTTGTAATAGGACAACTCCTCCAGACATGTTGGGTTACACAACTCCCATCATCCTCAGCCAGCATGGCCATTCACCAGATGTAAAAAATTGGTTTTGTGTGCCCTGGAGCAAAGCAAAAGGGAATCATTTATTGGAATGTCTGGTAAAATATGAACTAATCAATTAGCTTTTACTATGTTCCTATAGGGACTGTAGGTGGCGCAGTGGTTTAAACCGCTGTGCTGCTGGGCTGGTAGATCGAAAGGTCGCTGGTTCGAATCTGCACAACGGGGTGAGTTCCCGTCGCTCCATCCCAGCTCCTGCCAACCTTGCAGTTTGAAAGCATGCAAATGCAAGTAGATAAAAAGGTACCACTTCGATGGGCAGGTAACAGCGTTCCGTGTACTTCGGTGTTTAGTCATGCCGGCCACATGGCCACGGAGACTGTCTGCGGACAAACGCTGGCTCCCTCGGCCAGGAAATGGAGATAAGCACCGCCCCCTAGAGTCAGGCATGACTGGACTTAATATCAAGAGGAAACCTTTACCTTTACCTTTATGTTCCTATGACCATTCAGTTTGAACCAAATAAGACAAACAATCAGAAGAAAAAGAAATTCCATACAATTTATCTAAGTTGACTAGTACAGTCAACCAACTCAGATGTTAAACAGATGGAAATCACTGTTAAAAAGAAATTACCCAACAGCTTGGCTGTGTATGGGACCTTATCTGAGACACAGTGTATGACCAGGCTCTTGTCTGGGTGTCCCAATAAGATAATGAACTGAAGGTAAATTATGTAGATTATATGGTGAGTGCCACTGAATGCTGTGGTAAGACTTGCTTTGAATGAGCTGCATGCTGGTGCATTTACTATGCCTCCCACAAGGTAGGGTTGGAAAGTAGGATTTGTTGTGGGTTGATGATTCCTGGATTGCTTAGAAATCCTAGACTGGATGGCACACCAGGCTTTGGACTGCTGAGTAATTTAGCAGTTCCCACGAGCCAAAGGAGACAAGTGGGAGCCAAAAGGCTGGGAGTTCCCCAGCACACAGCTTGACCACAATTCTGCCTTTCTGCTGCATCCGAATGTGGCCCATGTCTCAGCTCAGGATTACAAAACATTGCAAAACAAGATGCATGAAAGTCTTAGGGACTCCAGGTGAGGGGTGTGCGTGTGTTGCATGGGGAGATGATAGTGATACAGGTTTTCAGGTGTATTAAGAAAAGACCTTTGCATATACCTCAGGCCACAGCCAGGCAATGACATCTTTCTTCTACTTTTGGCTGTGCTAAAGAAACGGTGCAGTGCATTAGCAGGGGAGTTTTACTCTCTTAATCTGTGATTCTCTGGCATTTGTTAGCTAAACCACTTAACTCCCCCAGCTATCCATTGCTCACACCAGGGAAGTTCCTAAAGCACACCTTTTCTCACAGCATGGGTTTTATCTTCCAGTTGATTTCTACTTCTGAACTCCACACACATAGAAATTCTTGTGAGTAAGCCCGTAACAAGTAGGCAATTTCAGTTCTGAAAACTCCCTCCAGAGTTCTATCCAAAGAGCTCTTTATGTTAGTATTTTCGCCTTTTCCTTTTCTTCTTCTTACAACAGCTCACCAAAAGAAGCACAGGGGTGGGTGGGGGGGAACCCTAAAGATCTCAACACAGTAAATTGACTTTCCTAGTGCTATAGATGTGCAGGCAAGGACTGTCTGCTAGAAGTTTAAAAGCGCACACAGTCCCATGGCACAATAGACTCTGCTGTTTTCTAAGGATGTGGCCAGTCTTGCTCAGCTCCATTCTGGCCCAAAGGAAGCATAGTTATGATGCAGGCAGGTCATTTAATGTGAGAGGCTGCCATGGGTGTCCTTGTGGCAGGACTGTGGGGCACACACAACCACCATTTAGCCTGGGGGTTGCTGTGTTATGCAAGCAAGGTGACCATGGATTCTGCAAAGGTTAAACAACCCTTGAACAGACCATGCATTCTGTGAGCACTGTTTAGCCCTCATGTGGCCCATGCTCACCAGGTTCGCGGGACACAACAGCCCTCAGGCAAAGCGGTGCCTGCGAGTGTTGTGACTCCCTGGAGGTTAATGCCCCCCGCAGGCCGTGACATATCATGTGGCCCAGGGCACTGCGTGGGTACCAGGCCCAGAGCAATCCTGAGTAGTCAGTGAGGGGAGCAGAGTGCCAGGGAGGTGGGGAGCACCAGGTGCTTCGAGGAAACCCTGAACGAATGTCTCTGCAGTCCTTCACTTTGTTAAAATGCAGCCAGCGCTGGCAACTCATACCTGAAGAGTGAGCATTTTGACATTGCACCCTGTCTTGTAGAGTATCCAGTCCCAATGTAGCTTGCCCAGGGTCTACAGAAAACCATTCCGGGGTTCCATATCGGTTCAGTTCCAATGGGGGAAAGCTGGGGCTGGCCCTACCATAAGGCAGGCCAAGCCAGGTGCTTCTGGGAGCAAATGCTTCCGGCAGCGGCAGCAGCAGCAGCCCCCCTCGCATTATTCCCCTGAGTCCTCCGTGCCCACCAAGCTACTCAGCTGCACTCAGACACAGTGGAAGATTTTGTTCTGTCGCCATTGTTGAGGTCAGCTGCCATTTTGACCAGATTCTGCAGGTGGAATAGGAGGGCGCCATCTTGTCCTTCGCTTCAGGCAGGGAAATGTCTTGGGCTGGCCCTGGGGAACTTTATTTGTGGGAACAGTAACTAGCCAGCACCTAGGCTCAGTTTAAACAAGGATTTTCCACACACATCAAGTTCCTCAAAGGAAAGACATGTTATAAATGTCAGGAAATAAGCTGAAGTCACCTTTACATCTGCATACAGCCCAAATCCTGGATCTGGAGCTGTTTTACAAGCTTTTCAAAATGTGTGTGTGTGTGTGTGTGTGTGTGTTTTAAAAATATGGTGAAGGATGAAGAGAAACAATAAGTTTACATGTGCTGCTTAGATTTGATTTTTTAATTAAAAATTGCAATCAATGCTTCTAAAGCACGGAGCCAAACTACTGTCGTACTGTAAGGAAAAAAATCTAATGTGACTACAGTCTGAAATGTTATGTCTGCCTTATCGACAACACTGTTAGTAATTAGGGCTTTATAGAAAGCTAGCTCTTATCAGTTAAAAGCACGATCCTTAACATCTGCTGTAAATAGAAGGACACGGGCTTATTGTATGTGCTGTAGCAGACTGGGCTATATCACATGATCTGAATCCAGCCTTGTGCAGCGAATCCAGATTTAGCCCTACTTAGAGCAGGCCCCTTCAGATTAACTAGACATGATTAACTTAAGCCCCACTGATTTCAGTGGGTCTCTTCAAAGTAGGACTGGATTGAACCCAGTGCCTATTGGATCCCACTGGCTTGCAGTACTTCTGATATGAGGCCAAGGATAGCAGAAATATTTCTATATTTCTGTTTATTGAGTGAGCATTCTTCTTCCCATTTACTTCTTCCCGTTCTAAAGACAAATGCAAATTACAAAAAGCTTGTCTTCTGTTTCCTCTGGAACTGTGAAAATGTTTCATGCATCGTTTCCAAGAGAGAAAAGGTGTGAGAATTGACTTAGCAGCCCAGACATGACACTAGATAATGCCTAATGCATCTCAGAGTGAGGGCTGTCATTTCCACAGAGCTCTGTCTCCAAACAGTGACAAGCCATGTGGTAGCAGGCTAGACGTTGGGTGCAAATTGAAGAGTGATTTGGAACCTGGTGGGTGGGCAGGATGGGCCACCGCCACGCTGCGAATGTGTAAGGAGACGTGTGAAGAAAAGCCAAGGGGCAGCTGCTATAAAGAGGCCAACTTCCTGGCTTTGATTTATGGTGGGCCTTTCCTGGGAATAACCTGCAGGACAATTGTATTTGTTTGTGTCTAATACCTACATGGCACATAGGATGGCAACATCTTGCTAAAGGGTGCTGTATTAATGTGAATTACGTGCGCACCCTTTGCATGCTGAGGAAGGAGAATGCCGTGCTGCTCTTAGCAAGACCCTCTGCCTCGTAAAAACAGAATGCTTGCATTGGATCTAGCTTGCTGGGATGTCCCAAGTCCAGTTCTCATGCTACCTCAGCTGATTGCTGCTTCCATGCAGTAGCTTTCCACACTGCACCACTGATGCAGGAAATGGGGAGACCTCATGAGATGGTTTCTCCCCACACCGATGCTGGTCTGAGTGGCAGCCACACCATGCACTCTGCCCATGTGCACCCCTCCATTTCCTGTATTGCCACACTGGCGCAGGAAGCAGTCACGCAGCCCAGCAAGCTACACAGCTGCGGCAACGCAGAACCAGCCCACAGTTGAGCTTCAGTGGAGCAAATGCAGGGTTAGCTCTCTTGCCGCTTCACAGCCACGCAGGGCCCGTCTGCAACAGGGCCCTCTGGCCTGCCTTCTGATCATGGTCTGGGCTCCTGGCAAAGCAGTCAGAGCACCTTCCTCACCGTGCAGTGCTCTACAGAGCGTGCCGCTGCAGCCGCAACGCCCAGCTGCGTCCAGTGTCTTCGTGGCGGGGCTCCCACTCCAGGCAAAAATGAACTGACAGTGCCCAGGAGGCATGGCACGCAAGCGACCCAGCGCAGGAGGGAGGGGGCTTTCAGGGTCACGCCTGCATGTGAGTGCAGTGGGTACTGCAGTGCAGTGTGTACTGCAGTGCAGTGTAGTGTGTGACTTGGGAGACATCCCAGCAGCAGGAGGAGGAGGAGGAGGAGGAGGAGGAGGAGGAGTTATTTCATTTCCACACCACCCATAGCTGAAGTGCTCTGTATAAAACAAAGTATAGTCTAAAAACAATACAATACAGTAGATAAAAACATTAAAAATTAATTTAAAAGAGCATAAAAGGACATTAAAAGACAATTAAAGAGACACTGCCAAAAGTAAAAGAAAGGTACCTGGCTAATTGTACCAGGACCATGAATGACCTGGGAGATCTTTAAAGCCCTGTGCAAAGAGGACTGTCTTAAACTGGCACCCAAAAGATGGCAAATTTAGTGCCAAACAGACCACAGCAGGAAAGTTGCTCCAAAGATGGGGGTTACCACTAAAAAGGCCCCTCCCTTAGTTGCCACCCTCTGAGCCTCTCAAGGGGTTGGGCGACTGGAGGAAGGTCCCAGAGGTTGAGCGTAGAGTCTGGGTAGATGGCGTAGGGAGAGGCACTCTGACAGGTATTGTGGTCCCAAGCCATGTAGGGCTTCATAGGTTAAAACCAGCACTTAGAATTGGAACTGGAAGCATACGGGCAGCCTGTGCAGGCAGGCCAAAACCGGCCTTCCATGTTCAGAACTCCGGGTCCCGGTTATTAATCTGGCTGCCACATTCTGCCCCAGCTGCAGCTTCTGAACTGTCTTCAAGGGCAGCCCCATGTAGTGCATTGCAGTAATTTATTTTATTATTCTTTGATTTCTAGCCTGCCCCATTAGCCACATGGCTGCCTGGGTGGGCTACAGACAATAAATCCAGTCTGGGGATTACCAGAGCATAGATTATGAAGCCAGGCTATCACTCAGAGCCACCGAAGCCACCTGAGCCTCAAGATGGGTCAAGGACTAACACGGGATGTAGCCTTAGAGTGGCACACAGCAAGTGCGTCCTTGGTTTTGGAGAGCCTGTTAAGCAGCTGGCACGCATTCGGGTGTCATAATAGCGGGTTTCCTGCCTCTGTAAGGATCTTTGAGGTGCCTTCCAGCTCTTCAGTTCTGTGCAAAGACAGCACGTCTGCTAATGGTAGCCTTCACATGGCAGCCGCGTGGCGGCCACTGGGCTCCACACAACAGTGGCATTCATGACGCGCTGCACTTCCACGATGGCTGGTTCACTCGTGTCGATCCCATTTCCACAAGCTGGATCTCCATTTGAGGGGAGCCTGGCTGCAGGCTTGGTGGCACGTTCTGGGCTCTCCTGAGGTGCTTGTGTGGGGCCGCGTCTTTGCTTCCATCATGCTGGGTGGATTCTGTACCTCGCTTGCCCCCTAGCCACACCGACTGAAAATGACACTTTTTCTCACATACCTCATCAAACTGAGAATCCATTTTTACCCACACCATGAAGCTTTATGTAGGTGATTATCACACATTTCTGACTGTGGACGGCAGCTGTCTTGAGACTAATGCTATAAAAGATCCTCATCTCTAAGGTGAAAACCATATTTGTCAAATGTAGGACCATCTGCCTGTATGTAAATGGATTGGGGTGTTGGGGTTGGCAGTTTCCTGCCTTTTCAAAAGCTGGGGTTTTGGAAGGAAATCTTTGAAAGTGGCAAACGCAAAATGCTTATGACTGCGTTCCAGGTCATACCCACTTGGGAGTGAGTCTAGCTGAATTTGGCAGACCCCCCTTCGGAGCGGGCATGCCTGGGATTGCACTGCGGTGCAGTTACAACTCTGGTCAGTGCATCCGAAGAGCAACCTTCTGGCATGCAACCTGCAGGACGTGACGCGCTGATGGTGCCCAGCAGGACAGGAGGAGCAGCGGAGGCTTTTCTGGCCTCCTGATTCTCTGGCTTAGGGACGTCTGTGCGATGGGCTTGGGAGTCAGTTTGGCTCGCTCACTTTGCTGTAGTCAGAAGCAGAAGGGACTCTCAGTCTTGCAGGTGGAGGGCAGGAAGGAGAGAGAGTTGGATCTCTTGCAAGACCAGATCAGGGCTTTGGAGCAAGAGAGTCTCTGTCTAAGGGTTGCTTTCTCAGTCTGTTGGGATTTCCTGCTGAGTAGAAAGCAATAGGATTGTGGCAGCAGCAGGCACAATTGGGGATGGATAAGTCTGTTAACTTTGGTTCCTCAGTTCTCAAGTCTTAAATTTGGTTCATCATAAACACAGGGTAGTTTACGTTTGCACAAGATCATGCCTGCATCTTTATGTGCATGTCTCTGAAAACATGCATTTTCATATACAGTTTTGTCTAATGAGCACATTTTGATAGGCCATAGAACTAATCTTATTTTTAAATTATTTTTACTAATATGCACACATTTGTGTGTACTTTTCCAAAATGTATATGTATATATATTTGTATAGGCATTTTTTAAGTTGCGGGACTCCAATGAAAACTTGGTGAAATACAGATTCAAGTAATAACTGATCCTCGGTTTGTATATAAAGTTTGCATTAAATTAAAATGTGAACCAAACAGATTTCTCCCTCCACCCCACTTCCACTGCCCTCAGCTGCAATCTTGAACAGCATTAGGTTTGTTGCCATATCTGTTGGCTTAGTCGCTTGTGAAATTTGGACCAACCCTTTTTCTGTGTAAGATCCTTGATGGAGGAGGTAAAGAAAAAGCCCATCCAGAATGAATCGCCTAGCAATTGATTTCCTCAGGTTTGCTTAATACAAAAGCTCAGGCTTTTGTATCTGCTCCCTTTTCCTTTTTTTCTTTTAGTGGCACAAATCAAGGGCTGAGAAGTTTCTCACGCGTTCTTAGAACAAGGGCCCCCTCTGTTGGCTGCATGGGGCTGCCAATGTTTAGACTAAAAGGATGGTCATTATTGCTATGCTGGCTGGGAGATGATGGGAGCTGTAGTCCATCACATCTGGAGGGTGCCCACTTGAGGGAAGGCTGGTTTAGAATATTGGTCTAATTTGGAACCTGGAGGGGAGATGATGGCATACTGATGGGTTTTTTAACCCAATACATCTAAAAAGGTAAGGGTTTTTAAGACTTAATATCCCAAAAAAGCTATTGTTGGTGATAGCCTTTGGTATTGTTGGTGTCTGCTCTGAAGGAAGGGATTCCGGGCCCCTCCTGCCCCCAGCAACCTTTCCAAACCTCTGCATATGCTACGCAGGCCACCAGGAGAGGCAGCTGAAGAGGGCAAGGAGTAAAGTGGAGCTGGAATCTCCCTGGAGTGGCAGATCCTGGATCCAGCCCAGTGAGACTTATTGTGGGCAGAGTCACTGATTTCCCAGCTGACACATTCATTATATTACTTATGCAGACACGGAGACTGAACAAATCCAAGAGGCAATGCAGTGTCCACACATGGTACGGATGGGTACCTCTCCTCATCCTCTCCCCATTTGTAGCGATGTCCTCAGAAGGCAGGGTCCTTTACAGACTCCGTTACAGAACTGACATACATTAGTGTGTGCAACTCTGTGCATTTCAGTATCTAGCACTGCCCCAGCCTCTCCTCCCCCAGCATTTAAAATCCTAGGCATGCAGGAAAAGGAACAGGAGCTTCATCCACCACAGGTGGCCCACCATATGTGGTTTGTGGTCAGCACTGTATCTGGGGACCTGAGAAGGACTTTTCTAGCCTCAGATGCCCTCTTTGCAGATCCAGGAAAACAGCTGGATGATTTGCCTACACCTGCTAGCCTCTCACACCTCGAATCCCACCTTTCCTGTCCGATAATGACTGCATCTGAGAAGTAAGTACATAAAATGGACAGCCACTCTATTTCCAAAGTGTTAGCCATATTGCATAGGCCAGAAAATTAAGTGCTTCCATTGGCTGGGCACACGAACAGGGCTGGGAAAACATTTTCCCATGCTGGAGAGCTTGTTTGTTTGAAAAGAGATGTATGGGAAGCGTCTTGTGCAAATGGGCCATAAGAAGAATGTGTAGTCTTAGCTACAGGGCAAATGCATCCCTGTGGCTCCATTTGCCATATGGCAGCCTTGTTTACCTTAGAAGAATCCAGTTTTCTGTTCTGCTAGAAAGTAGCTAGGAGTGGGGAGCCTTTTAGAATCCAGCTCAGCTCATTCATTTCTAAAAGAGAGCAGCTTAGGGCAGCCTTCCACAGCCCAGTGCTGTCCAGATGTATTGGACTGCAACTCTGCTAATTTCCAGGAAGACGCTGATTAAATCTGCAATTTAGCAAAAGACTGTGAAGGTTCCTCTAATACAGGAGTGCAGAACCTCATACCTGGGGGCCAGATCTGGCCCTCTGGCATTCCTCACATGGCCCCCGCTGATACAAAAGATCTGGCCTGAATCTACGTAACTCTCTGGAACTGACTGGACTTCCTTCTCTCACTCTGCCCTGGCCTAGGAAGTGAGCTAAGCCAGAACCGAGCATGCAAGCACGCAGAATGCTGGCAGGGCCTCTTCTTTGCGCTGACTGTTTGTGCAAAGCGCGCAACGTACGCGAAGTCTACAAGTCACACATGTAGAAGCAGAATGCTGCTTACACAGCCGGTGTGTGGGCAGCCTCTGTGCAAGGCCACCTGTGCAACAGCTGGACTTGTTTCCTGGTGGAGGCCTGCACAGCTGCTCAATGCAAGGGGGTCTCGGGGCAGAGAGAAAGCATACTGGAGTCCAGGGAGCCGAGCCCAGGAAATCCAGCGGATTCCCACCCCCAGACTGCATGCCTCACACATCACTAACAGCGCTTGGTATTTCTGGGGGTGGGAGAGAGATTGACTGCAGGCAAAGCCCCTTGGGGTGCAGCCTTTCTCCATTTTCTCCAGGGAACTGCTGTGGAGGTAACCTTGCAGGGGAGCCTGCTTTCCTCCACTTGTATATGTTTAAATAAAGCAAAGATCACAAAGACACCGTACATCTCCAGCACTCTCTACGTATTTCACCCGAGAACTTCTTAAACCAGGTAGTTCCGCTCCTGGCGTGCCTTGCCATTGTGGGAATTGGGCAAGGAGCCAACAGCATGGCTCTTGAGATGAAAGGTTTTTATTATTCATTATTTAGAAGCGTCTTGGGAGTACCATTAATGCTACAGGAAGATGTTCCTCCCTTTCCTTGGTAACAAGACAAAGAGAAAGGCAGCCGTTTGCTGGCTCCATAACGATTGCATGGGCTGTACACCGGGGCAGCTTGCGGCCCACAAGCGAACAAAAGCAGAGGGGATGCAATGGTGAAGGTACAGAGGTACCTTGGCTCACGAACTTACTCCGTTCCAGGACTCTGGTCATGACCTAAATTGGTCGTGAGCCAAGTTAAATTTCCCCATAAGGTTCAATGTAAATAAGGTTAATCCGTTCTGTAACCACTTTTTTTAATCAGAAAAAGGTAAAGCAAACTGACAAAGGACAACAAAGATCATGGCCATCTCCCTCCCTCCCGAGCACAAGCGTGGCCATCTCCCCGCCACTCCCCCAGCATGACCACAATCGCGCCCGTCATCCCTGCATGCGCCTGTCCTCCCGGGACACTGGGGGTGGCGGGGGGGGGGGAGACGGGCACAAATGTGGGTGCGCTGGGGGGAAGAGGCAGGCATGAATGTGGGTGCACTCAGGGGGGATATGGGCATGATCATGCTGGGAGGGGGAGATGGCCGAGATTGTGGTTGTGCTCCTGCAGGAAAGACAGGTGCAATCTTGGCCATCTCCGCCCCGCCTCCAGGACGATCGCGGCCATCTCCCCACTGGGGTGCGGGGAGAGATGGCCGTGATCGCAGTCACCACCCAATGTGGAGTTCGCAACCTGAGTCAAAATTTTTATGAAAGTTTTGTTTGTGACCCGATTTGGTCGTGAACTGAGGCATTCTTGAGCCGAGGTACCACTGTAGCCCCAAATTGCCACTGCTTCTTTTCCAAGGGGAAAAATAAAACATGATCAACATTTCTAAGGCTTTGTCTGGTGCACAGCTGTTCCATGACTGCTTTTTCCAAGGGAGATTGGCTTGGATCCAGATGGCACTGCAGTGGACCTGTGTGACCGCGGTGAGGAGATTAAGGAGAATGTAAGGATGGGCACACCTTCTCCGGCAAAGCAGTTTGGGGCTGAAATGGCCACTCCGTCAGAGAAAACTAGCAGGCGAGCTAAGGCCACGAGTCTCAAGACAGTAAGTGTTGTGGGTCTGTGGCCTGGTGGCCAAATGCTTGCTGAAACCCATGCAAAATGCATGCAAATCCAGATTATTGGGTGGAGGGAGAGGGGAGCAGGGCTGGCTCTCTCCTCTAGCATGGTGAAATGGACCACATCTGGTGGTAAATTCAGGTATCACTCTCGCCCCATCCTTAGGAAAATTGTATCTCTCTGCATGCTTTGCATGTGTGTTGTTTATTGCTTATGGGGATTTCCAGATCATTAAAAAAGGACAGAATGGACTGTATGAATCCAATATCAGGATCAAATGTACCCCAAGAAAGCCCTAAATATAAAGTATTTGGTGGAAGCAATCCAACACAGCACCATTTTCAAGCTTGGTTTTTATCAATCAAGCCTTTACTGAGATCTTTCACTTTTCAATAAAAGAATATTGTTGCACTTGGGTTGCTGGAATCAGTAATACCCCACCGTGTAGTGCACATGGCATGAGTGGCATGAGCGATTTCAGTGACTGTGCCATCTTTTAAAGAGGCATCGCTGTGTGAAGCTGCCCTCCAGATGCAGAGGCTTCTGGGCAAAGGCCACCTCCATGCCCCTTCCTCCACGCAAAGCACCAAGACTGCTAGCTTGCACCGCCAAAGTGTTTGGCTCCAGAGTGCAGGGAGAGGTGGCCGAGGTACCACCACCCCACTGCTTGGACTGCCAGAGCCCTTCTGCTCCCCCTGCTCCTTGCCCCCGAAAGCCTGTCCATGAGACCTCGGAGCCCCAGCCAGTGCAACTCTTTCTGTGTCGGCCAAGAAGGCAGAGAGAGGGTGCTCTGAGTTCAGGGTCTCAGCTCTGACCTCGCAGCATGTTTCTGAAGGTGGAGCTGGGACTCCAGATTTACCCCTCGGTCATTTAGTCTCTGTCTAGTGCCCGTAGGAGATAGCATAACAGGAAGTCAGTGTGTGCCTTAAGCATTTTTAAGGGCATCCCCTAGTTGAGGGGTGTCTGTAAAACATGTGCACAGGAGGTTTGGGGGAGATCTGGAAGTGGGTGGGTGAACTTTCTCAAAAAAGCAACTGGAGTGTGAGGAATGAAAGTGAGAAAGTGTCTGGGAGCTGAAAAGGAAGGCACCTGCTGCTTAGGGATGTATGAGAGATCCCTCAGGGCCGAATGCTTGTACGGAACTTCCCAAATTCAGATCTGCCAAACCTAAACATGAACTAGAACACATCTGCACATGAAATTTGCACGTCTCTACGTTTTGCAATCCAGTTTGCAATGTTTAAAAATGCATTCTACAGTATTAGTGAAAACCACTTGCAAAAACCGCTAGAAAAACTACATTAGAAGCATGTATATATCAGGCGAAACGCTTACAAAAATTGAGCAAATGTTCTCACGTGGCCGTTTTTCTTGAATGAATTTTGTCACATTCACTAGCTGGTGCAAATGCAGCAGGAACACGCTTACTGTCAGAGCAATGAGAAGCCACCATGTTCTGTCCTTGCATCAACCAGAGTTGTCTGAAGTGGCCTGGCTCTGTATCCCAGCCAGGGTTTGCTCCGCTCTCGGCCTACTCAGAAAACTTGTCTGGGGTGTTCATACCATCATGGATAGTTCTGCTTCCAAATGATCTAGGTGTTTAAGCCATAAACACCCATGCCGTTTAGAGCTTGCCCCAGGAAAGGAATATGGACATCTTATCAGTGAGGGCACTTCCCTTCTTTGTATGCGACATCCCATGTCGCCTTCTTTAATTCTCTGAAATGCTTTTAGATGGGCAGTCAAGGCCATTCTGTTTTGCCTGGCTTTTAATGCTGTATAATTTTGATTGCTCTTCCACAAATTTAATTTTTGAGAAGCTATCGTTATTTGCCCAGTGGGTGATTCTGGGCACCTGACTGACAGAAGCCGTGTTTTGTATGCTTCATAGGAAATAACGACCCATTTTCTTGCCGCCCCTTGAATTATTTAGAGAGGGGCTGCCTCCTTTCCATTTTTCCCTTCTCCCCACCCTTTTGTGGGCTCCAGACACCCAGCTCTGTGGACTCATTCAGTGCTCGTTCTGGTGCTGGTTCCTGAGCACTCCATTTTGGAGGTGCTGGAACACAAACAAGGCAGCTGAGCTGACCCTGCTTTGTGTCCTACAACAGGCAGGAAGCTTCCCTCCGAACAATTTCAGGCTGATCTCCCTGTCCTGAGGCACTTTGGGGCAACTGTCAAAGATGTCAACTCTGCTTTCACTCATGCACACTTTCCTCACCCCAATCAATGAATTGTTGAGAGCTGGCCTACCGATAGGCAGACGAGGCAGCTGCCAGAAACAGCGGATGTTGTGTGTCGTGAAACAGGGCACAGGGTATTGTGATTGTACTTTTGCTGCTAGGAGAGAGGCCCTTCTGAGATGCGCTGCTCTGGGGGACAGAGTAACTGGCCAAGTGCGTGGGGAGCCCCTTGTGCTGTCCGCCCTGGATGGCGTCATTTCTTGGGCTAGCCCCATAGGAGACTGCAGCAACTGAGCACGGACAGTGCGGCTGCTTTTTCCTTTCTTCTTTTGCTTTTCCTTCAGGCTGGAGGTGTTTTAGAGAACAAAGCCATGACAAGACAGAAGAAACATGAAGTGGTGAAAACTGGAGCGGTGTCCAAAGTGCAGAAAAAGAAAGAGAAACGCCCAAGTCATGCAGAGTCTGTTGTCGGTATGAGTCCAGGAATATATTTAGACCAATTTGCGTCTTTAGTACTCCCCTTACAGCAGCGTAAGGAAAACGCTACTTGGATTTTACAAATAGGATGTTGTAAACTTGAGACATACATACGCAATAAATGGCGGGTTCTTCTATAGCCTCCGAGCAGCGCAAGGAGCAGAAGCTTTTCCCCTGACTGAGGCTTGCACACAGCATGAGTGCAGCCACGCTCCCTTCGCTGCCAGGCAAATGCTGCTGCCAGAGCAAGGGCCGTAAAAGGGACTTTTAAGAAGCAGCCAGGGCACAAAGGGGCCAGCATGAGGCCTGTTCTGGGAGCACAAAAAAGGCAACTGGCCATGCTAGTTCTGAAGCCTTTCCAGCTTTTTCTGCCCTGTCCTGGCCACGGGCATAAGAAGCGTCCTTCGGATTAAACACATGTGGAATAAGGACTCAGAGACGGGCACCGCCCTCTTAGGAAGATGAAGGCTGCGTCCACATAGCACAACAAGCAACCCTGCGGGTTCACGTGCTTTGTGATTTTCTTTAGCATGAGCCACCTGACAATCCTGTGGCGGTTACTTTATTGTGGCTACCACCCTCCCCAGTCAGTTCTTCCACTGTTGGCACATACCCCACCAGCCTCTGCCCTTGAAATTCCGTCCCAAGGTGCCTCACTCCCTGGCTGTGTTGCCCACCTCTTCCTTATTGGTCCACACAGAAAGGCGGGATGGCTGGAGCAGCTTCTGCAGTTGCCACTCTTTCTGGAGGACTCTGTGGTAGTTGCATGCCAGGACCATCCACCACCGTGAAACCATAGAGCAAACCATTGTTTCTTTTCAGGATTTCTATAAACTTACCATGGTGAAATACCACGACAATCCACCATGGCTTGTGGCGCTGTATGAACTCAGCTACTGTGTAAATCCGTTGGTAAAACAGCAATGGGTCCTGTATCGGAAGTGAATATGCCTGCTCCATCTGCAAGCACATTGCACACAAATCTCTACAAAGCCTTGCAGTGCTCACTCTTGTGACATGGTGGCTTGTTTTCATGCAAACATTCTTACTGGTGTGCACACCATGCCTTTGTTGTGGAGCGGTGGCTCCCAGACCTCCTTTCTGCATTAAGATAGAGGTCCAGCTCATCTGAGCATTGAAGAGGAGGTTTATTTTTTAACCTGTACACAAATCATCGCTCTCTGAAGGCAGGTCATCCTGCTGTCACTCAGCAACAAGAGTGACTCAAGCGGGAACTCACCGCCTGGCTGCTCTCAGCGTGCTGGTTCATTGTGATTTGCAACCTGCAATGGTCGATTGTGCTCTGAGAACCCCAATCAATTCACTGACAACCCTCAGCTTGTCCTAGGAGTTGCTGTACCCAGGAAAGGTCGCTTTGTCTTCCAAACCTGGCGACCAGCCCCATTGTGGGTACCGGGAATTCGCTAACCATTTGCTGGGGAAGAGCAGCAAACCCCCGTATTGCTCTCGCCAAGCTTGCCCGGGCTTGACTAGCCAGAGCCGGCTCCCCACAAGTACCGAAGGAGCATGGGGGGCAGCTGGCACTGCCAGTGGATGGCCCCTGCCGTGAGCACAAGCTGAATTCAGTGTGCCGCCCCTTTTTTCCATTTACCTTTCGGGATTGCAAAAGGGGCTTGCCAGCTGTTTTTGGCCATTCCTGTTTCAACAGCTTGAGACAGCCCCTTCAAATGCCCAAGCAGCACCTCGGAGGGACCATCATTGGCTGGCAAAACCATTTTTTATTTCTTGTTTGCCTGTTTACCAGCTAAGCAATTGTTTTAAACTTGAATGAGATATTTGCATTTGTAAAGTTTTCTTTTATTTTTGGATAGACATGCTTTTCCTTTAACCTCTTCTGTTTTGATAGTAGCATCTCAACCGTTCCAGTCACCCACGACAGCAAGAAATGCTCTCACCAAGCAAAGGTTGAAGAGCTGGCAGGCAGACCCTATATCCGTGTGGGGATTCATTTGGCTTACTGGAGACTTTTCATTAAGTATTTCTTAAAACCCACGAAAACCCACTCCTGAACCACTGTTGGGAATTACTTTATGGACCAATCTAAACATTACACACAAGCACACATAATGATAGCCCTCGTGGGCCATTTCTGAAATGAGAAGCCGCTTTGACAGCATTAAAAAGCAGACAGCATGCAGAAGGGATGCTTAATGAGCCCCCCTCATCATTCCCCCTGCCCCCCATTTCATGCCATTCCGAACAGAAATTGCATGGACAGACATAGGTTTGCAAAACATAAGTCTCTTGTCTGGATAAAATTGTTTGAGGAAGGCAATTTTTGAGCATGGATTTGGGGCAGAGAATGGGTTAATGTGTTTTCCTACTGCATTTTTGGTCTCTGCTGCATCCTCCCAAAGGAGTTTTTAGTTTTTAAAAGTCTATCAGACTACTACTACATGTGTTTGTAATTTGGCCCCAACATAAAAAAGAGCTGGCATATTTGTGATACCCAGAAGACTTTGTGCAAAAGTTGCACAAAATAATCTCAGACACAGCTAGCATTTTCCTTGTGTTGTAACTGAAAAAAATGCCTCTCCCCTCCCCTTCTCAGTTCATTTGTTCATTTGTTCTTTCTTTTCTTTTTTTTGCAGGAAAATCAAAGCCAAAAAAAGCTGTTGGGAAAACAGTCACTTATTCCAAGGAGAACTCATCAGATGTCAAAAGATCAGAAGCGGCTGAGGAACCAAATCAAGAAAAAGAAAAGGAAGGTGGAAGTGTTGAATTGGAGCCGCTTGATTCTCTTGCAGGAGGGGATAGAGGTGTGAAACTTAATGAAGATGCTGATGATGCTGATGAAAAAGAAGAGAAAGAAGGTCTGAGAAGCCCTTCTGACCAAAGCCTCCCACCTTCCAGCCCTCCCGAGGAGGAGCAGCCCTTGCTGCTTGAGGGGAGACATCGTTTTGCTGAAGGTGTTGCCCATACTTCTGGCTCTCCAGCTGGCCCTACCAATGGGCCACCTCTTCGCAGACCTCCAGCCACTTGCCCCACAAATGGCTCCCAGTCTGATGCAGTTTGGAGTAGTGGGCCTGCAGAGGTAAGGCTTGTCATTTCCCGAGAGCGCTGCACTTAAGGCATTATTCTGGAACAACATCTATGCAATGGAGCTTCTCCCAAAGGGGCTCATGCTGGCTCATGCCTGCTTCTTCCATTGTGAACTTGTAGACGTCACCCACAAACTGCAGACTCCCAACTCATGCCTCTTATTCCATGGGAGGAAGACCGATTGGGCTCAGGCAGGGAAGGGCTGCCTTTTGGGAGGTGAAGGGCTGCATCCGTGCCTGGGCAGGTTGGAACCCTCCCGTGCCGAACGGGCCAACAAAACTGAATCCCCCTGAGCTGATATTGCTCCTTGTCATTTTGCCTCCTGGTAGCTCACCAGTGGCTCAACATGGCATGCTCTTTTCATTCAGCAACAGCTCTGCCACTTTGACATGCTGGGGGACATGCCATTAAGGCAAAGCCTGCATTTATTTCTACAAAAGTCAGCCATCTCAAGGAATGCAGGCATCCCCTCCATTAACAACACCTGGGTCGAGCCTGTGACTGTGCTTGGTACAGATCCTTTGTCCCTTTCAACCACCCAGGATCTCCCCATGAATAAAGCAGAGGGAAAACAGTCCCGGGAGAGGATCATCGTGGAGAGGGCTGAGAAAAGGAGGCTGGCAGTAGAGAGAAAACGAAGGGAGCAGGAGGAGCTGAAGCGCAAGGAGCAAGAGAAGCAGGAGCGCGAGGAGAGGATGCGGGAGGAAATGGAACAGGAGCAGCAGAGGAGAGTGGAGGAGATGCGGTCAGTAGAAAGAGCCGTCCCATTTGGCATGGGAAAGAACTGAAATGGAAGAATTTCTTGTCATGCCACTTTCACCCTCTTCTTTCCCTCATAATGCTACGTTAATCACAGAAATGAAGGCTTTTGCCACAGCAGTGGGTTGAAGCCTGCCCTCTGCCCCCTCTGCCAAAGAGCATTCCCCAAACCCCTCTCTTGCTGCTTTTAGGTTCACAAAGGGGTACCTCTTCGTTTTTATTTTTTAGCAGTATTTTCTGTGCTTTCCTGCAAAGCTTTGTACTGAAGCAGGGAAAGTGCATTCTTTGCCAATGTAGACTTTCCTTGGTTGGTGCACACTGGAAAATACTGCTGCTTAAAAAAAATATGGCTGATGATATTTCCCTGCTGAAGATGGTCATCAAGAACCAGACAGGCCCTGACTTCCTCCCTCAAAGCCGCTCTAGTCCCACACCTCCAAGGAAAAATAGAGAGGTGGGAAGGAAGGGACCTCCACCAGTTCTGTACATTGAAAACCCTCCATGAGGATAAGTGGCAGAGGTGTGAACTTTGCATGCACTCAGATGTATAGCTCATCAAAATCAAAGAATCATAGAATAGTAGAGTTGGAAGGGGCCATGAAGGCCATCGGGTCCAACCCCTGCTGCTGCAGGACACTATGTTACACCAT
The DNA here is from genome assembly GCA_023646645.1 of Varanus salvator macromaculatus. NCBI lineage: Eukaryota > Metazoa > Chordata > Lepidosauria > Squamata > Varanidae > Varanus > Varanus salvator. The sequence continues at coordinate 6,918,203 of JAIXND010000779.1, read as the reverse complement.
CCCACTCAGATGGCTGCCCAGGATATTTTTAAAAAATGAGATCTGTGTAGTCTGATTTCAGTGAGTCTATGCATGGTTAAATCTGCTCTTTCATCTTGCTGCTTTGTTAGAGTGCCATGTGCCTGCATGTACACACCTTCTCCTCAGGTTGTGCATCATCTGCTTGGACCTTTCTGACAGATGCTTCTTCCTTCTAGTTTAAAAAAGCTCCAGCTAGAAGAAGAGCACCAACGCCAGGAGGAGGAAGCAGCCAGCAGGCGATATGCTGAGAAGGCGGCCGAAGAACGTGTGCGGCAGCAGCAGGAGGAGCACCGCAGGAAGCTCCTCGAGATGCAGAAGAAGAAACGAGAGGAGGAGCAAGTGCGTGCAGGTGCGTTGCAGCAGGCCTGGGCGCCAGCAGCAACACCAGGCCCGAAGGGGGCCTCGCTGTGAGCTGTTCTGGCAGCCATTTTGAATTTCCCGGTTGGTCATCAAGGACCCAACATAGTGTCATTCTGGTCAATTAAAATGGCAGCCTCCACTCAGGTAGGGCTGCCATTTTAAATTTCCTACAGTTCAAAATTTGTAATTTCCTACAATGTTCTTGGCTGCCGTTTTTAAATGTAAAGAGTTTGTTTTTGTTTAAATATAGAGGTATAATACCAGTCAAGGTCCCGAAGCCACCCATGTTATCCTGTGTTCCACCTTCAACAAATACTCTGGCTGATTCATGAGCAACTAACATCTATGGCATACAGTTCAACCACAGATAAAGACTCCCCCAATCCACATCCCACCCCGGCTCACAAACAGGCAAAGACACAAATGATAGAGGAATGGGAAGAGAGGTGCGGAAAAGTGAGGACTGGAGAAAAGCAGAACGGGGAAGGGGAGTTGAGTAACAGCTATATGCTACTCTGCTCTGGTTAAACTATCGAACAGTTCTAGGAAAGTGGCCTGAATTTCTCACTAACCTCCTCTATTGAATGCCACTTTTTTTCTGAAGTAAGTTTTATTGTTATTTTTCTACTAACTAACAAAAAGAAACTAAAAATCATCAATCATCAGAAGCATCGCACCCACTGGGTCAGCATCCTGTACTTTTTTTTATAGTAATCCATAAACATATAAGTCTATGCATAGTCCCGTTTCTCTAGCCAATAATAAAAGGAATTCCAAGTTTGATAGAAGTCTGTATCCTCTTTCTCCTTCAGAGACAAAGTCAATCTGTCCATTTCAGCACAGTTCAAAATCTTTATTAAAATCAATTCGTCAGTAGGTAGTTCTTCACTTCTCCAGTGTTGGGCAAATGCAATCCTCATCGCAGTAATTACATGTAGAATCAAAAACAGTGCTTGATTATCAGCATCATTGGGTACAATGCCTAATAAGAAAACTTCAGGTTTAAATATTAGAGGTTTTTGTAACATTCTCTCAAGCCATTTATGTATTGTAACCCAGTATTTTTTTGCCTTGTCACAAGTCCACCACATATGATAAAAAGTACCCAGTTTATGTGCATTTCCAACATCCATTTGACATATTTGGAAACATCTTAGCTAATCTATTTGGTGATAAATACCATCTATAAAACATTTTATACAAATTTTCTTTATATGAGGATGCCAATGTTACTTTAATATTTCTTTCCCACAGCTTTTGCCATTTCTTTAATCCAATATTGTATCCAAAATTTTGTGCCCACGTTATCATAGTTTCCTTAACTTGTTCATCTTCCATTCTCCTATCCAAAAGAAAATTATACAATCTTTTAATCATTTTCTCATCTGATTTCAAGATCACTTGGTCAAATGTTGTTAACTCCTTATAAAAACCCCATGTTTTATCATCTTTAACATCCGCAAGGTCCTCTGTTCATTGAGTGGTGTAGTCAGAGATAGCTTCCATCTTAATTTGCCACAATGCTCCAGAGTGACTCACTAACACCGTGTGTGGTACATTCTGGGTCACTGTGGAAAATCTAAAATTGTGGCTTGTGGCTGTCCACGACCCGGCTTAGGCCCAGTGACGGGAAATCCTGATGAGGTGCTAGATACAGGCAACTGGGCCTGCCTGGAGTTAAGGACCAGTCACTGGACTTCACAGGGACGAATCAGTGAATGAGGGATAAGTCCCCACTCCACCCCATGTAAAAAACCGGTTGGCAGCGGATATCATGGGCCATGACTCATGTTCGCTTTCACACCCCTTAAAACAGGGAGGCCTCACCCCAGCAGCCTCACACTCCTTCTTGGGACTTCAGTGCCCCTGCATGTTTTTTGTTTATTGGCTTTACTCACATCAGCCTCGTGCTTGCTTGCCTTCCCCAGTCAGGAAATTTTGTTTAGTTTCGCTCTCCACCGTTGCTGCTTAAACACCTTCGGAGATGGAATTTTTGTCACACACTTCGGCAACCTTCTCCAAGAGATTTCAGAAGACACTTCTTCTTAACATCTCAGCCTAAATCCTTGCATGGTTTGAGCCTGGTGTTGTCTCCCTGTGACTGAGTGCATCCGTTTTAAGGCAACCTTTCCTTTATTTGCCCACTGTCACCACAGCCTCCTTTTCCAACCTGAGCAAATCCATCCTTACCTCCCTGCCTTGTATCTCTGATTTTTCAGCAGCTTACTAGTATGCAGGGGTAGCGGTGCCTTAAACCCATTGAGATCAATGGATGTAGCCATATCAAACTTTGCATGGAATCTGGTTGCTAAAATTCGTTCACATTTCCTGAAATTCTGCCTAGCCTTTCTGGCTTATCGGTTGGGTTTCCTCATTTTAATTTACTTATTGCATCCATATTTCATCTTCCCTTTAAGGGGTTCAGGACAGTATGAAAGGTCCACCAGCCACTGTGTGCAGGTGCACGTGTGCATGTATGTGAGTGAGCTTCTTCATTCCATCTTCTCAGCAACCCTGTGATGGAAGTTCACGTGAATGGAGAGTGACCGATAGGAAGTCACCCAGTGAGCTCTTGCAGCCTGGATGGGGAATGGACATGGGCCTCCCAGCCGCATTACAAGCATCACACCACCCTCGCTTGCTCACTGGCACACCTTTTCCCTTATATTCCTCACATTTTATAACATAAGACCATCTGCGCAAAAATGTAAAATGAGGTTTGTAGTAAATTTGCACCCAGTAACTATGCACATTAGGCATCCCTGGAATATTGCATTCTAATAGATTGGCTTACGTAGGTAGGTAGATGATAGATAGATAGATAGATAGATAGATAGATAGATAGAGCTTTAAACAGAGCAGAAATTAAATTGATAGAATTCTGATAGATAGGGACAGTGAGGCAGCTCACTGTCTGACTCAACCCCTGGCATCTCCAGGTGAGGCTGGAAAAATGACCCCGCCAGAAACCCTGAGGAACTCCTGCTGCCAGTCAGTGATGGCAATGCTGGGCTAAAGGGACCATGCTCCCCCCCTCTCAAGGTGGCAAACCAGCAACAACCATTTGAACGCCAATGGAGGGTCTGCTGGTGGCTGTCACAGATGGTGAGTCTACCAAGTGTGACAAGAGGGGGGTGCTGCTCTTACTGAGCAGTTTCATAGCTGCTTCCCCAGTGGAATTGGCCTTTCAGGTTCACATGACATGGCAACCCATGGTGGGTCCAACAAGCCATGGGTTGTCAGGGCAGCTTGTTGACCAGAAACAAACCACCCTGTAGGAAATAGTCTGGGTTCAGATGACTTGACACTCCATTGTGGCAAGTTATCCATGATGGGTTGCCATGTCATGCAAATTTAGCCTCTTGTGTTCCTACTGGAGTAACTAACAACTGTCTAACAATCTGTTCCTTAGAAGCAGAAAAACTCAGGCAGAAAGAAAGGGAAATGTGGCTAAAAGAAGAACAGCAACTCTTAGCTGAGATGGCAGAAGAGCAACGGCTGGAGTACGAGAAAAGGAAACAGGAAGAAGCGGAGAAGGCAAAATGTGAGGCCGAGGAGCGAAGGAAGAGAGAGGAGGAAGAGGCTAGAATTGCTTTGGCGGAAGCAAAGAAGCAAGCATTATTACTAGCAAGGTATGCATCTTAATGGGAGGAAGGAATTGTTCATACCAAATTATGGCACATTAGTGGTTGTCCGATATCAGGTGCTGGCCTGGTACAGGATTGCTCTGGCTCAGCAGGGCTGATAAATATCTGTCTGAAATTCTGGGAAGCTGCTGCCAGTCAGTGTAGCTCATACTGAGTTTGATGGGCCAGTGAAGTGAAAAAATGCGGTTGCAGCAAAAACGTCGGTTGTGCGTCCAAGTCGAAGAGAGTACATTACAGTACAGCCTTCCTTGCGCTTGCTGATGGCGAGGGTGGCCTTTCGGTTTTCCATGTGGCATGTTTGATGTTCCTGCTGCCAATTGTGAACCATCATGTGGTGCTTTGGTATGAGATAGCAGGACAGAGAGGCAGTGTCAGCGTGGCGACCCATGGAGATTGGAGTGCTGCAACCCACTGCACTCTGCATGAGACTACCTTTGAAGAGCCTCCCAGAACTCTGGTTTGCCCAGAATGCAGCCAGTGGGTGCTGGCCCTCAGGAGCCTGCTTTGCCTCTTCTAAATATTCGGGCTTCAGACTCCTTTCTGGGCATAATTCCAGATGCTGGTGACAGCCATTCAAACTCTGAGCGGCTGGGGCCCAGAAGACCTACAGGACTTGCCCTCCCATATGGCCCAGCCATGCCCTCTAATCCCTTGGGGAAGCTCTGCTGTAAGACCAGTGGTGGCTCAGGCACAACTGGTGGGAACATGGGAAAGGCACGTTATGACAGCTATGCCTGGATTAGTAATTCCCTGTCATGTGGGCCTCTTTCTCCTTGCCTTCTGGCTGGCTAAATCTGACCTGCTGGGTAGAGGAGTTGCTGTTCTTAATCTGTTGTATCTACATCTGTTTTAGTCTTAACTCTTGGGAAGACTATATTATTCAGTGGAGAAGACAATCATGCTAGGAAAATAGAAGGCAGAGAAGGGGAGGACCAACTAGGAGATGGATGAATTCCATAAAGAAGCCACAGCCTTGATTTTACAAGAGTTGAGTTGTCATGAACAGGGCATTTTGGAGGGCGCTCATTCCTAGGGTCAGCATAAGTCAGAGATGACCACAAAAACAAATGTGTGGGGGGGTGGGGTGGGAAGGGAGCCTATTATATAAATGAATATATACTTTATTTTTTTTCAGGCAAAGGGCAGAGTTGGAGAAGCAACAACAATTCCAGTATAAGCTTCTCGTAGAAGCCAGTGGATTGGAACGAGGGCAGGTTATTTCTCGTCCGTGGGTTTATTCATATTTCCAGCATTCTTTTATAAAGGTGGGAGATGATGATTAAAGAACACTGCAGTGGGCATTTCCTGAGAACACAGGCAGAAAGCTGTGACTTTGTAATCCTACCCCAGCCAGTGGGCATCTTAGGATCATCCAATTCTCTTCAGTCAGTCTGACAAGAGGATTTTCTATGAGGCTTCCAGAAAGCACAGTCCATTATGTCCTGTTGATTTAGAAACCAAGCAAGAAAACATAAAACTATATCCAAGCCCCATTCTAGCAACAAAGAGTAGAAGAAATGGCCTCTTCTGCACCCTGAGTTTTGGATATCCAGACAGAACAATTGAAAGAAGCTTGGAGATTCTCTATATCTGCATTAAAGGAAAAGGGCTTTTTATTCAACAGGCTCTGGGGCATGTAAGTGGTTCTATTTCACTGGATGCTATTCTTATTATCATTGTCTTGAGAGAGGAAGAGGGAGAATTTGCATCCACGGATTCTTCCGTGTGCACTCTTATTCCTGTATTAGTAAAATAGCTTTCTTGCAGTGAATTCCTCTGAGCGCAAACAGTTGTCCTCTGCTGTCATGTTTTAGGCTGTTAAAGAGAAATAACATAAAGCCTCTGGAGAACTGGGAGTCCTTTCTCTGGGGTGCTTGAATAAACTCAGCCTACAAGCAAGGGAAGTTGTGGTTTTTCCATCAACTTTCAAGTGAGGTAGTGATAGAGGCCGATGGGAGGCTTCAGAGATCAACTTCTATTCCATGTACACTGTTCAGAGTGTTCACTAAAGAACAGTTTATAAAAACTTTAAATATTTGAGATTAAATTTCAATCAATTCAAGTTTTACAAACACCAGATAAGTGCTGCTGAGAAATACCTGCATGTGGTTTGAAATGGGGGGCAAGGGGCAGAGACTATGCCTTCCCTCTATAAATGGCAAATACTTTTTTCTGGACCAACTTGAACCAAGTTTTTTTTTAATTTAAGAAAACAGAATCAAAGAGTAGACATGTTTTCCAGAACTGCAGTAAAAAATCTTCACTTTCACCCCCTGAACACGGAGGTGGCACTTCTGGACCACCAGAACAGAAAAAATAATCACATACTTTCTAACAGAAATGGTCAGGTTGAGATGTTGCATTGTTGTTGAGATGAGGTTGCAAATCTATTCACGAAGATTGAGAAGAGCACTCCACCTGCATCCCAAACACCTATGAAGCACCAAATTGTGGCAACTAAATAGTTGAACAAAAATAGTGAAGGGATACAAAAAGCATGGAACTCAGGAATGCCCTAAATCCATACTGGTTGGAAGAGCTATTAATCCAAGTGGACGTTTCATTGTGAACTGATGAAGGAAGGAGTGATGTGCAAAAGGACTAAAACACCTTTTCACTCAATTTTACACTCAGCTTGATTACTCTTGTAAGCATAGATAACACTTAACCCCATATGCTGATTTTTGAAAACAAATTTTAATTTTTAAAAAAAGTTTAGCATGTGTACAAAAAGGCATCAGAAGTGGGACATGGAAACTACAAGCATTGGAAAAGGTCCATTTAACACTTTACAATAAGTGCCAGCTTCAAGAAAAAATTCAACTCACAATTAAATGGTTTGTTAAAACATGCTTAAGAACATTGCAGTCTCAATTTCTGTTATTTTCCCACTCCCCTTGCAAGAAAAAAAAGCAGAGGTAGAGCAATGTGTCTCTAATCCTGTCATCATACCGTAAACCTGAGCTAAAGACTCCTTCTAGCATGACAGGTTTTCTATGACACAGTTCTGCAATTTGCTAAAAAAAAGTATGGAGGTTGAGAATGTTGGATTAGACAACCAATTAGGAAGCAAGGTTTCCTTTAAAATGGGAACAGCCCTCATTTCAGAATACTACTTCACAAAAAACTCCACAAAAACCAATGAATAGTTTTTATTTCAGAAAGTTGCTCTAACCACTTGCTATTAACTTTGGGACAGCATCAGATTGGTAAATATTTTCAGAAGTACCTACAACCTAAGAACACGTACATAGACATGAGCTCCATGGTAATCCATTAGGCTTTCTTCAGCATACACAGAAACAGGATTTGGTGCAACCTCTCCAGTCCTGATCCTACTGAAGTCAAAATGGTGAAGATTGGACTTCAAAGGATGAGGAACTCAATCTTAGGTCTGTGCTTTTGCATGTGTCTCTGGCCCTGGTCACACTAAGCTTCCATTAACATCTAGTACAGTTCATGCACGCAACTTAATTTTTGTTTTCCACAGAATATAGTTTCTGATGAACTACCTCGCATTTCCAAAGCTAGACACTCAGGCTCCGATAGAGAGAAATTTATTTATGATTAAGTTGCATTTACGTCAATGGGGGAAGTTTGTGATAACTAACCTGAGCCCCGTCACTGGGCCTACTCTAACCTCCACTGAAGTTGAGACCCTGGTGTGTCATGACAGTTTTTACCCCTAAAGAAAATGTGCTTACAAGGTACAATCCTATGCAAGTTTAGATAGACAAAAGGCAGACTCCTGGGCTAGCTGTGGCACACTGCAGAGTTGCAGCTCTGTTTTCTCTCAAAGTTGGTGTAGGATTGCACCCTACCTGTTCAAGGTAAGAGGGTAACAAATCTCCTAGATGTTATTGTATCTATGTTTACAAACTTTATTTTTCAATTTTATTTTAACATTAATGCTCAGAATTCAGGAGGCATACATTGCATGTACAACACATGTTAATTGCTTGAAATTCTGCTACTTAAAAGTTGATAGCAAGCAGCAAAGAGGACACTAGTTCACAAGATTTATCAAACGTTAAAAGCCTATTTTAAAATTATAATATTCTCAAATAATATGTGAAACCAATTTTTTAACATTCTTCACTGCTTTTGCTCAACAGTCTCTCAGCTTCAGAAATATCAAAAGAAAATGCAAAAGTTTATAAATTTGTTTCCTCTCATTTATTTAAAGGAAAATCAGTACAGTCTATCTCCATTCAAAACGCATATCTTGGGCCAAAAGGTACAACCATGTAAAAAATCGTTACCAACTCTTGGTACATGAAGGTGTGTATTAAGTACTAAAAATTGGAACACTCCTAGGCTCACCTAAAATCAGAAGAATTTTCCATGTTATCTTCAGTGAAGACATTTCAAATATATTACCAAAAACGACGACTTTTCCCCATCAGGTTCTGAATATTTTTTGTCCTAATCCATCAGCAAAAGCTACAGAAAACCGTTCTTAATTTGAGGACACAATTCCATTGTTTAGTTTTCAGAAAAGCTTCATCTCCTTTGTTTCTTAAAAGCCACAAGTAAAAGTCACACATCATAATATTAGGAACCTTTGCCCACCTGGCAGATCTGTTAACGTGCTTGAATACATGAGCCTTGTCGGCACACAAATGCATGTGTAGGTGGGTGAGTGGGTGTATTTCTAAAGAGGAAACAGGAAGAAAAGGGAAGTACAACCGCAGCGAGATCACAAGAGTTCGGCACAATGAAAACAAACGGTAGTGTATAATGAGCACAAGAATTCAGAACAGACATTTGGAAATAACGCTCCAGATATGGGAGTGGGGTGCCAGTTTCAATTCAGTGTTTTATACCACATTACAAAAGAACTATTATTTAAAAATAAAAAAGGATAAAAGGGGGAGGGAGGAAAAAGCAAACAATCTAAATTGTTGAATGGCCTCCTGTCTGTTCCTGATAAACTTCAATCACATCTTCCTCTTCCATCCCAAGCTGCAAAAGAGGAAACATGACAGATGTAAACACAACCACATATCATTAGCAGCTTTACATGCACAGTACTGCATTTAATTTTCTGTTGTGGCCAAAAGCTGTAAGAGCCAGCAAGTAAAGACTGGTTATGCAATAAACCATTTCAGCAGGTATCAGGGTAGACTGATCTAAGCCATGCTGAAACTCCTGGGAGAGACAATCCAGGGGCCTGGAGTTCACTGCCTCCACAAAGTTAAGAGCACCAATTCTTATCCTTTGTACCTAATGCAAGAAACAGTTCTTGTTCTATATTAGTGCCTGATGTTGGTAATGGACTAGATGAGGGCGAACAATTGCAAGCTTAATCAGAAGGGCTTTTGGTCTGTCAAGGGAAGATAAAGGAACAGGTTCAACAATTGCTATATGGGGTTACACTTGCCCTGAAGACTTAGGTTCACACTTGGTGTATATGTTGTGAGCCGCCCTTTTGGTTGTGAGCCGCCCTTTTGGTTGTGAGCCGCCCCGAGGCTTGTGGCAAGGGGCGGCCTATAAATTTCCAAATAAATAAATAAATAAATAAAATAAATATGTGGTGTGTGCAGAAAGTAATGAGAATGAAGCCCCTACACTGAAGAAGGGCTCTGTGAAGGGAGAACCTGGCCAAGGTCACTTGGGGTGGGGTGCCAGGTATACGTTAGGACACGGATCAGTTGCATTCAAGCCCTGTTAAGAGTCAAGACATTCTCTTTTGTGACACCCTGTTCAAGTGCCTCATATTAAGAAAAATGCAAGTGAGTTTGGAACAGCACTATGCAATAAAATTGTGTGAAATTGGGTAAAAGTGCATCAGAAACTTTGGAAATGGTGAGGAAAGCTTATGGAAAAGCACTATCATCTGCACAAGTGTACCGATGGCACAAGCTGAGATCGGCTCAACTTGGATCCTTCATCATGGCAATGCATCGAGTCTCAGTGCTTTGGCATCACAGTGCTTCCCCATCCACCCTACAACCCTTACTTGGCTCCTTGCACCTTTTTCATCTCCCCAAAGTATCAAAGAATGATGTGAAGGGACACCATTTTGGTAGTGTGGATGCAGGCTCTGAATGCCATCCCACCTGAAGACTTCCAGGAATGCTACGAAGAATGGAAAATTTGCTGGGAGCATTAGGTACATTCATAAGGTGCAGATGTCGAAGGAGACAATGTTCAATTGTAAAATTTTTCAATAAAAGAATTTTTAGAATATCATTCTCGGTACTTTCTGGACACACCTCATATGTCTGGATTTAGCCTTAACCCTGAACGCTCAGGTTTTGTGGTGGCCAGGAAGGTACTCCACAACTGAGGCTGGTTTACTAATTGCATCTGTTCTTAGAGAGGAGTGACCTGACCACAGTCAGGCATTCTGTCTGGTCTATGTAAGGCCACCTTCAAAAACTGCTCAGAAATTTCAGCTGGTCCAGAATGCTGCAGCCAGACTGCTGTTCAGGAGAAACTGCAGGCAGCTTTGCAATTTACCCATCTGTTTCCAGGCAGAATTCAAGCTGCTGGTTATGCAGTTTAGGAATGAGTCATCTAAAAGACTGCCTTCTCCCATACATACCTGCCCAATTCTTAAAACTTTTCTGGAGAGACCGCTTCTTTCAAGACCACCCTCAGCAGACCCCCTTTTGTGGTGGCCCAAGAGAGCCTTTCTCATAGCGAACTCCCTCCCAAGGGAAGCCAACTTTGTTCCCTTCTCTGCTTGCAGACAAAGACTGCTTTGCTCAAGAAGACCTGTAAGTGGGTCTAGTGATTGGATGCTGTTTTAATTCTGCAATTGCTATGTTTTGTTGTATTTATAATGCATTGGTTAACGTGCTGAATAACACCCAAAGCTGCCCAGAACGTAATTTCAGAATCCAACACACACAGAATTCCCCACATCCTGTTTCCAAACAGTTTGTGCTGGTGAAATTGCTCAGTATGAGAAACTCACCTCCTTTGGAGTATGATTATCAGTAATTCTCTGACCCTCAAAGAGGAACCTGAGTGAATTCATTGGAACCCCCCCAAAAAAAAAAACCAACCCCACCCCCCCCGGGGGGGGGGGGGGAGAGATTTATTTCAATCTTTAGAACTTCAAAGAAAAACCTCACAAAAAACACAACACTGAACAAAAAATTACAGATCTCAATTACTGTCTGATATCCAAACGCACACCTGGTTTGCAGGTAAATCACTTGGTTCTTTCACCCCTAAACAGCCCAGTGGTCTAGGTCTGCACATTATGCTCAACAACCTATGAAGAAGCCAATCACGGGCTGCAGAGCGCAAATGAAAAGGGGGTGTTCTCCTGTTCATGTCTGACAACCCACTGGCATTTATACCAATTTACTGTCATTACATCCAAGCTGGCACACTCGCACGCACATGCTTTACAGCCCTCTAAATTAAGTGAAGAGTTACAAGTACTTGCAAATACAGTTTCCATGCTTATTGACATGAATCATAGTTTAGATGTTAAACCTTTCAAGCAAGCAATAAACATAGTCCCCAGTTGGGCATGCTTATAACTTAGACTCCACGCACCTATGCTTTCCCTTGGTGTTTCAATCCCAATCTACACTTTTAACTTTTGCTGTTTTAATTATGTTACTATTTATGTTACAAGGGAAGATACGGCGTTGGGGGTTTAACATGTTGGCATAGAAGAAGGAGAGACAGATGGTTGATACCTGTTCCCCCTTCTGGTTATTCCTCCAACTGGAAGGTTCCGGGTAAGCTTATCAACCGCCCCTCGGGCCTGATGGTGCTGCTGCTTACTGCCAGGTCAGTCCATAATAAAACATCCCTCATCCACGACTTAATTGTGGATGAGGGGACCGACCTGGCTTACCTTACAGAGACCTGGGTGGGAGAGGGTGGGGATGTAGCCCTCTCTCAGCTGTGCCCGCCCGGGTATCTAGTCCAGCACCAGTCACGTCTGGAGGGGAGGGGGGGGTCACTTTAATTCACCAAGCCTCTATTTCCCTCATGGGGCTTCCTGTTCCCTCAAGACCAGGTCTAGAGTGCTTATACCTGGTGCTGGGCAATCGAGACAGATTGGGGATTCTGCTGGTGTACCGTGCCCCTTCTGCCCATCAGACTCTCTGCCTGAATTGACAGAGATAGTCTCGGACCTGGTGTTGAAGACCCCCAGGATGTTGGTCCCGGGGGAATTCAATCTCCATGCTGAAACTGTTCTGACCGGGACGGCTCAGGACTTCATGGCCTCCATGACAGCCATGGGGCTGTCTCAACATGTCATAGGTCCAACCCATGAACGTGGTCACACACTAGACCTGGTTTTCTCGACAGGGCAGGAAGAGGGTGATTTGAGGGTGAGGAATTTGCATCTGACTCCCTTGTCATGGTCAGATCACTTCCTTGTGAGCTTGGAGCTGGCCTTTCCCTCTGTAAGAGTGTGAACCCTATTGTGATGGTCCACCCTCGGAGCCAGATGGATTCCTGAGGGCTCTGGGGGATTTTCCGGTTGATAAAGCTGGTGCTCCTGTTGATGTTCTGGTTGAACTTTGGAATGGGGAAATGGCCAGAGCGATTGACACAATCGCTCCTAAGTGTCCTCTCCTGCCAAGCAGAGCCCGTTCATCTCCATGGTATACTCATACATCTGAATTATGGGTGATGAAGCGGGTTGGGAGATGACTAGAGCGTAGGTGGAGGAAATCACGGGATGAATCTGACCGAACACGCTTACATGCTCATTATCGAGCCTATGCTGTGGCGGTGAGGACGGCGAAGAAGAAATTCTTCTCCACTTCCATTGCCTCCTCACAGTGCTGTCCAGTGGAGCTTTTTCGAGTGGTACATGGACTGATATACCCTGGCTCCAAGAAAGATCCTGTACCACCATTGATGTGCCACTGTGACGGCTTTGCCCAGCACTTCAAGGAGAAAATCACTCAGATTCGTCACTAGCTGGACTCCGCAATTGATTCAGATCCCTTAGGGAAGACACCAATGACCCCATCTGGTCAGTTATTAATGGATGAATTTCAGTTAATGCGGCCCGATGATGTGGACAAGGTGCTCGGACAAGTATGTCTTACCACCTGCTTACTCGACCCTTGCCCTTCGTGGTTGCTGACCAAAGCCAAACACAGGATTAGTTCCTGGATCCTGGAGGTTATTAACGCCTCTTTGAGGGATGGCCGGGTGCTCACTCCTTTAAAGGAGGCGGTAATCAGGCCTGTCCTAAAGAAGGTGTTTCTGGATCCAGAGATGGCCACCAATTATACACCAGTGGCCAACATTCCATTTTTGGGCAAGGTGTTGGGTGGTGGCGGGACAACTCCACGTACTCTTCAATGAAACTGATTATCTGGATCCATTTCAGTCTGGCTTCAGACCCGGGTACGGTACTGAATCTGCCTTGGTCGCCCTGTATGATGACCTATGCAGGGAGAGGGACAGGGGGAATATGTCCATGTTGGTTCTCCTGGAGCTCTTGGCAGCTTTCGATACCATCGACCATGGTATCCTCCTGGATAGGCTGGCAGGATTGGGAGTAGGAGGCACTGCTTGGCAGTGGTTCCGCTCCTACCTTGAAGGCCGATTCCAGAAGGTGGTGCTGGAGGACTTTGGCTCTGCGCCATGGCAACTTTGCCATGGGGTACCGCAGGGTTCCATTTTGTCCCCCTTGCTATTTAATATCTACATGAAACTGCAGGGAGAGGTCAGCAGGAGGTTTGGGCTGTGGAGTCATCAGTATGCTGATGACACCCAGCTCTACCTCTCTTTTTCAACTAACCCAGGTGAGGCAGTGGCTGTACTGAACTGGTGCCTGGCCGAGGTAATGGGCTGGATGAGGGCCAATAAACTGAAGCTCAATCCAGATAAGACAGAGGTTCTGTTGGTGGGTGATTCGAGCTCCTGGGTAGGTGACTTGGGCCTTGCCCTGCATGGGGTTGCACTCCCTCTAAAGGAAAGGGTCTGCAGCTTGGGAGTGCTCCTCGACCTGGAGCTGTCCTTGGAAGCCCCAGTGACAGCGGTGGCGAGGAGCACTTTCTTTCAGCTTTGGCTAATCTATCAGCTGCGTCCCTACCTGGAAGAAGATTGCCTAGCAACAGTAACACACGCATTGGTTACTTCCCGGTTGGATTTCTGTAATGCACTTTACTTGGGCCTGCCCCTGAAGACAGTCCGGATACTTCAGATGGTTCAAAATAGAGCTGCCAGGATGCTGTCAGGGACTGGGCGTTATTCTCATATAACCCCAGTCCTCTATCAGCTCCATTGGCTTCCCACTGAAGTCCGGGCTCAATTCAAGGTACTGGTTATTACCTATAAAGCCCTAAACGGCTTGGGATCAGGATACCTAAAGGAACGCCTTTTTCCCTATTTGTCCCCCGGTCCCTGAGATCGGCAACAGAAGCCCTCCTCCAGGAACCCTCTATGAAAAATGTTAGGAGACAGAGTACCCAGAGGAGGGCCTTCTCTGTGGTGGCGCCCCAACTGTGGAATGCGCTCCCCAGAGAGGTCTGCCTGGTGCTATCATTATATGTTTTTCGATGCCAGGTTAAGACCTTTTTATTTAATCAATATTTTAATATGTTTTAATATTGAATTTTATTAATGTATTTTATTAATTTGCAGCCAGAGTGGATCATCAATTTATTTATGCTGTTAGCCATCCAGAGACGTTAGTAATTGGATGGCATACAAATTTTATTTATTTACAAATAAATAATTTATCTAGTAGCATTTTGTTGAATGACCTGCCATAACTGAAAACACACACAACTCTTGCAAAGCACAAACACGTTTAGGTTTTCGATCCATGTTCTTAAGGGATATTCCAATTGCCACTATTTACTAAAAATGTGTTTTTACACCTAGAAGATGTACTTTGCTTCTTGAGTTCATTTCATTCAAACAGCTGATCACCCTCCAAAAAAACCTAGAATAGTTTAGGAAAAACTACTGACAAAGTATACCCAAAAATGCTGTAGAAAAGGCTTCAGACCAGGGAAGTAGCCATGACTTGAAATACGAAGGATCTATGAGAGTGTGCTCCTATGTTAAAAGGCAGTGGGGCTTGTATCCAGAGATGTCCTTGCATGAGCATAATGGCACTTCTGCTTCCACAAGGCAGCCCCACCCAACTTCCCAGACTTTCCCCATATCCCTTCTGCTCATTGCAATTTCAGAGGGTCTGCTGATCTTTGGAAGTGGCTTTTGGTAGAAAGAGCCAGAGGGCTGCAATGCAGGGGAGATGGAACCAGGAAAGTCTCATGTTGTAAAAAGAATTCCACAAATCCATTTCTGGAACCAACAGGCTACAATCTTTGCAAAGTTTTGGTGAGCCAAGCAATCATTTCAGCTGTGAGTCAGTTGAATTCCTTTATCAACAGGAATATTTTCAAGTGTGCAAACTTCCAGGGAAGAAGTATAACTCTCCTGTGGATATTTTCTAAAACAGGCTGGGCAAGCAACTGCTGGGGACTGGTTAGCCCATTCTACATTAGGGTGGTGGGAGCTGTATGTCAGAGCTCTGAGAGAGATGGCATAAGCTTCCCCAGTGCACCTTAAAGAGTTTTAGATATGCACATTGATGGAATCGTTCACCCTTTTATATTTGTGTATAAAAGAGAATAAATAATCATATGACCTTTCGCTAACATGACAAAAGTCTAACTTGGTCAAATTTTCCCATACAATTTTAAATGGTAAAGAGTCCTCCAAGCCTTGAAGGCCTAGCAAAATTATGCCTCTCACCTGCTTGGCTTGGAATTCTCCAGCTTCCAAAGCTCTGTCGTCTTTTTTTAGAGCACTTAAAAAATTTCTACCTCCCTAGTTCTTATATGAAAGTTGTCTGAAGTCTCACTTTACTCTGCATTTCCTTTTTCCAACCCCTACCTCCAGTACTCATGCTTGCGTTGCCTCTACCAGCAGTTCTGCCATCTTATTTCAGCCAACCTTTGAAATCCTGCCCATAACTTTAGTACCTTCAGGAACTTCAGCTTCCCATCAAGTAATCTTCCTACCTGCAGTTCATATACTCTCTAGAACAGGAGACTGTTTTGTTGGACATTTAAAAAAAATCTATGTTGTGCACCTTTATTTTTGATTGTAAGCTACCTTGAATATTTTACAGAATGGCACAGTGTACAGGTTGAAAATTAATCTGTTCCTCACTTAGAGTAGTTGGGCTATTTGTAAAATTTCTTATTGAAAGTTCCATTCCTGCAACAGCGAAGAACAGTGAATATATGTGAAGATTCCCCGACATCTGAAGAGCTCAGCCAATGCCTCCCAGGATCACCACTATAGATATTATTCTATA
>JAIXND010000779.1:6692499-6901891 GCA_023646645.1 Varanus salvator macromaculatus | reverse complement strand
CCACCCAGCGTGACCGCGATCTTGGCCGTCTCCCCTCTCCCCGCCTCCTCCAGTGTGCCAGGATGGTGGACACGTGCAGGGATGCTAGGGGGGCGGGGAGATTGCCGCAATCTTTGTTGTTGTCACTTTGCTTCACATTGTTCTGATTAAAAAAAAAATAGTTATAGAACGGATTAACCTTATTTAAATTGAACCTTATGGGGAAATTTAACTTGGCTCATGACCAATTTGGGTCACGACCAGAGTCCTGGAACGGATTAAGTTCGTGAGCCAAGGTACCACTGTAGTAGGTATGGAATAGTATGGAATAGCATGGAATAGTATGGAATAGAATAGAACAGAACAGAATAATATCAATTCCTGTTTTATCTACCCAATTCCTCTTCCTTTCATAGAACAGAAAGAATTCAAGTTCATTTAAAAAAAGAATGGTCAAGTTCCTCAATTCCACCAACCTGTCTCTGACAGTATGATTCTTTAAGTTTTTTTAGATGCGTTGTCATTTTCACCTTGAAGTGGATTTCGCTGCTGTCCTACAAACAGAACACAAACAGTATTAGTGTCCTCTGCCTATTATAGAGGCGCTTCTTTTCTTCAAGACAGCAATTTCACAATGGAAAATTATCCTTGCTAATTTTCCTGAATTCTTGTTCCTCCCATGTGCTTACATCAGGGGCTAACAAGTAGTCTAATTTGACACAGAAATTTATTTAGTTGTTTAAAATGGATGGTTTGCTTTATTAAATATTTATTTTAAATGTTCTAACATTAACTTTATTGAAAAAAATGTCCTATGTTCACCACCTCTGGTTAATGCAAATAAAATACTACAATCAACAACTTTTGCCAGACACAAATACAACCTGAATTATCTACTTAAAATCAGACTTCACATGTTAATCTACTGTCATACCATCCAATCCAGTTGTCCACTCAGAATGGCAGTAGCTATTTATGCTTTATTCACGTATAACAATTCCTATGCTGCCCATGAACGTAAAGTTATATGGGCAGCTTGCAAATAAACCATAAAGAATAAAAACAAAAAGTAGGCATAAAAACTTAAGACAGTTACAACAGTCTCAGTATCAAATCAGCAACAGAAAATGACAGTAGTGCAAAGAAATTAAAAGGTAGTAAAACCAAAAAAAGCCTGGGAAAATAAGGAAGCATTCACCTGACAGAGAACAGATGACAATATCCCAGGCATATTAATTGACACTCTATACCAGTGGTTTTCAGACACTGGTCCACGGAAGATTTCCTGCCAGTGGGGGGTGCATCCCACTCTGCAGACTGGTGCGGGGGCTGGCTATGCTCCGCCACCTTTTCCTTGGCTGGCATCATGTGTGTTGGGGGTGCACCAGTGCTGCTGGGGGGACCAGGGAGGGGAGAGATGGCTTGCTGGGAGCTGGCTGGGAGCCACACCGCACCAATTCCAGTATTTTGTTCTTTTGTTGGCATTTTTTCTTGCTTGGTTCCTTTCAGAGATTTTTCATTTTTTTGGTATTATGTTTGGAAACACACACACAGAATGCTGTATTATGTGTATGGTACTTTTTGTTTCTGCCTCAGTAGTCGTGAGGCAGTTTTCCTGTTTTTGCCAGTCCCCAGCTGTGGAAAGGTTGAACACCACAGCTCTATACCACACCAGCTTTCACGGGGGAGCACTCGTATCATTGCCATCTTTATTTATCATGTATGTCTTTATTTACTACATTTTTATACTGCTTTTCAGACAGCTATTGTCACCCATATGGGTTCACACCAGTGAGAAGAAAACATGAACGGTCCTGCTATCAAGCTTAAAACAAAGAGGAGGGAAGGAGAGTGGAGGTAAAGAGCACAGGATCAGCTTGCCAAGGCCAGAACAAGATGGCGAGCTATCTTTAAGCACTTGAAATGCCATCCAGCTCAGGCTGCTCTTCCCTTGCTAATGTTCATGTTTGACCGAGGCTCTTATTCAAGAGCTGGGGCTGCAGCATTCTTTCCTCTCCTGCAATCCCTGCAGAGCAAGTACCTGTGGGAGCAGAAGGTTCCTTCTGGGAGGGACAGGGAAGCGAGATCCCTGTAACTGCCCCTTCCCTGGCTGAAGGATGGGCAGGCTGGTCTATCCCTTGGCTTAGTGTTATCTCTGGAAAGCAGCGCTTGCTGCTTCCCAGTGGCCCTAGGTCCACTGGTTGAGAGCAGAAGCCAGAACATGTTTCCATTCTGCTCTCCAGCCCTGGGCAACATCCCCACATGGTTATGATGCTCTAAAGATGGTGAAATTAGGTATGCATGAACCAAGAAACACTGACTATTAGAGAAGTTCAAAAACTGCTTACAGTAAATGTTCAAGACAAGACATTGCATTTCCCTCATAGGAAAGGCTACTGCTCCATCACAGATAAGACAGGACATATGTGAGATGGCATATTGAGCTGCAAAAAATTCATCCCCCGCCTTTGCATGTTTAATTGCAAATCTGGCTTTAATTGAGGAAAGAGTAACTTCCTGTAGTAGCCACTGATGCTTGCAAATGAAAACTTTGTTTATTAGCCTATACATGCTCCAAGAGCGGGCATGAGAGTGACAACTAAGCTAGAAGAAGTGGATCTAACCGTAGGCTTATGCCAAGAAATTATGACATATCCACATTAAATTGAATACAGAAGAACTCACCTGCCCGATGACCTTGAGCTTGATGTATTCTCCCTCTTTCTTGTCCCCCAAGTCCTCTGCTGAAGGTTTAGCTTCCTGTAGCAATAATGAAAAGAAAAACATGAAAGATAATGTTAAATTCTACAGGGTCTTCTTTCATATTTAACACAAATATTCTCCTTGGTCTTTCCTCTAAATGTAGAGTTTGTCAGACAGAATAGCATGAAAGATTAGGACAGGAGGAATTAACCATGCTGTACAGAAACTGCATAATGTATTAATTACTAACTGTTAAGAGTAAAAAAACCTGTCACCTAGATCAAATGACAATTTAGTACTAACTGGCCTTATGGCCAATATTGAAAGAACCCCAAATCTCCAAATACCTTTCATTACTTTTATTCATTTCTGGCTGAAGAGAAAAATGTTTGATGAAGCTAATAGTTGGACAGTTTCAAGAGCTGTTAATAAATTCATCATTTTGAGAATACTTATCCTCCACAACTTGGGTCCTCAAACTACAGCCTGTGGGCCTGATTTGGCCTGCCATACTCATTTATCCAGCCTGCCTCAGAGGTTTTGGACTTGCTCGCTCAGAGAAAACAATCTCCACGCGAGCAAGCCACTGCCTCACCGTGTGCGCCTGCCTCCACTTCGCCTCGCCACACACATGCCCCCCACCCCCACCAGCCTGCACCCGTGGCCAGCACCGCCTTGTCGGCCTCTACCCACTGCCAGCACCTTTCAACTGGTCCCGTTGAAAAAGTTTGAGGACCCCTGCTCCATAAGATAAACCATCTGGAAGCTGGGAAAAGCAATAATCATCATTAAAAGAAAAAACCAACAGAGATCTTCCTAAGATGCACAATCCTCTTCTGTGGAGGAAAACAAAAATTTATACTTGGATGCCCAAATTACATGGAACATTATGCAAAACTAGGCAATGACAAATGTTCCAGATATACACTCTTTTCACATGGAAAGAAATTTTGATACGGACACTTTCAAGCAATCAAACAAACCTTTCTGTGCCTTCTCAAGTGATACAACTGTGAGTGCAGATTCTGTCATAACAGGAAGAACTATGAAGAAACTGATGTACAAATTATTTTTGTAAGGTGCTGCAAGCTACTGCACAGCATAAAACGACCAATCCTACCCTACCAAGCTGCATAGAGATATAGACTGAAATAATGTTTCTCCTTCGTGTTACATAGAAGGGAGAGGAGCTCTTCCAATTTATCAAGATATACTTGATTGCATGTATACATAGATATAAAATTCAGGTTATTTTATGGTAACAACTTCACAAAGGAGAAAACACATGTTTTAATAATGAAAATCAATTTGTTATAACAACACCTGAATTATAAATTAACTCATGCACAGATGCCACTGTGCGCACTCAAGAACACGCAAGCACCCTTCCGGGTACACAGGCAATTCATGCAGGGCACTGGGCTGCCCCATCCGCCTACATGAAACAACCATGCAACCTAGGACCCATCCAGCACCAGCCCAGGTCTGCAAAGATCAGCAGCAGTGACCGAGTGTGCCTTTTGTTATTGAAAGGATTGCAGTCCTGCTCTTCAGCCCAAAAGGCCCCCCATATGCAATAAGTAAAACAAGGCAGTCCCTGCCTGCAGGTTTATCAACTACAAAAAAGATACAAAAGGAAAAATGGGTGGAAAGGGAAGAGAAAAAAGTGGGCTTTCACTGGAGTGGACAACCTGCTTGCTGGTTGTGTTTTCCCTCTCACCACCCCATGGACAGGTAGCTGGAACAACAGCAGGGGAGGACAGCTGGGCGAGGGGCTGGTTTTTCAGTAACCCTTTACAAAAGCCTCCTTCCATTAGTGATTTTTTCAAGAAGCAACCCTCAGGAAGTTTCAACACTTTTGAAACCACTGGAACACACTGGGCTGTATGAAAGGCTCTAAAAATCCAGAAGCACAAATGCAAAGAATCCACAACTCTCTTCCATTAAAGAGCTATCCTGATAACCTACTCTCAAGCATGCCTTTTCTGTCTTTTCAGTGTTAAAGGACACCCCCCCACACACACACACACCCAGGGCTTCTTTAAAACACCTTAACTAGTTTAATTCTCACCCCACTCCAAAAACTTTTACCTCTGCAGCATTATTTATGTTGTTTTATGATGGGGGGGGGGGATTGGCAGCTACCCGCGAAGTAAATCCTTTTTTTAAAAAAAGGCTTTGCAAATACAGAAGGAATTCGTGGAAATGACAGGTATCCCACCTTTTAAGAAGGCATTAAGCTTCATGCTGAACAAGCATTTGCTTAATGCTAAAATTCATCAGTATCTCTTCAAACCTTGCACATGGCTATTTGTTTATATACACTTCTTATTTAACTGGCCCCAAACAGGGCCTTCCCTCCAGAGGCTTATGATATAAAACAGTTAGTACTTGCAAGGAACATAATCAAGCTCTATGCCCTTCTTTCATAAGTAGATCATGATTAAATTATAGCTTCCATTGTTCATGAATAGCAATATTAATTCAGTTTCTATCCTTTATTAGAAATTAAAAATGGGTCAAGAAAATGCAAGCTCAAACAAAGTAGAAACAATAAAAAGGACTTGTTTTAAAAGTTAACATCTGTTATCTATTATTGCCAAGTGGAAAAGTGAAATTTTGAAGTACTTGATATGCAGCAAATCAACCAAAAAAGAAATGCGACATTAACTTGGTTGGTTACTGATGAGAAAAACTGCTTACTGGAATTCTCGGCATACTTACATTTGCTTCATGTTCCACATAATATTGCACCTTAACCTTTCATCCATGGAAAATAAGTCAATCAGCTCACTCTCAAGATACCTACACTACTTCCAAAGGAGCCAGAAAGTGTCAGGGAAGTTAATACAATGGCTACTCAGAAGCATACAGGGTCAATGTGGCTTGTTTCCTAATTATTTCCATAAAATTAACTATGTTCAATACATATTTTGTAGTGTCTGTGTTCTAACTAAATGTTGCTGTGTGTTATACTAGCAAATAGTCATTAAAGGGGCAATTCCACACGTTTAGATGGGGGAAAAGGCCATGGGACATGCTGGGAGTTATAGGCCTTTTCTTCTGTCTAAACATGCATGGGATTGTACATTCCACAATGCTATATAAAACACACACTAATGAGCAAGTACTGCAACATGAAAAAAGTAAAATAAGTTACCACTAGTTTTATTTATTTATTTACATATTTATAGGCTGCCTATAACTGCAAAGGCCTTCCTAGTTTTCTCATTTAGAATTAGAAGCTGATGAAAGGTTAAAGTGCAGGATTATAGGAAATAAAGCCAACATTAATTAAATAATCATTGCTGATTATAGTGAAATAAGAGTGTTCCCTACTATATGGAAAAACTGTCCTCACATACCTCTATTTTTCCCACCATAACAACAAAAATATTCATAATATATATGAATATATATATATTCATAAAACAATGCAGTAGCTGTGTATGGACATAACACCATCATTTTAACATTTATGCGAAAGTCTCTGGCTTGGTTTCTGCCCCCTCCCGTCCCCTTCCCCCCAAGGGCAAAATGACTCAAAGCTCTTGTTACTGTTTTTAACTAAATGCAGTTTACTGTTATATCTAAATCTGGATAGAGTGGCTAATCTTAACAAGGATTACAGAAGCAAACTGACCTCAAACCATGGTTTAGAAACTCCTCTTGTTTCAATAAACTCTAGCTAAAAATAACAAGTTTTGGGTTTGTATATAATGCTGAACTGCAGGTAGCTATTTGAAAACAGTAACAAAACCTTGAAATCTACCTCTTATAACTGCACAGCTGAAGAGTGATAACAACAGTCATGACCTGCAGGCTCCAGGGCATAGCACTGAGTCACAGTTTAACCTTACCGCCAAACTAAGCAATATGATTTTTTTGTGCCATTACAGTTAATTAGCTGAACCTCTTTGGGGTTTATAACGGGTCAAGAGATTCCCCGTTCTTATTTCATCAGGTCAGTGGAAGGCCTCCCTCATACAGCACATTCCTCGTACATTTTGAAAGTACTAACATTTAGCAAGAAGTGATCACTACCAAAAGACCTTTCACACAAGACACAGCAGAACAAGTCTTGTTTACACGTCTTGCGTCAACAAGCCTTCACGTGATCTCCCAGGGCGGCGCAAACACAAAATGATCGAAAATACTCATTGTTTGGGGGCCTTTATGGACGGGCACGATCGCGCTTGGGCTTTTCGGAACAAAGGGCTGAGTCTGTCAACTCTGGGCCAGAAAGAAGAGGGAGGGCAGCTCCGGCCACGGGAAAGAGGCCCAGGCCGAGCCCCACTCTTTGTTATTGAAACCGACGGATCCCCTCTATCCGCTGCTTGCAAATGCGCGGCGCTATGCGCCGCCTCCCGCACGGGGCTGCGAGGGTCGCCCGGCGAACGGGCTCCATCACGAGGCGCGGGGCGAAGGCTCCGCGACGGAGGCGGGCGCCCAGCCGGCACCGCCGCGGCGGAGAGGCAGGGGCCCGCCCGCCGGCCCCCCGCGCTCCTCCCGGGCTTCGCCTGCCGGGTCGCGGGGGGCGCGCGCCGGTGCTGCCCGCCCGCTCGGCGCGGGGGCTCGGAGGGGCGCCTGGCCGGCCGGGGAGGCTTCCGGGCCTGCCGAGGCGGCGCGGCGCGGCCTGGCGAGCAGGGCGAGCAAGCGCCTCTCACCTGGTCCGACATGACTCCCTCGCAGGCTCAGCTGGCCCCGCGCCGCCGCCCGGTGAAGCGCCAAGGAGCCCCTTCCCAAGCTCGCCCTCGCCGACACCGAGCCACGGACGGAGAGCAGCGCACGCAGGCCGGCGCGGGCGGGATTTCCTCTGCGCCTGAGCTCACTTCCCGCTCTCCTGGCACGGCCCACCCGCGGCCGAGGCAGCAGCGCCGCCCCCGCCCGCCTGGCGGGCGCTGCTGCTGAGCGGCTCAGGCGCAGCGACCCGCGGACCGAGCGGCTGCTGGGCGGACTGCGGCGCCCCACTGCCTCCAGAGCCGTGCCCGCCCTTCGCAAAGCGCAGCACCGCCCCACGAACCCAAGTGCCTGGCCTCACGTTCAGACGACAACAAAAGCGAAGCTGCTGAGTTTGTTGGCCTGCCTGGTAACATCTGTGCATCGCGCTTGCAAAGCGGGAACGGGAGGGCTCGGCCACAGTCGCGTCCCGCTTGTGGGCAGCTGCTTGGCTGGACCGTGAAAGGCTGCTCCTGGCCTGACCCTGCAGGACCTCGGTTAGGTTCAAATACTCGAGGTGCTTCACGTTCTTCATCCAGCAGGAAATCCTCCTGGCAAGCCAGTGGCATTATGTGCTTATATTGCATTCCAGTCCCTGAGAAAGGGGATGCGAAGCAGTGTGGCAACTTTTGGATCAGTGCAGTAATTTTGCATGCAACCAAAGTGATGCTCAAGGTGTTGCAACAAGGAATATTACCTTATATTCATTGTGAAATGCCTGACATTCAAGCTGGCTTCTGAAAAGGAAGAGGCACGTATCACAAATACAGTTGGCCCTCCACATTTGCCGGGGTTGGGGTGCAGGAGCCCCATGAAAGTGGAAAAACAGCGAATATCTCCAAACCCTAGCCTTAACTCTTAATACATGTACTGGTAGCTGCATCACAATGACTTCTTCTCAAGTGGAATAACCTTTAGCTTAGAACAAGACACGATGGGCTGGAGCAGGACCCCCTCCAGGGAGCTTGCCCTGCGCCATATCGCAAGCCTCATGCCTGGCTGCACACCTGGTCCTGAGTCCAGCACCTGCCCTGTCCTCACCAGGGACCAATGCGCAGTGCAGCCAGGAAGGGGCGCATTCTCCACACAGCTGTCCATGGAGTGGTAGACAGTTGACAGCAAAATTCAAAATAAAATTCTGTTTAAATATTGATGGCAAACTTGTGAATAATCAAACCTGTGGAAGTGAAATCTACAAAAGTTGAGGTTTGACTGGAAATGTTGGCTACTGAGGTGCCCCAAAGAACAGCAGATCCATCTAGTCTTTCACTATGTGGATAATGAGAAGCTACAGATGGCCACTTAGAACTCCAGAAGAAACGAGGGTGCCTCAGCACTTGATTGCCTGGTGCATGGCCTCTATCACACGGCTGTCGAGGACGGGACATTTTGGAGGGCTTGCATTCATAGCGTTGCCTTCAGTCAGAGATGACTGGAAAGCACATACCCACATTGCATATGGGAAAGACTGAGACTGAGGGAGAGTGGTGTTTCTGCCCAAGGCTGGCTAGTGAGTGAGTTCGTGGCAGAGGCAAGAGTCAAAGCAGGGCCTTTTTGGTGCCTACTGTGATCTTCCAGCCATTGGGCTAGGCCAGCTTTTCTTCTATGGGTGGGACCAAAACCGAGTCAGGTGGGCATAGAAAGCATAGGCCACCCCTCTTCCTTCTGCTCTTCCCTTCCCTCCCTCTTGCCTTATTTTTCACCCAGTGGGAGGCAAATTTCTCTATCCAGGGGCAAGTGAACTGATCGCTTGAAGAGGGCTTTTGAAATGAGGTGAGGAAACTGAAGTTGCCCATCCCTGGCTTAGAGGGACAGACTTCATGGCATTGGTCATGACTCCTCTTGGTTTAGAAATTACCCACTGACTGGGTTATTTGTTAAATTTATTTCTCACCTTGTTTTCCTACAAAGAACTCAACGTAGCTTACATAATTCTACTCCCGCTGTTCGTATCCCCACAACAACAACCCTGTGAGGTAAGTTGGGATGAGAGTCTGTGACTGGCCCAAAGTCACCCAGTTGTCTCCATGGCTGAGCAGGGATGAGAACCCAGATTGCCTGAGTACCAATCTTAACAACTACACCACACTGGCTCTCCAGTGGGTTGAAATTGGTGTCTGACATTTTATGAGAGAGTCATGCAAGGATGGAGGAGACATCCCAGTGCTGTTGAATGGCAGGCATGTTCCATTAGAAATACAAATGTTTGCTATGTTTAAATCTGTACCAGATGCCCTTGTTTAATCCAGCACATGTGTTAATACATTGCAACAAAATGAAAATTCCTGGCACTAACCCATGTATTCTTGCATCATTTTTAATGACTCTATTTTGTTGTTATTAAAGAAAGCCCTCTCAATATACACTTGTGTGTCTAGAAGTCATATACTAGTGATTACAGCTAGTAAATCCATAGATATTCCTTATTCCATGTTAATTTAGCCCATGTAAGAGGGTGGGAGTCAGGTTGCTCTCTTGCATCATTACTTCAAACCTGCAGCAACACCTTGGCTCTCCCCAAATCTCAGTCACAGGCTTTCTTTACCCATTTTTGCTGGGAAATCTGTATAAACATATTGTTACAGAAATGTTTAAATGTTGTATAAAAGATTGCAGTTGTAACTGGGTTTAGCGGCTGCTGGGGAAAAAAAAGGCAATAAACCCTGCCAAGGAACTAACTTCCAAGCAGACAGCTTGGCCAGTTCAAACACTTGCACTTGTGGGGACTTGCTTGAATTCAGTCCAAGCAGCAACAACGAGCTTGTTGTAGTGCAGTGAGTTACAGCCCGTGCTCAAGAGCAGTAATTCACATTGCTTTTTTCTAACGTTACTTGAACGAACACATCCTGGCCCTCGTCTGGCTGTAATTTTGCCTACCTCAGACAGCCTTCCAGCAGTTTGCTGCCCTCCAGATGTGTTAGTCTAGTGCTCCCATCATCCCCAGCTGAGGAAGTCTCTGCTAGTGCATCCAGCCAGTTCAACAGGGCCTGGATGTGCTGTACAATGTGGATGGACAAACAGGCACACTTTTTTAAAAAAAATTAAAAGTTATGCTGTCTTTCTCAAATAACAGGATGGTGTAAAAATAGGCAGAAACAACAAGGTAAAATACAAAGCTAAAGCCAACAACAAAGAAAATCTACCAAGCTAAGTATTAAACCAGCACACAAATATGTTTTCACCATGCACCCAAGCACCATTGGGATGGTGCCAGCCACACTGCAGTGGGGAGATAACTCCAGGCACACAAGGGTGATGGGACTGCCTGGAGGCCCTAATGTGGGTCTCGGTGAACAAGCAGGTCAACGTGGGAGACGCAGGCTGCAGGCAGGGCACATCCTCTTGCTGGATTAGGGCAAGTACATTGCTGTGGTTTGGTTCATGAAGACACAGTATATTCTGTAGTCCCCTTTCAGCTCTGATGTGCACTGAAGAGAGAATTGTGTTGTTTAGCTGCATTTTATAAGCTGTCCAGAGACTTTTAGTAATGGGAAGGCATAGAAAAACTTTAAATAAATAAAATAAGCAATAAAATTCTTTCCCAAAACAGAGTGTGCCACAGCAACAGAGCTGTGCTTTGCCACTGCATACCCACTCTTGTGTTAAAGCATCACAGTTCATGATAAGGGCCTCGTGTTACATAGAACCTCTTTCAGCCACTACCCTTTACCCTTTCATACAGTGCCCCTTTACAACGCAGGCTGAGCTGTGTCCAGAGCGATGAGATAGCTCAGAAAGGAGTGGGGAGCAGGGAGAGAAAATAACAGGAACATTCAGGGGGGAAATGATGTTTCTGGAGTTTTTTCCCAGTTTTTCTCAAGAAAAAAAAGGGAAAATGTTTTATTGTAATTTTTGTGCGTTTTTTCCTCCCTCCAAGGCCTTCACATCTCTGAATTCCTACTGCGTATCTCTACTCCAGAATAAGCCTAATTGCAGAGTTTGATTGAACTTACTCTGCGCTAAATACGTATGCTGCAATCCTATATTTATTTACCTTACAACAAGTCCCACTGGGCTCAATGGCTCTTAGATCCAAGCAGCTATGTATAGGACTGTACTTTTCATGATTCACATTCGAATAGCTTCAGACATAGTGCAGGAGATGCACTTTCACAGATGACCAGCAGATGGTGCTGATGAATGTTTGAAAAAGATCAAGTTTTTCCGTTCATTCACTACCTGCCTCTCTTGAGGAGGGATGAAATGCACACACCAAAACTCTTTCACATGTTAGCAAATACAAACCTGGAGCTTTTCAGTGGAGAGTCTTCAATGTAAGATTATTTACATCTCACAATATAATGCATGTTTCCTCAGAAGAAATTTACTGTCTGTCTATCTCCCTCTGTCTGCCTCTCTGTCTGTCTGTCCCCCCCCCTGTCTCCCTCTCTCTCTCCCTTCCTCCATCTCTCTCTGCCTGTCTCTGCCTCTTTCTCTGCCTCTGTCTGTCTCTGTCATTCTGTCTTTCTCCCTGTCTCCCTGTCTCTCTGTTCCTCTCTCTGACTCTCTGTCTGTCGTTTGTCTCTCTGTATATCTCTGTCTCTCTCTCTGTATTGTCTGTGTGTCTCTGTGTTCTCTCTCTGTCTTTCTCTCTTTCTCTGTCTTTGTCTCTCTCAAACTCTCTCTGTCTCTCTCTGTCTGCCTCTGTCTCTCTGTATATGTATTGCCTCTGTGTCTCTGTCTCTCTATTGGTCTGTCTCTCTCCCTGTGTGTCTGTCTGTCTCTCTGTCAGCCTCTCACTCTGTTTGTTTGTCTCTCTCTGTCTGTCTGTCTGTCTGTCTGTCTCCCTCTCTTTCTGTCTCTGCCTCTCTCTGTCTGTCTGTAACTGTCTCTCTGCATCTCTCTGTCTGTCTCTCTCTGCCTTTATGTCTGTCTCTCTCTGTCTCTGTCTGTCTGTTTCAGTCTCTGTCTGTCCGTCCGCCTGTGTCTCTGCCTGCCTGCCTGTATCTCTCTCTGTCTCTGTCTGTCTGTCTCTGCCTGTCTGCCTGTGTCTCTTTCTGTCTGTCTCTTTCTGTCTGTCTGTCTCTCTGTCTGTCTCTTTCCCCATCTGTCCATCTGTTTCTCTGTCTCTCTGTCTCTTTCTGTCACTCTGTCTGCCGCTGTCTGCCTCTTTGTCTGTCCCTCTCTCTGTCTGTCTGTCTCTCTCCCTGTCTCCGTTTCTCTCTGTCTCTCTGCCTCTCCCTCCCTCACTCACTCCCTCTCCCTTTCTCTCTCTCTCTCTGCCTCTGCCTGTCTGTCTCTCTCTGTCTCTGTCATTCTCTTTCTCTCTGTCTCCCTCCGTCTGTCTCCCTCCTCCCCTCCCCCCTCCCCCATGTCTCTCTCTCTGTCTCTCTGTCAGTTTGTTTTTCTTTCTATCTCTGTCTCTGTATTGCCCCTGTGTTTCTGTATTGCCCCTGTCTGCCTGTCTGCCTCCCTCTTTCTCCCTTTCTCCCTCTCTCCGTCTTTCTCCCTCTCCCCCTTTCTCTGGCAGCTTGCCTCTCTGTCTCTCCATCTCTCTCTCTCTGTCTCTCTCTCTTGCTCTCTCTTGGTTTGCCTGCCTGCCTCACTCTGTCTGTCTCTTTCTCTGTCTGTCTGTCTCTGTTTCTCTCTCTCTTTCTGTCTCTCCCTCTGTCTGCCTGCCTGTCTGTCTCCCTCTCTTTCTGTCTCTGCCTGTCTCTCTCTGTCTCTGCATGTCTCTATCTTTCTCTGCCTGTCTGTATCTGTCTCTCTCTGTGTCTCTCCCTCGCTCTCTCTCTCTCTCTGGCTCTTTCTGTCTCTGTCTGTCTGTCTCTCTCTCTCTCTCCCTGTCTCCGTCTCTCTGCCTCTGTGTCTCCCATTCTCCCTCCCTCCCTCTGTCTGTCTCTCTGCCTCTGTCATTCTGTCTACCTCCCTCCCTCCCTCCCTCTCTGTCTTTCTTTCTGTTCCTCTCTCTTACTCTCTCCCTCTCTGTCTTTGTCTCTCTGTCAGTCTCTGTCTCTGTATTTCCACTGTCTCTGTATTGTCTCTCTCTGTAGTTCTGTCTCTCTGTGTCTCTCTCTCTTTCTCTCTCCCCATCTTTCTCTGTCTCTCTGTCTCCCTCTCTGTCTCTCTCTGTCTCTTTCTCTGTCTCTCTGTCTGTTTCTCCCTCTCTCCCTCTGCCTCTCTCCCTCTCTCTGTCTCTGTCTGCCTCTGTCTGCCTCTCTCTCTCTCTCTGTGTCTCTTGCTGTTTGTCTGTCTCTCTCTGTATGTCTGTCTGCCTCTGCCTGTGTCTCTTTCTGTCTGTCTCTCCATCTGTTTCTCTGTCTCTCTGTCTCCCCATTTTTCTGTCTGTCTTTCTCCCTGTCTGTCTGTATCTTTGTCTGTCTCTCTCTCTCTGTTTCTCTCTCTCTCTCTCTGTCTGTCTCTATCTGTCTGTCTCTCTGTGTGTCTATCTTTGTCTCTCAGTCTCTCTCCATCTCTCTGCCTGTGTCTCTCCCACCCTCCCTCCCTCCTTCTCTCTGTCTGGCTCTCTGTCTGCATCTCTGCCTCTGTCTGTTTGTCCGTCTCTCGCTGTCCCTGTCATTCTGTCTACCTCCCTCCCTCCCTCCCTCCCTGTCTCTCTGTTCCTCTCTCTGACTCTCACTCTCTCTGTCTATCTATGTCCCTGTATTGTCTCTGTGTCTCTGTATTGTCTCTGTCTGTCTGTCTGTCTGTCTCTCTCTATACCTCTTTCCCTTTCTCTCTGTCTGCATCTCTGCCTGTCTCTGTATGTCTGATCCTCACTCTGTGTCTCTCTCTGTCTCCCTCTGCCTGTCTGCCTGTCTGCCTATGTCTCTTTATTTTATTTATTTTTATTTATTTAAAAATTTATATGCCGCCCCTTGCAACAGCCTCGGGGCGGCTTACAACATAAAGCACATATATTGTTAAAACATGTACCAAATTTAAAAACTGGCCCATCTCAGGTTATCAATAAAAACATACAACAAAAATCAAAACAAGTTTAAATTAAACTTAAATTAAACATAAATTAAACATAAATTAATTAGACATAACCTAAACCAAAACATAAACATAAATTAACAATAATATTAATTAAAATATTGTCTAAATAAAAAGGTCTTTGCCTGGCGCCGAAAAGCAGATAATGACGGCGCCAGGCGAGCCTCTCTGGGGAGTGCATTCCATAGGTGGGGCGCCACCGCAGAGAAAGCCCTCCTCCGGGTACTCACCCTCCTAATATCACGCACGGAGGGTTCCCGGAGGAGAGCCTCTGCCGCTGATCGTAAGGGGCGGGAGGGCATATATGGTCGCAGGCGCTCCTTTAGGTAGCCAGGGCCCAAGCCGTTTAGGGCCTTATAGGTAAGAACCAACACCTTGAATTGGGCCCGGACTTCAATGGGGAGCCAGTGGAGCTGACGGAGAACTGGGGTGATGTGAGAACCACGCCCAGTCCCCGTCAGCACCCTGGCAGCTCTATTCTGCACCAATTGAAGTATCCGGACCGTCTTCAAGGGAAGCCCCACGTAGAGCGCGTTACAATAATCCAACTGGGAAGTCACCAACGCATGTGTCACCGTCGTCAGGCAATCGAGCTCCAGGAGCTCTTTCTGTCTGTCTCTCCTTCTGTCTGTCTCTGTCTCTCTCTGAATCTCTCTGTCTCTCTCTGCCTCTGCCTTGGTCTGTTTGTCTTTCTCGCTCTCTGTCTGTCTCTCTGTCATTCTGTCTCCCTCCCCCTCCCTCTCTGTCTCTGACTGTCTCTCTCTGTCTCTCTGTCTGTCTCTGCCTGCCTGCCTGCCTGCCTGTCTGTGTCTCTTTCTGTCTGCTCCCTCTGTCTCTCCTTCTGTCTCTCTGCCTGCCTGCCTGCCTGCCTGTTTCCCTCTCTAAGTCTGTCTGTCTGTCCCTATCTTTCTCCCTCTCTCTCTCCCTCTCTCCCACTCTCTTTCTCTGTCTCTGTCTGTTTTTCTCTCTCTGTCTGCCTATCTGTCATTCTGTCTGTCATTCTGTCTCCCTCCCTACCTCCATCTCTCTGTCTCTCTGTGTCTTTCTCTCTGTCTGTCTCTCTGTCTCTTTCTCTGTATTGTCTCTGTCTGTCTCTCTTTCTTTGCCTGCCTCTGTCTGTCTCTCTCACTCTATCTCTGCCTGCCTGCCTGTCTCTGACTCTCTCTCTCTCTCTGTGTCTCCTTCTCTGTCTGTCTCTTACTCTTTTCTCTCTCTGTCTTTCTATCTCTGTATCTCTCTCTCTGTCTCCTTCTGTCTGTCTCTCCCCCTCTCTCTATCTCTATGTCTTTCCGTTTCTCTCTTGCTGTCTCTCTCTCTGCCTTTACCTCTGTCTGTCATTCTGTCTCTCTTTGTCTCCCTCCCCCCCCCTCCCCCTGTCTCTCTCTCTCTCTCTCTCTCTCTCTCTCTCTCTGACTGTCTCTGTCTGTCCGTCTCTGTCTCTCTATTGTCTCTGTATTTTCTCTGTCTTTCTGTCTCTCTCTTTGCCTCTCTCTCTCTCTGCCTCACTCTATCTGCCTCTCTGTCTGTCTCTGTCTGTCTATCTTTCTCTGTCACTGCCTGTCTGCCTGTCTCTGTATGTCTGACTCTCTCTCAGTCTCTCTCTCTCTGTCTCTGCCTGCCTGTCTGTGTCTCTTTCTGTCTGTCTCTCTGTCTGTCGCTCTCTGAATCGCTCTCTCTCTCTCTTTCTCTCTGCCTCTGTCTCTGCCTTGGTCTGTTTCTCTTTCTCGCTCTCTATCTGTCTCTCATTCTTTTTATTTTTTATTTTAATAAAGATTTGTATTAAGATTTTAAACTAAAAACTAAAAAACATCAATCATCAAATACATCGGATGTACTGGGTCATCCCCCTATAACATATCTTTTTAACATTCTATAATCATATTCAAATCAATTTATAAAAATTTAAAAACATCTTTAAATCTAAGCCAAGTCCTGTTTCTCCAACCAATCATAAAAAAGGTCCCAAGTTTGATAGAAGTCAGTATCTTCTTTCTCCTTCAGTAATAGAGTCAATCTGTCCATTTCTGCACAGTCCAGAATCTTTTTTAAAATCAGTTCCTCTGTGGGTAGTTCCTCACTCTTCCAGTATTGAGCAAGCGCAATCCTCGCCGCTGTGATTAAATGTAGCATCAAATACATTTCTTGTTTGCTAATATTTTCCGGTATAATGCCTAACAAGAAAATTTCAGGTTTAAAAGCTAAGGGTTTTTGTAGCATTTGCTCAAGCCATTTATGTATTTTAATCCAATACTTTTTCACATCTTCGCAAGTCCACCACATATGATAAAAAGTACCCACATCATGTTTACATTTCCAACATCTGTTTGACATATTTGGAAACATCTTAGCTAATCAATTTGGCAACAAATACCATCTATAAAACATTTTATATAAATTTTCTTTATACAAAGTTGCTAAGGTTACCTTAATATTTCTCCCCCAAAGTTTCTGCCACTTTTCTAATTCAATATTGTATCCACAATTTTGTGACCATGTTATCATAGTTTCCTTAACCTGTTCCCCTTCCATTTCCCGTCAATTCTTTTAATCATTTCTTTTAATCATTTTCTCATCAGTTTTTAACATCACTCAATCAAAGGCTGTTAGATCTTTATAAAACCCCCATATTTTGCAATCTTTAGCATATCTTGATTGCATCTGCACCTTATACCACCAAGAGAAATTGAGTCCTTGTTCTTGTATTTCTTGATCCAGTTTCAGGTCTCCATTCTTATTCAAAATATCATCATATCTTATGATCCCTTCAAAATTCAATACATTTGGATACACAAAAGCTTCCATAGATGAAAGCCATCTTGGTAATTTATTATACAATTTTGACTTTAACTTTTCCCACACTGACATTAATGATCTTCTGATAAAGTGACTTAAAAAAGTCCCATGAGATTTAACCTTCTCGTACCACATATAAACATGCCAACGCATTTGCAAATCATGACCTTCGAGATACAAAATTCTCTTATTTTACAAGGTTATCCATTCTTTTAGCCAGGTTAAAATAGGCGCTTGATAGTACAACATCCAATCAGGAGGACGAAAACCCTTGTTCTTTTTGGTTTCCTGAAGCATTTTTAGTTTAATCCTTGGTTTCTTTTTTCTCCAAATAAATCTCAAAATTTGAAAATTTAAATCCTCAAAAAAATTTTTTATCAATTTTTACGGGAATCATTTGGAACAAAAACAAAAGTTTTGGTAGTATATTCATTTTAACAAGTGCTATTCTTCCCATCAAAGACAATTGTAAATTGGACCATTTTTCCAGATCATCTTTAATATCCTTCAATAATTTATCATAACTGTTTTCTTTCAAAATTATGCATTTAGCTGTAATATAGATTCCCAAGTATTTAACCTTTTTAACAATCTGCAAGTCCACTTGTTCTTGGAGTCTTTTTTTCTGATCTTGCGTAAGATTTTTAACTAAAAGTTTTGTTTTTTCTTTATTTATTTTCATCCCTGTAACCTCACCATATTCTTCAATCTGTTGCAGAAGTTTAGGGATTGTTACAAAAGGTTCCTCTATTATAAAGACCAAATCATCTGCAAATGCTTGCAATTTATATTTTTCATCCCTAATTTTAGTACCTTTAATGTCCTCGTCATCCCTGATGCTTCTATTCAAAACCTCTAAAGTCAGAATGAACAATAAGGGTGACGACGGGCATCCTTGCCTTGTACCCTTTTGTATCTCTATAGCCCTTGTACATTCTCCATTAATTAAAATCCTGGCTGATTGTCTTTGATAGATGCTTGATATCGCATTCATGAATTTTCCGCCAAACTCCATTTGAGTCATCTGTTGCTTCATGAATTGCCAATTAACATTATCAAAGGCTTTCTGGGCATCCAAAAACAGTAGAGCCATTGATTTTTCTGTGTGTGTCTCATAGTATTCTAAGATATTCAAGATAGTCCTCAGATTGTTCTTCGTTTGTCTTTTAGGCAGGAAACCATTTTGGTCTGGATGAATAAAATCTATTAAAATCTTCTTCAACCTTTCTGCCAATATAGAGGCAAAATTTTTATAGTCCACATTTAGTAATGATATAGGTCTGTAATTTTGAATCTCTGTTAAGTCCATATCTTCTTTCGATATTAATGTGATATTTGCCTCTATCCAGGTATCTGGTATTTTTGCATTTAACAATGCTTCATTACATATATCTTTAAGAAATGTAGCAAAAACTCCCTCAAAAGATTTGTAAAATTCAGCTGGTAGCCCATCCGGACCAGGGGTTTTATCGTTCTTTTGTCACATAATTGCCTCTGTTATTTCCATAGTTGTTACTTCTTGGTTCAATAATTTTTGATACTTTTCTGGTAGTTTTGGTAATTCTCCCTTTCGAATGTATTCTTTTACCTTCTCGATCAAAATCTCCTCCTTCCGGTATAACCTTGCAGCTTCAGCTATTTTCTTAATTTGTGTATTTTGTACCTGTAGTCGTCCTTCTCTGTCTTTCAGTTTTGAAATCAGTCTCTTCTCTCTTTCTTTTTTTACTTTATATGCTAGCCATCTCCCCGGTTTATTAGCATTTTCAAAAAAGTTCTGTTTAGCCAGTTTCATTTGCTTAGCAAGTTCATTTGTATCCAAGAGATTCAATTTGTGCTTTAAAGTATTCATTTGGACCCTAAGATTTCTTTTTGTTGGATCCTCCTGCAGTTCTTGTTCCCGTTTCCTCAGTTCTTCTACTAATGTTGCTCGCTCTTGTTTTTTCTTTTTATTTATTTGCGCTGAGTATGTTATTATCACTCCCCTGGCATAGGCTTTAGCTGAATCCCAGACATTCTGTAAAGAAGTTTCTTCCACTTTATTTGAAAGAATATTTGCATTTCTTTGCTTATCTCTTCTGTAAATTTTTTACCTTTTTACCTCAGTTCCTCAGTTCTTCTTCACCATAGTCGTCATTTGCAACTCTTTTATGCTTTTTGCAACATCTTCTGTTTTAGGCTGATGAATTGGACTCCGACCAGCTGAGGAGGGTGCTGAAGAGGGCTGAGTTTTCCTCATGATGAAAGTTGTTCACCAAAGAAGTTTCAATATAACAGCAAAAAAAAAAAAAAAAAAAAGTAGAAAGGGGAGGAGGAGGAGGAGGAGGGAGGGAGAAAAAATATAAATTGAATAAAATATTAAAAAGAAAAAAAGAGAAAAAAAAGTAGCTTACAATAATTCCAATAGCCACCGGGTGGCAGCAAAAGGCTATTTTTAAAAAAAAATAATGAAAGAAATGTCTCAGTGTCCAGCTTCTTTTTGGCAGGAGTCCCAGAAAAAATGGAAGCTGGCCAAAAATGGCCACTGGCAAATTATATTCTTCTATAACTTGATTCCCCAGTAGTTATTGTTAAATCTTTCTCCTTAATTGTGAAAAAGCCTTCCTTGAGTAGCGTTTTTGCACTGCTCAACATTTCTGCCCATTCTAAACCCATTCCAACCATCAAACTCATGCCAGGACACCTCGTTTTCCTAAGCCTAGTTCTCTCTCTCTCTCTCTCCTGTCTGTCTGTCTGTCTGTCTGTCTGTCACTCTCTGTGTGTCTGTCACTGTCTGTCACTGTCTCTCTCTCTCTCTGGCTCTTTCTGTCTCTGTCTGTCTGTCTCCCCCCCCCCCCGTCTGTCTCTCTCCCTTTCTCCGTCTCTCTCTCTCTTCCTCTGCCTCTCCCTCCCTCCCTCCCTCTCTCTCTCTGCCTCTGTTTGTATGTCTCTCTCTGTGTCTTTGTCTCCCTCTCTCTCTCACTTTCTCTCTGTTCCTTTCTCTGACTCTCAGTCTGTCTCTCTCTGTGTCTCTTTCTGTCTGTCTGTCTGTCCGTCTCTTGCCCTACATTAAGGTTAGGGATCTGCACCCAGGTAGGGTTAGGCTTAGGAAAACGTAGTGTGCTGGCATGATTTTGATATTTGGACTCTGTTTAGAAAGGGCAGAAATGATGAGCTGCACAGAAAAAGCTACTCAAGGAGGCTTTTTCAAAATCACCCTCTTTTCTGATATTTAAGCCTTATATTAGTGTTACGGGTGCGCACCACGGTAGGGTTAGGATTACAAAAATGTGTCCTGGCATGAGTTTGATGGTTGGAATGTTTAGAATGTGCAGAAATTTGAGCTGTGCAGAAAAAGCTACTCAAGGAAGGCTTTTTCAAAATCACCCTCTTTTCTGTGATATTTTACCCTTATATTGGGTTTAAGGGAATGTACCAGGGTAGGGTTAGGCCAGTGGTGGCAAACCTATGGCACGCGTGCCACAACGGGCACGCAGAGCCCTCTGTTTGTTTGCAAGCCAAATTGCCCCAGCATTATCCTAGCAGCCGAACATCAGGTAACAGCGCACATGGGGGCCCACGCACAAGCTTGGAAAGAAGTGGCGCCAGCTCATGACATCACTAGCTGCAACTCATTAGCCGCAACTCATCCAAGCTTTCTCATGGCCAGTCCTTGCACTGGCAAGGATATATATATTTGCTTGGACTGGCTGTGAGTTGTTTTTTTTCCGAAACTAAAACCTCAGTTTTCAGGTTTTATTGTAGTTCTGGCACTGTGCGATAAATAAGTGTGTTTTGGGTTGAAGTTTGGGTACTCAGTCTCTAAAAGGTTCACCATTGCTGCCCTAGGTCATCTATGTTTGAAAATAGGCTCTGATGCACACAAAAATGTTTGCCAAGCTTCAGAAATACTGGACTACAACTCCCACCACTCTCTAGCAATACATCTAATCACCTTTCTTAGTGGCGATGAAGGGAGGCTGGCAGGTTAGGCAAGGCCAGACCATGGAAGTACAAGGAAACAGCAAGGGGACCACCCAGGGATAAACTGTTTTTGTCCACACACCAATAGCAATCGCAGAGTATGGCGTTCAAGTCCAGAGTCTGCCTCCACATATTTTGTGTCATTCAAACTTTTATCCACTTGAACCACAGTGCAACTTGACCTGCACAAGCTTCCAACCAAGGGAAACACAATTTCCTACATGCCACCCCCCGCCCCGTGTAAATTAAAGATTAAATTAAGATTATTTGTAATGTATCAGATTCCAATAGGGACTGTTCCCTATCAGGAGGAAATTCAGGGAATTGTGAACAGCAAGATTTGAATTCTGAAGAAAGTGCACACATCTTGGGGCATTGAATCTTCTTGTGAGGGGCACCTAGAACTAAAAGGGGCACATCTGCAAACCTGAAAAGTATCCTGATTAGAGTTTCACACAGAAGCAGCCATCTTAGCTGAGCGGCAGGACTGCCGTATCATATGAGCAGCATTTTAGAATAAATGTAATTGGGAACTGAGACCAAGACAGTGTTGCAATTCTGGAAAGTAACAAATGCTTACAATACAAACAATGTTTTGCTTAACCAGCACCTTGATGGTACAGAAGGACAAAAACATGTACCATATCACAGGAACTGCCACAATTAAATTGACCCATTAAAGCAGCAGCATTCACCCAAGCTACAAATTAAGTTGCCTAGTATGCATCAAAAATAGTTTGTTACCTTTTTATACGCAGTTAGACCAAGTACTGCAAATCGTTCCTGCATGCGATGGGACCCTTTCCACTGATTGACTGAAACATGACTAGGAGTAGAAGCGTCATACATGGTAGCAACAATTCAGCTGTATCAATGCCGAATGCATCGTTTGCCCTTTCGTCCCCCCCCCCCTTTTTGGAGGGGGGTTCCAAGAAATGGACTCAATCTGCATGGAGAACAATGCTGCATCATGTGCCACTTGGTAACTTCCTCTTAGGTCAAACATTGGAAGAGCTCTACTGTCTGGAAGCATCACAGATCATAAATACAATCAACCCTCTCTTGCTTACTCAGCAGCATTAAACTGAACCACTGGAAAAGTTTCCCTGGGATCACATGCAGATGTTCACCATTTTCTATTACTAATGAAATACAAATCATTAAGACAGAGAAGGGCAGCATTTTGCAAAAAACCCGAGGATGATACTGTTACATCCCTCACTGTGAAATGCCAAGTTACTCACGGTCAAGGATGATGTATAGACTGTGCCCAATCCACCATAGTCCTCTAGTGCAAAATTTAACGTTCATACATATGGTGAAAATAGATTGCAATATGTAAACTATTCAGAGGATACTACTATGGGAGAGCTTCCCATCTCTCTGGTCGGTTCCCATCCATTCCAACTGGCTCAGGTTTAGTTTGCAACCTGCTGATGCAACTTCAGGAACCTAACGATATACTTCAGTCTCTAAGTTTGCATATAGCTTTCTTAAAGAAATTCCTATCCTATAGGAAGCACCTCCAAAGAGTGTTTACTCCTCTGAATATTAAATAGGCAGATCAACTGCACCTTGCATTTTTTTGGAATCTGTCCTGTCACAATGTAAGCAAGGCTATGGGGTAAGTCACATTCATCTTCACAATGCAAGCTTGCAACCTCTGACCAGGGCAGTCAATGGGGAGCAACAAGAGCCAGGCAGGCACCGAACCATAGCTTCACACGTGCAGAGGTGACCATGGATGCAGGGTTGGGACTTCCAGGCAACGGGCCAACAATTATCTAGCATGCATGTGACTTAGTCATGAGCAGCTAATGGTGTTGCACTACCCAATCATATTACTCCATTCCAGTCTCAGGCTATTATACTAGAAATAAGTATAGTATTCATAGTAGGAATTGAGAGTCTTAGAGCATTAACTTTTGCCCTTTGGAAGATGCATGAAGATTCCTCCTATTTGTGCTGTGTCTAATTCTATGGCTGCATTTAGGGTACTTCCAGTTAGAAGGCGCTAACAATCAAATGATTCATGCTGCTATGCCATTTCTCTTCTTCCTTAATTTTTGTAAAAAAATTATGTGGTGGTAAAAAAAAGACGGAAGCAGCTTTGGGGGAAAGGAAAGGGCTATGAATGTCATCTGGACCCTACATTGCATGTTTGAGGTAGGAGAGCATAATAAAAGCATCATCAGGAGACACACTACAAAAGCAACCTTCCTGTCTACACTTTATGCCCTCCAAGGAATCATTAGGGCAAATGTGCAATACCGTGGCCACAGTATTGCAGAACAAAGAACAGACCAAAGGGGGGGGGGGGACACCTTACGCTTTGTATTTTTGCTTCGTTTCAACACTTCCTAATGATACTAATTTCCTAGCCCATCACACACACACACACACCCTGATTCCATTTGCTTGTATTAGTAGACAGAAGGCATGTGAGGAACAATGTTTCAATTAAGCCTTTGTGTCATCAGTATGAATGCAGAGGGCTAGGAAACAAAATAAAGTACATTGTTTTCACCCAAAATAAAGTAACAACCAAATGTAATGCATTTCCCCAACCAGAGGATGCCATATTGGGCTTGCTAAAATGGGTTGAATATACATCACAAAAGCCATTAGAGGGCAGTGTTGCACAACATTCTGCTGGAATACAGATTCTTTAACAAAGCTTTTGCGACCTTTACATTGGATCACAACAGTTAACACATTGAAATGGTATTTATGGGACTCTTCCGTTCGGACCTTCAAAACTCCAGTACCGTTGAGAAGCATTTTGAGCCTTACCAGCTGAGATTGAGTTTCAGGGGCTCTGGTTAAGAAGGCAAAAGTGTAGAAGTCTTTCAATCTGACTTAGTTTTATTTTGTTATAACAGGATTTTATGCATTTTGTTATCCACCCCAAAACACTGGGATAAGGCAAGGTATAACTGAAATATTTTTCATAATGAAGTTTCTGACAGAGCAGCATTGCTGAAGAGCCACATGCAGGGTAAAAGTAGTACCTGCTACGCACTGGAAAATAGCATATAACTGAGGCTTGGATATTTTATTTTCCCCGTATCAGTAAGGTGGCAACCAGCAAAAGCTCTATGTGGGGCTCTGGCTTGAACACAAGTGTTGCCTCCCACAAACAGGACTTCTGTCTGCAGAGAGCTTTTGCTCTGACAGAGAACCGGGAAAGAGGAAAGGATTTTCCCTGCCCTCCTCCTCCTCCCACGTATGTTCCGAAGGGCAGAGGGACCAGTGGCACAGCATGGGCAGGGGCACTGGAGGTTGCGCGGAAAGCGGCAACAAGGGGATTGCATCCAAGGGTATTCATTCCACTTAGAGTAGTGCCATTTGAATGAATGAATAGGACTTCAGTTTGCCTAACAAACCAGGGAGTGCCGCTGAAAACTAGAGCAAGCCCTCCATGTGATTGCAGCCTGAGTCAGAAGCAAATGTGTGAAAGGAGCGGAGTGGGCCAGCAAGGCAGCTCCTGCAGGACACAGAGGGCCATGTCTGCACATGCCTAGACACTGCAAGGGGCTGGATGAGGGCCAACAGACTGAAGCTGAATGCTCACTCTCTCTATGGGTGGGTGGGAATCGGGCTGCTCTGGATGGGATTGTCCACCTTCTGAAGGAAAAGGTGCAGAGGCTGGGAGTGCTCCTGAGCCCATCTTGGTCACTAGAGGCCCAAGTGGCCTTCGTGGGTTGAAATGGCCATTTCCAGCTTCAACCGGTAGACCAACCACACCCATTTTGGATAAAAATAGCCCAGCAATGCATGCACTGATACATTCAGGGTTAGATGACTGGAATGGCCTTTCATGGGCTGCCCCTGGGTCTGGTTCACAAACTGTAGCTAATGCAGTGTGTGGCAATTAGGACGTCCAGTGGAACACCCAGGGATACACCTATTACATCTGTGTTAAAAGACCTGCATTGACTATGAACTGCTGAGCCACATTCAGACTTTTGTTCCTGACTCAAGCCCAAAACCACTCTGGACCAGGATGTTTCATTTGGATTGATAGCTCTGAAGCTGAAGCATCTATGACTTCAGAGCCAGGATTTGGATCCAATCCCCCTTCTGTATCCTCTCACAGCCACTGCAGAAAGAACTGCACCAGCTGCTCCAGGACAGAGGGAGAAGAGCCATCAGCAAAAATGCAGATTGGGAGAAGTAGAGAGGCAAAGGCTGGTGGCTCTCAGCTGAAAAGCTTCCAGCTCCTTTCAACTGGACTGCAGTTTGCAGAACGAAGCATGAGTACATTTTGAATATTCAGCAACTGAGGCTAGAGATTTTGTATACTGTAGCACTAATGTTTCCTGTGGTCCATTCTAGAATGCCTAACATCAATTGCAAGGCTGAAGCTAGGATGGAAAAATCTACATTTTGTGAACTTCATAAAGTTATGTCCCGACTTTCTGCCAAAATAGCACTCAAGGCAGATCAGAATAATAAAATGTAGATTGTCTGCATCCGACTGAAGGATGTCTACTTGCAGTGTTAACTTTTGAAATGAATGCTGCATATAATGGTTTCTGGGATCTGCCCTGAAAAGCAGCTTCTCTCCCTGCCCAGCTTCTCTCCCATGCCTGCCTGCTTCCAGTAGAACTCTCCAGACATTTCCAAATGTGTCCGAAGTTCAGAAAGACCACCTTTATCTGATTAATACCAATAAGAAAACTGCAAACTAACAATAAATATGATAGATTTTCTAATACTCCAGCGGAGTTTCATGACCCTGGCTTCCAACCATCTTTTCTTGCTGTACACAGGGACCCAAATTTAGCATCATGACCCTTTCTTCTGCAATGCTTCCTCACTTAGTTTTCTGGATGAGCCATTTCTCATTGTTCTACCGGCAAAGTTCCAATCCACAGGACAGAAGAGCTGCTGAGTCTTTTTGTGTGTCCAGTACGGGTTAAGCACAAAAGTGACGGCGCTCATTCCTATGAACACAACAGCAAAGTGTAACAGTCCCAAGTTCTGAAGCACAGCATTCCAATTGGAAATGCAAACCCACCACATGTGGTACGTAAGAATCATGCGGCAGTGAAACATGTGGATCATTATGCATTGGTTTACTTTCCAAAACAAAGTGTTCGCCTGGCCAACCTGGAAAAGAAGAAGATTGTGTTAAAACTCCCATGAAATGCAGGGCATACTCACAGTAGTTTGCATATGGAGCCTCCTTAGCAGAGACTGACTACCCCGCTCACACTTACTCAGATTATGGCAGAGCAAATCCATGCTCACCAGACTTCCTGGGGATGACGTGCTTTGAGATCCCTGCAGGCCTTTGAAATATCCTAGCTCTAACTGTAACAGACACACCCGGGTTGAAAGGGAGTGACATTGGGCTCTGGCCAAGGCCTCAGTCAACACACAGAAATAACATTTGTTTTCAGAAGAACCTACTCTAAGAGTTCGCTATCAAGGAGCCTATTCCTCATTCCTAACACACAGGAGTAGACTTCATGGAGGTGCCAAAAAATAGTGCCTCCTGACTTGATCACAAGCAAGGGTCACTAAGGGGTAGGTGGGGATCCTGCCC
Source organism: Varanus salvator macromaculatus (assembly GCA_023646645.1). Taxonomy (NCBI): domain Eukaryota; kingdom Metazoa; phylum Chordata; class Lepidosauria; order Squamata; family Varanidae; genus Varanus; species Varanus salvator. Next base: position 6,875,244 of record JAIXND010000779.1, on the reverse strand, counting down.
ACTGCCAGCACCCTTGTTACAGGCACCTGTCCCAGGGCTCAGCCACAGAACTGAACAGCATGGGGGGACTCCTAAGGTTATTCCTAACAGACAGCTGAGGTACAAACTTACTGCAAGGAGCTGGCTGCAAGTAGAGGGACCTATGAACTTGACTTTTACCCAATAGTAGAAGTGCCATGCTTGACCAGACACCAAGTCAGTGTTTAATAAATCTGTGTAAGTCACATTACAACTACAGGCCTGAAGGTTTAAAAAAAGGATTTCCCCTTGTTTGTATCACTAGGATGTCTAATTAATTCTCCACTTCATATTCCAAGCCAGCATTGCTAAAGATATTTGCATTCTACAAATTTCCTCCTCTATTAAGAATGCTGTAAAACTCCTCAAGCTTTGCCACTTAGATATAAATAAGTCCCATTCAGCTACGCTCAAAAAAACAGCAGCATGGATCCTAACATCATGTAAAGACCTTCACAGAAGCAGTTTCTCATCTACTCCTTCCCTGATCACCTGCTGTAGCTCACCCCATCTTTTTCAGGAGTGGGCCCAACTCTCTAGAGAAGTGCTTCAAGGATGGATAAGGGCTGTGGAGTCTGAGCTGGAACCACTTCTTTGGTTCCTGGAGTCAAAGTCAATAAAAATGTTTTGACTTAAACTCCTAAGAAATTTAAATTATAATATAAATAATGTTAAAATTTCCTATTTCACAGATTAGAATTTGAATAACCTTTTCTTTAGGTTAGAGTTTCAGGATATATTTTAATTTCATATGTTAGTGAAAGTGGCACCCATGACATAATGTTTTAAGTTCCATTCATCTAAATTTTATATTGAAACAATACTGTAATCTCAAAAAAGAAGGGGGTTCGTAAAGAAAGATGTTCTTTGCAGTCTTTTATATCCTATATAGTTTTTATATCCTATATACCTATTACTGTATAGCCTTTGAATAAAAATACAACCTGAATTGACTCATGTGTTCATTCTCTAAAATGTAATGTCACCCCCTGTTTGTAATTTCTTGAGTCAATAACATAAAATGCCACAATGGCATGGCTATAGCCTATTGACACAAATTTTAACAGGTTAGGCTTCTAAAAGGTGACCTGAAGATTCACCTTGTAATATGAGTGCTTTCAACCAATACAGGAAATAATTAATATATTCATTTCCTATATTGATATATAAATTGAGGAGTCATATTTGGAATTGCAGGTACCACAAACTGAGGAGTGGAAGGTTTTATGCACCAACTCCACAGCCCTCACTTGGATGACCCATACTCATAATCCAAGAGAGCCTTCAGTTTATTTGTTGCTTCAGAAAATAATCCCCTCCACACCAAACTGTGATCTATAATCTGAAATAACATGAAAATAAAGCATAATCTTCCATAATCTCTGAATGTATAGGAAGAACAATCTCTTTTTCCCCTCTCCGTTATGTTGATCTTAGATTTCAAAGCCACAGCCTATGTCATTTCAAACACAATCAGCAGTGGGGGAATTTAGTGGTCATTCTGACATTGCTGAAGCACAACTAGCCATGCTGGCTGAGGCTGATTGGAACTGGAGTCCAACATCTGAAGGACACAGGATCCACAGCCTTGCTTAAATGATAAGCATCTTCCGGAAGAACGACGAATGATCTTTGGCCTAGCTTAAGGACTGAAGTTTACACGGTTGATGAATTAAGGACTGCTCTTTTAGAAGCAGTGATTACAATCATGAAGAACTAAACTGCCATGCTGTTACGATGATTTATAAGACATCCTGTTGCTTTTTGTTCAACAGGCCAATCCAAAAGCACAGCACATTTGCCACAGAAACTCTGTCTGTTTAAACAGTGATGACGGAAACCAAACGTCTCCAAACAAACCTAAAGGTTGCTGCCTCACCCCAACCCTAACACGAATTATTGAGGCATTACATATTTTAATTATTATTTTCCTTAATTGGCTGGATTCCAGCACAGCCTGAAGCCATTCTACATTAGTATAACAGCAGCTACAACTTTTTGTTCTATGTCAAACTAGACCTTAATGCATTCTGCTACCTACCAGCTGTGTTCAACCACTAATGCCACCATCCCCAAATGAAGATGGGACCTGCAATCTAACCCAGACTGGACTAATTAGCATGGAGAAGGTTGGTATTACTGTAACCATATCAGAAGGAGAAGTAACTAAGACCACTGAATAATTCAGACCTGTCTTCTTCAACCTGGTGTCTTCAAGATGCTGCTGGACTTAAACTCCAACCAGTCATAGCCAGCGTGGCTAATGGTCAAAGATGATGGGAGATATGTAAAACATCTGGAGAACCCCAGATTGGGAAGGGCTGAGCTAGGCCCAGGATCCATCAGCTGGTCTGAGCTTGTCTGCCAAAATATTCTGTACACAAATCCCCAGAGTTAAGGGAGGAAAGACAAGTGCCAGGATAGAGGCCAAAGGACGGGCTCTTCAGGCTCATGACATGCCAGGAGAAAGGAGAGTCTAGGCCAAATCACTAAAATGGCTCATTTGGACGCCAGTCTTCATTGAAGCAAATGACTCATTCCAGCCTCCAGAATGTCCTGCAGTTCTGGCCTGACTTGCCTTGCAGGTGTCAGCCATGGGCAGAGCAAGACAGTAGGGTTATACCAGTGACTTTCAGCTATACCCTAAAATCAAGCTGCAGGCTCCACCATGGTCTTGCCCAGTTCAGCTTTCGTTAGGGCAACCTTGCTCATAAGATGTAATCATACCTTTGGAAATGGCTATGCGAACACATATATACAGACTTGGACTAACAACTCAATCTCAGTTCCCAGTGGTGATTTTGTGTTACTGTGAACTGACATCTTGCTTTCTTGTTTAAGGTCATTATATTGAATAATTAACAAACTTTACGTTTAAGTTACAAACAAAAAGGCAACCTTTGATTTGTTCATTAATACCTCACCTTTAAAAGACTCCATGATATGCAGGTGAAAGGGGTACTCATCTCCAGTAGCATTCCCATCAAAGGTATATAATGTCCAGACTTGATGTTGGTTATCAGACCGAAAAGGCCACCAAAGGCGAGAAAATGGTGAGCAACGACAAATGAGTCAAAAGTCCTGAAGACTGCGTTAGATACATGAAGGGCAACGTTTTCAAACAAGAAAAAGCCAGACGCTATTAGGCAGTTGAACCAGCTCCAGTCCTGCTGGGCATATACCTTGTCAGCTTGAAAAACGGGATCCAGGAGTAAGGCCCACAAGCCAGCCACAGAACTCTGAATGCCAAATACAGCACGCGTACAAGTCAGACTCCAGAAGACTTTTTCTTTGGTAGGCAACAAGTGGTAAGTTACACTCACCCGCGAAGACAGCCAGTGTGCGAGATAAAATATTCCCAGGTACAGAAGGAAGCCAGCTGCTACCAGTTTCAAACGAACTTCCCACAAAACATATTCCCAGGCAAATATGGATTGGGATGGCACCTCATCACTTTCAAGATTCATTGCCTCAGTCTATGTTGCAAACACTTTGTGAGAGGTTTATAGGGAAGTCTCCCTCACGTGTCAGGTCTATTTATGGTTCTTGAACTTTTGTCCTTAAATTGAGTGAAGATCAGGCGCACACTGCCCCCTGTAGAAAAAAACAAGAAGATGGACAGAAAGCTATTACACTTACATATACGCACCTCTAATCACTCATCTTACTAGTGGAGTTGATTTGTATGTTACTAGTAACATACTAGTAGCTTTTCCTTCGGAAACATACTCTAACTACAACAGCTTGTGCTGAGCTCTCCAGACTCATATCTACCTACTTGCCTCGCAGTGTCTCTTTTGCTCTCCTTGCTTCAGAAAATGCCATGACCAAGTAAGGGATACTGTAGGCTTTTCTTCTGCCAGGGCTTGCCACATGCGTCTCATATTCCTAGTCATTACACACTTCTATGATTCAGATAATACTCATGATTAAGTATCATTTGAGATGTAGAACCTCCTCATAGTCCAGTTCCACAAACACATAAAACCTTCCAACAAAGCCCTTTGGGAATTTATGAAGAATAAAACCCTAAAATGGAACATCACAATACATACTTAAAAAAAAAACCTTAAAACTTAGAAGAGACCGAACTTCAGAAGTAGAGAAAGAGCAAAAATGAGGAGCAAGGAAAGATTTCAAAACACAACTGTACACTGAAAAAATCAAAACTGAAGGATTAAAAAGTTTGGAGATGTAGAAAGTTCTTCACCTGGCACAAAAGAGAACACAATGCAGGTGCCAAGGGAGTTTCTCCAGTGTTTCTGATGTCGTTTTTACATCCTATTGTTATCGTGCTGGACTTCTATCCCACCGTTTTCCCCGAGTGAGGAAGCCAAAGCAGCGGACAAAGCTTCACTTCATCCTCACAAGAACCACCCAGTGAGGCAGGTTGCATTGAGAGTGAGCGACTGACCCCGGGTCACCCGGCGAGGGGCATGGCTGAGGGGGACTGAACCTGGATTGCCCAGAGCCCCACAATCAGCCTCTCACTCCTATACCCCACTGGCTCTGTTGGATCTGTGGCTGAACTGCCCAACCCACAATTTGAACAACACAATGGACGACGTGAATACAACAACCCGTATAACAGCCTAGGCTGGGCTGCTGCTGGGGTGACTTGCTGTCCATGCACAAACCAGCCTCGGGAAAGTGGTCTGGGGTCACATGATGCGACAACCCATTGCGAGCAGCAACCCGTGAAGTGCAGCCAGGTTGGAGAAATCCCATCACTGACGGGCTCAGCACTCCCCGGGTTGCCAATGGCAGCAAGCCAGCGTTTATTCTGGCCATCAAAACCTGGATGACGGACACCACCTTGGGTAAACTCCAACGGCAGCAGCTCACTTTGCAAAATTGGCCAAAAAAAAAAAGTAAAAGCAGAAGCAGCAGCAGCAGCGCACCCTGCTGCCCTTCCTGATCTCCCCAGCTCCTGCCAGCTGCCCCCCAACTGGCATTTTGCAACGGCTGTAAGGATTTTTCTGGAATGAGCACAACCTGTGCACACACAGGTTTGCATTCTGTTATTTATTGTAGTCACATGTGTGCCACCGCAGAGGATCACAGTTGTGTACATGCAGGAAGCTTCAGCTGGAGCAACGCCCTGTAGAGCGGTACCTGCTGATAAGGTGCAGCAGGAAGCAACCTTCACTTTGCCCCAGGCGGCCTCTAGAGATACATTTCCCTCTTTGGGTTTATCTTACTGGTGGTCACAGGATAAGCTGTCAAGAGAAACAGAAGGAGCAGGAGGTCTTTCCTTGTCAAAAAAAAAAAAAAGAGTGCTGTGATTCCCCCCCCCCTGCAAGATACTCAACTGCTCCCCTCTCACCCTGAGTCCTCAGCATCATGCACATTATACTCTGACCTGAGACTCGAGCTGCTGGAGAAAATGCATAAGCGTTTCCTTTCCGCCTTCCCTTGCGGAAGGCACTGAAAAAAGAATGGGAAAATCTAAGCTTTAGATAGGGAAGGGGGTTGTTTTGAGTGGGGCTTCTTCAGCCATTATGTGCCAGTGTGGTGCACTGGCTAAGAGTGTGGAACTGGGACTCAGCACATCCGGGTCTGAGTCCCCACTGAGTCATGGAGCACACTGGATGATTTTGGGCAAGTCACAGACTCTCAGTCCAACCAACCAACCAGAGCTATTGTTGCTGTAAGGCTAAGGCTGTGAAAAGGAATAGAGTATGGATGTAAGCGGCCTTGAGTTCCTTGAAAGGAAAAACAGACAGACGGAGGTCGAATAAATAGAGGATAACTGAAACCACAATAGTCAGGCCATTTTCTCAATCTCTGAAATGAAGCAAACATAAAATGCAAAACTGCCACGAGTCAAAAGCGACTCCCCACTGCAGTGGGGCAGATGGGGGAATTTGCCCCGCCGTAGTATCTGGAGAGCAGAGCAGGAGGGCAAGAGCAAGCTACTCCTGGCCGGCGTGATCACCCCGATGGACCCCACCGAATGCGTGCAGAAACGGCAACCTCCTAAGCTCATGCCGGGGCGATGCGTGACCCGCGAGCCCACCGCCCTGCCGCCCTTCTCACAAACGCGGCGCCCTCGGCAACGGGGTAACAGCGTGACGGCCCTCTGAGCTCTGTGGCAGCTAACGCAGAGCGATCCCTGCATTAACTTGGGCATAGTTTCCACAGGCTCACCCGTTCTATAGCTCATCCATGATGAAGCACTTCAGCTCTGCTCTCGCTTTCTCCTGAGGAAGTTCAAATGCAGCCCCTCTCCGATTGCAAGCAAGCCCTCCCGACTTCGGGGTTTTGCCCTCACTGCGGGAGGGAGTTCATGACAGGGTCACAGCCTCAGACTTCGAGATACACGTCGAAAATCGGTGCTCATCTGCGCACCAAGGACCTGAGCCCACCTAGCCGGTACGCACTTAGTTCACTTCCCCGCAAACAGTCCCCCAGAACTTCAAAAAATAACTCCCATTAGGAGTCCGCACGCCGAAACAGCCGCTAGCCGTAACTGTCACGTATACCCTCCTCCCCCTTTGTTTTCTTAGCTTGGAAACGATTAGCCAGCGGAAGGGCTGCTATCCAAAAGTGGTGACTCGCTTTTTCTTCCTCGTTCCTCCCACCCCCGCGCCTTTCCTTGTTTTGGCTGCAAGGAATACAGCTGAATGCACGGGAGATGCAAATCGCTAATCGCCCTACCTATTCCAGTTGTTGGTGGGTGGGGACACACATGCCAAAAGTTGGTAATAAATTATCATCTAGATTAGTATTATTATTACCACCACCACTACCCTACTACTGGCTACTCACTAGCTACGTTTCTTCGCGAAAACAGGCCTCAACAGTCGCCTTTGTTGTTGCTCCTCGCATGAGTTCAAGGCCTCTCCTGATCCGCCACCTACCCGACTCAGCCGGGTCGACAAACCTCCTCACCACGGCGCTTCCATTTGCAAAGCTGCCGGCTGCATCCGCTTCAGGAAAGAGGCGCACGAGGGCGCGCACAAACGCCGAAGCAGCCTTGCAAACTGCTGCCGCCGCCGCCCGCCGCCGGCGCGGGTTGGAGCACACCATTTTGCTCCTCTGGCGGGGGAGAAGTAAGACAGGATCAAACCAGTCGGGTTGCAGGGGAACCCCTTTTAGTATATCCTACTTCAAATCGGTTGCGGCCTTTTCGACGCGACTTGCAACAGAGACATAAACAAAATAGCTGGGATGCGCGCTTGTCGGTCGCAAAGGAACTCTCCTCCGCAGGGTCCTGCGCGCGATAGACTTGCCTGCTATTAGCGGTTGAAGGGGAACGAACCTTGACTCAGGCTCACGTGACGCATTCCGCCTGCGAGGCCCGCGGGCTCTAGGCAGGCGCGGGGAGCTCGTGCAGGACTTCGTGGGAGCACATTCCGCTGCGTGCTGTTGGCTGAATTCCAAATAAGCGTGCCTAGGATTTGCACGGCCGTGATCCCATGCACTCCTACTTGGAAGCAAGCGCCATCGAATACCATGGGGCTTTTTTCTGAGTCAACAACAACGGCAGGACTGCTACCCGATCCTATGCACCATGCCATGAAAGCGTAAATTAAGCTGAATGGTATTTACTTCCAATAAGTGAGAACAGGATCAGGCAACTCTGCGACGAGAATATTAATCGAAAGGAGTTTATGTTTAAGTAAGCATGCAGCAACCCGGTATGTACTTACTCAGAAGGCAAGCCTCAGTCTGAGAACATAAAAAGAGCAAGTTCTTTTCACACGATGGCCAGGTTCACACGATGCACGCCCACAAGGGGACGTGCATGCAACCATTCACATACACACTGGTGTGCCACTGCCATGCAGAGGCACTAAGCCTCTGATATTGGAGGTAGCATAAAACCGTCATGACTTCACATGTCATCAGTTGACATACCCTCCATGAATTGCTGTAGTCCCCTTTTAAAGCCTGTCTTGAAGCAGTGAATTTTATTCATGTGTTTATTTAATTACATGCATCCATTTTTACTGTGTGAGTGTGATAGAAATGTATTGGCTCTAGTGATAGTTATAATCTAGCTAATATCAGTAGGCATAATAATTTTAGCTCTTTGCTTTTGTATAAACTCTTGAATACCTTAACAGTTCAGTTCTGTTCCAGAGACTAGGGTGGATATGCCCCAAGGTTAAAAAGACAAATACATAAGTTGCCTTTGCTCTGAGCGGCCTTTGTTTGAAGAAGGCTCCTGATCACCACAGGAGAATCAAGCATTCTCCCAGGGAAAAACTGCGAATCCACAAAGATATGACTAGGGGGCAGATAGTGAACTGTCCCTGGCAGTCTCTAGGCCTGCAACTCAGCCAACAAAAACAATTGTATCCACAGATGTTTATTCCAAGACGCTGTAAATTACGCGAGGTATAAAACGGCTGATAGTAACGTTAATTGGCTGCTGCATGCATGTACGAGGCAGGATTGCTGCCTCATGCAGACGCCTGCTGAAAAATAAAGCATTTTACTTTTGACTAATTGGGCGTTTTGAGTGGTCTCTGGGTGATCTACACTGTAACAACTGCAAGGAACCCAAGGTGGCCTATGAAGTTCCCACTTTCTATTTGATCTTCACAACAACCCTGTGAGGTTGAGAGGCTGAGTCCGTGAAAGCTCCAAAGGCACCCAGTGAGCTTCTTCGGAAAGTGGGAGCCAGAACCAGGGCTGAGTCCTGGCCCAACACTCCAAGCACCACACCACAGTGTCAGAGTTTTCAGCATCATTCACATGATATCTGTGTTCGCCAGCCATGTACATGTAGAAGAAAACTCTGCCTCTCCCAGGAAATTTGATATCATTACAGAACTGATCTGGACCTTAGCCAAATCCATTGCGGCCTCAAGAGTACATCATATTGGCAATTCAGCAAAGGAATTGGAAAAATGCTTTATTTCCGCAGGAAATCTCAGTTCAGTTGTGTGTCCCCTTCCTATCAAAGTCTCCACCGACTTAAAATGATCCATAAAATCCCCCAATGCCAGATAAAATCAATGCCGCTGTTTATTAACAGATTACTCAGCAGTATTCAAAGTAGTTTCAGCTTTCAAACAGGAAGGTCTTGATCTGTGAAGCAAAGACTTACACTGAACGACTGCATACTACTCCCCAAAATGACTGAAAGACTTTCTCAATGGTACAACCCAAATTTATGCAAGTCTCTGGCACTACTAATTTAGTCAATGTTTAATTATGCCATTACACATTTCCTTCCTCATTCTTGATAGTAGCTACCATGCATCCACCTGTTCTTATTTTAGGTCAATATTGCACCCTCTCAAGATGACAAATTAGGTTATTGCCCCACCAGAATTTGTGCTGAAGCATCCAGGAGAGTCAGAACTTCAGTTGCATGAGCTGGTGGGAGTTTGACTAGGGAAAAGCCTCTTTGCCCTCCCTCAGTGTGACTTACACAACCACAAGTTCCTTGTAGCTCTTCCTTCATTTCACCCTTTGAATTTCATCATTCCCCCAAATGTGGCAGCTTTGGATTTGTTTTCCTGAGACAAACTTCTTCCTACATTAAAAGGTGGTGGTAAAGTCTCGGTGGGCAGACTGTGCTATCTCATATAAACATATAAGCAGGACTAAACAACACCCCAAACTATTTTTATGCAGATGACAATAAGAGACATTTCTCCAAGGCTGGCTACAAACGCTAAGCTGCTTCCAATGAATGCCAAGTCCTGCATGCCTGAGCAATACGCACTCCTCCCTGCCTATTTTATGCTTGGATTCGTTTTGATCAGTGGTTTTCAGGCGCCCGTCTGCAGGCGATTTCCTGTGGGGGGGGGGCGCATCCGGCTCACTGTGGCCTGGCATGGAGGCTGGCTGTGCCCCACCACCTCTTCCTCGGTTGGCATTGTATTTGTGGGGTGCACCAGTGCCGTTGGGGCGGGGGGACAGGGAGGAGAGAGACAGCTCTGTGGGAGCCAGCTGGGAGCCATGCTGCACCAGTTTTGGTATTTTGTTCTTTTGGTGGGATTTTTTGTGGCTTGGTTTCTGGGTGTTTCAGAGAATTTTCATTTTTTGGTATTGTGTTTGGAAACGGACACAGAATACTGTATTCTGTGTATGGTGCTTTTCTTTCTGCCTTAGTGGTCCCCCAGGTGGTGTTCCTGTTTTTGCCAGTTCCCAGCTATGGAAAGGTTGAAAACCGCTGGTTTGAATCATTCCTGTGATTTGCACTAACTTGCATTCATACTGGTGAATTGTGATTTGCTAGACCCAAGGTGCCGCCAAAGTCAGCAAACACCAGAGCAGCCATGGCAGAACAAGATTGCGGATAGCAACAGAAACTCCCACTTTGTGTCAGTGCTGCTAATATAAAGTGATGGTATGAGAACCCAGAAAGAGCCAGTGCGGTGTAGTGAGAGCCAGTGTGGTGTAGTGGTTAAGAGCTGGGACTGGGACTCAGACGACCTGGGTTCTAGTCCCTGCTCAGCCATGGAGCCAACTGGGTGGCTTTGGGCCAGTCACAGACTCTCAGCCCAACCTACCTCACAGGGTTGTTGTTGTGGGGATAAGATGGAGGAGGAGAATGATGTAAGCTGCCTTGAGCCCTTTGTGGGAAAAAGGCAGGATATATATCCAGAAATAAATAAATAAATAGAAGTGGGGGGGAACAGTGTGTGTGATAAGTGTGGGATGTATTTTCAGCCTAGTAGCTAGGAAAGCCACAACGTGCTTGGTCTTGCTTTGGGAAGGTGCAGATATGGACTGTGTTTGCATGAGTGGACAATCTGCTTAGTGCAAGAATGCCCTTTCTCCCCCTTGAGAGATTCTGAAAGTGCTGGAATTCAAAAGTTGGGTTCAGTTCTCTTTTCTCTGCTCTATTACAGATGGAAGGATCCGTAGCTCTAAAACATTGGACTGGTAGGCCTTTCTTTTAACCTTAATATGCAAATACTCAGTGCTTTTTTTGTCATAGAACACACCGGAACGGAGTTCCGGCACTTTTTTCCGACAGATTTTCCAAGTTTTAAAAGTAACTTTTGAAAATTTGATGTCTGGTCCATGTGGATTTGAATCGCCCTGTCGAGCATAGCAGGTCAATGCAAAATCATTAAAACGGTGCATGCGGGCTGCTTGTGTGTCGAGTCCAATGCGTGCGTGCTTCGTCTGCGCTGGTTGTGATGGCGCTGCTTGGCTTGTGGTGGTGCTCGGCTTGTGATTTGTCGTGTGGTCGCGCGTTGAGTGTATCAGAATCCTGGAATCTCAATTTGAGAAGAGGGCATAAAACTCGGGTTCGTGGGAAAGACCAAGCGTCCAGACCATCTGAGGCTTTATTTTTATTTACCCCAAGGTTCCCGCGGTACTCACGATAATGCATGCATTACCGGGCAGGCAGAGTGAACTCTGCTGCAAAACTTCAACACAACTAGAGAGTTTGTATATACTCCCAGTCACATACAGGTACAGGGCAATTGATGACAGAATGCAGTGATTACAATAAGATTCTGAGGTCATCACATACAGAACAGATAAAGAAATGTCAGTCAATCACACTGTAACAATGAGATTACAATATTTCTAATTGCCTGTATTGACACTTTAGTTGAGTAACTTGAACCCATCTCCAGGTCTGCTCAGACATGCAAATTCAAGCTACTAGAAACTATTCATGATAAGCTCAGACCCTTATCTGGACTCTAAACATTCTGCATGATCAGGGCACATGAAGCTCTCTGGGCTATCAAAAGATTATTGTAAACTGAATTCTAACAATGACTATTTACAATGTGTATTTGAGCTAAAATGGCCTGTCTACTGTAGCCCACAGCTAAAGGTGAGAGAAAGGACCGGGGGAATGCCATTTTAAACAGTGACAGCTTGGTTTTGAGAAGGAAGACAGGATTTGATCCCACAATGCAAAAAGCACACAGAAGTAATGCTTTTCAGACAGGATTTATCCAAATTTTCCCAACAAGTGCTTACTGTGGGCAGCAACCGTTATGTTTTGTTACACTACTGACTTGTGTGGGAGTGTACAGTGATTGACTACATGCGAAAGGTAAATAATTTCATGAGTTCCAGCACCCTTTTTCTTACAAAAAAAGCACTGCAAATACTATAAACCAGAACAGCTAGTAAACCCAAGGATGCTTGTGAATTAGACAGGGGGAAGGAAGTTGCCAGAGGATGTAGAGCTTAGGTGTTCGCTCGCTCGCTCGCTCTCTCTCTCTCTCTCTCACTCACACACACACACTTTCTTCTCCATGGTATTGATTTGTCAATTATTATTGCTTTTGGAATAAAATTATTGACAGTATTCCTTTTTCTCAATTATTCTCATCTAAATTGCTGCTATTTAAAAAAAAAAAGAATCACATTGTAATGTTTTGGTTACTGTTTATATTCCTGTCGCCTTGGTTTGTTTATAACATTCCACCATCTCGATACAGCTTCCTTCATATACTTCTGTAGGCCCAAATGGCATGCAAAATTATTTCCCCAAAGTGCCTTACTTAATTTGTAATTAATGCTTCTTAATTTTGTGTAAGAACACCATTTCATTAATTTCAATTATGGACCTGGTTCACATGTAGTGACAACCCAGAGTAAGGGTTCTTTACTGACTCTGATTTTATCTCTGCCTTTTTTCTGCTTGAGCATTGCAGGAGGTTCAGGCCAAAGCTAAGGACGGCTAGTTCTGGATTACCCAGGCAACTACCCAGGCAACTTTGGCTGTGGGTAGCATAGAGATGAAGGAGGTCACCTGCTCAGTCTTCCACCAGTGATGAACTGCATTGCACTGAAATCCTATAGTGAGGCGCTCTGAAAGTTTATCAGCGAGTATCATTTGGCACATACGAATTGTCCGGGAACGGGCATTCTGTTCTGCTCACTTTTTTAGCAAGGCGTAAGTGGCTGCTCTTGATGGCCTGTGTCAGCCATACCATTCTGTTCATCCCTGGAAGTCTGCCCCAGGTCTGGCAGCCAGACGCTATGCAAGAGGTGACAGAACACTCCAGGCGATTGTGTAAGCGGCGCCTCTCGGATTGCAGGTGCGACAATCAAGCATGGAATGTCTCCTTGTAGAAAAAGCCTGTGTGAGTAGAAAAGCAAGACAGCCACGAGCAGCTTTGCTGTGTTTTCCCCTCCCTGATGCTGCCATTTGCCTTGAGCATAGAAAATCCTTTAAAAATGGCAATGAAACATGGGGTGACTTCAGAACTGTAGCCAGCAGCTCCATCATTCCATTCCAGACACAAGTCTAAGGTGGCCCCCACAGCCAGATCAGGATCATGGAGTGGTGGTAGGGGACCATGTACACTTGACCTCTCGCTGTGGTCCCACTTTGGACTGGAGTCCCTCCGCCTGCAGTGCGCATGGCCAAGGCAGATTCTGCGCAGCAATTCTCTGCTCAACCTTCTAGGCCCCCAGTCAGTCCCCCTCTGCCTGCTTTCCAGTCGGAAGGAAAGAGACAGCCACTTGCTGCTTCTTTAAGCTACACGATGGCTTGATCATGGTTCCCATGCATGGTGAGACCCAGGAGCTGAGCTACTTACCGAATTATTCCTGCAGCAAGTAGCTCTTCTCTGCTTGTAGGGGACACAGAAGGGATCTCCTCAGGAGCTGGCCTTACAGAAAAGGAGGCCGAAACAGATTAGTCCGTTCCCACTGAAGTCAATGGGAGCGAACTCTTGCATACACCACCCATGGCTTTAATCAAAGCATGGCTCGAGAGAGGCGCAGTTTCCCGTCCCGGAGTCGCTGGGAAGGACCCAGCCATACTGGGGCCTCACTGAGCTGAATAGCTTCTCCGAGAGAAGAAGGTGCTGCTGGGTGGGCTGCAACACAGGTTAGGGGCCTCTCCCTTCCTCTGGATTTTCCCTGTTCTCCCTCAGCCAAACAACTATGGATAACCATCTGTGGGAGAGAAGACCAGGCAGAACAAGGCATCCAGCTGGCCTCTGTCTCCTTTCCCTCTAGGGAGTGAGTCCTGGCTCTAGGCTTTCGAGGGCCCTGGGGAAGCTAGCCTAAATTGTATTAGGCATTCTTCCTGATGATCTTGGCCATGGGTCCTCAAACTATGGCTGGCGGGCTGGATCTGGCCTGCCATAGCTCGCCACGCTTGCGTGCGCACATGCGCGTGCACTGTGAGGTGCTGGCTTGTTCACAAAGAGATCGTTTTGGACTCGCCTGGAGAAAAGGATGTCCTTGGGAGCCTTGCGGGGAGATCCTGTTCTCTGAGCGAGACCAAAACGATCTCCTTGTGAGCAAGCTGGCCCCAGGCGCCGTCTTGCTTGCAAGGAGATCGTTTTGGACTCGTTGGGAGAAAATGATCTCTGTGCATGCGTGCCCCTGCCTTTGTGCGCATGCACACGCATGCCCCTCACCCCCACACCCCCTGCCCGCACTGCCTTGGCAGCCCGTGCCCATCTCTGGCACCTTTCAACTGGCCCCCTATTCAAAAAGTTTGAGGACCCCTGATCTTGAGAAACAAAGAATATATTTGATTTTACATTTAATTACTGCAGTGAGGATTGTATTTGCTTAACATTGGAGGAATGAAGAACCACTGTCTGAAGAACTGATTCTAAAAAAGATTCTGGACTGTGCAGAAATGGACAGATTGACTTTGAAGGAGAAGGAAGATACATACTTCTATCAAACCTGGAACTTTTTCTATCATTGGTTAGAGAAATGGTTATATATAGAGCTGAAATATTTATTAATTGTAATAAGAATAAGGTATTAACCCAGTATGGCTGATGCATTGGGAATAATTGTTGTTTTAGTTTAATTTAGTAGAGAAAATAATAAAAATTGAAACCAAAAAAGAAATAGTTAATCATCAAAGAAAACTAAAAGAAACAACTCTTCTAAGCAGCAACAGTGACTCTGAGAATATATTTTTGATAAATAGTTCAAATATTCAGCACTGCACTAAAATTTTAAAAATGGACTTGCATAATATGCAAATGTTATGTGCTCCTAATACATTTTTAACTATAATCCTAAATATTTTTTACGCAGAAGTCGCTTCTGTGGAGTTTAATGACACGTAATGCCTGGTAAGTGTAGAGAATTGCACCCTAATCCTGCACGCCTACCCAGACGTAACCCCATTAAACACAGCAGGGCGGGCGCCCAAGCAAGCATGGATGTTGTCATGTGTCCAGTAACAATGAGCCGGGTGCACTACAGAAGGAACAATGCGTTTAATGGAGGAACTGAAATGAGCTGCTAGAGAGAAATGAGAGCTAGTTCCCTTGACTTATGAATTGCCTGTGAATAAATGCATTACTAACACTGGAAAAAGAAGTGGCTATAAACACATTATTTGCCAGTATACTTTATCAGTTCCTAGAAAACCATTCTTCCACGTACAGCTGGATCTCCCAAAATACAGCAAATACCTCTTGTCAGAGCTTTTAGTCCTCACTCTTTTGGGAAGACCCACACCTCTCTTCAATTTGGCCTTTTACGTGGAGAAGCAATGTTGTTAATGTATTGCTTAGTACTGTAATTTGCTTTTATTGCTTTTATGGGTTGATGCATTGTATCATTCTTGTATGAAACCTTGGTGATGTTTTTGGAAAGGCTGTATATAAACATAGGTAACTAAATACTGTGCTGTTAAGTGGAAGCTGAATTACTCCTCCTGCACCCCCTAACTCAAACCTTTCTGCTGGCTTTGAGGTTGTGCTATCTGTGTGCACACCTGACTGGATGGATCAGTAGACTTCATAAGATCAACCCTGTTTGTCTGGCGCATGTTCCAGTTATGTTGTATAGGGGAATATTGTGTGTTATGCTTCTCCTGCTGCATTCTCCTCCACTGCCCTAGTCCATTAAAGAAAGAAAAGAGATGGGAAGAAAAGGAAAAAGAGTCCTACACAAAAAATATAACAGAAGTTTGTCACTTGGCCCACAGTTTAATCAGTGTTTTGCACCAACTGCAACTGACATACCGTATTTTTCGCTCTATAAGACGCATCTGACTATAAGACGCACCTAGTATTTAAGAGGAGGAAAACAAGAAAACAAATATTCTGAATCAAATGGGCACATAATCACGGGCACATTCCCCATCACTTCCCCATGGGCTGCACATCTGACAGACTTACTGCACGCACATATTCGCTCTATAAGATGCACAGACATTTCCCCTTACTTTTGAGGGGGAAAATAGTGAGTCATATAGAGCAAAAAATATGGTACCTCTTGGTACACAAAGCAGCAGTGGGTACCATATTAGCATATTACACTGCTCTTTTGTGGGACAGGTAAATAAAATCAACGTTGCAACATCACATGGGCAATGCCTAAAGCTCTACAGTGGAACCTCGGCTCAGAAACGCCTCAGTTCATGACCAAATTGGGTCGCAAACAGAAATTTCATAAAAATGAAATGTTGCCGCAGGTCTCAAGCTCTGCATTGGGTGACGATTGCGAGGGCATCCGCCTTCCCTGCATGGGCACGATCGCGGTCGTGCTGGGGCGGAGATTGCCGCGATTGCGCCTGTGTTCCCAGTCCCACCACGCCTGCGCCCGCCTCCCCTCCACGTGCCCAGACCCGCACGCGCCTTCCCTGCATGCCCGCATCCCCCAGTGTGCCCGTGCCCATGGCAACTCCCCCCTGCACCACAATCGCACCCATCTCCCCCCACCCCTCCTCACAATCGCTGGGCGAGGGGAGATGGCCGCAATCTTTGTTCTTTCTCACTTTGCTTCACATTTTTGTGTGTAAAAAAAATAGTTGCAGAACGGATTAACCTTATTTACATTGACCCTTATCAGGAAATTTGACTTGGTTCATGACCAATTTGGGTCACGACCAGAGTCCTGGAACGGATTAAGTTTGTGAGTCAAGATACCACTGTACATTGAACTGCTGCAATTTCATAAACAATGGCTGGAAGTGCTCAAAAATGAGCTGTCAGACCTCCGTCAACAATCGACCAAGAATAAGAATTGCATGGCTGAGAGGCATGTGATGTGCATGAGGTGATCGCGTCTGTATTTGAGGCACTTTCCTCGGCCCAGTGAAGACGCCATTATGGATTACAAAGTTACATGGTGTTCCGGAAGCGCCCTCTGCTGGACACCTGTATCCACAAAGGCTGAACTTGTTCTTCTTCAGAAGAACCAGAGTTCACTAATGAGTAAAAAGCAAACAAATATAACTCAGGTGAGATCAGAGGTACATATAGCATTGTTAGCAATTCTAGCAGGAGTGTGAAGGTTGTTTCCCAGGGAGGAGTTATCCCTGAAAAAGCTCTCTGAGAATCATACTGTCCAGATCTTCTGGAGCAAAGTGAACACGCGTGCCCATATCTTGCCACGTCTTGCTGGGCAAGCCAAGTCCATCTCCTTCTCACTTAATACAGTCTCTGCCAATCTATAGCAACTTCCCCTGCTTAGGATGGTTGCTAATAGGTTTGGAAGTCAAACATGGTTGTTGTTGTTGTTGTTGTTAGTCGCGAAATCATGTCTAACCCTTTGAGACCCCATTGGACAACATTCTCCCAGGCTTTCCTGTCCTCCACCATCCCCCAGAGTCCACTTAAGCTCACGCCAACTGCTTCAGTGACTCCATCCAGCCACCTCATCCTCTGCCGTCCCCTTCTTCTTTTGCCATCTATTGTTCCCAGCATTAGGCTCTTCTCCAGTGAGTCTTTCCTTCTCATTAGGTGGCCAAAGTATTTGAGTTTCATCTTCAGTATCAGGCCTTCTAAAGAGCAGTCAGGGTTGATCTCCTCTAGGACTGACCGGTTTGATCTCCTTGCAGTCCAAGGAACTTGCAGGAGTCTCCTCCAGCACCACAATTCAAAGGCCTCAATTCTTCGGCACTCAGCCTTCCTTCTGGTCCAACTTTCACAGCCATACATTGCAACAGGGAAAACCATAGCATTGACTATACGCACTTTCGTTGGCAGGGTGATGTCTCTCCTTTTTAGTATGCTGTCTAGATTTGCCATAGCTTCCCTCCCCAGGAGCAAGCATCTTTTAATTTCTTGGCTGCAGTCCCCATCTGCAGTGATCTTGGAGCCCAGAAAAATAAAATCTGTCACTACCTCCATTTCTTCCCCATCTATCTGCCAGGATGCAATTTGATCTATAGTCCCTCTCCCTCTTTGAAATCCTGACTGTACTTCTGGTACTTCTCAGTCCACTTACTGCTGGAGCCTAGCTTATAGGATTTTGAGCATCACTTTGCTAGCATGTGAAATGAGTGCAATGGTGTGGTAGTTTTTACATTCTTTGGCATTGCCCTTCTTTGGGATTGGAATGTAAACTGACCTTTTCCAGTCCTGTGGCAACTGTTGAGTTTTCCAAATTTGCTGGCATATTGAGTGTAGCACTTTAACTGCATCATCTTTCAGGATTTTGAATAGCTCAGCTGGAATAGTGTCACCTCCACTAGCTTTGTTGTTGCTCAGACTTCCTAAGGCCCATTTGACTTCGCATTCCAGGGTGTCTGGCTCGAGGTCAGTGACCACCCCGTCGTGGTAATCAGGGACGTTAAGCTCTTTCTTGTATAGTTCTTCTGTGTAATCTTGCCACCTCTTCTTGATCTCTTCTGCCTCTGTTAGATCCCTGCTATTTTGGTCCTTTATCATGCTCATCTTTGCATGAAATGTTCCCTTCATATCTCCAATTTTCTTGAAGAGATCTCTGGTCCTCCCTATTCTATTGTTTCCTTCTATTTCTTTGCACTGTTCATTTAGGAAGGCATTCTTATCTCTTCTAGCTATTTTCTGGAATTCTGCATTCAATTGGGTGTGGATAATGAAACAGCTGATGGAAGGAACACTGATGCGTTGGAAACATGGTGCTGCAGGAGAGTTTTGCAAATACCCTGGACTGACACAAAGTGGGCCCTAGATCGAATCAAGCCAGAACTTTCTGGGGAAGCAAAAAGGATGCAACTGAAGCTGTTGTACATTGTGCATGGCATGAGAAGCCGGGACTCACTGCGGAGGACAATCATGCTAGGAAAAGTCAAGGCAGAAGAGGAGGCGGACCACTATGAGATGCATCCATTCCATTAAGGAAGCTACAGCTGTGAGCCTGCAGGGTGTCAAGGAGGCCTTCCATCATAGGCCTGTCATAACTTGGAGATACCTCGATGGCACACGATCACAAATGTTTTTCAGCATGTGTGCACACGTGCGTGCACACACACACTGAATATATCTTCATGGCTTTCACTTTTCTTGTTTCCCCAAGCTGCCTTATTTTTTTTTTTTTAAAGGGGGGTATTTCTTTTAAACAAGGAACTGAAGGAATCTCTTTCAAAAGGGTTTCTTTGCTTATATACAATATTATAGTTAAACACCTCTGATTTTATTACTTACTCAAATATTTCCAAGCATTGTCACCAGTAAGGAAACATCAGCATTCACATTCTTGACATGATTAAAAATATGAGCTGCGATCCATGATGGCCTTAGTTCTATATATCAAACACCTGTTTACCTGAGAGTAAGTTCCATTACCCCTGAATGGGAATGAATTGTTCATAGGCCTGTAGAGAACAGCTGTATATCTATATACTGCAGTTCTCTACAGGCTATCTGTATATAGTATATCTGTTTTTAGACCACAAACACAGTACTATTCTATTACTGGCAAATTTGTATGTCAGGTGGATCATGTGTAGTCGACCCTTCACTTTCATGGGGGGGAGGGGCTCAAGACACCTGTGAAAGTGGAAAAAGCACAAGTTGCTCAATTCTCCCCTCCACCACCAAACTCACCAGGGCTCCTCTTCACAGCAAGGAAAGGCCAGAGATTTCCCTCTCCAGATGGGCAGGGCAGGAAGGCCTGCTGCTGAGGCCTCCCTCTCTCCCCTCTCTCTATGGTGATGGCAATTTTCTGCAGTATTTTTGTAAATTAATAGGCTTTATTGCAGCTTATCTATAAAGCACAGGTTGTTTGTAACTTGGGCATTAATAACCTGGCCACTCAGTTTGTATTTCTAAACAGAAGGGAGGGTCCATTACCCATCCTGCAATAGTAAAGACTGCATGTCCTGAACGCCATTGCAAAGGAGAGAAAGAGAGCTTCCTTTCTAACTCCGTGAAATTTATACCATTTCACTCTGAACATGTGACTTATGGGAAAGATGTTTCCCAATTGTTAATTGTAGGAATAGGACTTGATTGCTTCTTGATGGCCTTACCTATCCTCTGTTGAAGAAACTATTATTATTTTCCTTTAAGTGCTACGGCCTACAGATAAGGTAATTTTCAGGTATCTCAAGACAATGGTGAAGGAGACACAGAATGACTTCTGGATGGGCATACCTCAGCCGTATCCTTCTGGTGTGCAGGACACATACCAAGTGATAAGGGAGGCTGAGGTAATGAGAAACGCCAAGTAACAAGCATAGTTTTAACTGATAAAGGTAGGAGCATCAGCAAATTTTAATTGGTAGAAATATTTGCAAACAGGTGTATTAACACCTGTACTGCAGCAAATCATAGCCAATCAAAGTAGAGTGTCTGACAGTCTTTGAGTGGGAAGGTATATAAAAGATAGGTGAAGTCTGAAGGGGCCTCCTGTAGGGAGCCCTTTATTTTGCAAAATAAAACTTTTTTTTTTCTACCCTTACTCCCTTGTTGTGTGCAACTGGACTGGCACACCAAAGCAGAGCCTCATTGTAGCAAACAATGGGTCATCCACCCTGTAGGGTTGTTTTGCCTAATCTCGTTAAGGGAGGAAATGCCTGACTTTTTGTTTGCAAGAATTCCAGCATTCATGTCTTACACCTGCTAGGTCCTTCTTCCCTAATTCAAGCCTCCCAACATGTATATATCGATACACACACACACAACTCCCCGCATTGGTAGCTTGATATTCAGAGAATGTTGGCCATTTGGAGAACATGGGGCTACCACTTTCCAAACTGGTGCTTCGCCAAGGTGTGCTTGTGGAGGCTCTGGATCCTCCTTGCATGTCTTTTCATCCATAGAAACATAGAGATCACTGCAGCAAAAGGGCAGAGCTGCACAATGCTGGTAACTGGGTCGAGCAATTGTGCTCAAATCCCTTCAGGGTTTGGACTCCAGCCCCAGAGAGTCCCACCAGTTCTTGTCTCCTGCTTGCCTTCTAGAGGCTGCAATGCTTTTTATCTCGATTGTCATGCTGGACTTCCAACCCTGCTTTTTCTTCTAAATCTTTTATTATGTCAAATTCTTTCAGTAAGTTGGGTGAGGAGGGGCACAAACTGCAGTTGTGTCCTGGAGCCTTGCTTCTCCTCGGTACAGCAGCATGAGGACTGGAACCCTGCCTTCCCACACCCATACTGGATTTTTTTCTTTTTTTTAAGAAATTTTATTAAAATTGTAAACCATATTAAAAACATCAATCATCACTTACATTGGATTTACTGGGTCAACCCCCTGCTACATATTTTTTTAACATTCTAGAATCATATTCAAATCAGTTTATAATAACTTGAAAACATCTCTAAATTTACGCCAAGTCCCATTTCTCCAGCCAATTATAGAAAAAATCCCAAGTTTGATAGAAGTCAGTGTCTTCTTTCTCCTTCAGTGATAAAGTCAATCAATCCATTTCTGCGCAGTCCAGAATCTTTCTTAAAATCAGTTCATCGGTGGGTAGTTCCTCTTTTCCAGTATAGAGCAAATGCAATCCTCACCACTGTGATTAAGTGTAACATCAAATACATTTCCTGTCGGTTAATATCTTCGGGTATGATGCCTAACAAGAAAACTTCAGGTTTAAAAGCAAAGGGTTTTTGTAGTATTTCCTCCAGCCATTTATGTATTTTAATCCAATACTTTTTCACATTGTCACAGGTCCACCACATATGATAAAAAGTACCCACTTTATGTTTACATTTCCAACATCTATTTGACATATTTGGAAACATCTTAGCTAATTGACTTGGCGACAAATCCCATCGATAGAACATTTTATATAAATTTTCTTTATACGAAGTTGCTAATGTTACCTTAATATTTCTCTCCCATAGTTTTTGCCACTTTTATAGTTCAACATTATATCCCAAGTTTTGTGCCCATGTTATCATAGTTTCCTTAACCTGTTCCCCTTCCATTTTCCTGTCAAGTAAAAAATCATATAATCTTTTAATCATTTTCTCATCTGTTTTGAGCATCACTTGATCAAACACTGTTAAGTCTTTGTAAAACCCCCATGCTTTACAATGTTTAGCATACCTCGATTGCATCTGTACCTTCTACCACCAGGAGATATTAAGTCCCTGTTCTTACATTTCTTGATCTAGTTTCAGGCCACCGTCCTTATCCAAGATATCGTCCTATCTTATGATCCCTTCAAAGTTCAATGCATTTGGATATACAAGAGCTTCCATAGGTGAAAGCCATCTTGGTAGTTTATTATACATTTTTGACTTTAGTTTTTCCCACACCGATAATACAACATCCAATCAGGAAGACCAAAACCTCCATTCTTTTTGGCTTCCTGAAGCATTTTTAATTTAATCCTTGGTTTCTTTTTTCTCCAGATAAATCTTGAAATTTGAAAGTGTACGTCATCAAAGAATTTTTTATCAATTTTTATGGGAATCATTTGGAACAAAAACAAAAGTTTAGGTAATATGTTCATTTTAACGTGTGCTATTCTTCCCATCAAAGATGATTGTAAATTGGCCCATTTTTCCAGATCTCCTTTAATATCCTTCAATAATTTATCATAATTATCTTCCTTCAAAGTAGTACATTTTGCTGTAAGACTGATTCCCAAATACTTAACCTTTTTAACAATCTTCAAATCTACTTGTTCCAGGAGTCTCTTTTTTTTTTTTTGGTCCTGCATAAAGTTTTTAACTAACAATTTCTTTTTTTCTCTATTTATTTTCATTCCCGTAACTTCATCATATTCTTCAATCTGTTGTAAAAGTTTAGGCATTGTTACAGAAGGTTCCTTCTTTATGAAGACCAAATAATCTGCGAATGCTTGCAATTTATAACTTTCGTCCCTAATTCTAGTACCTTTAATGTCCTCATCATCCCTGACACTTCTATTCAATACCTCTAGATCAAAATAAACAACAGGGGTGACAACGGACATCCTTGTCTTGTGCCCTTTTGGATCTCTACAGGGTTTAATTAAATCCTGGCTCACTGTCTTTGATAAATACTTGATATCGTATTCATAAATTTTTCACCAAACTCCATTTGCGTCATCTATTGCTTCATACATTGCCAATTAACATTATCAAAGGCTTTTTGAGCGTCCATAAACAGTAAAGCCATTGGTTTTTCGGTATGTATCTCATAATATTCTAAGATATCCAAGATAGTTCTCAGGTTATTCTTCATTTGTCTTTTGGTCTGGATGAGTAAAGTCTATTAGGAACTTCTTTAGTCTTTCTGCCAGTATTGAGGCAAAAATTTTGTAATCCACATTTAGTAATGATATACGTCTGTAGTTTTGAATCTGTGTCACATCCATATCTTCTTTTGGTATTAGTGTGATTTTTGCCTCTTTCGAAGTAGTTGATATTTTAGCATTTAACAATGCCTCATTACATATATCTTTTAAAAATGTAGCAAAGATTGCTTCAAAGGATTTGTAAAACTCAGCTGGCAGTCCATCCGGGCCAGGGGTTTTATCATCCTTTTGTCGCTTAATTGCCTCTATTGCTTCCGTAATTGTTACTTCTTGATTCAATACTTTTTGATATTTTTCTGGTAGTTTTGGTAATTCTCCCTTTCGAATGTATTCTTTTACTTCCTTGATTGAAATCCCCTCCTTCTGATATAACTTTGTGAAAAAGTCTTCCGCTATTTTCCTAATTGGTGCACCTTGTAAATGTACTCATCCTTCTCCATCTTTCAATTCCAAAATCGGTCTCTTCTCTTTTTCTTTCTTTACTGTATATGCTAACCATCTCCCTGGTTTATTAGCATTTTTGAAGAAGTTCTGTTTGGTCAACTTCATTTGTTCAGTAAGTTCATTTGTGTCCAAGAGATTTAATTTGTGCTTTAAAATATTCATTTGAGCCTTAAGGCTTTTTTTTTGATGGATCTTTCTGCAGCTCTTGTTCCCGTTTCATCAACTCCTCTACTATTACTGCTCGCTCTTGTTTTTTCTTTTTATTTATTTGCGCTGAGTATGTTATTATCACTCCCCTGGCATAGGCTTTAGCTGTATCCCAGACAATACTTAAAGACGTTTCTTCTGTTTTGTTTATTTGAAAGAATACTTGCATTTCTTTATCATTTCTGTAAATTTTTTATCTTTTAACGCTATGTCCAGACTCCATCTGGGCGTCCTTATGGTTCCTTTTAGTGATAAAGATACAGGGTTATGGTCTGCCCAGACATTTGCCTCTATTTCAGCTTCTATCAGATCTGGTACTAAGTCTGGAGTTATCCAAACCATATCAATTCTAGACCACGACCGATGCCTGTTTGAATAAAGAGTATTTAACAGAAGATGGGTTTTTGTGCCTCCAAGCATCTATCAATCTAAATTCTTCAAGCATGTTAGAACAAGACTTTGAGAGTACCCTCCTACCCTTTTTTCCTTTTCTGATATTCTTATAGTCCATTTCCTTATCCACAATTGCGTTAAAATCTCCTATTACACACATAGTCTGGTAATCCACTTGTAGAAGTAACGTGTAGTTTTTGGTAAACAGTTTCCTGATGGTCGTTTGGTGCGTATATTGCCACTAAGAGTACCTTTATAGTTTGATTATAATTTCAACTATCAGGATCCTACCATCCTCATCAGCAAGAATATATTTAAGGTCCAGTTTTTCCTTAACATACAGTGCTAAACCTCTTTTCTTTTGAGAAGTAGAAGATACAAACAATTTTCCGAGCTTTAGACATTCCAGAAGTTTAATACTTTGTTTCTTAGTATGTGTTTCTTGTAGACAAATTATATCTAATTTTCATTTTTGAAGTTGAGCAAAAACCCTTCTTCTCTTAGAAGGTCCATTCAGCCCATTAACGTTTAAGGAGAGCAACTCAATTTTCCCTTCCCTTTTAGAAGCCATATTTAAGAGAAAGTATATATATATATATATGTGTGTGTGTGTGTGTGTGTGTGTGTATGCCTACTTATTTTTCGCATTTACAGTTCTACCTTTTCTCTTCTCCTTTGGATCCAAGTATTGTACTTCTTGCTGTAAATCAACATTCGCTATTTCTCCTTCCTCAGACATACTGGATTTTCTGATCTGCATCACGGTCACTGTTGTTCTGCACATTTATCCGAAAAAGCTTCTGCTGTCACCTGTTCTCGGATCAGTCCGTTCACACTCCATCTCAGTCTCCGGGTGTCTGGTGCTGTGGCATTTCCATCCACTGACAACCTCCCAATCCCCAGTGGCTTTTTGTGGGGTTCCCCACAAAATGATTACTTCACACAGCCAGGATGTGGAAAACAAACAACATCATGAAGTTCCAATCCCCCAGACTCAGATCCAATCCCCCTTCTGTATCCTCTCACAGCCACTGCAGAAAGAACTGCACCAGCTGCTCTTGGACGGAGGGAGAAGAGCCATCAGCAAAAATGCAGATTGGGAGAAGTGGAGAGGCAAAGGCTGGATGAGCTGGTGGCTTCTGGTTCCTCTCTGTGACTTGCGACTTGCAAAATGAAGTATGACTATGTTTTGAATATTCAGCAAGTGTGGCTGAAGATTTTGCATACTGTAGCACTAATGTTTCTGTGGTCCTTTGTGAAACAAGCCATGTCACCTCACACCTCACTTCTCACTTCCACTGGGTTATTCAAAATCCCTGGGCAACTTTATAATTTATGTATTATTTACTTAAAGCTTTTATATACCATCCTTCACTAAAAAGTCCCAGGATGGTAATAACAACTAAATAAAAGTACAGCATCAGAGGAGAAAATTGAAATAAATTCCCATCTTAAAACACTTTGTCACTCAAAATATTGGGCAAATAAGAAGGTTTTGGCCTGGTGCTGGAACGAGAAAAGTGTCGGTGCCAGGCACACCTCTCGAGAGCATGTACCATAACCGGGGCGCCACCGCAGAGAAGGCCCTGCTCCAGGTAGCCACTCTCCAGATCTCCTTCAAAGAGGGCTCCCGAAGAAGGACTTCCGCCCCAGACCTTAGTTGGTGGGCAGGTATGTATGGAACGAGGCGTTCCTTCAAATATATATATTCTTTTTGTATTCTATACATGTTCAGAAAATAGTAAAAATAATAATTAAAAAACATTTCACTGGGTTAATGTCTACCATCAATTGCAAGGCTGAAACTAGAATGGAAAAATCAACATTTTTGCGAACTGTGTAAAGTTATACCCCAACTTTCTGCCAAAATAGCACTCAAGGCAGCTCAGAATAAAAAAATGTAGGTTGTCTGCATCAGACCGAACTTGCATAAGTTTGCAGTCTTCCTTTCAAAAGCTAACACGGCATCTGCCCGAGGCAGCACACTCAAGTGATACTTTCTAAAAATGGCAAGCTGAACTCTAAAACATCACAATAGCCAGTTTCTCTCTCACACACCTGGTTGCCTCCAGTAGACCTTTCCAAATGTCTACAAATTTCAGAAATACCACCTTTATCTGATTAATACCAATAAGAAAAGTGGAAACTAGCAATAAATATGATTAGATTTTCTAATATTCCAGCAGAAGCTTCATGATCCTGGTTTCCATCTTTACTTGCTGCACACAAGGACCAAACTTCAGCATCATGACCCTTTCTTCTGCAATGCTTCCCCACTTAGTTTTCTGGATGGGCAATTTTCCAGTGTTCTATTGTCGCAGTTCAAATAGAGCTGCTGAGTCTTTTTGTGTGTCCAGTACGGGTCAATCACAAAAGTCATGGCGCTCATTCCTATGAACACAACAGCAAAGTGTAACAGTCCCAAGTTCTGAAGCACAGCATTCCAATTGGAAATGCAAACCCACCACATGTGGTACAGAAGAATCATGCGGCAGTGAGACATGTGGATCCTTATGTATTGGTTCACTTTCCAAAACAAAGTGTTCGCCCGGCCAACCTGCAAAAGAAGAAGATTGTGTTAAAACTCCCATGAAATGCAGGGCATACTCACAGTAGTTTGCATATGGAGCCTCCTTAGCACAGACTGACTACCCCGCTCACACTTATTCAGTTAGATTATGGCAGAGCAAATCCATGCTCACCAGACTTCCTGGGGATGACGTGCTTTGAGATCCGTGCAGGCCTTTGAAATATCCTAGTTCTAACTGTAACAGACACACCCGGGTTGAAAGGGAGTGACATTGGGCTCTGGCCAAGGCCTCAGTCAACACACCGAAATAACATTTGTTTTCAGAAGAACCTACTCTAAGAGTTCGCTATCAGAATACACATAATGAAAGAGCCTTTTCCTCATTCCTAACACACAGGAGTGGACTTCACGGAGATGTCAAAAAATAGTGCCTCCTGACTTGATCACAAGCAAGGGTCACTAAGGGGTAGGTGGGGATCCTGCCCACTGCCAGCACCCTTGCTACAGGCACCTGTCCCAGGGCTCAGCCACAGAACCGAACAGCATAGGAGGACTCCTAAGTTTATTCCTAACAGACAGCTGAGTTACAAGCTTACTGCAAGGAGCTGGCTGCAAGTAGAGGGACCTATGAACTTGACTTTTACCCAATAGTAGAAGTGCCATGCTTGACCAGACACCAAGTCAGTGTTTAATAAATCTGTGTAAGTCACATTACAACTACAGGCCTGAAAGTTTAAAAAAAGGATTTCCCCTTGTTTGTATCACTTGGATGTCTAATTAATTCTCCACTTCATATTCCAAGCCAGCATTGCTGAAGATATTTGCATTCTACAAATTTCCTCCTCTATTAAGAATGCTGTAAAATTCCTCAAGCTTTGCCATTTAGATATAAATAGGTCCCATTCAGCTAAGCTCAAAAAAACAGCAGCATGGATCCTAACATCATGTAAAGACCTTCACAGAAGCAGTTTCTCATCTACTCCTTCCCTGATCACCTGCTGTAGCTCACCCCATCTTTTTCAGGAGTGGGCCCAACTCTCTAGAGGATGTCAAGTGGCTGCAGGGAGAAGGAGAAGGGAAGCTTCCATGAAATCCAAGTTATCTTAGGATCCATGCCCATATCTCTAGAGAGGTCCTAGTTATGAGCTCAGAGTCCAAAACTGCAGCCTACATCATTTCAATGCAAGCAAAATCAATCTCTTCCTCTGTAATATAGTTCCGCAATCACTAAAGCACTTCTTGAAAGAGGAAGGTAAATGATCACTCATCTTTTCATTGTACATAGTCCTATTGTTTCTGTGCATCTAATCTCTGGTAAATTCCTGAAAAAGATGCCCAGACTGCTTGCAAACATCACCCTCTGATCAGAAAGTTCTTCTCTCTCTGAGAGAAGTGAGCAATTTCCAGCCCTCCAGGTATTACTGGACTGCAACTAGTCCACTAGTATTGCACAGTAGGACTAAAGAGAGATGCAGTCCACAAACACCTGGCAGCCTGCACCAAGAAGTTCACCCACACTCGGATCTGTGAGAAGCATCTACAGCGACCCAGTCTGTGCCAAGGCTCAATCCAAGAATGCATGACGTGTAGACAAGAGTCCCCTTCACAGCCCAAGAGCCCTTCCTTCATTACTCAGCCCCAAATACATCCCAATGCACTCAAATATCGCCTGAACTGTGTGATCCACGCCTGCGTTCCAGGCTTGAGGACTTTTACAACTGACACCAAGAACAGTCTTTGGATTACGGCTGTGGTGTCTGAGTTGGAACCAGTTCTTTGGTTCCTGGATTCAAAGTCAATAAAAATGTTTTGACTCAAACTCCTAAGAAATTTAAATTATAATATAAATAATGTTAAAATTTCCTATTTCACAGATTATAATTTGAATAACCTTTTCTTTAGGTTACATTTTCAGGATAAATTTTAATTTCATATGTTAGTGAAAGTGGCACCCATGACATAATGTTTTAATTTCAATTCATCTAAATTTTATATTGAAACAATACTTTAATCTCAAAAAAGAAGGGGGTTCGTAAAGAAAGATGTTCTATGCAGTCTTTTATATCCTATATAGTTTTTATATCCTATATACCTATTACTGTATAGCCTTTTGATAAAAATACAACCTGAATTGACTCATGTTTTCATTCTCTAAAATGTAATGTCACCCCCTGTTTGTAATTTCTTGAGTCAATAACATAAAATGCCACAATGGAATGGCTATAGCCTATTGACACAAATTTTAACAGGTTAGGCTTCTAAAAGGTGACCTGAAGATTCACCTTGTAATATGAGTGCTTTCAACCAATACAGGAAATAATTAATATATTCATTTCCTATATTGATATATAAATTGAGGAGTCAAATTTGGAATTGCAGGTACCACAAACTGAGGAGTGGAAGGTTTTATGCACCAACTCCACAGCCCTCACTTGGATGACCCATATTCATAAGCCAAGAGAGCCTTCAGTTTATTTGCTGCTTCAGAAAATAATCCCCTCCACCCCAAATTGTGATCTATAATCTGAAATAACATGAAAATAAAGCATAATCTTCCATAATCTCTGAATGTATAGGAAGAACAATCTCTTTTTCCCCTCTCCGTTATGTTGATCTTAGATTTCAAAGCCACAGCCTATGTCATTTCAAACACAATCAGCAGTGGGGGAATTTAGTGGTCATTCTGACATTGCTGAAGCACAACTAGCCATGCTGGCTGAGGCTGATTGGAACTGGAGTCCAACATCTGAAGGACACAAGATCCCCAGCCCTGCTTAAATGATAAGCATCTTCCGGAAGAACGACGAATGACGAATAATCTTTGGACTAGCCTTAAGGACTGAAGTTTACAAGGTTGATGAAGTAAGGACAGCTCTTTTACAAGCAGTGATTACAATCATGAAGAACTGAACTGCCATGCTGTTACGATGATTTATAAGACATCCTGTTCCTTTTTGTTCAACAGGCCAATCCGAAAGCACAGCACATTTGTCACAGAAACTCTGTCTGTTTAAACAGTGATGATGGAAACCAAACGTCTCCAAACAAAGCTAAAGGTTGCTGCCACACCCCAACCCTAACACGAATTATTGAGGCATTACATATTTTAATTATTATTTTCCTTAATTGGCAGGACCTATGGTAATTGGTAAGTAGAGGAACCTATGAACATAACTTTTACCCAATAGTGATCATTTAGTCTTTTAATAAGTCTACTGGGTTGTCGTGGTCTGAATCCAATGCCCGGTCCTACAGAAAATATCACTCCAGGAAGCTCTTCTCTTTTATAGAGAAGTGATGAATATCTGAATTCTCCAGATATTACAGAACTGTAACCATCCGAATCTTGCACCACTAGTATTGCAGAGTAAGACTAAAGAGAGATGCAGTCCACAAACACCTGGTTGCCTGCACCAAGAAGTTCACCCCCGCACTGCTGTGTGAGAAGCATCTGCAGTGACCCAGTCTGTGCCAAGGCTCAATCCAAGAATCCATGTCATTTAGACAAGAGTCCCCTTCACAGCCCAAGAGCCCTTCCTTCATTACTCAGCCCCAAATACATCCCAATGCACCCAAATATCGCCTGAACTGTGTTATCCATGCCCACGTTCCAGGCTTGAGGACTTGTACAACTGAAGCCAAGAACACTGTTTGTATGCCCCATATTCATAAGTCAAGAGAGCCTTCAGTTTCTTATTTGTCCCACCCAAATATCACTAAATATCACTAAAGTGCCTCATTCGGACGCCAGCCGTCATTGAAGCAAATGGCTCATTCCAGCCTCCAGGACATCTGGCCTGACTTGCTTGCAGGTGTTAGCCGTGGGCAGGGCAAAACAGTAGAGTTGTGCCGGTGACTTTCAGCTATCCCCCAAAACCAAGCTGCAGGCTCCACCATGGTCCTGCCCAGCTCAGCTTTAGTTAGGGCAACCTTGCTCAGAAGAGGCAATCACACCTTTGGAAACTGATTCTATAGTTGCCAATCCCTTCCAGATACTCACACATGTACATGCAGATGACATGGACTAACATGTCAATCTCAGTTCCCAGTGCTGCTTTTGTGTTACTGTGAACTGACATCGTCTTGCTTTCTTGTTTAATGTCCATTATATTGAACAATTAACAAACTTTACGTTTAAGTTACAAACAAAAAGGCAACCTTTGCTTTGTTCATTAATACCTCACCTTGAAAAGAATCCATGAAATGCAGCTGAAAGGTGTGATAACCTCAAGCAGCAGTCCCATCAAAGGTATATAATGTCCAGACTTGATGTTGGTTACCAGACCGATAAAACCACACAAGGAAAGAACATGGTGAGCAACTATGAATAAGTCAGATTTCCTGAAGAGAAGGGCTAGATTTTCAAACAAGAAGTAGCCAGATGATATTAGGCAGATGAACCAGCTCCAATCCTGCTGGGCATATACCTTGTCAGCTTGAAAAACGGGATCCAGGAGTAAGGCCCACAAGCCAGCCACAGAACTCTGAATGCCAAATACAGCACGCGTACAAATCAGACTCCAGAAGACTTTTTCTTTGGTAGGCAACAAGTGGTAAGTTACACTCACCCGCGAAGAGACCCAGCGTGTGAGAGAAAATATTCCCAGGTACAGAAGGAAGCCAGCTGTCACCAGTTTCAAACGAACTTCCCACAAAGCGTATTCCCAGGCAAATATGGATTGGGATGGTACCTCATCACTTTCAAGACTCATTGCCTCAGTCTATGTTGCAAACACTTTGTGAGAGGTTTTGGGGAAGTCTCCCTCACGTGTCAGGTCTATTTATGGTTTTTGAACTTTTGTCCTTAAATTGAGTGAAGACCGGATCTGCACTGCCCTCTGTAGAGAAAGACAACAAGATGTACTTTTTATTTTTTATTTATTAGATTTATATCCTACTCCTTTTTTAGAAACTCAAAGCAGTTTACCTCATTATCCTCCTCTTGCTCTCAGTCTTTTCCCCATAACAACATCCCTGTGAGTTAGGCTGGGTGGGGAGTCTGTGACAGGCTCCATGGCCAAGCAGGACTAGAACCCAGGTCACCTGAGCCCCAGTTCCACGCTCTTAACCAGTACACCGCACACAAAACTATACACGTATGTGTATGCACCACTTATCATTCATCTTACTAGTGGCTCTTACGTACAAGTCACACAAAGAGTTGATGCTTATGTCATCGAGTAGGTTCTTCTGTACCAGCTACCACCAGCTGGTACAGGAGCACAGCATCCTTTGGAAACAGAGGCTAACTACTGACTTTTGCTGACGTCTCCAGACTCACATATACCTACTATAACAACCTAGGCTGGGCTGCTGCTGGGGTGACTTGCTGTCCATGCACAAACCAGCCTCGGGAAAGTGGTCTGGGGTCACATGATGCGACAACCCATTGCGAGCAGCAACCCGTGAAGTGCAGCCAGGTTGGAGAAATCCCATCACTGATGGGCTCAGCACTCCCCGGGTTGCCAATGGCAGCAAGCCGTCGTTTATTCTGGCCATCAAAACCTGGATGAGGGACACCACCTTGGGTAAACTCCAATGGCAGCAGCTCACTTTGCAAAATTGGCCAAAAAAAAAAAAAGCAGAAGCAGCCCACCCTGCTGCCCTTCCTGATCTCCCCAGCTCCCGCCAGCTGCTCCCCAACTGGCATTTTGGAACGGCTGTAAGGATTTTTCTGGAATGAGCACAACCTGTGCACACACAGGTTTGCATTCTGTTATTTACTGTAGTCACATGTGTGCCACTGCAGAGGATCACAGTTGTGTACATGCAGGAAGCTTCAGCTGGAGCAACACCCTGTAGAACAATACCTGCTGATAAGGTGCAGCAGGAAGCAACCTTCACTTTGCCCCAGGCGGCCTCTAGAGATACATTTCCCTCTTTGGGTTTATCTTACTGGTGGTCACAGTATAAGCTGTCAAGAGAAATAGAAGGAGGATGTCTTTCCTTGTCAAAAAAAAAAAAAGAGGAGTGCTGTGATTCCCCCCGCCCCCCGTGCAAGATACTCAACTGCTCCCCTCTCACCCTGAGTTCTCAGCATCATGCACATTATACTCTGACCTGAAGAAAATGCTGCTGGAGAAAATGCGTGTTTCCTTTCTGCCTTCCCTTGCGGAAGGCACTCAAAAAAGAATGGGAAAATCTAAGCTTTAGATAGGGAAGGGGGTTGTTTTGAGAGGGGCTTATTCAGCCATTATGTGCCAGTGTGGTGGACCAGTTAAGAGTGTGGATCTGGGACTCAGCACATCCGGGTCTGAGTCCCCACTGAGTCATGGAGCGCACTGGGTGATTTTGGGCCAGTCACAGGCTCTCAGTCCAACCAACCAAACAGAGCTATTGTTGCTGTAAGGCTAAGGCTGTGAGAAGGAATAGAGTATGGATGTAAGTGGCCTTGAGTTCCTTGAAAGGAAAAAAAAGAAAGATGGAGTTGGAATAAATAGATAAAGGATAACTGAAACCACAATAGTCAGGCCATTTTCTCAATCTCTGAAATGAAGCAAGCATAAAAGGCAAAACTGCCACATGAGTCAAAAGCGACTCCCCACTGCAGTGGGGCAGGTGGGGGAATTTGCCCCGCCGTAGTATCTGGAGAGCAGAGCAGGAGGGCAAGAGCAAGCTACTCCTGGCCGGCGTGATCACCCCGATGGACCCCACCGAATGCGTGCAGAAACGGCAACCTCCTAAGCTCATGCCGGGGCGATGCGTGACCCGCGAGCCCACCGCCCTGCCGCCCTTCTCACAAACGCGGCGCCCTCGGCAACGGGGTAACAGCGTGACGGCCCTCTGAGCTCTGTGGCAGCTAACGCAGAGCGATCCCTGCATTAACTTGGGCATAGTTTCCACAGGCTCACCCGTTCTATAGCTCATCCATGATGAAGCACTTCAGCTCTGCTCTCGCTTTCTCCTGAGGAAGTTCAAATGCAGCCCCTCTCCGATTGCAAGCAAGCCCTCCCGACTTCGGGGTTTTGCCCTCACTGCGGGAGGGAGTTCATGACAGGGTCACAGCCTCAGACTTCGAGATACACGTCGAAAATCGGTGCTCATCTGCGCACCAAGGACCTGAGCCCACCTAGCCGGTACGCACTTAGTTCACTTCCCCGCAAACAGTCCCCCAGAACTTCAAAAAATAACTCCCATTAGGAGTCCGCACGCCGAAACAGCCGCTAGCCGTAACTGTCACGTATACCCTCCTCCCCCTTTGTTTTCTTAGCTTGGAAACGATTAGCCAGCGGAAGGGCTGCTATCCAAAAGTGGTGACTCGCTTTTTCTTCCTCGTTCCTCCCACCCCCGCGCCTTTCCTTGTTTTGGCTGCAAGGAATACAGCTGAATGCACGGGAGATGCAAATCGCTAATCGCCCTACCTATTCCAGTTGTTGGTGGGTGGGGACACACATGCCAAAAGTTGGTAATAAATTATCATCTAGATTAGTATTATTATTACCACCACCACTACCCTACTACTGGCTACTCACTAGCTACGTTTCTTCGCGAAAACAGGCCTCAACAGTCGCCTTTGTTGTTGCTCCTCGCATGAGTTCAAGGCCTCTCCTGATCCGCCACCTACCCGACTCAGCCGGGTCGACAAACCTCCTCACCACGGCGCTTCCATTTGCAAAGCTGCCGGCTGCATCCGCTTCAGGAAAGAGGCGCACGAGGGCGCGCACAAACGCCGAAGCAGCCTTGCAAACTGCTGCCGCCGCCGCCCGCCGCCGGCGCGGGTTGGAGCACACCATTTTGCTCCTCTGGCGGGGGAGAAGTAAGACAGGATCAAACCAGTCGGGTTGCAGGGGAACCCCTTTTAGTATATCCTACTTCAAATCGGTTGCGGCCTTTTCGACGCGACTTGCAACAGAGACATAAACAAAATAGCTGGGATGCGCGCTTGTCG
Organism: Varanus salvator macromaculatus; assembly: GCA_023646645.1. Classification (NCBI taxonomy): domain Eukaryota; kingdom Metazoa; phylum Chordata; class Lepidosauria; order Squamata; family Varanidae; genus Varanus; species Varanus salvator. Next base: position 6,840,430 of record JAIXND010000779.1, on the reverse strand, counting down.
GTCGCAAAGGAACTCTCCTCCGCAGGGTCCTGCGCGCGATAGACTTGCCTGCTATTAGCGGTTGAAGGGGAACGAACCTTGACTCAGGCTCACGTGACGCATTCCGCCTGCGAGGCCCGCGGGCTCTAGGCAGGCGCGGGGAGCTCGTGCAGGACTTCGTGGGAGCACATTCCGCTGCGTGCTGTTGGCTGAATTCCAAATAAGCGTGCCTAGGATTTGCACGGCCGTGATCCCATGCACTCCTACTTGGAAGCAAGCGCCATCGAATACCATGGGGCTTTTTTCTGAGTCAACAACAACGGCAGGACTGCTACCCGATCCTATGCACCATGACATTGTTACAGTGTAACCTGTAGATCACCCAGAGACCACTCAAAACGCCCAATTAGTCAAAAGTAAAATGCTTTATTTTTCAGCCGGCGTCTGCATGAGGCAGCAATCCTGCCTCGTACATGCATGCAGCAGCCAATTAACGTTACTATCAGCCGTTTTATACCTCGCGTAATTTACAGCGTCTTGGAATAAATGTCTGTGGATACAATTGTTTTTGTTGGTTGAGTTATAAGCCTAGAGACTGCCAGGGACAGTTCACTATCTGCCCCCTAGTCATATCTTTGTGGATTCGCAGTTTTTCCCTGGGAGAATGCTTGATAAGCATATGCTGGGCCTCCTGTGGTGATCAGGAGGCTTCTTCAAAGGCTGCTCAGAGCAAAGGCTGCTTATGTATTTGTCTTTTTAACCTTGGGGCATATCCACCCTAGTCTCTGGAACAGAAATGAACTGTTAAGGTATTCAAGGGTTTATACAAAGGAAAGAACTAAAATTATTATGCCTACTGATATTAGCTAGATTATAACTATCACTAGAGCCAATACATTTCTATCACACTGTCACATTCCCCAGTTTTTTTTTTTTAAAAGAGCATGAATTACATCAGAAATTCATTCGGGCAGAGTGGGGCATATTTGCTGACTTCCATCTTTTTGGCAGCACCAAGTTCTCTTGCACTCACAGTGTGCATTCCAGGCTGCACCGTTTGGCACTTACCGGCCCCATTTGTGTGAACAATGCATAGCAGGCAGCATCCACATGTAGTTACCCATCCAGCTGCAGGCAGGACCTTTCCAGCTTAGCAAAGACAAAACTACATGCTAGCTACCACACCAAACTCTCTCTCACACACAGGGACCTATTTCCGCTTGTGCCAATTGGCTGTTGCTCTTTTGGGTGCTGTAGAGATGTTGTCAGCTCACCACCACCAAACTAGACCACTATGCCTCAGTGGTCCTTGCCTGTAGTGGCCTTACATGGAGATTGTTCTGCCCAGGGACCTATGGAGTCCTTTTAAGCCAAACATGATTTTTTTTTTTGGTTGAGCTGGGATGGCAGTGCCTGGTCTTTGGCGGGAATACAGACATATAACATGTTCCAGGTGCAAGAAATCCATGCTGGGTTTTCACCAGCGCTACCAAAGCATAAACATTCTATTACACAACAAGGCAATATTCTAAAATGGAAAACAGAGAAATTAGGAAATCCAGTGTTTCCTTCTTACAAGGACATATAGTATAGACGGGAGTAACAAAATTACAGAAGTATACAGAGATAGCCAGAGTAACAACTTCAAGTAATTCTTCCTCTTCCCTTCAGCACTATCATCTAGGCTACTTAGCATCAGGCAAATACTAGTCTCTTTGATTTAAATCTTCAAGCCGGAACCCGATCCTTGTCCCCGATAGGCTGCTTTTCTTCGAGGCTCTTCTCCCTTGCCCCCTCCAGTTGTGGGCCCTTGGCTGACCCTGATGTCAGTTTCTTCTCATCCTGGTCTGTTATGCTGTTGGTCCTCCCTTGCAGGGTTGGTGTTCGAGCAAAAACTTCAGATCCTCCACGAATTTCATGGTCCCCTGGTTTCCCTGTGGTTTGTGGAGCTTTTCCCAGCCTGGTGTAACGTTCCCATATAGGCACTTCCTCAGATCTCTCTGCTGTGTGTGGCAAGGGGCATCTGGGCGCAGTCCTCCCACCACTTCAATGATCTCCTGGCAGTTCAATCGCAGGCGAGTCAGCTGGCGTAAGACAGCAGTCTCCCTTCCCTTGTGCCATTGCAAGCCGTAGGCAGCAGCCAGCTAGTGGCCACAGCTTCACACTGTAGGCAGTCAGTTAATCAGGCACGGCTGCTTTGGCCTTGCCAGGCAGCCAGCATGGCCACTCTGGGCTCGGAGAAAGAGCGATGCCGGCCACTAGCAATTGCCGCAGTAGGATGGGAAGAAATGCCTGTTGAGTCTGGTGCGGGAAAAGACCAGCTCCAGCCCCCCTCCCTCCTTTTTCGCACTTCCATGTCAGTAGTTGCCCTGTGCTGGGAAGCGGCCATGAGCCTCCCAAGAAAGTGCTGGCTGCCAGTTTTTCAAGCCTGCATATAGAACACTATATATTTATATTTATATTTATATTTATAGTGAAAGTCTGACAAACTGCCTTCTTCCTTCCTTGAGGCAGCTGAAATCCCGCCCCCCCTTGACAGTCAGAAAGCCAGATACTGCACTGTCCTTGTAAGGTTTGCAGCTTTTTCTCTTGGTGACCCAACGAAATCCAGCAAATGTACATTGGTCTGTGACTTCAGTGGCAATCAAAAGAGTGTTCATATACAGTAGTAAAAACAGCATTAAAGTCTCTGGTACATTTAAAGAAGTCCCTAGCCAGTGTTTGAGAGAAGGGTGGGTGAATCCCCTCCTCCCCTGAGTTGGGGTGGTTAGACACAACTGGCCTTGCCTCTAAGCTGTTTCCAAAAACTGCACCTCACCCCCACCATTCACAAAGATCTGTACACAAGGCTTAGTGCACAGGCGTCCAATGTCTAGTGTACCAAAACTTAACAAAACTTAAGAAAGCAATGGAAAGATCTTAGAAGAACATTAGCACAGATGCACGCACACACACTGGATAGCAGCACTGATCACAAACAGAATTTAAACATCAAATCCCAAGCTTTTTGACCACCTCGAACAATGAGGTTGGCTGGTCTATGGCTTTCTCAAGAGTAGCTAATCAAAGCACAGACAGAGCTCTCATAGCAAGCTGAGTGTCTCTCTCTCTCTGTGTGTGAGGGAGCAACTTGCTAGCCCGAGAAACCCCTGCTTCCTTTTCTTTCCTGGGTCCTAAAGGTAGCCAGTTTGAAGGGTTGAAGGGCTGGTGACTCCAAATTGTAGCCATTGAGCTAGGATTCAACTGCCCATTCATGCCCTCCTGGCCTTGAAAGCCATTATTGCACCCAGACACAGTGACAGAATCCCCAGAGTTTCTCCCCCTCGCCAAACCCATACACACACTGCGCTGCTGGCTTTTGGAGGGAAGAGAGTGAGTTCTACTCTCCCTCTTCTTTTCTGTCCTCCCCTAATGGAAACCAGTCTGCACTCTTCCAGCAAGTTCAGACTGTCCTGTAACAAACGCTTGCGCAGGAGCTCAAACCGGTATGCTAATGGTAAAGTTGCAACTGTTCTGAAAAGAGTCTGAAAATTGACAGACCCTTCAGGTGGCCACTTTGTCCCACTGTCCAATTGATGCTGGGGCCAAATAGAATTACAGTCGACATTTAGTTTCTTTTTCTTTGAGATGGAATCTCTTTTGAACTTGTTCCCATTTCCCAAAAGACAACCCAGAGGTGTGCACATTTGTTTTGACTTACCTTGACCCATTGAACTAGTGAAGGAGACAGTATTCCAGATGAGATTCAAAATCCTAAAAGATGATGCGATTAAAGTGCCACACTCAGCATGCCCAAAGAGGGGCAATGGCAAAGATTGTTCCTACAAGCTAGGCTCTAGCAGTAGGTGGACCAAGAACCAGAAGTACAAACAGGGTTTCAAAGAGGCAGAGGAACTAGAGATCAAAATACCAACATACATGGAGGAAGCAAGAGAGTTCCCAGAAAAGCATCTACTTCAGTTTCATTGATCATGCCAAAGCCTTTGATTGATTGATCACAGTAAATTGTGATAAATCCTGAAAGAGATGGGAGTACCAGACCATCTTATCTGTTTCCTGAGAAACTTGTCAAGAAGCAATAGTGAGAATTAGACATAGAACTACAGATAGGTTCAAAATTGGGAAGGAATACAGCAAGGCTGTATTTTGTCCTCCTGCCTATTTAACTTATATGCAGAGCACATCATGCGAAAAGTTGGGCTAGATGGATCACAAATTGGAATTAAGATTGCCCGGAGAAATATCAACAACGTCAGACATGCAGATTATACCACTCTAACGACAGAAAGTGAAGAGGAACCTCTTGATACAAAGAAGAACCTCTTGATGCAGGTGAAAGATGAGAGAACAAAAGTTGGCTCGAAACTTAACATCCAGAAAACTAAGATCACAGCATTTGGTCCTATCAATTTCTGGCAATTAGATGGGGAAGAAATGGAGGCAGTGACAGATTTTATTTTTCTGGGCTCCAAGATCACTACAGATGGGGACTTCAACCAAGAAATTAAAAGACGCTTGTTCCTGGGAAGGAAAACTATAGCAAATCTAGACATCATACTAAAAAGCAGAGACATCACCCTGCCAACAAAAGCTCATATAGTCAAAGCCATGATTTTTCCAGTTGCAAAATATGCCTATGAAAGCTGGACCATAAGAGAAGCCCAAGAATTGAGGCCTTTTAATTATGGTGCTAGAGAAGATTCCTGCGAGTCACAGAAACACAGAAACAGAGGAGTCAGAAGAGGCCTCCCGGGCCATCTAGTCTGACCTCCGGCACCAGCCGGCTCTGCTTATGACATGCCCACCATGTGCATGTCCAGCCTATCTTTGAACACCCTCACTGATGGGGCCTCAACAACCTCCCGTGGAAGCCCATTCCACACCCTCAGGGTCCTAACTGTCAGGAAGTGCTTCCTGGCATCCAAATGGAGCCTGGGCTCCCTGAGCTTTGCTCCATTGGAGCGCGTCCTGCCTTCCTCTGCAGGGGAGAATGAGTCTCCATGTGACATCCCCTCACATACCTGTATGTTGCCAACATATCCCCTCTGAGTCTTCTCCTCTCCAAGCTGAAGAGACCCAGTTCTCTCAGTCTTGCCTCATACGGCCTCCCCTGCAAACCAGCCACCATCCTTGTGGCCCTACGCTGACTCCAACCTGGCTTTATCCTTTCTGTAATGCAGGGCCCAAAACTGAACACAATCCTCCAGTTGTGGGCGCACCAGAATCGTGTAGAGTGGTAGTAATACCTCTCTCGATCTAGAAGCCACACTTCTGGCTATGCAACCAAGGATGGCATTCGCCCTCTTGACCACCGCATCACACTGCTGACTCATGTTTAGCCCGCAGTCAACCAGCACCCCGAGGTCCCTTTCACAAGTGCTGCTCCAGCCACTTGTCACCTAACCTGTACTTCATCTATCAGCTCCTCCCTATAGGTCAAGACCAAGTCCCATGGACTGCAAGGAGTCCCATGGACTGCAAGGAGATCAAACCAGTCTTAGAGGAGAGCAACCCTGAATGCCCTTTAAAAAGCCAGATCCTGAAGATGAAACTCAAAAACTTTAGCCATCCAATGAGAAGGAAGAACTCACTGGAGAAGAGCCTAATACTGGGAACAATTGACAGCAAAAGAAGATGGCAGAGAATGCAATGGGGTCACCGAAGCAATCGGAGTGAGCCCGAGTGGGGGAAGTGCTCACATACTTATGTGGGATCTACTTCTCTTAGACCCAAACCAGGTCTGGATCCTGGTCAGGCTTCACTTTATCTGTACTAACAAAAATCTCCAAAAACCTCCTTCCGTCTAAGGAGTCCCACTCCGCTTTGTTCAAACTAGCCTCTTCCCATAGAGTTCAACTCTACTCAGGAGTCACTGGTTGTCAGGCAGGGAAGGGTAGCTTGCCCGACTCTAACCAGAGGCTTTCTCTCTCTACCTGTGGCGGGGTGTGATTGTTTGCATTCCTATATGCTAGAAAGACTTCACCCCATGCCTTATCCGAAATGGAGTTTAATTTTACTTCTGTAAAGACCATCTCCGCCATAATGTTGACCTCCCACTATGAAGATTTGAGCAGTCTGAAAAAGCAAGCTCAAGTTGATGCTGAAGCAACTTCCATACATTTCCTTTATTTTGGCCAAGTCCAACAGAGTATGATGGGGGAGCTCTTGCGGAAGCGTTATTTCTGAGAGCAAAAGGGACCCTGTTTCAGTGTGTTCCTGTTCTGTGATTTGGTCTGCTTTGCTGTCAAAGTTACCATCCTTTAGTCTGCATAGAATGGAATGCAGATATACAGAAGTGGCAAAGCAAAACACCTCCACATAATTTGCCTCAGAAAATTTGCCAACATCAATCATCCAGGCATGCCAATTTTGGATGAGGATGCAGTCAAATGATCTGGTATATGGCCATAGATCGATACCCTCAACTCTGTATTGAGGCCATTCAAATGTGCCGAGCTAGGTCAAAAATCTCTTACTCATTCCTTTCCCAATTCTTTCTCTAGGAATCCCCTCAGGATAAGCTGGATTCCGTCTCCTTTTTCTTTCCTTGCCACAATCCATCTGCTCACTTCCAACATATCCTACAAAATCCATCTAAACCATGAAATTACAATTCCCTTTGCATGTGTTTCCTCCTGAACAAATACTCTTCCTTCTCTTTCAAAACCCACTACCACTTTGACAAGTCTCTCCTGGCAACGAGTGCCCCTTTAGAGCTTAAGTCACCCATCCGATTCGCCAGCTGTTGCTGAGTACTGGATGGGGCAATACCAAAGAAATCAGAACCAGTTCGGCTGTCACTGAGGACTGGTCGTGGTCGGGACCTTACAAAAACAAATCAGAACCGGTTTCTCTCCCCTGGCCTCCAGTCACACTTCGTGCACACAGTACAACAGACTCTGCGAGGCTGGGTTTCTCAGTCCAATCTCACGCCCTTGCTTTCGACCCTTGGGGAGTTTCCCGAGGATCGGTGCGGCTGCGCAAGAATTGGTTGAGAGGGACCCTGGGAGCCTCCAGGAATGAATAAGGGTCACACAACAGACAACTCTCACACAGGCCACACCCGTACCCAAAAAGACCTGGTCAGATACTTACCTTCCTGGAATCCAGTAATACCAACCAAATGGGGTTCCCCTTAGGCAATTGCCTACCAGGAACAGTTGCCTTGCAGAAGTCGAAGGCTTCCTTTCGCAGCCGGTGTCTTGGCAGGATACCCAAAGATCCTTTACGCTCTTGCGTGTGCTGGCTAGAGAGGATCAAAGGGTTCTGCCTCACCATCGTAGCTTAGGTGGAATGTTTCAACAGGCAGTCAAGGGGAGTCCTTGGCTGGCCCGAGCTCCCTCCCATGGTAAGGAGTCCGTATTGGAGACCAACGAAAAGAGACAGACACACGGATTCGACTGACAAGACACACCACAGAGAACGTAGCAAATAACCAAAACCAAGAGTCCAAGGCTGCGTCCCACCTGGCTCATGGAGGGTCGGAGTTGTAACTGCGTCCAGTCCTCCGCCCTCCCAAATACCAAACCAAATACCAAAGGTACCAAAGTTACCTGATGGACACGTCCAAAGAGAGCTCTCCAAAGAACTGACTCAAAACTTGTCTGAGTCAATCTCAGATGTCCTGACACGTTCTTGGAGACAGGGGTGCGATCGGGGGCCCTGGAACATCTTCAGGGTGGCCAACCCCTCGATTCCCGGTCTCCAGAACAGCCAGGACCCAAATGGTCTCTGGGGATCTCGCTGTGGCCTCCAAATGTTACAGTGTAACCTGTAGATCACCCAGAGACCACTCAAAATGCCCAATTAGTCAAAAGTAAAATGCTTTATTTTTCAGCAGGCGTCTGCATGAGGCAGCAATCCTGCCTCGTACATGCATGCAGCAGCCAATTAACGTTACTATCAGCCGTTTTATACCTCGCGTAATTTACAGCATCTTGGAATAAACATCTGTGGATACAATTGTTTTTGTTGGCTGAGTTGCAGGCCTAGAGACTGCCAGGGACAGTTCACTATCTGCCCCCTAGTCATATCTTTGTGGATTCGCAGTTTTTCCCTGGGAGAATGCTTGATAAGCATATGCTGGGCCTCCTGTGGTGATCAGGAGGCTTCTTCAAACAAAGGCCGCTCAGAGCAAAGGCTACTTATGTATTTGTCTTTTTAACCTTGGGGCATATCCACCCTAGTCTCTGGAACAGAAATGAACTGTTAAGGTATTCAAGAGTTTATACAAAGGAAAGAACTAAAATTATTATGCCTACTGATATTAGCTAGATTATAACTATCACTAGAGCCAATACATTTCTATCACACTGTCACAACATGAAAGCGTAAATTAAGCTGAATGGTATTTACTTCCAATAAGTGAGAACAGGATCAGGCAACTCTGCGACGAGAATATTAATCGCAAAGGAGTTTATGTTTAAGTAAGCATGCAGCAACCCGGTATGTACTTACTCAGAAGGCAAGCCTCAGTCTGAGAACATAAAAAGAGCAAGTTCTTTTCACACGATGGCCAGGTTCACACGATGCACGCCCACGAGGGGGACGTGCATGCAACCATTCACATACACACTGGTGTGCCACTGCCATGCAGAGGCACTAAGCCTCTGATATTGGAGGTAGCATAAAACCGTCATGACTTCACATGTCATCAGTTGACATACCCTCCATGAATTGCTGTAGTCCCCTTTTAAAGCCTGTCTTGAAGCAGTGAATTTTATTCATGTGTTTATTTAATTACATGCATCCATTTTTACTGCAAGGAACCCAAGGTGGCCTATGAAGTTCCCACTTTCTATTTGATCTTCACAACAACCCTGTGAGGTACGTAAGGCTGAGAGTCAGTGAAAGCTCCCAAGGCACCCGGTGAGCTTCTTGGGAAAGTGGGAGCCAGAACCAGGGCTGAGTCCTGGCCCAACACTCCAAGCACCACACCACAGTGTCAGAGTTTTCAGCATCATTCACATGATATCTGTGTTCGCCAGTCATGTACATGTAGAAGAAAACTCTGCCTCTCCCAGGAAATTTGATATCATTACAGAACTGATCTGGACCTTAGCCAAATCCATTGCGGCCTCAAGAGTACATCATATTGGCAATTCAGCAAAGGAATTGGAAAAATGCTTTATTTCCGCAGGAAATCTCAGTTCAGTTGTGTGTCCCCTTCCTATCAAAGTCTCCACCGACTTAAAATGATCCATAAAATCCCCCAATGCCAGATAAAATCAATGCCGCTGTTTATTAACAGATTACTCAGCAGTATTCAAAGTAGTTTCAGCTTTCAAACAGGAAGGTCTTGATCTGTGAAGCAAAGACTTACACTGAACGACTGCATACTACTCCCCAAAATGACTGAAAGACTTTCTCAATGGTACAACCCAAATTTATGCAAGTCTCTGGCACTACTAATTTAGTCAATGTTTAATTATGCCATTACACATTTCCTTCCTCATTCTTGATAGTAGCTACCATGCATCCACCTGTTCTTATTTTAGGTCAATATTGCACCCTCTCAAGATGACAAATTAGGTTATTGCCCCACCAGAATTTGTGCTGAAGCATCCAGGAGAGTCAGAACTTCAGTTGCATGAGCTGGTGGGAGTTTGACCAGGGAAAAGCCTCTTTGCCCTCCCTCAGTGTGACTTACACAACCACAAGTTCCTTGTAGCTCTTCCTTCATTTCACCCTTTGAATTTCATCATTCCCCCAAATGTGGCAGCTTTGGATTTGTTTTCCTGAGACAAACTTCTTCCTACATTAAAAGGTGGTGGTAAAGTCTCGGTGGGCAGACTGTGCTATCTCATATAAACATATAAGCAGGACTAAACAACACCCCAAACTATTTTTATGCAGATGACAATAAGAGACATTTCTCCAAGGCTGGCTACAAACGCTAAGCTGCTTCCAATGAATGCCAAGTCCTGCATGCCTGAGCAATACGCACTCCTCCCTTCCTATTTTATGCTTGGATTCGTTTTGATCAGTGGTTTTCAGGCGCCCGTCTGCAGGCGATTTCCTGTGGGGGGGGGGCGCATCCGGCTCACTGTGGCCTGGCATGGAGGCTGGCTGTGCCCCACCACCTCTTCCTCGGTTGGCATTGTATTTGTGGGGTGCACCAGTGCCGTCGGGGCGGGGGGGACAGGGAGGAGAGAGACAGCTCTGTGGGAGCCAGCTGGGAGCCATGCTGCACCAGTTTTGGTATTTTGTTCTTTTGGTGGGATTTTTTGTGGCTTGGTTTCTGGGTGTTTCAGAGAATTTTCATTTTTTGGTATTGTGTTTGGAAACGGACACAGAATACTGTATTCTGTGTATGGTGCTTTTCTTTCTGCCTTAGTGGTCCCCCAGGTGGTGTTCCTGTTTTTGCCAGTTCCCACCTATGGAAAGGTTGAAAACCGCTGGTTTGAATCATTCCTGTGATTTGCACTAACTTGCATTCATACTGGTGAATTGTGATTTGCTAGACCCAAGGTGCCGCCAAAGTCAGCAAACACCAGAGCAGCCATGGCAGAACAAGATTGCGGATAGCAACAGAAACTCCCACTTTGTGTCAGTGCTGCTAATATAAAGTGATGGTATGAGAACCCAGAAAGAGCCAGTGCGGTGTAGTGAGAGCCAGTGTGGTGTAATGGTTAAGAGTTGGGACTGGGACTCAGACGACCTGGGTTCTAGTCCCTGCTCAGCCATGGAGCCAACTGGGTGGCTTTGGGCCAGTCACAGATTCTCAGCCCAACCTACCTCACAGGGTTGTTGTTGTGTGGATAAGATGGAGGAGGAGAATGATGTAAGCTGCCTTGAGCCCTTTGTGGGAAAAAGGCAGGATATAAATCCATAAATAAATAGAGAGAGAGAGGGGAAAACAGTGTGTGTGATAAGTGTGGGATGTATTTTCAGCCTAGTAGCTAGGAAAGCCACAACGTGCTTGGTCTTGCTTTGGGAAGGTGCAGATATGGACTGTGTTTGCATGAGTGGACAATCTGCTTAGTGCAAGAATGCCCTTTCTCCCCCTTGAGAGATTCTGAAAGAGTGCTGGAATTCAAAGGTTGGGTTCAGTTCTCTTTTCTCTGCTCTATTACAGATGGAAGGATCCGTAGCTCTAAAACATTGGACTGGTAGGCCTTTCTTTTAACCTTAATATGCAAATACTCAGTGCTTTTTTTGTCATAGAACGCACCGGAACGGAGTTCCGGCACTTTTTTCCGACAGATTTTCCAAGTTTTAAAAGTAACTTTTGAAAATTTGATGTCTGGTCCATGTGGATTTGAATCGCCCTGTCGAGCATAGCAGGTCAATGCAAAATCATTAAAACGGTGCATGCGGGCTGCTTGTGTGTCGAGTCCGATGCGTGCGTGCTTCGTCTGCGCTGGTTGTGATGGCGCTGCTTGGCTTGTGGTGGTGCTCGGCTTGTGATTGGTCGTGTGGTCGCGCGTTGAGTGTGTCAGAATCCCGGAATCTCAATTTGAGAAGAGGGCATAAAACTCGGGTTCGTGGGAAAGACCAAGCGTCCAGACCATCTGAGGCTTTATTGTATTTACCCCAAGGTTCCCGCGGTACTCACGATAATGCATGCATTACCGGGCAGGCAGAGTGAACTCTGCTGCAAAACTTCAACACAACTAGAGAGTTTGTATATACTCCCAGTCACATACAGGTACAGGGCAATTGATGACAGAATGCAGAGATTACAATAAGATTCTGAGGTCATCACATACAGAACAGATAAAGAAATGTCAGTCAATCACACTGTAACAATGAGATTACAATATTTCTAATTGCCTGTATTGACACTTTAGTTGAGTAACTTGAACCCATCTCCAGGTCTGCTCAGACATGCAAATTCAAGCTACTAGAAACTATTCATGATAAGCTCAGACCCTTATCTGGACTCTAAACATTCTGCATGATCAGGGCACATGAAGCTCTCTGGGCTATCAAAAGATTATTGTAAACTGAATTCTAACAATGACTATTTACAATGTGTATTTGAGCTAAAATGGCCTGTCTACTGTAGCCCACAGCTAAAGGTGAGAGAAAGGAGCGGGGGAATGCCATTTTAAACAGTGACAGCTTGGTTTTGAGAAGGAAGACAGGATTTGATCCCACAATGCAAAAAGCACACAGAAGTAATGCTTTTCAGACAGGATTTATCCAAATTTTCCCAACAAGTGCTTACTGTGGGCAGCAACCTTTATGTTTTGTTACACTACTGACTTGTGTGGGAGTGTACAGTGATTGACTACATGCGAAAGGTAAATAATTTCATGAGTTCCAGCACCCTTTTTCTTACAAAAAAGCACTGCAAATACTATAAACCAGAACAGCTAGTAAACCCAAGGATGCTTGTGAATTAGACAGGGGGAAGGAAGTTGCAGGAGGATGTAGAGCTTAGGTGTTCTCTCTCTCTCTCTCTCTCTCTCTCTCACACACACACACACACACACACACACACTTTCTTCTCCATGGTATTGATTTGTCAAGTATTATTGCTTTTGGAATAAAATTATTGACAGTATTCCTTTTTCTCAATTATTCTCATCTAAATTGCTATTTTTTTTAAAAAAAGAATCACATTGTAATGTTTTGGTTACTGTTTATATTCCTGTCACCTTGGTTTGTTTATAACATTCCACCATCTCGATACAGCTTCCTTCATATACTTCTGTAGGCCCAAATGGCATGCAAAATTATTTCCCCGAAGTGCCTTACTTAATTTGTAATTAATGCTTCTTAATTTTGTGTAAGAACACCATTTCATTAATTTCAATTATGGACCTGGTTCACATGTAGTGACAACCCAGAGTAAGGGTTATTTACTGACTGATTTTACCCATGGTAAATCCTGACAAAGGATTTTGCAAATGCACGTTTCCCCATTTCCAGGGTTGTTTGATTCCTCCTCCTTTATCAGCTCCCTTTCTGTATCCCAAATGCCTTTGCAGTACTGTAATGCTAGCATGGAGAGCTGCTGGAGTTTTTGTTCCACTGCCTTTATTAGCCTAACAAAGCAACCCAGCAACAGCAAACTGCGGTGAGTAAGAAGTATGGCAGCCAGGCCTTTGTCTGTGAGCCCATTTGTATTGCCACAGCAAACACACTATGACTGATTTAATTCATTGCCATTTTTAATCCATGTATTATGTGGTTTTTGCCTTTATATTTTGCTGCTGCTTTTGTTTCTTGTGGCTTGGTGCCCCTAGTGGATCTGTGCTCCTGAAAAAAAATAGCATTACAGCATTGTTATAATGCTCCACAACTCATCACTACAAATAATATCAAATACAGGGTGAATCACACATGCATGGATCTTTGCGGGAATGCGTCGTGATTATCCCTCAGTTTGCTGGCATTTCCTTTCCATGACCATGCGTCCTGATGCATTCTGGAATAGTCCATATTATAAGATTGGCCTGAATCTGGAGGGCCTGGGCACACAGCTCAGGGATGTTCATGACACCCGGGACAGGCCATGCCCTGTGAAAGCATCTCTGCTACTTTGGGTTAATTTCATACTACGGGTCATGCGAGGAGTAATTTACAAAAATGTTTGCCATTAGCCCGAATACAGCAGAATACGCACCAGGCTCTTCAGGTCCTGAAAAGGAGCAACATCTAAGAATACAGCGATGGGAGAGGTAATATTTGCATGCTGCTTTTCAAGGGTTCAGAGAGGGTGCTATGCACTTTCTGTGGGTGTTCCAAACATGGCTTTTGTCATGCACTCACTTGGCCTCATTCACATGTTTTTACTTTTTGGGGGAGGGGAGGGACATCCAGATAACATTGCTGTCAGCTTGCAGTTTTCCTTGTGTTTCCACAGGTTTCCCCACAGCATCTGCTGTTTTTCTTACCATAATGTTAAAAAATCTGTTAAGAAAAAAAAGACGGAATGTCTGTGCAACGTCTTTTGACTGGTATGTTGTGGGCCCACTGCAGGGAAGGACTTTTAATTAGGATCCCAATTACAGCCCAGTCAGGGAAGTCAATATTGCCATCCTCGTATTGCAAATGGGCAGACCGAGGTTGAGAGGGAGTAGCTTGCCTAGGGCACCTAGTGAATTTGCAGCTGAGGCCATATTTGAACCTGGAACCAGCTGGTTTGGCCACCAGCTGTCTTGGTGGCATGCGGGGTGGGGGGGGATGTGTCATTATCCAGGTTCCATCAGTCCCAACCAGAACATCCAATGGGCAGGAATTATGGAAGCTGTAGTCAGAAGGCCACCAGTGTTTCACACCAGACTGGGCTCTTGAATATGAGTACCCAGTGTTCTGGTGATGGCAGTGCAAGCGTTTTCAGAAGCAGGACCTTATTTACAAAGCAAATTAATAACAGGGTGCATCTCAAGCCATGTGCAGGACCCAAGTAAGCCAGCCAAGCTGAGGCACCCTCCAACAGGCACATGTGCAACTCATAGCCTAACTACCGGACTTTTTGGCTATTGTACCCTCAGTGCTGCTTGCAAGCGGGAGAGCTGGATAAGCATTCGTGAGGGTGAGAGAAGACTTTCTGCTGAGAAATGGAAGCCTTCCTGTAATGAGAGGGAGAGGGATTGTTCATTCAATACAGCCGACTAACTTCGTTCACAGAATGTGACAAGCCTGAGTAAAGTTGAGTATGGGTTGTTATTGAATTGTGTGAACCCAGTTGCATTAACAAACCATGACTTATCATCACAAAAAGAGCCCACATTTTGTTGCTGGGTAGTTTATGGTGAACAGATCATGACTTGTTAGTGTGGTTAGGGTCACACAACATAACAGCCCATGATGACATCAGCCCATATCTTTGGGTTGTGTCAGAGACTAGGTTCATCCAGCACAGTATTTCCCAAAGCCCTCTTTCAGATTGTACAAACCTAGTTAGAGACACACAGACAGAGAGAAACTAACTCACTTCAGATAGCAGAACATTCACGGTTTAAATACATCATTGATTGTTGTGCAAGGGTGGACACGCTCTGTCCCTGGGTTGTTTAGCACAACATGCAAGCTTAGAATTGTGAAGTTTTGTGGAACAGCCCCAGACTTGATGATTGCAGCAAGAGGGCTGAGTGAGCAGGACCAGCAAGCTTGCTTGCTTCTGACCACCCCACACTTGAATCCCCTAAACTAGGTGTTGGGAGAGAGTAGGAATAGATTGTGGCTCAGGAGCAGAGCGCACACAAGGTCCCAGAGAGCTGCTTCCAGTCAGGCCTGGCAAGGCTGGGCTAGATCCCCTGCTTCTGTGGGAGGCAGCCTCCTAGGATCTCTGCCTTTTTTCTGCTTGAGCATTGCAGGAGGTTCAGGCCAAAGCTAAGGACGGCTAGTTCTGGATTACCCAGGCAACTACCCAGGCAACTTTGGCTGTGGGTAGCATAGAGATGAAGGAGGTCACCTGCTCAGTCTTCCACCAGTGATGAGCTGCATTGCACTGAAATCCTATAGTGAGGTGCTCTGAAAGTTTATCAGCGAGTATCATTTGGCACATACGAATTGTCCGGGAACGGGCATTCTGTTCTGCTCACGTTTTTAGCAAGGCGTAAGTGGCTGCTCTTGATGGCCTGTGTCAGCCATACCATTCTGTTCATCCCTGGAAGTCTGCCCCAGGTCTGGCAGCCAGACGCTATGCAAGAGGTGACAGAACACTCCAGGCGATTGTGTAAGAGGCGCCTCTCGGATTGCAGGTGCGACAATCAAGCATGGAATGTCTCCTTGTAGAAAAAGCCTGTGTGAGTAGAAAAGCAAGACAGCCACGAGCAGCTTTGCTGCGTTTTTCCCTCCCTGATGCTGCCATTTGCCTTGAGCATAGAAAATCCTTTAAAAATGGCAATGAAACATGGGGTGACTTCAGAACTGTAGCCAGCAGCTCCATCGTTCCGTTCCAGACACAAGTCTAAGGTGGCCCCCACAGCCAGATCAGGATCATGGAGTGGTGGTAGGGGACCATGTACACTTGACCTCTCGCTGTGGTCCCACTTTGGACTGGAGTCCCTCCGCCTGCAGTGCGCATGGCCAAGGCAGATTCTGCGCAGCAATTCTCTGCTCAACCTTCTAGGCCCCCAGTCAGTCCCCCTCTGCCTGCTTTCCAGTCGGAAGGAAAGAGACAGCCACTTGCTGCTTCTTTAAGCTACACTATGGCTTGATCATGGTTCCCATGCATGGTGAGACCCAGGAGCTGAGCTACTTACCGAATTATTCCTGCAGCAAGTAGCTCTTCTCTGCTTGTAGGGGACACAGAAGGGATCTCCTCAGGAGCTGGCCTTACAGAAAAGGAGGCCGAAACAGATTAGTCCGTTCCCACTGAAGTCAATGGGAGCGAACTCTTGCATACACCACCCATGGCTTTAATCAAAGCATGGCTCGAGAGAGGCGCAGTTTCCCATCCCGGAGTCGCTGGGAAGGACCCAGCCATACTGGGGCCTCACTGAGCTGAACAGCGTCTCAGAGAGAAGAAGGTGCTGCTGGGTGGGCTGCAACACAGGTTAGGGGCCTCTCCCTTCCTCTGGATTTTCCCTGCTCTCCCTCAGCCAAACAACTATGGATAACCATCTGTGGGAGAGAAGACCAGGCAGAACAAGGCATCCAGCTGGCCTCTGTCTCCTTTCCCTCTAGGGAGTGAGTCCTGGCTCTAGGCTTTCGAGGGCCCTGGGGAAGCTAGCCTAAATTGTATTAGGCATTCTTCCTGATGATCTTGGCCATGGGTCCTCAAACTATGGCTGGCGGGCTGGATCTGGCCTGCCATAGCTCGCCACGCTTGCGTGCGCACATGCGCGTGCACTGTGAGGTGCTGGCTTGTTCACAAGGAGATCGTTTTGGACTCGCCCGGAGAAAAGGATGTCCTTGGGAGCCTTGCGGGGAGATCCTGTTCTCTGAGCAAGACCAAAACGATCTCCTTGTGAGCAAGCTGGCCCCAGGCGCCGTCTTGCTTGCAAGGAGATCGTTTTGGACTCGTTGGGAGAAAATGATCTCTGTGCATGCGTGCCCCTGCCTTTCTGCGCATGCACACGCATGCCCGTCCCCCCCACACCCCCTGCCCGCACCGCCTTGGCAGCCCGTGCCCATCTCTGGCACCTTTCAACTGGCCCCCTATTCAAAAAGTTTGAGGACCCCTGATCTTGACAAACAAAGTATATATTTGATTTTACATTTAATTACTGCAGTGAGGATTGTATTTGCTTAACATTGGAGCAATGAAGAACCACTGTCTGAAGAACTGATTCTAAAAAAGATTCTGGACTGTGCAGAAATGGACAGATTGACTTTGTCTCTGAAGGAGAAGGAAGATACATACTTCTATCAAACCTGGAACTTTTTCTATCATTGGTTAGAGAAATGGTTATATGTAGAGCTGAAATATTTATTAATTGTAATAAGAATAAGGTATTAACCCAGTATGGCTGATGCATTGGGAATAATTGTTGTTTTAGATTAATTTAGTAGAGAAAATAATAAAAATTGAAACCAAAAAAGAAATAATCATCAAAGAAAACTAAAAGAAACAACTCTTCTAAGCAGCAACAGTGACTCTGAGAATATATTTTTGATAAAGAGTTCAAATATTCAGCACTGCACTAAAATTTTAAAAATGGACTTGCATAATATGCAAATGTTATGTGTTCCTAATACATTTTTTAACTATAATCCTAAATATTTTTTATTCAGAAGTAACTGCTGTGGAGTTTAATGACATGTAATTCCTGGTAAGTGTGTAGAGAATTGCACCCTAATCCTGCACGCTTACCCAGACGTAACCCCATTAAACACAGCAGGGCGGGCACCCAAGCAAGCATGGATGTTGTCATGTGTCCAGTAACAATGAGCCGGGTGCACTACAGAAGGAACAATGCGTTTAATGGAGGAACTGAAATGAGCTGCTAGAGAGAAATGAGAGCTAGTTCCCTTGACTTATGAATTGCCTGTGAATAAATGCATTACTAACACTGGAAAAAGAAGTGGCTATAAACACATTATTTGCCAGTATACTTTATCAGTTCTCTAGAAAACCATTCTTCCACGTACAGCTGGATCTCCCAAAATACAGCAAGTACCTCTTGTCAGAGCTTTTAGTCCTCACTCTGTCGGCTTTTGGGAAGACCCACACCTCTCTTCAATTTGGCCTTTTACATGGAGAAGCAATGTTGTTAATATATTGCTTAGTACTGTAATTTGCTTTTATTGCTTTTATGGGTTGATTTATTTTATTTATTTAAATATTTATATGCCGCCCCTTGCAGCAGCCTCGGGGTGGCTCACAACCACTAAAAACATATACAATATTAAAAACTGGCCCATCTCCAAGTTAAATTTAAAAACATACAACATAAATAAATAAACCATTAAATAATAATCTTAAATTAAAAAATTAACATTTAAAATACTGTCTAAATAAAAAGGTCTTCGCCTGGGAAGAAAAGGAAAAAGAGTCCTACACTGTGGGAGGAGGATGAGGCTGTTGTACGCTATGAACTGCTACACGTCCTGATAAAGAAAGAATGTAAGCCGCGCGTACTGATTGGATGTAAACAGGGGAGGGGGAGAATAAATAAACGGTGGCGTGATGGCGAGAGATGAAAAAAAAAAGGGAGAGAAAAAAGAGAGGAAAAAGAGCAGAGCGCGCGCACGCACACCTCCCGAGGAAAAGTTGTCTCAAGTGTCTTTCTTCGCCCGAACCCAAGGCCTTCTCCCGCAACTCCGGCCGGCCCGGAGGCGCACCACAAGTGGTGACCCCCACGTGATGCTTGTTTGAAGCCGTCGCCACCTCCCGTTCCAGTCCTCACCGACCGGTTTTTGGTCTCCTGGCGCCAGACATTCATTCCGACAACGGAAAATCGTGAGTGACTCCCTTCTCTTCTTTGCAAAAATGGGTTCGGGCCTTTCCTCTGAGCAAACCAACTACATGGCTGAACTGCATCGCCTCCTGACTAAAAACGGACATAGCTGTTCTCGTCAGGATGTCACAGAACTTGTTAGGGTACTTGCTAATTACTGCCCTTGGCTGCCAAGGGAGGGCACATATAGTTTACAGGATTGGATGAGGGCTGGAGCTAATTTACAAGGGCACCCAAAGGTTACTCCAACCCACCTTTTCACCTGGTGCAAAGTGCGATCCTGCCTGAGTTGCCTCACTCCAGCAAACATCTACTGGGCGGATAAAATAGAGGCAGCCGCTAATCTTCCGCCTCTTCCGCAAATCCTCCCGCCTTTGCAGAGGGATGCCATCAAGTTAGGAGGCCCAGAAGCGGGGGTAAAAGACCGGCAGGGAGTGGTCTCCATCAAAGAGAGACCGCCCAACCCACAAGAAAAGGGATTGCCTGAATGCGCCCCGTTTCCGCCTACGCGTGCCTCCGCTCCCTCGTTGCCGCAGCCGGCAGACGTATATGTTTCCCCGGTGCATGTAGCACTTGAGGATCATGTAGCCGCCTTTCCTGTCATCCGAGGAGCCCCAGGGGTGGGGGACCAGCCGGCTCAGCCGGATCGGTACGAAACCGTAGGATACAGAGTGATTAAGGACTTTGCAAAGAGTGTCCGTGAACATGGTCACCATGCTCCCTTCACTAAGGCCTTATTGGCCTCGTTGAGCACTAGTAACATGCTGCCATATGATTGGAAACACCTTGCGCAGGCAGTCCTGCAACCCGCTGACCATTTGGTCTTTCTCCAAGCCTGGAGGCAAGCTACAATTGATCACATCGCTGCACGGGGTGCTGCTGCTGCAGCCATCAACTTGGATCGGTGGCTGGGGGAGGGCCAGCAAGCTCTGCCCACAGCGCAATTTGCCCTGACTGATGTGGAGTTGCAAGCTGTTGGGGAATTGGTTGTGAGGGCGTGGGCCAAGATCCCAGCGAAGGGAGACATGGCAGCGGGAGCATTTTCATCTGTTCGCCAGGGTCCCAAAGAGCCATACAGTGATTTTGTGAACAGGCTCATTACAGCAGCAGAGAGGCAGGTTGACAATGTAACAGCTAGGAAAATGCTTGTGAAACAGCTCGCATATGAAAACGCTAATGCCGATTGCAAAGCAGCTTTGGCACCTGTCTACCCAGACAACAGTACCGATATAACAAGAATGATTAAGGTGTGTCAAAATGTCGGTACTCAGACTTACAAAGCGCAAATCATGGCTGCCACTACTGCCTCAGTCAGGATGGCACAGGGTGGGGCAGCACAAAATGGCGGAGCTGAAAAACGTTGTTTTAAATGCAACAAAGTGGGCCATTTCCGCTCTGCTTGTCCCCAGAACGAGCGCCGCCCACAAACGCCACCCACCAAATGCCCTATTTGCAAAACGGGATTTCACTGGGCAAACCAATGCCGGTCCCGTCCAGGGGGCGGAGATGCAACATACCAGACACGCCCGGAGGCGGGAAACTGGACAACGGGCCAAGCCCAGGCCCCGGAGAAACAATAGGGCAAACTGTGGCAGCATTGGATCCATCTTCCGCCTTCACTGCACAGTCTTCACAGCACAACAGTGGCCCACCTTGGCCAGCGCTGCAATTATGGGCGGAAGAGGCAGTGTCTATGCCGCAACCAGGACTTGTGTACAGTGTTAAGGTCCGCTTCCATGGCTCCATGCCAAAAGGGACTGTGGGTGTTGTAACTCCCAGGGCGGAAGTGACGTTTGCAGGAATGCATGTTGCTCCAGCGGTCGTTACTGACCCTGACACTGATGTCTTTTACTTAGCAGTGTGGTCCAACCAGCCTGACTTTGTCAGAAAAGGAGATCTGATGGCATATGTTGTATTTTTGAACACAGCAGTAGTTTCTCCTCTTGGCACAGCAGCTTTTCCGGTGTACACCATAACCTCGCAGGAACGGCCTTCCTTGGTCCTGGACATGGGTGGCCACCCAGTTGCGGGACTCATTGACACGGGAGCGGATGTCACCATCGTAGCGGAAAAGGACTGGCCTCAGGAGTGGTGTACCTTCCCTGCTCCAGCAGTGCAGGGTGTGGGTGGCACTTCGCTTGCGCGGAAGGCTGCCAAACCTGTGTCCTTCAAATCACCCTCTGGTAAGACTGTTTGCTTGCAACCGCATGTTCTTGATGTACCCTGCTCCCTATGGGGGAGGGATTTGCTGGCACAAGGAACTGCAGAGCTTCATACAAAGCAGCTGCCAACGGCTATTCTCTTCGCACCACTACCACCTTCTGCTACTCAGTCTGTCATCGCCATTGTGGAGTGGCTTCATCTCCCAAGCACGCCGCCACGAAACCTCTACTCTGACGTGGAAGCGACATCAGACTTGGTTCAGAGAGGGAGGCGGCGGAGTTTGCTGCTCAGCGGACAGGATGTTAAGGAGATCTACGTGCCTTTCTCAAAGGAACAAGAGGAGCAATTGCTTGCCAATAGTACTCCGTTTCAAATAGCATTGGCCGGCTTTGTAGGCTCCTTTATCTACAACTTACCCAAGGACCCCAGACTTGCTTTGCTAAAGGGGACCCTCTACACCTTGCAGACCATGCAGGCTCAGCAGCCCATTTCCTCTGCACTCACCCTCTTCACTGATGGAAGTAAAACCAGGGGGGTTGTTGCTTGGCAAAATGAGGAGGGTCAGTGGCAAGTAAAATTTACCACTGAACAATTGTCTGCTCAACGGGCAGAGTTGGCTGCTGTGATTTTGGCATTCACCTGTTTTCAGGACTGCAGTTTTAACCTTATAGTGGACACTCAGTATGTTTACCGAGCTCTTCTTTCCCTCACAAATGCATATATCACCCCTGCAATTGATACTAACTTGATGTCTTTATTTTGTCAGCTTCAGCAGGAACTTTCATCACGCAGGCATCCATTCTTCGTAGCGCACATACGCTCACACACTATTCTTCCTGGACCTTTGACGGAGGGCAATGCATGTGCGATGGGGCCCTTCGGAGAGAGGATTCGCCGGAGACACCAATGTGCGCAACTAGAGCGTCTGGCTAACACCTCCGTCCATGGCCTCAGTGCCTTGCAGGGAGAGGTGGATTCTTTAGCCCAGGAGGTGCTTCAGCACAAACTGGCGCTGGATTACCTTTTGAGCAGAGAAGGAGGTCTCTGCGTGTGGCTAAATACCACCTGCTGTCATTATGTGAATCACTCTGGAGATATTGAAACAGATCTTTCCAAACTCCAGGGAATCTCGAGAGCTATACGGGGCACATATAGCTCAGGTGGAGATTGGTGGTCTCGCCTGTGGTCCTGGCTCCCTGGCTTTGGCTGGCTAAAAACATTGCTCATGTCTGTTATTATTTTAGTAGCTGTCTTAGTCACGCTTTGCTGCTTTATTCAATGCATTCCCTCATTGATTGCCATGTGCCAAAACTGTTTTGAGTCTAGTGTTCCAAGACGCCCAGGTGGTGTTGCAGCCTTTGCAACAGGCTATGCACCGGTCTGCGCTGATGACTGGTCCCAGTCAGGGCTTGAAGCGCATGCAGAGCTGCAAGAATGGCCAGACGATTGCTACAACTGGGAAAAGATGACGATGTTGAAGGAGTGACCTAGCACAGAGGGGCATCATTACCAGCAAAGACACAGCTTCCAGCATGCTAGACAGCAGCCTGCTTGATATGTAGTTAGCTGATTTACCGCATACGCGTTATGTGATTGCCAGTTGTCTTCAGATTTTATATTGTTAACAATGTTAACGAAAAATCAGTTTTTATATTTTTTAACTAACATTTTGTAACAAGAAAAGGGGACATGTGGGAGGAGGAGGAGGCTGTTGTACGCTATGAACTGCTACACGTCCTGATAAAGAAAGAATGTAAGCCGCGCGTACTGATTGGATGTAAACAGGGGAGGGGGAGAATAAATAAACGGTGGCGTGATGGCGAGAGATGAAAAAAAAGGGAGAGAAAAAAGAGAGGAAAAAGAGCAGAGCGCGCGCACGCACACCTCCCGAGGAAAAGTTGTCTCAAGTGTCTTTCTTCGCCCGAACCCAAGGCCTTCTCCCGCGACTCCGGCTGGCCCGGAGGCGCACCACACTACACAAAAAATATAACAGAAGTTTGTCACTTGGCCCACAGTTTAATCAGTGTTTTGCACCAACTGCAACTGACATACCGTATTTTTCGCTCTATAAGACGCGTCTGACTATAAGACGCACCTAGTTTTTAAGAGGAGGAAAACAAGAAAACAAATATTCTGAATCAAATGGGCACATAATCACGGGCACATTCCCCATCACTTCCCCATGGGCTGCACATCTGACAGACTTACTGCACGCACATATTCGCTCTATAAGACGCACAGACATTTCCCCTTACTTTTGAGGGGGAAAAAAGTGAGTCATATAGAGCAAAAAATACGGTACCTCTTGGTACACAAAGCAGCAGTGGGTACCATGTTAGCATATTACACTGCTCTTTTGTGGGACAGGTAAATAAAATCAACGTTGCAAAATCACATGGGCAATGCCTAAAGCTCTACAGTGGAACCTCGGCTCAGAAACACCTCAGTTCATGACCAAATTGGGTTGCAAACAGAAATTTCATAAAAATGAAATGTTGCCGCAGGTCTCAAGCTCTGCATTGGGTGACGATTGCGAGGGCACCCGCCTTCCCTGCATGGGCACGATCGCGGTCGTGCTGGGGCGGAGATTGCCGCGATTGCGCCTGTGTTCCCAGTCCCACCACGCCTGCGCCCGCCTCCCCTCCACGTGCCCAGACCCGCACGCGCCTTCCCTGCACGCCCGCATCCCCCAGCGTGCCTGCGCCCATGGCAACTCCCCCCTGCACCACAATCGCACCCATCTCCCCCCACCCCTCCTCACAATCGCTGGGCGAGGGGAGATGGCCGCAATCTTTGTTCTTTCTCACTTTGCTTCACATTTTTGTGTGTAAAAAAAATAGTTGCAGAACGGATTAACCTTATTTACATTGACCCTTATCAGGAAATTTGACTTGGTTCACGACCAATTTGGGTCACGACCAGAGTCCTGGAACGGATTATGTTTGTGAGTCAAGATACCACTGTACATTGAACTGCTGCAATTTCATAAACAATGGCTGGAAGGGCTCAAAAATGAGCTGTCAGACCTCCGTCAACAATCGACCAAGAATAAGAATTGCATGACTGAGAGGCATGCGATGTGCATGAGGTGATCGCGTCTGTATTTGAGGCACTTTCCTCGGCCCAGTGAAGACGCCATTATGGATTACAAAGTTACATGGTGTTCCAGAAGCGCCCTCTGCTGGACACCTGTATCCACAAAGGCTGAACCTGGTCTTTTTCAGAAGAACCAGAGTTCACTAATGAGTAAAAAGCAAACAAATATAACTCAGGTGCGATCAGAGGTACATATAGCATTGTTAGCAATTCCAGCAGGAGTGTGAAGGTTGTTTCCCAGGGAGGAGTTATCCCTGAAAAAGCTCTCTGAGAATCATACTGTCCAGATCTTCCAGAGCAAAGTGAACACGCGTGCCCATATCTTGCCACGTCTTGCTGGGGCAGAGCCAAGTCCATCTCCTTCTCACGCAATACAGTTGATAGAAAGTGACCAAGTGCACTCAAATGCATCGCAATCTACATGCTGGGTCAGTTAGCACAGTTGGAATGCACGATAATATTTAATGTTATCTGGCACTCCTGGGCTCCCCATAGCAGGATGCTAATATACACTTTTGATGAAGTCTGGCTTTTCCCCTTTAAAAATATAGGAATCAAACATTTTAGCCATGTAAAAAAGTATTTCTCTGGCTGCTTAATTGGTAATGTTTGAAACACAAATACAGTTTTAGAGAAAGCAGTTATTTCAATGACTGCTATTCTCCTTAACGAGTTGAGTTTAAAGCACTTGCTGTAAGTCTTCCCTTAGTTTCCCGCATAACTACATCATAACACTTGTGTGCTCTCAAGCATGGAATTCTTCTTCTTGTCCTATGGAAACAAACATTTCCTCTTAAATTTAGGAAACAACACAGTATGGATCATCTCTGCCAATCTATAGCAACTTCTCCTGCTTAGGATGGTTGCTAATAGGTTTGGAAGTCAAACATGGTTGTTGTTAGTCGCGAAGTCATGTCTGACCCTTTGAGACCCCATGGACAACATTCCTCCAGGCCCTCCTATTCTCCACCATCCCCCGGAGTCGACTTAAGCTCACGCCAACTGCTTCAGTGACTCCATCCAGCCACCTCATCCTCTGCCGTCCCCTTCTTCTTTTGCCATCTATTGTTCCCAGCATTAGGCTCTTCTCCAGTGAGTCTTTCCTTCTCATTAGGTGGCCAAAGTATTTGAGTTTCATCTTTAGTATCAGGCCTTCTAAAGAGCAGTCAGGGTTGATCTCCTCTAGGACTGACCGGTTTGATCTCCTTGCAGTCCAAGGAACTTGCAGGAGTCTCCTCCAGCACCACAATTCAAAGGCCTCAATTCTTCGGCACTCAGCCTTCCTTCTGGTCCAACTTTCACAGCCATACATTGCAACAGGGAAAACCATAGCATTGACTATACGCACTTTCGTTGGCAGTGTGATGTCTCTCCTTTTTAGTATGCTGTCTAGATTTGCCATAGCTTTCCTCTCCAGGAGCAAGCATCTTTTAATTTCTTGGCTGCAGTCCCCATCTGCAGTGATCTTGGAGCCCAGAAAAATAAAATCTGTCACTACCTCCATTTCTTCCCCATCTATCTGCCAGGAAGTGATAGGACTATATGCCATGATCTTAGTTTTCTTAATGTTGAGTTTCAAGCCAACTTTTGTGCTCTCCTCCTTCACCAGCAACAAGAGGCTCTTTAGTTCCTCTTCATTTTCTGCCATTAGAGTGGTATCATGTGCATATCTGAGGTTGTTGGTATTTCTAATTCCAACTTGTGATTCATCTAGCCTCGCCTTTCTCATGATGTGTTCTGCTTACTGGGTAAATAGGCAGGGCAACAGTATACAGCCTTGCCGAAATCCTTTCTCAATTTTGAACCAATCAGTGGTTCCATGTCCAGTTCTCACTGTTGCTTCTTGACCCGCATATAGGGTTCTCAAGAGAGAAGATGGTCTGGTACTCCCATTTGTTTAAGAACTTGCCACAATTGGTTGTGATCCACACAATCAAAGGCTTTAGCATAGTTAATGAAGCAGAAGTAGATGTTTTTCTGGAACTCCCTAGCTTTCTCCATGATCCAGCAAATGTTGGCAATTTGATCTCTAGTTCCTCTCCCTCTTTGAAATCCTGCCTGTACTTCTGGTAGTTCTCAGTCCACATACTGCTGGAGCCTAGCTTGTAGGATTTTGAGCATCACTTTGCTAGCATGTGAAATGAGTGCAATGGTGCGGTAGTTTGAACATTCTTTGGCATTGCCCTTCTTTGGGATGGGAATGTAAACTGACCTTTTCCAATCCTGTGGGCACTGTTGAGTTTTCCAAATTTGCTGGCATATTGAGTGTAGCACTTTAACTGCATCGTCTTTCAGGATTTTGAATAGCTCAGCCGGAATACTGTCACCTCCACTAGCTTTGTTGTTGCTCAGACTTCCTAAGGCCCATTTGACTTCACATTCCAGGATGTCTGGCTCGAGGTCAGTGACCACCCCGTCGTGGTTATCAGGGACGTTAAGCTCTTTCTTGTATAGTTCTTCTGTGTAATCTTGCCACCTCTTCTTAATCTCTTCTGCCTCTGTTAGATCCCTGCCATTTTGGTCCTTTATCATGCCCATCTTTGCATGAAACGTTCCCTTCATATCTCCAATTTTCTTGAAGAGATCTTTGGTCCTCCCTATTCTATTGTTTTCTTCTATTCCTTTGCACTGTTCATTTAGGAAGGAATTCTTATCTCTTCTAGCTATTTTCTGGAATTCTGCATTCAGTTGGGTGTGGATAATGAAACAGTTGATGGAAGGAACACTGATGCATTGGAAACATGGTGCTGCAGGAGAGTTTTGCAAATACCCTGGACTGACACAAAGGTGAACATGTGGGCCCTAGATCGAATCAAGCCAGAACTTTCAGGAAAACACAAAGGACGCAACTGAAGCTGTTGTACCTTGTGCATGGCATGAGAAACCGGGACCCACTGCAGAGGACAATCACGCTAGGAAAAGTCAAGGCAGAAGAGGAGGCGGACCACTATGAGATGCATCCATTCCATTAAGGAAGCTACAGCTGTGAACCTGCAGGGTGTCAAGGAGGCCTTCCATCATAGGCCTGTCATAACTTGGAGATACCTTGATGGCACACGATCACAAATGTTTTTCAGCATGTGTGCACACGCGCGCGCGCACACACACTGAATATATCTTCATGGCTTTCACTTTTCTTGTTTCCCCAAGCTGCCTTATTATTATTTTTTTAAAGGGGGGTATTTCTTTTAAACAAGGAACTGAAGGAATCTCTTTCAAAAGGGCTTCTTTGCTTATATACAATATTAAAGTTAAACACCTCTGATTTTATTACTTACTCAAATATTTCCAAGCATTGTCACCAGTAAGGAAACATCAGCATTCACATTCTTGACATGATTAAAAATATGAGCTGCGATCCATGATGGCCTTAGTTCTATATATCTAACACCTGTTTACCTGAGAGTAAGTTCCATTACCCCTGAATGGGAATGAATTGTTCATAGGCCTGTAGAGAACTGCTGTATATCTATATACTGCAGTTCTCTACAGGCTATCTGTATACAGTATATCTGTTTTTAGACCACAAAAGAAACAGTACTATTCTATTACTGGCAAAATACAGTGATATTTTTTTCCTTTGCAACATCTTAAATGCAGTATTTTGATCCAGTGATGGTTTAGCAATGAAACGTGAAAGCTTCTTAGTGCAAAAACAAAAAGTGGTACATAAAAGCTAAAAAAAACCCTTTAAGTAGCATTTTACATTTAGGGCATAGGTCCATTGCAGGAATGTGTGCTGGGCGGCCGTAGAGCCATGTAAGAAAAGCCCACTTTGAGGGAAGAAACTGAAATATTTGGAGCTTTGTTGTTTAGAAAAGTTAAAGAAAGGGAATTCAGTATAAAGTTTAAAATTAAGAACAAGTCCTGCTTTTGCATTCACGCAAATACATGCAGCACTTAGAAAGGTAAGTTTATTCCTGAGAAAAACATAGAATAGACACAAGCTTTTCCAGACACAAACATTCCCATTACCTCCCAGTCTTATTCTATGCAGGCAGGCCCTGGGTTACAACCAAGTTCCACTCCTGAGAAAACTTGTTTAAGTCAAATTTGTATGTCAGGTGGATCACGTGTAGTCGACCCTTCACTTTCGTGGGGGTTAGGGGCTCAAGACACCTGCGAAAGTGGAAAAACCACAAATAGCGCAATTCTCCCCTCCACCCTCACTGAGGCTCCTCTTCTCAGCAAGGAAAGGCCAGAGATTTCCCTCTCCAGATGGGCAGGGCAGGAAGGCCTGCTGCTGAGGCCTCCCTCTCTCTATGGTGATGGCAATTTTCTGCAGTATTTTTGTAAATTAATAGGCTTTATTGCAGCTTCTCCATAAGCGCAGGTTGTTTGTAACTTGGGCATTAATAACCTGGGCACTCAGTTTGTATTTCTAAACAGAAGGGAGGGTCGATTACCCATCCTGCAATAGTAAAGACTGCATGCCTGAACGCCATTGCAAAGGAGAAAAAGAGAGCCTCCTTTCTAACTCCCTGAAATTTATACCATTTCACTCTGAACATGTGACTTATGGGAAAGATGTTTCCCAATTGTTAATTGTAGGAATAGGACTTGATTGCTTCTTGATGGCCTTACCTATCCTCTGTTGAAGAAACTATTATTATTTCCCTTTAAGTGCTACGGCCTACAGATAAGGTAATTTTCAGGTATCTCAAGACAATGGTGAAGGAGACACAGGATGACTTCTGGATGGGCATACCTCAGCCGTATCCTTCTGGTGTGCAGGACACATACCAAGTGATAAGGGAGGCTGAGGTAATGAGAAACACCAAGTAACAAGCATAGTTTTAACTGATAAAGGTAGGAGCATCAGCAAATTTTAATTGGTAGAAATATTTGCAAACAGGTGTATTAACACCTGTACTGCAGCAAATCATAGCCAAGCAAAGTAGAGTGTCTGACAGTCTTTGAGTGGGAATGTATATAAAAGATAGGTGAATTTTGAAGGGGCCTCCTGTAGGGAGCCCTGTATTTTGCAAAATAAAACTTTTTTTTTTCCCTACCCTTACTCCCTTGTTGTGTGCAACTGGACTGGCACACCAAAGCAGAGCCTCATTGTAGCAAACAATGGTTCATCCACCCTGTAGGGTTGTTTTGCCTAATCTCGTTAAGGGAGGAAATGCCTGACCTTTTGTTTGCAAGAATTCCAGCATTCATGTCTTACACCTGCTAGGTCCTTCTTCCCTAATTCAAGCCTCCCAACATGTATATATCGATACACACACACATATTACAACTCCCCGCATTGGTAGCTTGATATTCAGAGAATGTCGGCCATTTGGAGAACATGGGGCTACCACTTTCCAAACTGGTGCTTCGCCAAGATGTGCTTGTGGAGGCTCTGGATCCTCCTTGCATGTCTTTTCATCCATAGAAACATAGAGATCACTGCAGCAAAAGGGCAGAGCTGCACAATGCTGGTAACTGGGTCGAGCAATTGTGCTCAAATCCCTTCAGGGTTTGGACTCCTGCCCCAGAGAGTCCCACCAGTTCTTGTCTCCTGCTTGCCTTCTAGAGGCTGCAATGCTTTTTATCTCGATTGTCATGCTGGACCTCCAACCCTGCTTTTTCTTCTAAATCTTTTATTATGTCAAATTCTTTCAGTTAGTTGGGTGAGGAGGGGCACAAACTGCAGTTGTGTCCTGGAGCCTTGCTTCTCCTCGGTAAAGCAGCATGAGGACTGGAACCCTGCCTCCCCACACCCATACTGGATTCTTTTTTTTAAGAAATTTTATTAAAATTGTAAACCATATTAAAAACATCAATCATCACTTACATTGGATTTACTGGGTCAACCCCCTGCTACATATTTTTTTAACATTCTAGAATCATATTCAAATCAGTTTATAATAACTTGAAAACATCTCTAAATTTACGCCAAGTCCCATTTCTCCAGCCAATTATAGAAAAAATCCCAAGTTTGACAGAAGTCAGTGTCTTCTTTCTCCTTCAATGATAAAGTCATTCTATCCATTTCTGCGCAGTCCAGAATCTTTCTTAAAATCAGTTCATCGGTGGGTAGTTCCTCTTTTCCAGTATACAGCAAATGCAATCCTCGCCGCTGTGATTAATGTAACATCAAATACATTTCCTGTCGGTTAATATCTTTGGGTATGATGCCTAACAAGACAACTTCAGGTTTAAAAGCTAAGGGTTTTTGTAGTATTTCCTCCAGCCATTTATATATTTTAATCCAATACTTTTTCACATTGTCACAGGTCCACCACATATGATAAAAAGTACCCACTTTATGTTTACATTTCCAACATCTATTTGACATATTTGGAAACATCTTAGCTAATTGACTTGGCGACAAATACCATCGATAGAACATTTTATATAAATTTTCTTTATACGAAGTTGCTAATGTTACCTTAATATTTCTCTCCCATAGTTTTTGCCACTTTTATAGTTCAACATTATATCCCAAGTTTTGTGCCCATGTTATCATAGTTTCCTTAACCTGTTCCCCTTCCATTTTCCTGTCAAGTAAAAAATCATATAATCTTTTAATCATTTTCTCATCTGTTTTAAGCATCACTTGATCAAACACTGTTAAGTCTTTGTAAAACCCCCATGCTTTACAATGTTTAGCATACCTTGATTGCATCTGCACCTTATACCACCAGGAGATATTAAGTCCCTGTTCTTATATTTCTTGATCTAGTTTCAGGCCACCGTCCTTATCCAAGATATCGTCCTATCTTATGATCCCTTCAAAGTTCAATGCATTTGGATATACAAGAGCTTCCATAGGTGAAAGCCATCTTGGTAGTTTATTATACATTTTTGACTTAAGTTTTTCCCACACCAACATTAATGATCTTCTAATAAAATGACTCAGGAAAGACCCCTGTGACTTACCGTATTTTTCGCTCTATAAGACGCACTTTTTCCCCCCTCAAAACTAAGGGGAAATGTCTGTGCGTCTTATAGAGCGAATGTGCCTGACACCCGGGACGCTGCCCGCCCGCCCGCGGGCACCACCAGGCCGGCATGTGCTCGGCGTGCCCTGCTCCACCGCGAACTGATCACCCCCACCGGGAAGCTCCCCACCTCCCCCCCCACGCCAATCCTGCTAAAGCCTCCGCCGCTCGCTCGCACTGCCATCCCGCGCCGATCCGCTCCTCCCCCCCACGCCAATCCTGCTAAAGCCTCCACCGCCCGCACTGTCATCCCGCATTGCCATCCCGCGCCAATCCCCCACCTCCCCCCACACCACAGGGGGCAGGCACAGATGACCCTTTGCTTTAGAAGCACAATCCTTTTATTAAAGTTTAACAGGTTAAGAAACAGTATACATTGAAGCAGCGTTCTCTTTGAGATGTGAGAGAAGCAATTGACAATGTAAAGAGCTGGACACATGGACTGAGCAGTCAAATAGACATTGTTTCTTCCAAAAGCCTTTTGATAAAATCCATCAACAGACTCTTGCGAAAACCTGGCAGTGATGGAATAAGGGCAGTGTGTGCACACACATGTTGTCCTATGGATCAGTAACTGATTACAGAATTGAAAGCCAACATTGAGAATGCATGGTATTCTCACAAGATTCTGCATTAGGATCAGTACTTTTCAACCTGTTCATAAATGATCTGGAATTAGAAGTGGGCAATAAAGTAGCCAAGTTTGCTGATGATACTAAAATTAAAAGGGATTGTGAGGAATTCCAGTGGGACCTCTCTGAGCTGGGAAAAAGGGCACCAGAACGGCAAATGCTTTCAGTGTAAGCAAGTGTAAAGTTAGCATGCTGGGGGGAAAGAATCTCATCTTCAAGTTTAAGCTGATGGAATCTGAACTAGTGCTGACAGAAAGGGTCTTGAGAATGTGGGGGACAGCTTGATGAAAATGTTAAATGTTAGGAGGAAATGCCATAATTAGGAAAGGAATTGAAAATCAAATTTCCAAGATCATATTCCTCTTACACAAATCTTTAATATGACCATACTTAAAGTATTGTGTACAGTGCTGGCCACCACACCTGAAAAATGACATTGTTGAAAAAAGTGCAAAGAAGGGCAACTAAAACAATCAAGGGATTGGAGCAGCTCCCCTATCAGACTTTATGCATGGTGTGAAAAAGTGGAAAGTGGGACATTTTCCTCCTCTCTGAAAAAAAAGGGTTAATCCCCATGAAAACACCCATCACTCCTTTGTTCTGGAAAAAAAAAAAAAAGATTCAACAGCAGAAGTGTAGTGAGCTTGAAATACCTTTTGGGAATGGAAGGGAAGTTCCCCACAATTCAGCTTTGTCTTTCAAGGGTTGGGCCTTTTAATACCTCATGGATAATTAACTGGGACTTCTAAATGCTTAACAAAAACAATGTGGATATAAAGTTCCCTTTCCAATTGAGGATACAAGAAACACAATTATTATAGTGATCTCTGCAACTGTGCAAATGTTAGATTTTCATGCCCTTGGTCCAGAGGAAGAAATGACACACAAGAGACCACTGAGTGAACATTTCTCTCAACTCAAAAGGATGCGTAGATGCAGCCCGAGTTTCTTAAGCATCACTTTTAAATATGAAAAAAAGAGAGAGAGAAAAGTTGGAGGATTGAATTTAGGTCTCTCCTCATTGCTCACCTTCTCTGTCTAAGATAGAGGCAAGAAAAACCAGAGAGAGCAGGTATGCTGGGGGTGTGCAATCAAAAGAATTTTGTTGTTAGTCGCAAAGTCGTGTCCGACCCATCGCGACCCCATGGACAACATTCCTCCAGGCCCTCCTGTCCTCCACCATTCCCCGGAGTCCACTCAAGCTCACACCAACCGCCTGTGTGACTCCATCCAGCCACCTCATCCTCTGCCGTCCCCTTCTTCTTTTGCCATCTGTTGTTCCCAGCATTAGGCTCTTCTCCAGGGAGTCCTTCCTTCTCATTAGGTGGCCAAAGTATTTGAGTTTCATTTTCACTATCTGGCCTTCTAAAGAGCAGTCAGGGTTGATCTCCTCCAGGACTGACCAATTTGATCGCCTTGCGGTCCAAGGGACTCGCAGGAGTCTCCTCCAGCACCACAACTCAAAGGCCTCAATCCTTTTGCGCTCGGCCTTCCTTATGGTCCAGCTTTCACAGCCATACATTGCAACTGGGAAAACCATAGCCTTGACTATACACACTTTTGTTGGCAGGGTGATATCTCTGCTTTTTAGTATGCTGTCTAGATTTGCCATAGCTTTCCTCCCCAGGAGCAAGCGTCTTTTAATTTCTTGGCTGCAGTCCCCATCTGCGGTGATCTTGGAGCCCAGGAAAATAAAATCTGTCACTACCTCCATTTCTTCCCCATCTATTTGCCAGGAAGTGAGAGGACCGGATGCCATGATCTTAGTTTTCTTAAAAATATTCAAAAGAATATTTACAGTTTATTCAGACCTACAGGAAATACATGTGGCATTGAAGGGACTGCAGAGATGGATTCTATACAAGTTGTTTTCATCCCCTAACAGTTACATGCACAGTCTGTGGGGGATGGGGGGGTCATGCACACAGTATGCTAGAGGCACATGAGAGTAAAGCAACTGGGATTAAGAGATCCCAACACATCCCATAGTTTATTAAATAGTTCAGTAAACCATTTGATTCAGAATATTTTTTTTCTTGTTTTCCTCCTCTAAAAACTAGGTGCGTCTTATGGTCAGGTGCGTCTTATAAAGCGAAAAATACGGTAGCTTTCTCGTACCACATATAAGCATGCCAACCCATCTGCAAGTTATGACCTTCAAGTTACAAGATTCTCTTATTTCGTAAAGTTATCCATTCTTTTAGCCAAGTTAGAACAGATGCTTGCTAATACAACATCCAATCAGGAAGACCAAAACCTCCATTCTTTTTGGCTTCCTGAAGCATTTTTAATTTAATCCTTGGTTTCTTTTTTCTCCAGATAAATCTTGAAATTTGAAAGTGTAGGTCATCAAAGAATTTTTTATCAATTTTTATGGGAATCATTTGGAACAAAAACAAAAGTTTAGGTAATATGTTCATTTTAACATGTGCTATTCTTCCCATCAAAGATAATTGTAAATTGGCCCATTTTTCCAGATCCCCTTTAATATCCTTCAATAATTTATCATAATTGTCTTCTTTCAAAGTAGTACATTTGGCTGTAAGATAGATTCCCAAATACTTAACCTTTTTAACAATCTGCAAATCTACTTGTTCCTGGAGTCTTTTTTTTTTTTTTTTTTTTGGTCCTGCATAAAGTTTTTAACTAACAATTTCTTTTTTTCTCTATTTATTTTCATTCCCGTAATTTCACCATATACAAAGTAGTTTGTATTTTAGCATTTAACAATGCCTCATTACATATATCTTTTAAAAATGTAGCAAAGATTGCTTCAAAGGATTTGTAAAACTCAGCTGGCAGTCCATCTGGGCCAGGGGTTTTATCATCCTTTTGTCACTTAATTTCCTCTATTGCTTCCGTAATTGTTACTTCTTGATTCAATACTTTTTGATATTTTTCTGGTAGTTTTCATAATTCTCCCTTTCGAATGTATTCTTTTACTTTCTTGATTGAAATCCCCTCCTTCTGATATAACTTTGTGAAAAAGTCTTCCGCTATTTTCCTAATTTGTGCACCTTGTACATGTACTCACCCTTCTCCATCTTTCAATTTCAAAATCGGTCTCTTCTCTTTTTCTTTCTTTACTGTATATGCTAACCATCTCCCTGGTTTATTAGCATTTTTGAAGAAGTTCTGTTTGGTCAACTTCATTTGTTTAGTAAGTTCATTTGTGTCCAAGAGATTTAATTTGTGCTTTAAAATATTCATTTGAGCCTTAAGGCTTTTTTTTGATGGATCTTTCTGCAGCTCTTGTTCCCGTTTCATTAACTCCTCTACTATTACTGCTTGCTCTTGTTTTTTCTTTTTATTTATTTGCGCTGAGTATGTTATTATCACTCCCCTGGCATAAGCTTTAGCTGTATCCCAGACATTCCTTAAAGACACTTCTTCTGTTTTGTTTATTTGAAAGAATACTTGCATTTCTTTATTTATCATTTCTGTAAATTTTTTTATCTTTTAACGCTTTGTCTACACTCCATCTGGGCGTCCTTATGGTTCCTTTTAGTGATAAAGATACAGGGTTATGATCTGCCCAGATATTTGCCTCTATTTCAGCTTCTATCAGATCTGGTACTAAGTCTGGAGTTATCCAAACCATATCAATTCTAGACCACGCCCGATGCCTGTTTGAATAAAAAGAGTATTTAACAGAAGATGGGTTTTTGTGCCTCCAAGCATCTATCAATCTAAATTCTTCAGTCATGTTAGAACAAGACTTTGAGAGTACCCTTCTACCCTTTTTTCCTTTACTGACATTCTTATAGTCCGTTTCCTTATCCACAATTGTGTTAAAATCTCCCATTACACACACAGACTGGTAATCCATTTGTAGAAGTAACATGTGTAGTTTTTGGTGAAAAGTTTCCTGATGGTCGTTTGGCGCGTATATTGCCACTAAGAGTACCTTTTTAAGTTTGATTATAATTTCAACTATCAGGATCCTACCATCCTCATCAGAAAGAATTTATTTAAGGTCCAATTTTTCCTTAACTTACAGTATTAAACCTCTTTTTTTTTGAGAAGTAGAAGATACAAACAATTTTCCCAGCTTTACACATTCCAGAAGTTTAATACTTTGTTTCTTAGTATGTGTTTCTTGTAGACAAATTATATCTAATTTTCATTTTTGAAGCTGAGCAAAAACCCTTCTTCTCTTAGAAGGTCCATTCAGCCCATTAACGTTTAAGGAGAGCAACTCAATTTTCCCTTCCCTTTTAGAAGCCATATTTAAGAGAAAGTGTATGTGTGTGTGTGTGTGTGTGTGTGTCTACTTATTTTTCACCTTTACAGTTCTACCTTTTCTCTTCTCCTTTGGACCCAAGTTTTGTACTTGTTGCTGTAAATCAACATTCGCTATTTCTCCTTCCTCAGACATACTGGATTTTCTGATCTGCATCATGGTCACTGTTGTTCTGCACATTTATCCGAAAAAGCTTCTGCTGTCACCTGTTCTCGGATCAGTCCGTTCACACTCCATCTCAGTCTCCGGGTGTCTGGTGCTGTGGCATCTCCATCCACTGACGACCTCCCAATCCCCAGTGGCTTTTTGTGGGGTTCCCCACAAAATGATTACTTCACACAGCCAGCATATGGAAAACAAACAAGATCATGAAGTTCCAATCCCCCAGACTCGGATCCAATCCCCCTTCTGTATCCTCTCACAGCCACTGCAGAAAGAACTGCACCAGCTGCTCTTGGACGGAGGGAGAAGAGCCATCAGCAAAAATGCAGATTGAGAGAAGTGGAGAGGCAAAGGCTGGATGAGCTGGTGGCTTCTGGTTCCTCTCTGTGACTTGCAAAATGAAGCATGACTATGTTTTGAATATTCAGCAACTGTGGCTGAAGATTTTGCATACTGTAGCACTAATGATTCCTGTGGTCCTTTGTGAAAGCAGCCATGTCACCCCACACCTGACCGCTCACTTCCACTGGGTTGTTCAAAATCCCTGGGCAACTTTATAATTTATTTATGATTTACTTAAAGTTTTTATACACTATCCTTCACTAAAAAGTCCCAGGATGGTAATACAACTAAATAAAAGTACAGCATCAGAGGACAAATTTCAAATAAATTCCCATCTTAAAACACTTTGTCACTAAAAATATTGGGGAAATAAGGAGGTTTTGGCCTGGTGCCGGAACGAGAAAAGTGTCGGTGCCAGGAACACCTCTCGAGAGCATGTTCCATAACCGGGGCGCCACCGCAGAGAAGGCCCTTCTCCAGGTAGCCACTCTCCATATCTCCTTCAAAGAGGGCTCCCGAAGAAGGACTTCCGGCCCAGACCTTAGTGGGTGGGCAGGTATATATGGAAGGAGGCGTTCCTTCAAATATATATATTCTTTTTGTATTCTATACATGTTCAGAAAATAATAAAAATAATAATTAAAAAACATTTCACTGGGTTAATGTCTACCGTCAATTGCAAGGCTGAAGCTAGAATGGAAAAATCAACATTTTTGCAAACCGTGTAAAGTTATACCCCAACTTTCTGCCAAAATAGCACTCAAGGCAGCTCAGAATAAAAAAATGTAGGTTGTCTGCATCAGACCGAACTTGCATAAGTTTGCAGTATTCCTTTCAAAAGCTAACACGGCATCTGCCCGAGGCAGCACACTCAAGTGATACTTTCTAAAAATGGCAATAACTCTAAAACATCACAATAGCCAGTTTCTCTCTCACACACCTGGTTGCCTCCAGTAGACATTTCCAAATGTGTCCAAATTGCAGAAATACCACATTTATCTTATTAATACCAATAAGAAAAGTGAAACTAGCAATAAATATGATTAGATTTTCTAACATTCCAGCAGAAGCTTCATGATCCTGGTTTCCATCTTTACTTGCTGCACACAAGGACCAAACTTCAGCATCATGACCCTTTCTTCTGCAATGCTTCCTCACTTAGTTTTCTGGATGGGCAATTTTCCAGTGTTCTATTGTCACAGTTCAAATAGAGCTGCTGAGTCTTTTTGTGTGTCCAGTACGGGTCAATCACAAAAGTCATGGCGCTCATTCCTATGAACACAACAGCAAAGTGTAACAGTCCCAAGTTCTGAAGAACAGCATTCCAATTGGAAATGCAAACCCACCACATGTGGTACAGAAGAATCATGCGGCAGTGAGACATGTGGATCCTTATGTATTGGTTCACTTTCCAAAACAAAGTGTTCGCCCAGCCAACCTGGAAAAGAAGAAGATTGTGTTAAAACTCCCATGAAATGCAGTGCATACTCACAGTAGTTTGCATATGGAGCCTCCTTAGCAGAGACTGACTACCCCGCTCACACTTACTCAGCTAGATTATGGCAGAGCAAATCCATGCTTACCAGACTTCCTGGGGATGACGTGCTTTGAGATCCCTGCAGGCCTTTGAAATATCCTAGTTCTAACTGTAACAGACATACCCGGGTTGAAAGGGAGTGACATTGGGCTTTGGCCAAAGCTTCAGCCAACACACAGAAATAACATTTGTTTTCAGAAGAACCTGCTCTAAGAGTTCGGTATCAGAATACACATAATGAAGGAGCCTTTTCCTCATTCCTAACACACAGGAGTGGACTTCACGAGGTGCCAAAAAATAGTGCCTCCTGACTTGATCACAAGCAAGGGTCACTAACGGGTAGATGGGGATCCTGCCCACTGCCAGCACCCTTGTTACAGGTACCTGTCCCAGGGCTGAGCCACAGAACCGAACGGCATGGGAGGACTCCTAAGGTTATTCCTAACAGACAGCTGAGTTACAAGCTTACTGCAAGGAGCTGGCTGCAAGTAGAGGGACCTATGAACTTGACTTTTACCCAATAGTAGAAGTGCCATGCTTGACCAGACACCAAGTCAGTGTTTAATAAATCTGTGTAAGTCACATTACAACTACAGGCCTGAAGGTTTAAAAAAGGGATTTCCCCTTGTATCACTTGGATGTCTAATTAATTCTCCACTTCATATTCCAAGCCAGCATTGCTAAAGATATTTGCATTCTACAAATTTCCTCCTCTATTAAGAATGCTGTAAAACTCCTCAAGCTTTGCCACTTAGATATAAATAGGTCCCATTCAGCTAAGCTCAAAAAAACAGCAGCATGGATCCTAACATCATGTAAAGACCTTCACAGAAGCAGTTTCTCATCTACTCCTTCCCTGATCACCTGCTGTAGCTCACCCCATCTTTTTCAGGAGTGGGCCCAACTCTCTAGAGGATGTCAAGTGGCTGCAGGGAGAAGGAGAAGGGAAGCTTCCATGAAATCCAAGTTATGTAAGGATCCATGCCCATATCTCTAGAGAGGTCCTAGATTATGAGCTCAGAGTCCAAAACTGCAGCCTACATCATTTCAATGCAAGCAAAATCAATCTCTTCCTCTGTAACACAGTTCTGCAATCACTAAAGCACTTCTTGAAAGAGGAAGGTAAATGATCACTCATCTTTTCATTGTACATAGTCCTATTGTTTCTGTGCATCTAATCTCTGGTAAATTCCTGAAAAAGATGCCCAGACTGCTTGCAAACATCACCCTCTGATCAGAAAGTTCTTCTCTCTCAGAGAGAAGTGAGCAATTTCTAGCCCTCCAGGTATTACTGGACTGCAACTAGTCCACTAGTATTGCACAGTAGGACTAAAGAGAGATGCAGTCCACAAACACCTGGCAGCCTGCACCAAGAAGTTCACCTACACTCGGATCTGTGAGAAGCATCTACAGCGACCCAGTCTGTGCCAAGGCTCAATCCAAGAATGCATGACATGTAGACAAGAGTCCCCTTCACAGCCCAAGAGGCTGTTAACTGTTGTAAGCCGCCCCGAGGCTTTGATGCAATGGGGCGGCCTATAAATGTTCAAATAAATAATAAATAAATAAATAAGAGCCCTTGCTTCATTACTCAGACCCAAATACATCCCAATGCACTCAAATATCGCCTGAACTGTGTGATCCACGCCCACGTTCCAGGCTTGAGGACTTTTACAACTGACACCAAGAACAGTGTTTGAATTAGGGCTGTGGAGTCTGAGTTGGAACCAGTTCTTTGGTTCTTGGAGTCAAAGTCAATAAAAATGTTTTGCCTCAAACTCCTAAGAAATTTAAATTATAATATAAATAATGTTAAAATTTCCTATTTCACAGATTATAATATGAATAACCTTTTCTTTAGGTTACAGTTTCAGGATATATTTTAATTTCATATGTTAGTGAAAGTGGCACCCATGACATAATGTTTTAAGTTCCATTCATCTAAATTTTATATTGAAACAATACTTTAATCTCAAAAAAGAAGGGGGTTCGTAAAGAAAGATGTTCTTTGCAGTCTTTTATATCCTATATAGTTTTTATATCCTATATACCTATTACTGTATAGGCTTTTGATAAAAATACAACCTGAATTGACTCATGTTTTCATTCTCTAAAATGTAATGTCACCCCCTGTTTGTAATTTCTTGAGTCAATAAAATAAAAAGCCACAATGGCATGGCTATAGCCTATTGACACAAATTTTAACAGGTTAGGCTTCTAAAAGGTGACCTGAAGATTCACCTTGTAGTTTGAGTGCTTTCAACCAATACAGGAAATAATTAATATAGTCATTTCCTATATTGATATATAAATTGAGGAGTCAAATTTGGAATCGCAGGTACCACAAACTGAGGAGTCGAAGATTTTATGTACCAACTCCACAGCCCTCACTTGGATGACCCATACTCATAAGCCAAGAGAGCCTTCAGTTTATTTGTTGCTTCAGAAAATAATCCCTTCCACCCCAAACTGTGATCTATAATCTGGAATAACATGAAAATAAAGCATAATCTTCCATAATCTCTGAATGTATAGAAGAACAATCTCTTTTTCCCCTCTCCGTTATGTTGATCTTAGATTTCAAAGCCACAGCCTATGTCATTTAAAACACAATCAGCAGTGGGGGAATTTAGTGGTCATTCTGACATTGCTGAAGCACAACTAGCCATGCTGGCTGAGGCTGATTGGAACTGGAGTCCAACATCTGAAGGACACAGGATCCCCAGCCCTGCTTAAATGATAAGCATCTTCCGGAAGAACGACGAATGACGAATGATCTTTGGACTAGCCTTAAGGACTGAGGTTTACACGGTTGATGAAGTAAGGACTGCTCTTTTACAAGCAGTGATTACAATCATGAAGAACTGAACTGCCATGCTGTTACGATGATTTATAAGACATCCTGTTGCTTTTTGTTCAACAGGCCAATCCGAAAGCACAGCACATTTGCCACAGAAACTCTGTCTGTTTAAACAGTGATGATGGAAACCAAACGTCTCCAAACAAAGCTAAAGGTTGCTGCCACACCCCAACCCTAACACGAATTACTGAGGCATTACATATTTTAATTATTATTTTCCTTACTATGGTAATTGGTAAGTAGAGGGACCTATGAACTTAACTTTTACCCAATTGTGATCATTTAGCCTTTTAATAAGTCTACTGGGTTGTCGTGGTCAGAATCCAATGCCCGGTCTGGGGCTCTGGGACCAGGGGGTTACTGGGTGCAAATTCAAGCCCAGGTGGCCGCACAAGTGGAAAGTCTTGGGCAACTGAGCACTGCAGAAACATCACTCCAGGAAGCTCTTCTCTTTTATACAGAAGTGATCAATATCCGAATTCTCCAGATATTACAGAATTGTAACCATCAGAATCCTGCACCACTAGTTTTGCAGAGTAAGACTAAAGAGAGATGCAGTCCACATACACCTGGCAGCCTGCACCAAGTAGTTCACCCCGACACTGCTGTGTGAGAAGCATCTAGAGCGATCCAGTCTGTGCCAAGGCTCAATCCAAGAATGCATGACGTGTAGAGAAGAGTCCCCTTCACAGCCCAAGAGCCCTTCCTTCATTACTCAGCCCCAAATACATCCCAATGCACCCAAATATCACCTGAACTGTGTGATCCATGCCCACGTTCCAGGCTTGAGGACTTGTACAACTGAAGCCAAGAACACTGTTTGTATGCCCCATATTCATAAGCCAAGAGAGCCTTCAGTTTCTTATTTGTCCCACCCATGCAGTTTTTCCACTTTCATAAGGGCCTTGCATAACGAATACTCACGAATGTGGAGGGCCCACTTGATCCAATGTCCATACAAATTCAACTTAAAGACGCATTTCCAGTTTTCAGAAATGAGCCTTGTGCATAACCCAGGGACTGCTTCTATTATCCTCCTTAATGGATGGAATTCCGGCCCAGCCAGGA
This sequence comes from Varanus salvator macromaculatus, assembly GCA_023646645.1. Lineage (NCBI taxonomy): Eukaryota > Metazoa > Chordata > Lepidosauria > Squamata > Varanidae > Varanus > Varanus salvator. The sequence continues at coordinate 6,798,610 of JAIXND010000779.1, read as the reverse complement.
GCCATTCTACATGTGTGTAACAGCAACTACAACTTTTTCTTCTATGTCAAACTGGACCTTAATGCAGCCTTCCTGCCACTGCATTCTGCTACCTGCCAGCTGTGTTCAACCACTAATGCCATCATCCCCAAAGGACGGGCTCTTCAGGCTCATGACATGCCAGGAAAAAGGAGGCTCTGAGCCAAATATCACTAAAGTGCCTCATTCGGACGCCAGCCGTCATTGAAGCAAATGGCTCATTCCAGCCTCCAGGATGTTCTAGCCTGACTTGCCTTGCAGGTGTTAGCCGTGGGCAGGGCAAAACAGTAGAGTTGTGCCGGTGACTTTCAGCTATACCCAAAAACCAAGCTGCAGGCTCCACCATGGTCCTGCCCAGCTCAGCTTTAGTTAGGGCAACCTTGCTCATAAGAGGTAATCACACCTTTGGAAACTGATTCTATAGTTGCCAATCTCTTCCAGATACTCACACATGTATATGCAGATGACATAGACTAACATGTCAATCTCAGTTCCCAGTGGTGATTTTGTGTTACTGTGAACTGACATCTTCTTGCTTTCTTGTTTAATGTCCATTATATTGAATAATTAACAAACTTTATGTTTAAGTTACAAACAAAAAGGCAACCCTTGCTTTGTTCATTAATACCTCACCTTGAAAAGAATCCATGAAATGCAGCTGAAAGGTGTGATAACCTCAAGCAGCAGTCCCATCAAAGGTATATAATGTCCAGACTTGATGTTGGTTACCAGACCGATAAAACCACACAAGGAAAGAACATGGTGAGCAACTAAGAATAAGTCAGATTTCCTGAAGAGAAGGGCTAGATTTTCTAACAAGATGTAGCCAAATGATATTAGGCAGATGAACCAGCTCCAGTCCTGCTGGGAATACACCTTGTCAGCTTGAAAAACTGGATCCAGGAGTAAGGCCCACAAGCCAGCCACAGAACACTGAATGCCAAATACAGCACGCGTACAATACAGACTCCAGAAGACTTTTTCTTTGGTAGGCAACAAGTGGTAAGTTACACTCACCCGCGAAGACAGCCAGTGTGTGAGAGAAAATATTCCCAGGTACAGAAGGAAGCCAGCTGTCACCAGTTTCAAACGAACTTCCCACAAAGCGTATTCCCAGGCAAATATGGATTGGGATGGCACCCCATCACTTTCAAGACTCATTCCTTCAGTCTATGTTGCAAACACTTTGTGAGAGGTTTTGGGGAAGTCTCCCTCACGTGTCAGGTCTATTTATGGTTTTTGAACTTTTGTCCTTAAATTGAGTGAAGACCAGATATGCACTGCCCTCTGTAGAGAAAGACAACAAGATGTACTTTTTAATTTTTATTTATTAGATTTATATCCTACTCTTTTTTTAGAAACTCAAAGCAGTTTACCTCATTATCCTCCTCTTGCTCTCAGTCTTTTCCCCATAACAACATCCCTGTGAGTTAGGCTGGGTGGGGAATGTGTGACAGGCTCCATGGCCGAGCAGGACCAGAACCCAGGTCGCCTGAGCCCCAGTTCCACGCTCTTAACCAGTACACCGCACAGAAACTATACACGTATGTGTACACACCATGTATCATTCATCTTACCAGTGGCTCTTACGTAGAAGTCACACAAAGGGTTGATGCTTATGTCATCGAGTAGGTTCTCCTGTACCAGCTACCACCAGCGGCTAGAAGAGCACAGCATCCTTTGGAAACAGAGGCTAACTACTGACTTGTGCTGACGTCTCCAGACTCACATATACCTACTTGCCTCCCAGTTTGCTATCTTTGCATCAAGAAATGCTATAAAGGTAAAGGTTTCCCCTTGACGTTTAGTCCAGTCCTGTCTGACTCTAGGGGGCAGTGCTCATCTCCGTTTCCTAGCTGAGGGAGCCAGCGTTTGTCCGCAGACAGTCTCCGTGGCCATGTGGCCGGCATGACTAAACACCGAAGTGCACGGAACGCTGTTACCTGCCCACCGAAGTGGTACCTTTTTATCTACTTGCATTTGCATGCTTTCGAACTGCAAGGTTGGCAGGAGCTGGGACAGAGCAACAGGAACTCATGCCATTGTGCAGATTCGAGTTTCAAATTTTTTTTTAATTACGTAGTTAAGAAACACTATAAATACATAATAGAAAAACCTTGAAATGTAGAAGAGACCAAACTTGAGAAGGAGGGAAAGAGCTAAAATGAGGAGCAAGGAATCATTTCAAAACACAACTGCACACAGAAAAAATCAAAACTGAAGGATTAAAAAGTTTGGGGATGTAGAAATGTCTTCATCTGGCACAAAAGAGAACACAATGCAGGTGCCAAGGGAGTTTCTCCAGACTTTTCTGATGCCATTTTTACATCCTATTGTTATCGTGCTGGACTTCTATCCCACCGTTTTCCCTGAGTGAGGAAGCCAAAGCAGCAGACAAAGCTTCACTTCATCCTCACAAGAACGACCCAGTGAGGCAGGTTGCGCTGAGAGTGAGCGACTGACCCCGGGTCACCCGGCGAGGGGCATGGCTGAGGGGGACTGAACCTGGATTGCCCAGAGCCCCACAATCAGCCTCTCACTCCTATACCCCACTGGCTCTGTTGGATCTGTGGCTGAACTGCCCAACCCACAATTTGAACAACACAACGGACGACGTGAATACAACAACCCGTATAACAACCTAGGCTGGGCTGCTGCTGGGGTGACTTGCTGTCCATGCACAAACCAGCCTCGGGAAAGTGGTCTGGGGTCACATGATGCGACAACCCATTGCGAGCAGCAACCCATGAAGTGCAGCCAGGTTGGAGAAATCCCATCACTGACGGGCTCAGCACTCCCTGGGATGCCAATGGCAGCAAGCCGTCGTTTATTCTGGCCATCAAAACCTGGATGACGGACACCACCTTGGGTAAACTCCAACGGCAGCAGCTCACTTTGCAAAATTGGCCAAAAAGAAAAAAGAAAAAGCAGAAGCAGAAGCAGCAGCAGCAGCAGCCCACCCTGCTGCCCTTCCTGATCTCCCCAGCTCCTGCCAGCTGCTCCCCAAGTGGCATTTTGGAACGGCTGTAAGGATTTTTCTGGAATGAGCACAATCTGTGCACACACAGGTTTGCATTCTGCTATTTATTGTAGTCACATGTGTGCCACTGCAGAGGATCACAGTTGTGTACATGCAGGAAGCTTCAGCTGGAGCAACACCCTGTAGAGCAGTACCTGCTGATAAGGTGCAGCAGGAAGCAACCCCAGGCGGCCTCTAGAGATACTTTTCCCTCTTTGGGTTTATCTTACCAGTGGTCACAGGATAAGCTCTCAAGAGAAACAGAAGGAGCAGGAGGACTTTCCTTGTAAAAAAAAAAAAAAGAGGAGTGCTGTGATTCCCCCCGCCCCCCGTGCAAGATACTCAACTGCTCCCCTCTCACCCTGAGTCCTCAGCATCATGCACATTATACTCTGACCTGAGACTCGAGCTGCTGGAGAAAATGCATATGCGTTTCCTTTCCGCCTTCCCTTGCGGAAAGCACTGAAAAAAGAATGGGAAAATCTAAGCTTTAGCTAGGGAAGGGGGTTGTTTTGAGAGGGGCTTATTCAGCCATTATGTGCCAGTGTGGTGGACCAATTAAGAGTGTGGAACTGGGACTCAGCACATCCGGGTCTGAGTCCCCACTGAGTCATGGAGCGCACTGGGTGATTTTGGGCCAGTCACAGACTCTCAGTCCAACCAACCAAACAGAGCTATTGTTGCTCTAAGGCTAAGGCTGTGAGAAGGCATAGAGTATGGATGTAAGCGGCCTTGAGTTCCTTGAAAGGAAAAAAAGACAGACGGAGGTCGAATAGATAGATAGAGGATAACTGAAACCACAATAGTCAGGCCATTTTCTCAATCTCTGAAATGAAGCAAACATAAAATGCAAAACTGCCACGAGTCAAAAGCGACTCCCCACTGCAGTGGGGCAGGTGGGGGAATTTGCCCCGCCGTAGTATCTGGAGAGCAGAGCGGGAGGGCAAGAGCAAGCTACTCCTGGCCGGCGTGATCACCCCTTATGCGTGCAGAAACGGCAACCTCCTAAGCTCATGCCTGGGCGATGCGTGACCCGCGAGCCCACCGCCCTGCCGCCCTGCTCACAAACGCGGCACCCTCGGCAACGGGGTAACAGCGTGACGGCCCTCTGAGCTCTGTGGCAGCTAACGCAGAGCGCTCCCCGCATTAACTTGGGCATAGTTTCCACAGGCTCACCCGTTCTATAGCTCATCCATGATTAAGCACTTCAGCTCTGCTCTCGCTTTCTCCTGAGGAAGTTCAAATGCAGCCCCTCTCCGATTGCAAGCAAGCCCTCCCGACTTCGGGGTTTTGCCCTCACTGCGGGAGGGAGTTCATGACAGGGTCACAGCCTCAGACTTCGAGATACACGTCGAAAATCGGTGCTCATCTGCGCACCAAGGACCTGAGCCCACCTAGCCGGTACGCACTTAGTTCACTTCCCCGCAAACAGTCCCCCAGAACTTCAAAAAATAACTCCCATTAGGAGTCCGCACGCCGAAACAGCCGCTAGCCGTAACTGTCACGTATACCCTCCTCCCCCTTTGTTTTCTTAGCTTGGAAACGATTAGCCAGCGGAAGGGCTGCTATCCAAAAGTGGTGACTCGCTTTTTCTTCCTCGTTCCTCCCACCCCCGCGCCTTTCCTTGTTTTGGCTGCAAGGAATACAGCTGAATGCACGGGAGATGCAAATCGCTAATCGCCCTACCTATTCCACATGCAAAAAGTTGGTAATAAATTATCATCAAGATTGTTATTATTATTACCACCACCACTACCCTACTACTGGCTACTCACTAGCTACGTTTCTTCGCGAAAACAGGCCTCAACAGTCGCCTTTGTTGTTGCTCCTCGCATGAGTTCAAGGCCTCTCCTGATCCGCCACCTACCCGACTCAGCCGGGTCGACAAGCCTCCTCACCACGGCGCTTCCATTTGCAAAGCTGCCGGCTGCATCCGCTTCAGGAAAGAGGCGCACGAGGGCGCGCACAAACGCCGAAGCAGCCTTGCAAACTGCTGCCGCCGGCGCGGGTTGGAGCACACCATTTTGCTCCTCTGGCGGGGGAGAAGTAAGACAGGATCAAACCAGTCGGGTTGCAGGGGAACCCCTTTTAGTATATCCTACTTCAAATCGGTTGCGGCCTTTTCGACGCGACTTGCAACAGAGACATAAACAAAATAGCTGGGATGCGCGCTTGTCGGTCGCAAAGGAACTCTCCTCCGCAGGGTCCTGCGCGCGATAGACTTGCCTGCTATTAGCGGTTGAAGGGGAACGAACCTTGACTCAGGCTCACGTGACGCATTCCGCCTGCGAGGCCCGCGGGCTCTAGGCAGGCGCGGGGAGCTCGTGCAGGACTTCGTGGGAGCACATTCCGCTGCGTGCTGTTGGCTGAATTCCAAATAAGCGTGCCTAGGATTTGCACGGCCGTGATCCCATGCACTCCTACTTGGAAGCAAGCGCCATCGAATACCATGGGGCTTTTTTCTGAGTCAACAACAACGGCAGGACTGCTACCCGATCCTATGCACCGTGCCATGAAAGCGTAAATTAAGCTGAATGGTATTTACTTCCAATAAGTGAGAACAGGATCAGGCAACTCTGCGACGAGAATATTAATCGAAAGGAGTTTATGTTTAAGTAAGCATGCAGCAACCCGGTATGTACTTACTCAGAAGGCAAGCCTCAGTCTGAGAACATAAAAAGAGCAAGTTCTTTTCACACGATGGCCAGGTTCACACGATGCACGCCCACGAGGGGGACGTGCATGCAACCATTCACATACACACTGGTGTGCCACTGCCATGCAGAGGCACTAAGCCTCTGATATTGGAGGTAGCATAAAGCCGTCATGACTTCACATGTCATCAGTTGACATACCCTCCATGAATTGCTGTAGTCCCCTTTTAAAGCCTGTCTTGAAGCAGTGAATTTTATTCATGTGTTTATTTAATTACATGCATCCATTTTTACTGCAAGGAACCCAAGGTGGCCTATGAAGTTCCCACTTTCTATTTGATCTTCACAACAACCCTGTGAGGTACGTAAGGCTGAGAGTCAGTGAAAGCTCCCAAGGCACCCGGTGAGCTTCTTGGGAAAGTGGGAGCCAGAACCAGGGCTGAGTCCTGGCCCAACACTCCAAGCACCACACCACAGTGTCAGAGTTTTCAGCATCATTCACATGATATCTGTGTTCGCCAGTCATGTACTTGTAGAAGAAAACGCTGCCTCTCCCAGGAAATTTGATATCATTACAGAACTGATCTGGACCTTAGCCAAATCCATTGCGGCCTCAAGAGTACATCATATTGGCAATTCAGCAAAGGAATTGGAAAAATGCTTTATTTCCGCAGGAAATCTCAGTGCAGTTGTATGTCTCCTTCCCTTCCTATCAAAGTCTCCACCGACTTAAAATGATCCATAAAATCCCCCAATGCCAGATAAAATCAATGCCGCTGTTTATTAACAGATTACTCAGCAGTATTCAAAGTAGTTTCAGCTTTCAAACAGGAAGGTCTTGATCTGTGAAGCAAAGACTTACACTGAACGACTGCATACTACTCCCCAAAATGACTGACTTTCTCAATGGTACAACCCAAATTTATGCAAGTCTCTGGCACTACTAATTTAGTCAATGTTTAATTATGCCATTACACATTTCCTTCCTCATTCTTGATAGTAGCTACCATGCATCCACCTGTTCTTATTTTAGGTCAATATTGCACCCTCTCAAGATGACAAATTAGGTTATTGCCCCACCAGAATTTGTGCTGAAGCATCCAGGAGAGTCAGAACTTCAGTTGCATGAGCTGGTGGGAGTTTGACTAGGGAAAAGCCTCTTTGCCCTCCCTCAGTGTGACTTACACAACCACAAGTTCCTTGTAGCTCTTCCTTCATTTCACCCTTTGAATTTCATCATTCCCCCAAATGTGGCAGCTTTGGATTTGTTTTCCTGAGACAAATTTCTTCCTACATTAAAAGGTGGTGGTAAAGTCTCGGTGGGCAGACTGTGCTATCTCATATAAACATATAAGCAGGACTAAACAACACCCCAAACTATTTTTATGCAGATGACAATAAGAGACATTTCTCCAAGGCTGGCTACAAACGCTAAGCTGCTTCCAATGAATGCCAAGTCCTGCATGCCTGAGCAATACGCACTCCTCCCTTCCTATTTTATGCTTGGATTCGTTTTGATCAGTGGTTTTCAGGCGCCCGTCTGCAGGCGATTTCCTGTGGGGGGGGGGCGCATCCGGCTCACTGTGGCCTGGCATGGAGGCTGGCTGTGCCCCACCACCTCTTCCTCGGTTGGCATTGTATTTGTGGGGTGCACCAGTGCCGTTGGGGCGGGGGGGACAGGGAGGAGAGAGACAGCTCTGTGGGAGCCAGCTGGGAGCCATGCTGCACCAGTTTTGGTATTTTGTTCTTTTGGTGGGATTTTTTGTGGCTTGGTTTCTGGGTGTTTCAGAGAATTTTCATTTTTTGGTATTGTGTTTGGAAACGGACACAGAATACTGTATTCTGTGTATGGTGCTTTTCTTTCTGCCTTAGTGGTCCCCCAGGTGGTGTTCCTGTTTTTGCCAGTTCCCAGCTATGGAAAGGTTGAAAACCGCTGGTTTGAATCATTCCTGTGATTTGCACTAACTTGCATTCATACTGGTGAATTGTGATTTGCTAGACCCAAGGTGCCGCCAAAGTCAGCAAACACCAGAGCAGCCATGGCAGAACAAGATTGCGGATAGCAACAGAAACTCCCACTTTGTGTCAGTGCTGCTAATATAAAGTGATGGTATGAGAACCCAGAAAGAGCCAGTGCGGTGTAGTGAGAGCCAGTGCGGTGTAGTGGTTAAGAGCTGGGACTGGGACTCAGACGACCTGGGTTCTAGTCCCTGCTCAGCCATGGAGCCAACTGGGTGGCTTTGGGCCAGTCACAGACTCTCAGCCCACCTACCTCACAGGGTTGTTGTTGTGTGGATAAGATGGAGGAGGAGAATGATGTAAGCTGCCTTGAGCCCTTTGTGGGAAAAAGGCAGGATATAAATCCATAAAAAAAATAGAGAGAGGGGGAAAACAGTGTGTGTGATAAGTGTGGGATGTATTTTCAGCCTAGTAGCTAGGAAAGCCACAACGTGCTTGGTCTTGCTTTGGGAAGGTGCAGATATGGACTGTGTTTGCATGAGTGGACAATCTGCTTAGTGCAAAATGCCCTTTCTCCCCCTTGAGAGATTCTGAAAGAGTGCTGGAATTCAAAGGTTGGGTTCAGTTCTCTTTTCTCTGCTCTATTACAGATGGAAGGATCCGTAGCTCTAAAACATTGGACTGGTAGGCCTTTCTTTTAACCTTAATATGCAAATACTCAGTGCTTTTTTTGTCATAGAACGCACCGGAACAGAGTTCCGGCACTTTTTTCCAACAGATTTTCCAAGTTTTAAAAGTAACTTTTGAAAATTGATGTCTGGTCCATGTGGATTTGAATCGCCCTGTCGAGCATAGCAGGTCAATGCAAAATCATTAAAACGGTGCATGCGGGCTGCTTGTGTGTCGAGTCCGATGCGTGCGTGCTTCGTCTGCGCTGGTTGTGATGGCGCTGCTTGGCTTGTGGTGGTGCTCGGCTTGTGATTGGTCGTGTGGTCGCGCGTTGAGTGTGTCAGAATCCCGGAATCTCAATTTGAGAAGAGGGCATAAAACTCGGGTTCGTGGGAAAGACCAAGCGTCCAGACCATCTGAGGCTTTATTGTATTTACCCCAAGGTTCCCGCGGTACTCACGATAATGCATGCATTACCGGGCAGGCAGAGTGAACTCTGCTGCAAAACTTCAACACAACTAGAGAGTTTGTATATACTCCCAGTCACATACAGGTACAGGGCAATTGATGACAGAATGCAGAGATTACAATAAGATTCTGAGGTCATCACATACAGAACAGATAAAGAAATGTCAGTCAATCACTGTAACAATGAGATTACAATATTTCTAATTGCCTGTATTGACACTTTAGTTGAGTAACTTGAACCCATCTCCAGGTCTGCTCAGACATGCAAATTCAAGCTACTAGAAACTATTCATGATAAGCTCAGACCCTTATCTGGACTCTAAACATTCTGCATGATCAGGGCACATGAAGCTCTCTGGGCTATCAAAAGATTATTGTAAACTGAATTCTAACAATGACTATTTACAATGTGTATTTGGGCTAAAATGGCCTGTCTACTGTAGCCCACAGCTAAAGGTGAGAGAAAGGAGCGGGGGAATGCCATTTTAAACAGTGACAGCTTGGTTTTGAGAAGGAAGACAGGATTTGATCCCACAATGCAAAAAGCACACAGAAGTAATGCTTTTCAGACAGGATTTATCCAAATTTTCCCAACAAGTGCTTACTGTGGGCAGCAACCTTTATGTTTTGTTACACTACTGACTTGTGTGGGAGTGTACAGTGATTGACTACATGCGAAAGGTAAATAATTTCATGAGTTCCAGCACAAAAAAAGCACTGCAAATACTATAAACCAGAACAGCTAGTAAACCCAAGGATGCTTGTGAATTAGACAGGGGGAAGGAAGTTGCAGAGGATGTAGAGCTTAGGTGTTCGCTCGCTTGCTCGCTCTCTCTCTCTCTCACACACACACACACACACACTTTCTTCTCCATGGTATTGATTTGTCAATTATAATTGCTTTTGGAATAAAATTATTGACAGTATTCCTTTTTCTCAATTATTCTCATCTAAATTGCTGCTATTTAAAAAAAAAATCACATTGCACTGTTTTGGTTACTGTTTATATTCCTGTCGCCTTGCTTTGTTTATAACATTCCACCATCTCGATACAGCTTCCTTCATATACTTCTGTAGGCCCAAATGGCATGCAAAATTATTTCCCCAAAGTGCCTTACTTAATTTGTAATTAATGCTTCTTAATTTTGTGTAAGAACACCATTTCATTAATTTCAATTATGGACCTGGTTCACATGTAGTGACAACCCAGAGTAAGGGTTCTTTACTGACTCTGATTTTATCTCTGCCTTTTTTCTGCTTGAGCATTGCAGGAGGTTCAGGCCAAAGCTAAGGACGGCTAGTTCTGGATTACCCAGGCAACTACCCAGGCAACTTTGGCTGTGGGTAGCATAGAGATGAAGGAGGTCACCTGCTCAGTCTTCCACCAGTGATGAGCTGCATTGCACTGAAATCCTATAGTGAGGCGCTCTGAAAGTTTATCAGCGAGTATCATTTGGCACATACGAATTGTCCGGGAACGGGCATTCTGTTCTGCTCACTTTTTTAGCAAGGCGTAAGTGGCTGCTCTTGATGGCCTGTGTCAGCCATACCATTCTGTTCATCCCTGGAAGTCTGCCCCAGGTCTGGCAGCCAGACGCTATGCAAGAGGTGACAGAACACTCCAGGCGATTGTGTAAGCGGCGCCTCTCGGATTGCAGGTGCGACAATCAAGCATGGAATGTCTCCTTGTAGAAAAAGCCTGTGTGAGTAGAAAAGCAAGACAGCCACGAGCAGCTTTGCTGCGTTTTTCCTCCCTGATGCTGCCATTTGCCTTGAGCATAGAAAATCCTTTAAAAATGGCAATGAAACATGGGTGACTTCAGAACTGTAGCCAGCAGCTCCATCGTTCCTTTCCAGACACAAGTCTAAGGTGGCCCCCACAGCCAGATCAGGATCATGGAGTGGTGGTAGGGGACCATGTACACTTGACCTCTCGCTGTGGTCCCACTTTGGACTGGAGTCCCTCCGCCTGCAGTGCGCATGGCCAAGGCAGATTCTGCGCAGCAATTCTCTGCTCAACCTTCTAGGCCCCCAGTCAGTCCCCCTCTGCCTGCTTTCCAGTCGGAAGGAAAGAGACAGCCACTTGCTGCTTCTTTAAGCTACACGATGGCTTGATCATGGTTCCCATGCATGGTGAGACCCAGGAGCTGAGCTACTTACCGAATTATTCCTGCAGCAAGTAGCTCTTCTCTGCTTGTAGGGGACACAGAAGGGATCTCCTCAGGAGCTGGCCTTACAGAAAAGGAGGCCGAAACAGATTAGTCCGTTCCCACTGAAGTCAATGGGAGCGAACTCTTGCATACACCACCCATGGCTTTAATCAAAGCATGGCTCGAGAGAGGCGCAGTTTCCGTCCCAGAGTCGCTGGGAAGGACCCAGCCATACTGGGGCCTCACTGAGCTGAACAGCGTCTCAGAGAGAAGAAGGTGCTGCTGGTTGGGCTGCAACACAGGTTAGGGGCCTCTCCCTTCCTCTGGATTTTCCTTGCTCTCCCTCAGCCAAACAACTATGGATAACCATCTGTGGAGAGAAGACCAGGCAGAACAAGGCATCCAGCTGGCCTCTGTCTCCTTTCCCTCTAGGGAGTGAGTCCTGGCTCTAGGCTTCGAGGGCCCTGGGGAAGCTAGCCTAAATTGTATTAGGCATTCTTCCTGATGATCTGGCCATGGGTCCTCAAACTATGGCTGGCGGGCTGGATCTGGCCTGCCATAGCTCGCCACGCTTGTGTGTGCACATGCGGGTGCACTGTGAGGTGCTGGCTTGTTCACAAGGAGATCGTTTTGGACTCGCCCGGAGAAAGGATGTCCTTGGGAGCCTTGCGGGGAGATCCTTTTCTCTGAGCGACACCAAAATGATCTCCTTGTGAGCAAGCTGGCCCCAGGCGCCGTCTTGCTTGCAAGGAGATTGTTTTGGACTCGTTGGGAGAAAATGATCTCTGTGCATGCATGCCCCTGCCTTTCTGTGCATGCACATGCATGCCCCTCCCCCCCACACCCCCTGCCCGCACCGCCTTGGCAGCCTGTGCCCATCTCTGGCACCTTTCAACTGGCCCCCTATTCAAAAAGTTTGAGGACCCCTGATCTTGAGAAACAAAGAATATATTTGATTTTACATTTAATTACTGCAGTGAGGATTGTATTTGCTTAACATTGGAGCAATGAAGAACCACTGTCTGAAGAACTGATTCTAAAAAAGATTCTGGACTGTGCAGAAATGGACAGATTGACTTTGTCTCTGAAGGAGAAGGAAGATACATACTTCTATCAAACCTGGAACTTTTTCTATCATTGCTTAGAGAATGGTTATATGTAGAGCTGAATATTTATTAATTGTATTAAGAATAAGGTATTAACCCAATATGGCTGATGCATTGGGAATAATTGTTGTTTTAGTTTAATTTAGTAGAGAAAATAATAAAAATTGAAACCAAAAAGAATATCATCAAAGAAAACTAAAAGAAACAACTCTTCTAAGCAGCAACAGTGACTCTGAGAATATATTTTTGATAAAGAGTTCAAATATTCAGCACTGCACTAAAATTTTAAAAATGGACTTGCATAATATGCAAATGTTATGTGTTCCTAATACATTTTTAACTATAATTCTAAATATTTTTTATTCAGAAGTAACTGCTGTGGAGTTTAATGACATGTAATTCCTGGTAAGTGTGTAGAGAATTGCACCCTAATCCTGCACGCTTACCCAGACGTAACCCCATTAAACACAGCAGGGCGGGCCCCCAAGCAAGCATGGATGTTGTCATGTGTCCAGTAACAATGAGCTGGGTGCACTACAGAAGGAACAATGCGTTTAATGGAGGAACTGAAATGAGCTGCTAGAGAGAAATGAGAGCTAGTTCCCTTGACTTATGAATTGCCTGTGAATAAATGCATTACTAACACTGGAAAAAGAAGTGGCTATAAACACATTATTTGCCAGTATACTTTATCAGTTCTCTAGAAAACCATTCTTCCACGTACAGCTGGATCTCCCAAAATACAGCAAGTACCTCTTGTCAGAGCTTTTAGTCCTCACTCTGTCGCTTTTGGAAGACCCACACCTCTCTTCAATTTGGCCTTTACATGGAGAAGCAATGTTGTTAATATATTGCTTAGTACTGTAATTTGCTTTTATTGCTTTTTGTTGATTTATTTTATTTATTTAAATATTTATATGCCGCCCCTTGCAGCAGCCTCGGGGTGGCTCACAACCACTAAAAACATATACAATATTAAAAACTGGCCCATCTCCAAGTTAAATTTAAAAACATACAACATAAATAAATAAACCATTAAATAATAATCTTAAATAAAAAAATTAACATTTAAAATACTGTCTAAATAAAAAGGTCTTCGCCTGGCGCCGAAAAATAACAACAGCGCCAGGCGAGCCTCTCTGGGGAGCGCATTCCACAGATGATGCATTGTATCATTCTTGTATGAAATCTTGGCGATGTTTTTGGAAAGGCACTATATAAACATAGGTAACTAAATACTGTGCTGTTAAGTGGAAGCTGAATTACTCCTCCTGCACCCCCTAACCCAAACCTTTCTGCTGGCTTTGAGGTTGTGCTATCTGTGTGCACACCTGACTGGATGGATCAGTACACTTCATAAGATCAACCCTGTTTGTCTGGCGCATGTTCCAGTTATGTTGTATAGGGGAATATTGTGTGTTATGCTTCTCCTGCTACATTCTCCTCTACTGCCCTAGTCCATTAAAGAAAGAAAAGAGATGGGAAGAAAAGGAAAAAGAGTCCTACACAAAAAATATAACAGAAGTTTGTCACTTGGCCCACAGTTTAATCAGTGTTTTGCACCAACTGCAACTGACATACCGTATTTTTCGCTCTATAAGACGCGTCTGACCATAAGACGCACCTAGTTTTTAAGAGGAGGAAAACAAGAAAACAAATACTCTGAATCAAATGGGCACATAATCACGGGCACATTCCCCATCACTTCCCCATGGGCTGCACATCTGACAGACTTACTGCACGCACATATTCGCTCTATAAGACGCACAGACATTTCCCCTTACTTTTGAGGGGGAAAAAGTGAGTCTTATAGAGCAAAAATACGGTACCTCTTGGTACACAAAGCAGCAGTGGGTACCATGTTAGCATATTACACTGCTCTTTTGTGGGACAGGTAAATAAAATCAATGTTGCAAAATCACATGGGCAATGCCTAAAGCTCTACAGTGGAACCTCGGCTCAGAAACACCTCAGTTCATGACCAAATTGGGTCGCAAACAGAAATTTCATAAAAATGAAATGTTGCCGCAGGTCTCAAACTCTGCATTGGGTGACGATTGCGAGGGCACCCGCCTTCCCTGCATGGGCACGATCGCGGTCGTGCTGGGGCGGAGATTGCCGCGATTGCGCCTGTGTTCCCAGTCCCATGCCTCCCCTGCATGCCCGCATCCCCCAGCGTGCCTGCGCCCATGGCAACTCCCCCCTGCACCACAATCGCACCCATCTCCCCCCACCCCTCCCCACAATCGCTGGCGAGGGGAGATGGCCGCAATCTTTGTTCTTTCTCACTTTGCTTCACATTTTTGTGTGTAAAAAAAATAGTTGCAGAACGGATTAACTTATTTACATTACCCTTATCAGGAAATTTGACTTGGTCCACAACCAATTTGCATCACGACCAGAGTCCTGGAACGGATTATGTTTGTGAGTCAAGATACCACTGTACATTGAACTGCTGCAATTTCATAAACAATGGCTGGAAGGGCTCAAAAATGAGCTGTCAGACCTCCGTCAACAATCGACCAAGAATAAGAATTGCATGACTGAGAGGCATGCGATGTGCATGAGGTGATCGCGTCTGTATTTGAGGCACTTTCCTCGGCCCAGTGAAGACGCCATTATGGATTACAAAGTTACATGGTGTTCCAGAAGCGCCCTCTGCTGGACACCTGTATCCACAAAGGCTGAACCTGGTCTTTTTCAGAAGAACCAGAGTTCACTAATGAGTAAAAAGCAAACAAATATAACTCAGGTGCGATCAGAGGTACATATAGCATTGTTAGCAATTCCAGCAGGAGTGTGAAGTTGTTTCCCAGGGAGGAGTTATCCCTGAAAAAGCTCTCTGAGAATCATACTGTCCAGATCTTCCAGAGCAAAGTGAACACGCGTGCCCATATCTTGCCACGTCTTGCTGGGGCAGAGCCAAGTCCATCTCCTTCTCACGCAATACAGTTGATAGAAAGTGACCAAGTGCACTCAAATGCATCGCAATCTACATGCTGGTCAGTTAGCACAGTTGGAATGCACGATAATATTTAATGTTATCTGGCACTCCTGGGCTCCCCATAGCAGGATGCTAATATACACTTTTGATGAAGTCTGGCTTTTCCCCTTTAAAAATATAGGAATCAAACATTTTAGGCATGTAAAAAGTATTTCTGTGGCTGCTTAATTGGTAATGTTTGAAACACAAATACAGTTTTAGAGAAAGCAGTTATTTCAATGACTGCTATTCTCCTTAACGAGTTGAGTTTAAAGCACTTGCTGTAAGTCTTCCTTAGTTTCCCGCATAACTACATCATAACACTTGTGTGCTCTCAAGCATGGAATTCTTCTTCTTGTCCTATGGAAACAAACATTTCCTCTTAATTTAGGAAACAACAGTATGGATCATCTCTGCCAATCTAGCAACTTCTCCTGCTTAGGATGGTTGCTAATAGGTTTGGAAGTCAACATGGTTGTTGTTAGTCGCGAAGTCATGTCTGACCCTTTGAGACCCCATGGACAACATTCCTCCAGGCCTCCTATCCTGCACCATCCCCCGGAGTCCACATAAGCTCACGCCAACTGCTTCAGTGACTCCATCCAGCCACCTCATCCTCTGCCGTCCCCTTCTTCTTTTGCCATCTATTGTTCCCAGCATTAGGTTCTTCTCCAGTGAGTCTTTCCTTCTCATTAGGTGGCCAAAGTATTTGAGTTTCATCTTTAGTATCAGGCCTTCTAAAGAGCAGTCAGGGTTGATCTCCTCTAGGACTGATCGGTTTGATCTCCTTGCAGTCCAAGGAACTTGCAGGAGTCTCCTTCAGCACCACAATTCAAAGGCCTCAATTCTTCGGCACTCAGCCTTCCTTCTGGTCCAACTTTCACAGCCATACATTGCAACAGGGAAAACCATAACATTGACTATACGCACTTTCGTTGGCAGTGTGATGTCTCTTCTTTTTAGTATGCTGTCTAGATTTGCCATAGCTTTCCTCCCCAGGAGCAAGCATCTTTTAATTTCTTGGCTGCAGTCCCCATCTGCAGTGATCTTGGAGCCCAGAAAAATAAAATCTGTCACTACCTCCATTTCTTCCCCATCTATCTGCCAGGAAGTGATAGGACTATATGCCATGCTCTTAGTTTTCTTAATGTTGAGTTTCAAGCAACTTTTGTGCTCTCCTCCTTCACCAGCAACAAGAGGCTCTGTTCCTCTTCATTTTCTGCCATTAAGTGGTATCATGTGCATATCTGAGGTTGTTGGTATTTCTAATTCCACTTGTGATTCATCTAGCCTCGCCTTTCTCATGTGTTCTGCTTACTGGGTAAATAGGCAGGGCAACAGTATACAGCCTTGCCGAATCCTTTCTCAATTTTGAACCAATCAGTGGTTCCATGTCCAGTTCTCACTGTTGCTTCTTGACCCGCATATAGGGTTCTCAAGAAGATGGTCTGGTACTCCCATTTGTTTAAGAACTTGCCACAATTGGTTGTGATCCACACAATCAAAGGCTTTAGCATAGTTAATGAAGCAGAAGTAGATGTTTTTCTGGAACTCCCTAGCTTTCTCCATGATCCAGCAAATGTTGGCAATTTGATCTCTAGTTCCTCTCCCTCTTTGAAATCCTGCCTGTACTTCTGGTAGTTCTCAGTCCACATACTGCTGGAGCCTAGCTTGTAGGATTTTGAGCATCACTTTGCTAGCATGTGAAATGAGTGCAATGGTGCGGTAGTTTGAACATTCTTTGGCATTGCCCTTCTTTGGGATGGGAATGTAAACTGACCTTTTCCAATCCTGTGGGCACTGTTGAGTTTTCCAAATTTGCTGGCATATTGAGTGTAGCACTTTAACTGCATCGTCTTTCAGGATTTTGAATAGCTCAGCCGGAATACTGTCACCCCATTAGCTTTGTTGTTGCTCAGACTTCCTAAGGCCCATTTGACTTCACATTCCAGGATGTCTGGCTCGAGGTCAGTGACCACCCCGTCGTGGTTATCAGGGACGTTAAGCTCTTTCTTGTATAGTTCTTCTGTGTAATCTTGCCACCTCTTCTTAATCTCTTCTGCCTCTGTTAGATCCCTGCCATTTTGGTCCTTTATCATGCCCATCTTTGCATGAAACGTTCCCTTCATATCTCCAATTTTCTTGAAGAGATCTTTGGTCCTCCCTATTCTATTGTTTTCTTCTATTTCTTTGCACTGTTCATTTAGGAAGGCATTCTTATCTCTTCTAGCTATTTTCTGGAATTCTGCATTCAATTGGGTGTGGATAATGAAACAGCTGATGGAAGGAACACTGATGCGTTGGAAACATGGTGCTGCAGGAGAGTTTTGCAAATAACCTGGACTGACACAAAGTTGAACATGTGGGCCCTAGATCGAATCAAGCCAGAACTTTCGGGAAAACACAAAGGATGCAACTGAAGCTGTTGTACCTTGTGCATGGCATGAGAAGCCAGGACTCACTGCGGAGGACAATCACACTAGGAAAAGTCAAGGCAGAAGAGGAGGCGGACCACTATGAGATGCATCCATTCCATTAAGGAAGCTACAGCTGTGAGCCTGCAGTGTGTCAAGGAGGCCTTCCATCATAGGCCTGTCATAACTTGGAGATACCTTGATGGCACACGATCACAAATGTTTTTTCAGCATGTGTGCACACGTGCGTGCACACACACACACTGAATATATCTTCATGGCTTTCACTTTTCTTGTTTCCCCAAGCTGCCTTATTTTTTTTTTTAAAGGGGGGTATTTCTTTTAAACAAGGAACTGAAGGAATCTCTTTCAAAGGGTTTCTTTGCTTATATACAATATTAAGTTAAACACCTCTGATTTTATTACTTACTCAAATATTTCCAAGCATTGTCACCAGTAAGGAAACATCAGCATTCACATTCTTGACATGATTAAAAATATGAGCTGCGATCCATGATGGCCTTAGTTCTATATATCTAACACCTGTTTACCTGAGAGTAAGTTCCATTACCCCTGAATGGGAATGAATTGTTCATAGGCCTGTAGAGAACTGCTGTATATCTATATACTGCAGTTCTCTACAGGCTATCTGTATACAGTATATCTGTTTTTAGACCACAAACACAGTACTATTCTATTACTGGCAAATTTGTATGTCAGGTGGATCATGTGTAGTCGACCCTTCACTTTCATGGGGGGGAGGGGCTCAAGACACCTGTGAAAGTGGAAAAAGCACAAGTTGCTCAATTCTCCCCTCCACCACCAAACTCACCAGGGCTCCTCTTCACAGCAAGGAAAGGCCAGAGATTTCCCTCTCCAGATGGGCAGGGCAGGAAGGCCTGCTGCTGAGGCCTCCCTCTCTCCCCTCTCTCTATGGTGATGGCAATTTTCTGCAGTATTTTTGTAAATTAATAGGCTTTATTGCAGCTTCTCCATAAGCACAGGTTGTTTGTAACTTGGGCATTAATAACCTGGCACTCAGTTTGTATTTCTAAACAGAAGGGAGGGTCCATTACCCATCCTGCAATTGTAAATACTGCATGTCCTGAACGCCATTGCAAAGGAGAGAAAGAGAGCCTCCTTTCTAACTCCGTGAAATTTATACCATTTCACTCTGAACATGTGACTTATGGGAAAGATGTTTCCCAATTGTTAATTGTAGGAATAGGACTTGATTGCTTCTTGATGGCCTTACCTATCCTCTGTTGAAGAAACTATTATTATTTCCTTTAAGTGCTACGGCCTACAGATAAGGTAATTTTCAGGTACCTCAAGACAATGGTGAAGGAGACACAGGATGACTTCTGGATGGGCATACCTCAGCCGTATCCTTCTGGTGTGCAGGACACATACCAAGTGATAAGGGAGGCTGAGGTAATGAGAAACACCAAGTAACAAGCATAGTTTTAACTGATAAAGGTAGGAGCATCAGCAAATTTTAATTGGTAGAAATATTTGCAAACAGGTGTATTAACACCTGTACTGCAGCAAATCATAGCCAAGCAAAGTAGAGTGTCTGACAGTCTTTGAGTGGGAATGTATATAAAAGATAGGTGAATTTTGAAGGGCCTCCTGTAGGAGCCCTGTATTTTGCAAAATAAAACTTTTTTTTTTCCTACCCTTACTCCCTTGTTGTGTGCAACTGGACTGGCACACCAAAGCAGAGCCTCATTGTAGCAAACAATGGGTCATCCACCCTGTAGGGTTGTTTTGCCTAATCTCGTTAAGGGAGGAAATGCCTGACCTTTTGTTTGCAAGAATTCCAGCATTCATGTCTTACACCTGCTAGGTCCTTCTTCCCTAATTCAAGCCTCCCAACATGTATATATCGATACACACACACACATATTACAACTCCCCGCATTGGTAGCTTGATATTCAGAGAATGTTGGCCATTTGGAGAACATGGGGCTACCACTTTCCAAACTGGTGCTTCGCCAAGATGTGCTTGTGGAGGCTCTGGATCCTCCTTGCATGTCTTTTCATCCATAGAAACATAGAGATCACTGCAGCAAAAGGGCAGAGCTGCACAATGCTGGTAACTGGGTCGAGCAATTGTGCTCAAATCCCTTCAGGTTTGGACTCCAGCCCCAGAGAGTCCCACCAGTTCTTGTCTCCTGCTTGCCTTCTAGAGGCTGCAATGCTTTTTATCTCGATTGTCATGCTGGACTTCCAACCCTGCTTTTTCTTCTAAATCTTTTATTATGTCAAATTCTTTCAGTAAGTTGGGTGAGGAGGGGCACAAACTGCAGTTGTGTCCTGGAGCCTTGCTTCTCCTCGGTAAAGCAGCATGAGGACTGGAACCCTGCCTCCCCACACCCATACTGGATTTTTTTTTCTTTTTTTAAAGAATTTTTATTAAATTGTAAACCATTTTAAAACATCAATCATCACTTACATTGGATTTACTGGTCAACCCCCTGCTACATATTTTTTTAACATTCTATAATCATATTCAAATCAGTTTATAATAACTTGAAAACATCTCTAAATTTACGCCAAGTCCCATTTCTCCAGCCAATTATAGAAAAAAATCCCAAGTTTGATAGAAGTCAGTGTCTTCTTTCTCCTTCAGTGATAAAGTCAATCAATCCATTTCTGCGCAGTCCATAAACTTTCTTAAATCAGTTCATCGGTGGGTAGTTCCTCTTTTCCAGTATAGAGCAAATGCAATCCTCGCCACTGTGATTAAGTGTAACATCAAATACATTTCCTGTCGGTTAATATCTTCGGGTATGATGCCTAACAAGAAAACTTCAGGTTTAAAAGCAAAGGGTTTTTGTAGTATTTCCTCCAGCCATTTATGTATTTTAATCCAATACTTTTTCACATTGTCACAGGTCCACCACATATGATAAAAAGTACCCACTTTATGTTTACATTTCCAACATCTATTTGACATATTTGGAAACATCTTAGCTAATTGACTTGGCGACAAATCCCATCGATAGAACATTTTATATAAATTTTCTTTATACGAAGTTGCTAATGTTACCTTAATATTTCTCTCCCATAGTTTTTGCCACTTTTATAGTTCAACATTATATCCCAAGTTTTGTGCCCATGTTATCATAGTTTCCTTAACTTGTTCCCCTTCCATTTTCCTGTCAAGTAAAAAATCATATAATCTTTTAATCATTTTCTCATCTGTTTTGAGCATCACTTGATCAAACACTGTTAAGTCTTTGTAAAACCCCATGCTTTACAATGTTTAGCATACCTCGATTGCATCTGCACCTTCTACCACCAGGAGATATTAAGTCCCTGTTCTTACATTTCTTGATCTAGTTTCAGGCCACCGTCCTTATCCAAGATATCGTCCTATCTTATGATCCCTTCAAAGTTCAATGCATTTGGATATACAAGAGCTTCCATAGGTGAAAGCCATCTTGGTAGTTTATTATACATTTTTGACTTTAGTTTTTCCCACACCGATAATACAACATCCAATCAGGAAGACCAAAACCTCCATTCTTTTTGGCTTCCTGAAGCATTTTTAATTTAATCTTGGTTTCTTTTTTCTCCAGATAAATCTTGAAATTTGAAAGTGTAGGTCATCAAAGAATTTTTTATCAATTTTTATGGGAATCATTTGGAACAAAAACAAAAGTTTAGGTAATATATTCATTTTAACAAGTGCTATTCTTCCATCAAAGATGATTGTAAATTGGCCCATTTTTCCAGATCCCCTTTAATATCCTTCAATAATTTATCATAATTATCTTCCTTCAAAGTAGTACATTTGGCTGTAAGACAGATTCCCAAATACTTAACCTTTTTAACAATCTTCTAATCTACTTGTTCCAGGAATCTCTTTTTTTTTGGTCCTGCATAAAGTTTTTAACTAACAATTTCTTTTTTTCTGTATTTATTTTCATTCCCGTAACTTCATCATATTCTTCAATCCGTTGTAAAAGTTTAGGCATTGTTACAGAAGGTTCCTCCTTTATGAAGACCAAATCATCTGCGAATGCTTGCAATTTATAACTTTCGTCCCTAATTCTAGTACCTTTAATGTCCTCATCATCCCTGACACTTCTATTCAATACCTCTAGATCAAAATAAACAACAGGGGTGACAACGGACATCCTTGTCTTGTGCCCTTTTAGATCTCTACAGGGTTTAATTAAATCCTGGCTCACTGTCTTTGATAAATACTTGATATCGTATTCATAAATTTTTCACCAAACTCCATTTGAGTCATCTATTGCTTCATAAATTGCCAATTAACATTATCAAAGGCTTTTTGAGCGTCCATAAACAGTAAAGCCATTGGTTTTTCGGTATGTATCTCATAATATTCTAAGATATCCAAGATAGTTCTCAGGTTATTCTTCATTTGTCTTTTAGCAAAAGCCACTTGGTCTGGATGAGTAGTCTATTAGGAACTTCTTTAGTCTTTCTGCCAGTATGCAGCAAAAATTTTGTAATCCACATTTAGTAATGATATAGGTCTGTAGTTTTGATCTGTGTCGCATTCATATCTTCTTTTGGTATTAGTGTGATTTTTGCCTCTGTCCACTCAGCTGGCAGTCCATCCGGGCCAGAAGGTTATCATCCTTTTGTCGTTTAAATGCCTCTATTACTTCCGTAATTGTTACTTCTTGATTCAATACTTTTTGATATTTTTCTGTTAGGTTAGTATTCTCCCTTTTGACTGTATTCTTTTACTTCTTGATTGAAATCCCCTCCTTCTGATCCAACTTTGTGAAAAGTCTTCCACTATTTTCCTAATTTGTGCACCTTGTACATGTACTCATCCTTCTCCATCTTTCATTTCAAAATCGGTCCTCTTCTCTTTTCTTTCTTTACTGTATATGCTAACCATCTCCCTGGTTTATTAGCATTTTCGAAGAAGTTCTGTTTGGTCAACTTCATTTGTTTAGTAAGTTCATTTGTGTCCAGAGATTTAATTTGTGCTTTCAAATATTCATTAATATAATTTTCAACTATCAGGATCCTACCATCCTCATCAGCAAGATATATTTTAAGGTCCAGTTTTTTTTAACATACAGTGCTAAACCTCTTTTCTTTTGAGAAGTAGAAGATACAATTTTCCCAGCTTTAGACATTCCAGAAGTTTAATACTTTGTTTTCTTAGTATGTGTTTCTTGTAGACAAATTATATCTAATTTTCATTTTTGAAGTTGAGCAAAAACCTTCTTCTCTTAGAAGGTCCATTCAGCCCATTAACGTTTAAGGAGAGCAACTCAATTTTCCCTCCCTTTTAGAAGCCATATTTAAGAGGAAGTATATATATATATGTTTGTGTGTGTATGTGTGTATATGTCTACTTATTTTTCGCCTTTACAGTTCTACCTTTTCTCTTCTCCTTTGGATCCAAGTATTGTACTTCTTGCTGTAAATCAACATTCGCTATTTCTCCTTCCTCAGACATACTGGATTTTCTGATCTGCATCACGGTCACTGTTGTTCTGCACATTTATCCGAAAAAGCTTCTGCTGTCACCTGTTCTTGGATCAGTCCGTTCACACTCCATCTCAGTCTCCGGGTGTCTGGTGCTGTGGCATCTCCATCCACTGACAACCTCCCAATCCCCAGTGGCTTTTGTGGGGTTCCCCACAAAATGATTACTTCACACAGCCAGCATATGGAAAACAAACAACATCATGAAGTTCCAATCCCCCACTCAGATCCAATCCCCCTTCTGTATCCTCTCACAGCCACTGCAGAAAGAACTGCACCAGCTGCTCTTGGACGGAGGGAGAAGAGCCATCAGCAAAAATGCAGATTGAGAGAAGTGGAGAGGCAAAGGCTGGATGAGCTGGTGGCTTCTGGTTCCTGTCTGTGACTTGCAAAATGAAGCATGACTATGTTTTGAATATTCAGCAACTGTGGCTGAAGATTTTGCATACTGTAGCACTAATGATTCTGTGGTCCTTTGTGAAAGAAGCCATGTCACCCCACACCTCACGCTCACTTCCACTGGGTTTGTTCAAAATCCCTGGGCACTTTATAATTTATTTATGATTTACTTAAAGTTTTTATACACTATCCTTCACTAAAAAGTCCCAGGATGGTAATACAACTAAATAAAAGTACAGCATCAGAGAACAAAATTCAAATAAATTCCCATCTTAAAACACTTCCCACTAAAAATATTGGGCAAGTAAGAGGTTTTGACCTGGTGCCGGAACGAAAAAGTGTCGGTGCCAGAACACCTCTCGAGAGCATGTTCCATAACCGGGGCGCCACCGCAGAGAAGCCCTGCTCCAGGTAGCCACTCTCCAGATCTCCTTCAAAGAGGGCTCCTGAAGAAGGACTTTCTGCCCCAGACCTTAGTGGGTGGGCAGGTATGTATGGAACGAGGCGTTCCTTCAAATATATATATTCTTTTTGTATTCTATACATGTTCAGAAAATAGTAAAAATAATAATTAAAAAACATTTCACTGGGTTAATGTCTACCATCAATCGCAAGGCTGAAACTAGAATGGAAAAATCAACATTTTTGCGAACTGTGTAAAGTTATACCCCAACTTTCTGCCAAAATAGCACTCAAGGCAGCTCAGAATAAAAAAATGTAGGTTGTCTGCATTAGACCGAACTTGCATAAGTTTGCAGTATTCCTTTCAAAAGCTAACACGGCATCTGTCCAAGGAGCACACTCAAGTGATACTTTCTAAAAATGGCAAGCTTAACTCTAAAACATCACAATAGCCAGTTTCTCTCTCACACACACCTGGTTGCCTCCAGTAGACCTTTCCAAATGTCTCCAAATTTCAGAAATACCACTTTATCTGATTAATACCATAAGAAAAGTGGAAACTAGCAATGAATATGATTAGATTTTCTAATATTCCAGCAGAAGCTTCATGATCCTGGTTTCCATCTTTACTTGCTGCACACAAGGACCAAACTTCAGCATCATGACCCTTTCTTCTGCAAGGCTTCCCCACTTAGTTTTCTCGATGGGCAATTTTCCAGTGTTCTATTGTCACTGTTCAAATAGAACTGCTGAGTCTTTTTGTGTGTCCAGTACGGGTTAAGCACAAAATTGACGGCGCTCATTCCTATGAACACAACAGCAAAGTGTAACAGTCCCAAGTTCTGAAGCACAGCATTCCAATTGGAAATGCAAACCCACCACATGTGGTACATAAGAATCATGCGGCAGTGAAACATGTGGATCCTTATGTATTGGATCACTTTCCCAAACAAAGTGTTCTCCCAGCCAACCTGAAAAGAAGAAGATTGTGTGTTAAAACTCCCATGAAATGCAGGGCATACTCACAGTAGTTTGCATATGGAGCCTCCTTAGCAGAGACTGACTACCCCACTCACACTTACTCAGCTAGATTATGGCAGAGCAAATCCATGCTCACCAGACTTCGTGGGGATGATGTGCTTTGAGATCCCTGCAGGCCTTTGAAATACCTAGCTCTAACTGTAACAGACACACCCGGTTTGAAAGGGAGTGACGTTGGGCTCTGGCCAAAGCCTCAGTCAACACAAGAACTAACATTTGTTTTCAGAAGAACCTACTCTAGAGTTCGGTATCAGAATACACATAATGAAGAGCCTTTTCCTCATTCCTAACACACAGGAGTGGACTTCACGAGGTGCCAAAAATAGTGCCTCCTGACTTGATCACAAGCAAGGGTCACTAGATGGGGATCCTGCCCACTGCCAGCACCCTTGTTACAGGTACCTGTCCCAGGGCTCAGCCACAGAACTGAACAGCATGGGGGACTTCTAAGGTTATTCCTAACAGACAGCTGAGTTACAAGCTTACTGCAAGGAGCTGGCTGCAAGTAGAGGGACCTATGAACTTGACTTTTACCCAATAGTAGAAGTGCCATGCTTGACCAGACACCAAGTCAGTGTTTAATAAATCTGTGTAAGTCACATTACAGCTACAGCCCGGAAGGTTTAAAAAAAGGATTTCCCCTTGTTTGTATCCCTTGGATGTCTAATTAATTCTCCACTTCATATTCCAAGCCAGCATTGCTGAAGATATTTGCATTCTACAAATTTCCTCCTCTATTATGAATGCTGTAAAACTCCTCAAGCTTTGCCCATTTAGATATAAATAGGTCCCATTCAGCTAAGCTCAAAAAAACAGCAGCATGGATCCTAACATCATGAAAAGACCTTCACAGAAGCAGTTTCTCATCTACTCCTTCCCTGATCACCTGCTGTAGCTCACCCCATCTTTTTCAGGAGTGGGCCCAACTCTCTAGAGGATGTCAAGTGGCTGCAGGGAGAAGGAGAAGGGAAGCTTCCATGAAATCCAAGTTATGTAAGGATCCATGCCCATATCTCTAGAGAGGTCCTAGATTATGAGCTCAGAGTCCAAAACTGCAGCCTACATCATTTCAATGCAAGCAAAATCAATCTCTTCCTCTGTAACACAGTTCTGCAATCACTAAAGCACTTCTTGGGTGGAGGCTTTAGAAGGATTGTGCTTCTAAAGCATAATCTGCGCCTGCCGCGGCAGTGGCGTGGGGGGGGTAGGTGCGGATCGGCGCGGGATGACAGTGCGAGCGGCGGAGGCTTTAGAAGGATTGGCGTGCGGGGGGAGGTGCGGATCGGCGCAGGATGGCAGTGCGAGCGGCGGAAGCTTTAGCAGGATTGGCGTGGGGGCGGAGGTGGGGAGCTTCCCGGTGGGGGTGATCAGTTCGCGGAGTTCGAGGTGGAGCAGGGCACGCCGAGCACATGCCGGCCTGGTGGTGCCCGCGGGCGGGCAGCGTCCCGGGTGTCAGGCACATTCGCTCTATAAGACGCACAGACATTTCCCCTTAGAGGGGGGAAAAAGTGCGTCTTATAGAGCGAAAAATACGGCAAACTCCCTCAGGGATAAACTACTATGTCCTCAGGCACTAATCTACTAAAGTACTAAATACCAAACTATCAGCTATACAACTCAGTTGAGTATGAAATTATAAATAAATACAATGAAACAGAAACAAAGAACAACTAACACTAACTAGCGAAACCTAAAGACTAATAACTCCAACTCCCTCCATGCCACACCTCTTTGTACTATTTCTTATCACACAACACCACACAGAAGCCCAGTGTAATGCTGCAGCGCTATGGCAGTTGCGACCACAACACTGGGAAGCATCCTCTGAGATGCCAGGTGTAGCTTTGCTTGGATTTTCTCAGTTGAGAAGAAAGGCCTCATCAGGTGTCTGCAGGGGGATGAAAAGGGACACTGCTAGTGATCCACAATACAAAGCACAGCTTTATACCACTATCAATGGGTTCACCTGAGTTTCTTCTCTTGTGTTGGTTATTCTTTGCCTGTATTATAAGGAATACCAGACATTCTGAATTTGCAGTCATGCTCTACTGACTCAATAAAACAATTGTCAGCCCCCACAAGTATTTCATTGAGCTATACATGGAAGGAAATGCAACCAAAAGAGTTGATTCTGGCATGGTAGGATAGCAAATAGAGATGCAAACAAGGAAAAGAAAAAGTCTATGCAGCCAAGAAGGAAGGTAGGCATAGAAAGAAGCCAAGTGGAAGATTACCAAAGAGTAAGATAGCTCAGAAAAAAATGGGTCTACAGAATAATACTCTGTTGAGAAAAGGCTGCCAGTCCAACACCGCTATTAAGCATATCTCACGCTAAGCCAAGTTTTACATAGCCAGAACTCTGAAAGTTCAGGCTGATGCCTTATTAGAACTGCTCTGTGATCTGTGATCGTATCATGCAGTGTCACAATACAATGTACAGCCTTACAAGCAGCAACATGGGTCAGCTGGCAAAAAGTTTCCTTAAACAAGACTGCTCTTTTCAAACTAAACTAAAGGACTTTTGTTAGGTCAGAGCTGAAATGGCCAAACATTTTATCAGAAGCTTTAAGGGGAAGGAAATCCACTTGCAGTGAGACTTCCAACCTTCCCCCCACCAGTATTTTCCAACAACTCCTTCTCTAACTGATGTGTTTCTTCAGGATGCTTAGGTAGCAGTTTTGACACCTAATTTGCTAAAAGGAAATGTAGGTCAAGGCAACCATGTTCAAAAGTAACCAAATGCTTCCTGCTGAAGGTCCACCAATTAAATATACTGGAAAGCTTCTGATTTTAGTTATGTAACTCTGAGAGCGAGACAACGCACAGGCTCTCATGTCAGCGCAAACAACCTTGTGCTGCATCCAGGAGTGCAAGGTTTTGCCTCAACCTACTGGTCAGATGGTTGTGTGGTTCCCACAGCACCAGTTATCTCACACTCCCTACTCTACCCTCACCCTCTTGTCATGCATTCCAGGCATTCCCAGGGCACCATCCTCTTTGGCACAGCTGTGTTTCCTGTAGTGCTCAGCAGCCTCTCCCTGCTGGTCCACCAAGGTTTGGAGATAAGTTCTCTTTCTTCCCTCTTTCTGAGTGGAGAAGTCACTTCTTAGCCACATAAGCCACAAAAGGGTTTGGTGAGTCAGTTAACGAAGAAATGTATAGCTTTTCCATGATTTCCCCCTTCTATCCCTGTGCATTAATCTGTTTCCTGTTTCAGCAAGTGGGCTGATCACTCACTGAGTAGGAGCAAATGAGTGATGCTGTGTGCACTGCCAGGGATCTGAGGGTATCAGAGCACTGATGGCTGAGTGGTCCCTTCTGAAGCCAATCTTTCCACAGGACTCTGTGATGTTTCCTCACCATCATCAAATGGAGCTCCCAGGTCCAGACATAATCAAAAGCTGCAGCAAGGTGTGGAATCTTGAGTACAAGCTGTTGACTCTCCTGTAGTTTCAGGCAGTGCTTTTTTTGTAAAAAAAAAAAAAAAAAAAGGTGACGGAACTCACATCTTGTTAATCTTTTATTATTAAAAAAAAAATCAGTTCTTAACATAAATTTAATGTATTGTATTTAAGGCAAATGTTCATAGTAAATTCCAAAGTTTTGTCCAATTCTCGTCCAACAAATCTTCTCAAGTCCTTTCCCTGCTGTTAGTATCTATGGCTGAATGTTGTCCTCTGAGTAACCACAGATCAACGTACTTTGAAGGATCGAAAAGTCTCAGAGGTGGTCCTACAAGTTTGATGAACGAAAGTGCTGAAATTGTCTTAGTCTTCAACGAAGCTCTTGTTGGGGTGGCAATTACATTCATCTGTGAAAACCCACGTTCACATTCACTTAAAGAAATGGGAATGGTATTCAGAGTCCGTATCAAATGTGACAGTTTTTCTGGATATGTCTTTTCGAGAATGTATTCACGGAATCCACGAATCATTTCTCTTTCATTTAGTTGCAGTCTGATTGACAAGTTTCTCATTTCCACTTCTCCAAATGTCAGTTGAATATTAACATCTTCAGGCCAATGTTTTTGATCAAGTACGCGAGACCAATATGCCAACTCATAGTCTTTGCTATCAAGCAAACTTTTTTCGATTGACTCTTTCAATTTTGTATAAAATGTACTTGGGTCAATGGGAGGATCCTTTCTTGAATCTTTTTCATGAAGTAAAACTCCATGAAAGCAAAGATCACGTACAGCAACAACAGCACATTTATAATAGGTTCTGTCTTCTTTCTTCAAAAACTTGTACCAGTATTTTTATTTTCATATTTGCCTTGTACATGTTGCAGTCCTGTAGGTCCAAACTTAATTCTGATAGTTCTTGGAGAGCATCACACATCAATCCTAGGTCTAATAAAAATTCTGTAGATATGATTTTTCTTTTCAAGCCATCATAAGTGCATTTATCATTTTTATCTCTTGTAGGATCATGCATTGCTTCTTCAAAGTGATACACAAGGGATTCAAAATTATTCCACACAGCCAAAACTGTACGGAAACTAGATGACACCCATCGGTGTCTTTCTATTCTTCTAAATTCTTCCTATTTTCAGCAGCTCAGCCCCCAGTAATTCTGCACATAAATTCAACTCTCTACTATTCTTTGCCGAAGCATGGTATATGACGTAAAGTTTATCAATAAATGATTTGAATCTATTTATTTCTTAAGTTTCCTTGACAGCATCACCTACTGATAATTCTAGTCTGTGATTAGCACAATGCCAAACTATAATAGAAGGAAAATGTTCTGACACCAATTTTTTCACTCCACTTTTACACCCTAACATCACAGCAGCGCTGTCGCACGCCAGAGAAACCAAATATTTTTTTTAAATAATCTTCTGTCATCCCATAAGAGTGAAGAGTAAGGAATCAAATACTCCTTCTGCCATTACTTTATCAAGTTCTACCAAGTCCAAAAACAAATTCATTGGTGAATTCATTCCAACACCTTCGATACAGCATTGAGCATATACTATGAGGGTAGTTTTTTTGCTTATTGTGGTTGATTCATCAATTATCAATGAAATTTTATTATTGGATTGAACAATTTCTTTAACCACAGTTTTCCTCATTTGTTCACTTATGATTAACAATGTTAATACACACATTTGTAGAATGAAGAATGCGACCCATTTCAACTCGCTTCAATTCTTGCAGATCAATTTCCGTTTCAAAATGATGGAAAGATTGATTTTCCTTTGCTACTTTATATGCAGTTTGAAAAATATTTGCAGTTATTGTTTTTTCGTGAGATAATGATGTTAAAAAAAACATTTCCAAGAGTCGTTTTTTTCGCTTTCAGCAACTATTTTTTAATGCTGCTTTATGTGCAGCAGATTCTCTGTGCTCAAACATTTTTTTCCGAAGTGAGCTCAACTGTTGCTTCCTATCTTTGCCAGAATAGGTTATCTCATTGTTGGTCCATTCTTTGGAAAGTTTCATTCCCATTTTCATTTCAAATCCAAGAGTTCCAACTTTTCTACAAGGTGTACAGCCAAGCTTCATGTTGCAAACACAGAGCCATTCATTTTTCAAGCAAAAATCATTTTTTTGATCATAGGTCCAGCAGTCTGGCCAGTCATTTGTAGTTTGGCTTTGCTTCTCAAGATCAGATTCAGACGTATCAACAGGCATCTTTATTTTCATGTGTTCTGTCATTGTGTGTGTTAATATTCTGGTCGTTTTATTAGCAGGACCAGTGGATGAGATTAGCAATTAGTAATTTTTTTCATTTTTAAATTTGGGGTCACACTTCTACACTAAAAAATATTTTCAATTCACCAACCTTTTTTGAAAGAAAGAACGTGTTTACCTTTTGCACGTTGCCAGTCACTCTACACACACATAAACATAATGGTTGCCGCTGGCAGTAAGCACTCAAAGCATTGTGCGATCACACACACCAATCCCAAGCCGAGCAGCAGAGCAGCATCCCAAGCTGAGCAGTACCCTCACTATCCCACTATCAGATAGCAGATTGCAGACACAAAAGCAGCAGGTAGGCACTATGTTAATGATGTTTACTGCTGATCTGCTATACTCAACAGGCGATTCAAAATCACTATGTAAAATCCATTGGAAAAAAAGGTGCTGAAACACCATTCCGGTGCGTTCTATGACAAAAAAAGCCCTGGTTTTAGGAAATGATGTGGACCACACTGAAATTCTGGGACAGGGTCCCAAGGCACAACAGACTGGTTTAACCCTGGTCAGAAATCACCAGGGCTTCCATCAGGAAATGTGTGATTCCAGCTGCAATTTTATTTATTTATTTATTTATTTTTGTATCCTGCCCTTTGCAATCTCTCAGGGTGGCGGTCCATCCAGCACCTGCAAGTTCTCTTTGCTCACAACTGTGTTGCTTCATTATGTTTCAAAGATCACCCAAGAACATATGGTCCCTCAGCAGTGCACAAATGGCTGCATTCACAGAAGGGAGAAGGAAGCCTGTACCTGGCAGTGGTCCAGTCCCTGAGCTGGAGGCTCATGTGAACATATGGAAGATACTGGCTTCAATTGCAGAGAGTGTGTGAGAGTTTGTGCACTGGAACTCTCCTGCCCCTCCACTCTGTTGTCACCTCTTGCAAGGCCCAGAAATTCTGCTTTCCAGACATGCCTGGTCTAGTTGGTCTCTCCAGAAGTGGAACCTCTCAATGGGATGTCTGTGCGTGCTTGAGTGCTGCTGCTTTCTAACTGGATTCCTGAAAGCCCTTTCCAGGAGCTCCCCAATGAAGGTGGTTAAGGGGTTCTGGAAGAAATAGTCAACAGACAGACCTATATCTGGGATTGGGGCGCCAGTCTTCAAGGTGGGGAGCACTTCCTTGGAGCGATCAGCCGGCAGCTTTGATGGTGCTTCTGGAGCCATGTTGCTCCTGGACATTCAGCTGAGACGAGGCTCGCTTTGGCACTTCAGCTCCTGCACCAGTTATGCCCCATTCTGTAGCAGTCCAGTCTGGCCTCTTTGAGCCTTGGTTTCAGCATTTCCCTTCTGGTTACATCCATCCATGTGCTTTCTGTGAGGATGCCCCCACAGTGTGTGGAAACTGCCTTGCCCTCTTGTGTTCCCTTTGTTGGTCACAGAGGCCCTGCAGCATTTTCCAGCACTGAGCAGGGTAATTTTGGTGGGGACATAGAATAGGGACTTTTCACCCTGGGTTTTGAACTGTCTTGTGTTTGGGCTGGTTTTGCTGAGATTTATTTTACTCTTTTCCTGTTTTGAAGGTACTTCCTGGGAAGGTAGCCCTTTGGGTACAAAGGATTACCTGAACCAACCTCTCTTGTGGCAGAGGCATGAAGCACCCCACTCCAGCCCCCTTCCTGTCTCTCCTGTTCTCACTTCCCTGAATTCAAAATGTTGTGGACTACTGCAGTTTCCATAAGAAGTGGCTGGGAAAGGCATCCAAAGGTGGATCCTCCCTGCACTGCTAGACCTCTTTTTCTGTTCTCAAAGAGGGAGATCTGGAACATCCAACAGGCTTGGGACAGACTGGGTTGGCTGCAGCATTGCAGGCTAAACAATGCACTTAGAAAGGGTAGTGAGTGTGCTGATATTCAGATTGCTGAAAAGGAAAGAGGTGCATTTAGAAGGGGCAGACTGCATAATTTACAGGCAGAGCCTGTGTTGGGAAGGAACTTGCCCTTACTGCTGAGTTGCTGTTTTGCATTTGTCTTTGGATGTGTTGCAAACCTGTTCAGTCTTTCGTTCATTTAGGTTCAGCAGAAGCAAGCACTGAAAAGTGGGTTTACTAAGAGGCTGTGGCTTGCACCTGGATCCATTGGAAGCCACACTGGGGCACTTACAACAAAAGGTGAAACTGCTCATTTCCTCCTAAGCAATCCACGGTGACTTGACTGAAGGAGAGTTGTTAGTAGGTCTGTACCAGATATCTTAGTTGAAAAGGAAGGTCCATTGCTAGTTGGTTAACTCAGAAGGAAAAAGAGGGAAGATGATGTTATTGGATGGTAAATAAATAAATAAATGAATGAATGCTTCTTCTCTCAAGACAAGTGTGGGAAGTGGGAGCGTGCAAGCAAGTGCAAAGAGGTCAGGTGTTCCTTCTGCCCTCCCAGGTGAGGTGGGAGGACAAAAAATGAAAAAGAAGGACACCCTTGTGAAGATTCTATGTTAAACTTTTTGAAATATGTTTATTGATTTTGACCTTCCAAAATGAGAAACAAGAACAGTTTGAATGGTCTGTATCACCATGAGTAATGCATAAGTTGAAAAACTTATTCCTGTTTTACATCTTCCCCTGTCCACAGTTCCTTTCTGTAAATTAATGTGCAATGTTGAAACTCCCTGTCTTTCCTTATTATCACTGCTTGGTCCCCAAAGCTTGGTCCCCAAAGCTTGTCAGAACTGCCTGCATCTGATCAGCTCCTGGTGTGTGCGGCTTCCCCTGCAATACCAATTTTCAGCAGTCACTCAGAGGATGCAATCTGTTCTCCTAGTGTTCCTGGAAGGATCAGTAGGAGGTCCAATTTAGAGTGTAGTCATTTCCTACCCAGTCCTCTGAAGGCCATGGAAAATAAAAAGGCATAAACAGAGGAGCAAAGGTACAACTTGAGAGTCTTATTATTAGTGTTACGGTTTGGTACTTGGGACACTCAGGAATTTAGAGCTACTTCTCCAGAAGCAGCAGTTGTAACTCCCCAAACACCTGAAATAGACTGGAAATATTCCTCTCTTGGGCCTCCTCCCTGAAATGGCAGATCTGCATTCCACAATCCTCCTTCCCCTTTTCCCACCCTCCAGTTCATCTATGTAGTCTTGCACCAGCAGACTTCAGACAGCAAGTTCTAAAAGCAAATAGGGCAAGCAGCCTTCACATCTCAACTGGAGTATGAAGCAACTGAAGGAATTGCATGGGAGTGACTGGCAGGCAGTTACACCAGAGGGGTGTACTTACTCTTCCAACTTTCATGGTGTTAATGCAGGCCAGCATCTTTGGATTGTCTTGATACTCCCTGCACCAGAGACTCCTGTATTTGCTCCCAGTAACTCCTGCAGGGAGAAATCAGATGGCAAAGCTCAGAATGGGCTGATCTGGGGCCAGATGGGAAACATGTGGCTCTCCTGGGGAGGCTGGACTGTGTTGGGAAAATTTGGATAAATCCTGTCTGAAAAGCATTACTTCTGTGTGCTTTTTGCATTATGGGATCAAATCCTGTCTTCCTTCTCAAAACCAAGCTGTCACTGTTTAAAATGGCATTCCCCCACTCCTTTCTCTCACCTTTAGCTGTAAGCTACAGTAGACAGACTATTTAGTCCAAATATACATTGTAAATAGTTGGAATTCAGTTTACAATAATCTTTTGATAGTCCAGAGGGCTTCATGTGCCCTGATCATTCAGAATGTTTTTTTTAACAACTTTTTATTAGTTTTCACAATAATATTAAGACATCCATCATCACAAACATCAGAACTACTGAGTCAGCTTCTCACTATACATCCTCCAACATTCTATGATCATTTCAACTCATGAAAAGTCTTACAAAATCTTTTTATTTATTTATTTAACAAATTTGTGTGCCGCGCCCTTACAAACAAATGTCGACAGCTAACGACATATAAAAATACGTGTATTTTAAAAATACAATTTAAAAGCAATACACAATTAAAACTGGCCCATCTCATAGTCTAAAAAGTAAAAAAAATATAAATATAACAATAGATAACCATAAATAACAATATTAACAATATCAAATTAATAATTTAACAGTTGAAATATTTCTTAAATAAAAAGGTCTTCGCCTGGTGCCGAAAAGCAAATAATGACAAAGCCAGGCAAGCCTCTCTGGGGAGCGCATTCCATAGGTGGGGCACCACTGCAGAGAAAGCTCTCCTCCGGGTACTCACCCTCCTTACTTCTCTCACAGAGGGTTCCCAGAGGAGAGCATCAGCTGCCGATCGTAGGGGGTGGGAGGGCATATATGGTCGCAGGCACTCCTTTAGGTAGCCAGGACCCAAGCCGTTAAGGGCTTTATAGGTAAGAACCAACACCTTGAATTGGGCCCGGACTTCAATGGGAAGCCAGTGTAGCTGACAGAGAACTGGGGTGATATGAGAACCACGCCCAGTCCCCGTCAGCACCCTGGCAGCTCTATTTTGCACCAATTGAAGTATCTGGACCGTCTTCAAGGGTAGCCCCACGTAGAGCGCGTTACAGAAGTCTAACCGGGAAGTCACCAACGCATGTGTCACTGTTGCCAGGCAGTCGAACTCCAGGAAGGGACGCAGCTGATGTATCAGCCAAAGCTGATGGAAAGCGCTCCTCGCCACTGCTGACACTTGGGCTACCAAGGTCAGCTCCGGGTCGAGGAGCACTCCCAGGCTGCGGACCCTGTCTTTCAGAGGGAGTGCAACCCCATTTAAGACTAGGGTCAGGTCCCCCACTCCGAAGCCTGACCCATCCACCAACAGGACCTCCGTCTTGTCAGGATTGAGCCTCAGTTTATTGGGCCTCATCCAGCCCATTACCTCGGCCAGGCACCGGTTCAGCACAGCCACTGCCTCACCTGGATTGGTGGAAAACAAGAGGTAGAGCTGGGTATCATCAGAGTACTGATGATTCCACAGCCCACACCTCCTGATGACCTCTCCCAGCAGTTTCATGTAGATGTTAAAGAGCAAGGGGGACAAGATGGAACCCTGCGGAACTCCATGGCATAAATGCCATGGTGCAGAGCCATAGTCCCCCAGCACCACCTTCTGGAATTGGCCATTGAGGAAGGAGCGGAACCACTGCAAAGCAGTGCCTCCAGCCCCCAAACCCGCCAGCCTATCCAGAAGGATACCATGGTCGATGGTATCGAAAGCCGCCAAGAGGTCCAGGAGAACCAACAGGGACGCACTCCTCCGTCTCTCTCCCTGCACAGGTCATCGTACAGGGCGACCAAGGCAGATTCAGTGCCAAAGCCGGGTCTGAATTTTAGATCTAAGCCTGATCCCGTTTCTCCAGCTGATAACAAACAAGATTCCCAAACTAGATAGAGGTCACCATCTTCTTTCTCCTTCTATGACAGCATCAGTCCTGCATTTCTTGCAAAGTCCTATTTTCCATATTAGAGAAAAGACTCTCCACACTTTGTATAGGTAATATCAGATAAAGGATTTCAGCCTAACATGCAATTCCAAATCTTTTCTTTTTACTAATATTAAACAAATAAACTCTCCTTAGTAACAATTACAAATACAATCAAATAATTTTTTTGCTTGCCAGTATTCCAATCTAGCATCTGCTAAAAAAGAAAAAGAAATAGAAAAGAAAGTTCATGTTCATATATCTCACACCCATCCATCATCTTTAAAAACATCTTAAATATCAAATAAAGAATTTCAGCCTAACCAGCACTACACAGTTTCAAATCCTTTCTTTTTACTAATATTGAACAGATAGACTCTTCCTAATAACAATTACAAGCACAATCAAATACGTTATTTGGTTACTAGTATTCCAGTCTATTATCTATTAGGAGAGGAAAAAAAAATAAAAATAAAAAATGAAATAGAAAAGAAAGTTCATACCCATATATCTCACATCCATTCATCATCTTTGGTTCTTAATCAATCACTTTTAAACTTTAAGACAGTCTAAAAAAGCGAAAGAGAGGAAGAAAAGAAAAAGAGGGGGAAAAGGGACAAAGAAGAAAAAAAAGGAAGAAAAAAAAGAACATATATATCTCTTCCATATTAGCCATTCCATAATCCAATAGACATATCAGGCCACTTGTATTAAAACAAATATTTTTGTTTAACACCCCTGCCACACCATTTAAAATGCAGAGTTCGTACCGTCCATTGCAAAGCATTAATCATTCACAATGACTGCATTAGTTACAATAAGACCTTCACCTCTTCTTTCATCCGCTGCAAATCATTAATCATTCGTAATGGCTGTATCTCTTGTAGTAAGACTCTCATTTTTTCAATCTCAGACTCCATTATAATTGCTTCAAAGTTCAGAAGTTGCCGCTCCTTCACCGTAGCAAACAGTTTTGATGGGAGGTTATTTATTGATTCTGTTAATTTTGTTTCATTATCTGCAATCCCAGATAGCTGTCGTGTCTCCTGCATACTCTGTTTTGCTTTAATCATTCCCAGCAGCATGAAAGAAGCTTCAATTCTATCAAACCTCTTTTCCTGTCCATTTTGAAAAACTTGTATTTTATCCAAAAATATTTCTTGAGAAGATCTTATAGCTGATACCAGTTGATTAATTGTTGAAAGAGAGTCTTGTAAAGAAATCATGATTCCAATAGCACGAACAGACTGGCAGGCTGCTGGATATTTGGCAATGGTCCCAGAAACGCAGACAAAAAAATGGAGATTCCTTCCTCCACCTCTCCCTTCCCCCTCTTTTCTTCTTTTCAGTCAAATCGTCATACTTCTATCAAGTTGCACCGTATATTTTCAATAAAGTTAAACCCTAGAGACACTCACAAAAAAGCTTAAGTTTAATTTACACAGAAGTTCCGAAGTCTCTGTATTTTCATTCGCTGCTTTGATAATTAAGAGGGTTCTTCAGCTCTTCGTACCAAATACTGCTTTCCCACGGGTGCTTGTTGCAGAGAAAAGATAGCCTAATAAAAATATTTACTCAGCAGTTCCGATGTTTATCTGGCTTATAAAAATTTCTACGCTAATCTAATAAGATGCCGTGAACTTGCAGAGGCTAAAAAAACCCCTCCTGTATTATCCAGCTGAGACACCTGAATTGTTCTTGACTGATATGGGATCGCCACCCCACATCCAGCCAAAACATGCCCAGGTAATCTGTCTTCACCCCTACAGGGTTTGATTGGGTCTCCCAACCCCACTGCTAGAATAATACTGGAGTGATTAGCAGAGATAGCTAATCACATCGGTCTGGTTCCGACTTGGAATCTCCATCATTTAGAATGTTTAGAGTCGAGATAAGGGTCTGAGCTTATCATGAATAGTTTCTAGTAGCTTGAATTTACATGTCTAAGCAGACCTGGAGATGGGTTCAAGCGACTAAACTAAAGTATCAATACAGGCAATTAGAAATATTGTAATCTTATTGTCTCTGTATGATTGACTGACATTCCTTTATCTGTTCTGTATGTGATCACTTCAGAACCTTATTGTAATGTCTGCATTCTGTCATCAATTGCCCTGTACCTGTGTACCTATAAAATACCCTGCAATGGTGTTGAAGCTTTGCAGCAGAGTTCACCTCTGCCTGCCCGGTAATGCATGCATTATCATGAGAGTCTACCATGTGAACCTTGGGGAAATACAAAAAAGCTTCAGATGGTCTGGACGCTTGATCTTTCCCACGAACCTGAGTTTTATTCCCTCTTCTCAAATTGAGATTCTGGGGTTCTGACAACTGCCAGTTCCATCAGCGCCAGCAGTATAGCCAGGGTGAAGGCAGCTGGAAGTAGCAGTCCAGCAGGTTTGAGCAGCCTTCATGTTGCCTGCCGGTGCTCTAGGGTCTGTCTTAAATCCAAGTTTGGTGTCTTTGGGGGATGATCCACCTTCCCACTGAGGGATAACTCCTCTTTGTGGAGGGGCTATTTGAGAGGGCTCCCTGAAGATGCATGTTCGAGAGGATGGATCAGACTCTTTTCACAACCAAGTGCAGGAAGGTGGTGAGGCAAGAAAGGCAGGTCCAAATCTGCTTCATGGGAGGGCATCTTAAGGGCACTTGCATGCCTATTTCCTACCCCGGGAGTGCTCTGTGACATAGCCAAGCACCACACATTTGTTGTTCAAGCTGCTGGCCACAACTGCCAGAGTTTCACGTGAAAAAGTACAAATAACTGGGAAATGAACAATCAAGTCATGAAAGATGTGCATGAGCCCAGCAGAGTTTGTTCCAGGTTTCTGTGCTGATAGTACCAAGATAGTGCTCTACTGGTAGTTGCCCTAAAGGTAAAGGGGGGTACTGGAGAAGAGTTGTCCCTACCGCTTGGCAGAAGAAGATGCCTGCCTCGGCTAGCAGAATTTGGGTGTGAAGAAAGGGCAGTGGATCCTCTGCTTTGCAGCTAAAGTTCCAAAACTTTTTTTGCGAGGGGGCAGCATACAAATGTGTTAAATAAATAAATAAAATGTCTTGGGGCATCCCAGAACAGCCATTTCTGCTGGGCTTCAGACTGGGCTTTGCAGGCAGTTACAGTGGCTATGCCAAAGAGGGGGGAGCATGAACCTATAGATTTGGCTGTATCTCTTGGTGGCTTTGCCCAGCAGCTGACCTTCAGGACTTCCTCCTCTCCCATCACCACCAAGGAGATCCATCCTGTTTCTGCTGGTGTGGCCGTTCCCCCGAAGAGGGAGGCTGCATTTTACTCTGGTGCCCCAGCCCATTCCACCTGGGCTAAGTTTGCTTGGAGGCCACTCCTAGACAGCAACAAAAAATATGACATCGAGGAGCGTACTGTAGAAAGTTTGCCACAAGAAATACAATAGAGGGAAGATGGAGGGGGGAGTAAAAAAGGAAATAGTATGCCATTAGTTTCATTATTAGTCATACATTTATATCCCATGTTTTTTCTTCTTGCAAGGAACCCAAAACAGTTTACCTGGTCTTCCTTCCACATTCCAGTTTATCCTCATAATGGCCCTGTAGGGTACATTAGAGTGGGAAGGTTAGACTGGCGCAAAGTCTCCCAGTAAGCTTCATGGACACATGGGGAAAAGAAATCAGGTTTCCTGGGTCTTAGTTCAACTATCCCACGCTACTCTCAAGTTATGCATTTAGTAGTTGAATTTGTTCAGTTCCTGTTTATTACTGGACTCCTGCTCTCTCACAACCCCCCACCCCCAGACCTATTATTAGACCACTGATTAGTGGTGTCATAAAAGGGCAGCAGATGTTGTATTATCTCAATACAATAAGTCAATCCTGTGCATGTTTAGAAAGAAAAAGTACCTTCAGTGCCCCACATTTCCTAAGCAGAGGACTAAACATATATAGGATTGCACCCCTTATTATAATTGTATTTTTTTTTCCTGCCAGGGCAGGGAAAGGCAATTGCATGATTTTGTGCCAGATGCCAAAATACTTCGTGTGTTATCTTGGATATTATTCCTTGAGGGAGAGGGGGCATTATTTGCTGCCCCATCTCAGGTCTGATAGGTGTGAAAGGATGATTTGAAACAAGGGAGTAGAAAGATTTAAAAAGGTAACAAAGAAAATTACTTAGCCCAAAGGAGGGGAGGGGCTAAAATTAGATAGCACAAAGTGTGGGGAAAGCAGGCAGGTAGGCAGGAGGGCCAAATACTTCCTGATTGTTTATTGACAAGCTTGGCAGAACAAAATGAGCCTATTGTAGCCCACGGCGGGGCAGGGCTGGATTGGGAAGAAGGGCCGGTGTTGGGGCAGCGCGGAGTAGGAGGGCAGATAGGGTGTAAACTCCTGGTACCCCAGCCAATTAGGAGAGAGGAGGAGGGAAGAAGCGACCAGGAGCAGGGTTCAAAAAGGGAATGTGAGCATGTGCTCAGGTGAACAGAAAAATAGGAAGGAAACCATTTTTTCCTTTT
Source organism: Varanus salvator macromaculatus (assembly GCA_023646645.1). Classification (NCBI taxonomy): domain Eukaryota; kingdom Metazoa; phylum Chordata; class Lepidosauria; order Squamata; family Varanidae; genus Varanus; species Varanus salvator. The sequence continues at coordinate 6,758,328 of JAIXND010000779.1, read as the reverse complement.
TTTTCTGTTTTTTTTCTGTTCCCTTTTTTTTCTGTTCCCTTCTTTGCAATAAAGTTTTAAAAAGAACTCTCTGCATGCTTGGAATATTTTTCTCTTCCGATGGAAAGGAAAGAGTGATTATAACAGGTCTTGGGCCAGGCCTGATTAGAGCTCCCTGTATTGTGGGCAGACAAGGGAAAAGCCAACCGGTGTAACCACAACCTCTCTAAATAGCCTACTTTTATTGTTTTAATGTTATGCTATTGTTCTTATTGATCTTATGTGAAATACTCTGGGGACACACTGAGAGCCAGTGTGGTGTAGTGGTTAAGAGCATGGGACTGGGACTCAGAGGATCTGGGTTCAAGTCCTTGCTCAGCCATGGAGCCAACTGGGTGAATTTGGGTCAGTCACAGACTGGCCCAACCTACCTCACAGGGTTGTTGTTGTGGGGATAAGATGGAGGAGGAGAGATCATGTAAGCTGCCTTGAGCCCTTTGTAGGAAAAAGGCAGGATATAAATCGCAATATGAATGAACATGAATAACTTTGTTTGCAGAAGAGCAACAATGCCTTTATTTTAAAAGTCTTTAAACAAATAATTCAAGCTGTACCCAACAACCACATCAAGGGAAACAGTTAGCAAACCTACCTACCTGTTGGACTATGATGTGGGGTATGCTGGGAGCTGTATTCCTACACATTTGAAGGAATCTGGTTTGACAAGCCTGTAACAGTGCAATCCTCTGCATGTTTCCAGTGGGAAATAAGTCCCACTGCGTCTCAGACTAAAAGAAGCCTTTCAATTCCCGGCTGTTGACAGGAATTGATTCTGTTTAAACACAGGACTGCATCTTTACATATGTAACGGCTGTCAAAATGTTTCTTTTTGATCAAAGTTTGATCAGTTTATTTTTCTCTCTGCATTCACCACAAAGTGTCATAATCTTTGGTTTCACACTCCAGTTCATGCGGTTATGAGTCAACATCAGACACACATATGCCCATTGCTTGCCTAGAGTCAGGCTGTAGGTAACTCTGGGAATGTCTCCATTGCCTACAAGCAGTTCCAGCTTTCTTTGGATGCTAGTGGCTATTGACACATTCTCTTTGTGATCTCCACAGCCATTCTCATTTGCCAACCAGCTGTCCGTAATCAGGGAAACAGTATAGAAGTGTAATCCAATATCTGGCATGTAAAAGGATCTCTTGGCACTGGGCAGGGAACTCAGCCCAGGGGAGAGCTTTTGCTTTTTCTTAAAATTTCAGCTAAGCAGTACCGTGTTTCTAAGCAACCAAAAAATGCTTGGTTTCTCTTGATTTCCCCAAGCAAGGAATTCATTCCTGCTTAGGTGCGGCAGGGCAAGCAAGAATAACATCATCTGGACTGAATGCTTTTCTGGCAAAAGGCAGAGAATTTCTAGAACCTGAATCTTTATAATACTCATTGTTCAGAAAACCTGAAGGAGGTAATGGGTTATTTCTCATCTCTTTCTGTGGATGTGCTATGTACTGTATCTTCTTGAAGATGCTATTTATATGTTATAATTTTTCCCCTCGGTTGTTCTCAGGGGTTTTTCTTTCCTCACTACTAGTCAGTCAGAAAGGAAAGTACGATTTATCATTTTGCTTTTTCAGATGAGGGCCTTGTGACTGCAGTGTTTGTGTGTGCATGTGTGCATGGGTGTGTGTGAAAAGAAGCTCCCTTAAAACCCTACACTGAATTTGGCAGTGGGAACATTTTCATTAGGAATGTGTTGAGCTTGCTTGACTACCTCACTGTATTATAAATGTAAAGGATCTTGGACACCAAGCTGTAGGAGATAACCCAGAAATTGCTTGCGAAAACAAAACATTCTTTATAAATTTACTTCTTTTTGGTTCTCAAATTAAGTGTGTGTAAGCTAAGGTTTAACATGTGTTGAGTGGTATAATCTAAAAAGGGTTTCTACAAAATGCCTGCTATGCATTGTTTTTAGAGGGAAATGTGATCATTGGATTGAAAAACCTATATTCTGTGGCTGCCCTTGTAAAATTGTACTCCCATGCAGGGAAGGGAAAGGGACAATTCTCTTCAATGGCTGAATCCTGGAAAGAGGGGGAAAGAGAGAAAATGTAAATGCACATAGCATGTTTTCTAAAGCACCTAGAAAATCAGGATATCTGAAACTGGTATGTGTATAACAATGTACAAAATTGCAAAAAAAAACCAACAACAATGTACAACAGTGCTAAGCCAAACATAGTCCACCGACCTACATGGTGGCCTGTCAGGTGCTAAGTAAACCTCATACTTCAGTTTCTTACCTAGAACCACTTGTCAGACACTTGACAACTACAATACAGGGCTGATGTTTGGCATGATAGATCACATTAGATCTGTAATTGTATATCCTCCAGTAAAACCCAATCAACCTCTTCTTGAAATGTCAGAGTAAGCCTGGAGAGATAAGGATGAGGTTATTCTATTTTATATGCTGATTGTGCTTTATGATTTCTTCCATCTGCAGCCTTTTCAAGGTGACAGCATTTCTGTATTATGTGAATAGAAACAATTGCTTTGTTGACTTTGCAGAGACAGCCTTCCAGATGAGCACCTAATGCCTTAATTCATTTTCATGTATTATGATAAAAATGCAACTTTGAATCCTCCTCATCCTACTTTCTGCCACATCTCAATGTAACTAATGGAGGATTCACTGTGGTACAGGAATTTTGTTTTACTTCCTGGCCAATGTCATTATTACATTTATTTAGCAATCCTACTTGAAGCATATAGAAGTTCTTACTCTGTCTTATTTCCTCTCCTCTCATAGCTCCAACCACAAGGTATTCAGCTTGATGAATCAGCAACAATGGAATAGGAATTTGCAGTCCCTTTGGGTCAATTTGCCTGATCAGCACAACCCACTGTGGTAGGGTTGGGGCATATCCCAGTGACCTTGCAGGGGGATTACCATGGTTTGGTGTGCATCCAAACCAAGGCAACAGGAGTTGTTTGAGGGTGAAGCAGTCCTCAAAATAACCCATAGTCTGATGCAGAGTTATTTTCTAGGTGCGGGGGTGTATGTGTGTGGCCTGCCTATCATCTACATGGCTACATATAGTTATTCTATTATTTTTACTTCAGTGCCACATCATCCTATAGTAGCTTTTTCTGCCTATTTAAAACTACCATTTATCATCAGGATAGCAGAAGCAAACTCTGTTTTGGGGATGGGTGGTTGAAAAAAAAAAGCATACAAAAAAGGCAGGAAAATACATGAAGCTTACAAGGGGAAGAAGATGCCATCTTGATAACAGAAAATTGCGTGAATGAGGCAGACCAAAGTGTACCCATGTACATTTCTTTAAGGACTGTGGGCCAGTTGTGCATGCCTTATAGAGAGCTGAAGGATGGGTCACCCGACCTCACAACATGCATTTCAGGCAGGCAATACGGAGGAAATTAGACTCCCTCCTCCATTCTGTTAGAAGCTGGAGGTTAAAGGAGAAGGTGAGCATAGCTAATCTCTTGTTGTAAGCTCCTGAATGCCTAGAAGCAGGGTGTGAAACTTTAATTTCTGCAAGAAAATATCTGATAGCCCTTTCTGAAGAAGATTGTTCCAGAAAGGCAGTGAGTGCAGCAGAAATCCAGCCTGACTTCATAAGGAGCAGAGAAAGTCTCAAGAGAAAAAAAGGCTACAAGAGAAAGGCAGATTAGCTGGATGGAATTTTAAATTTGGTTTAGGACTTATTCTTGTTTATGAAGTATTACATGTGATGATACTTAAAATTTGACTCTTTCTCTCTGTATTTGTGTACACACACAAACACACACACTTAAATATTGCATATTATGTGACATACTGGAAAACAATAGATAACTTTGTGAGTGCCTCTAGAAATTCTGTACTGAAATCATTAGAAAGTAGAGTGAGGAGAGGTAATAAAAGGTTATAAAAGTACCCATCACCTCTGGCTTCTGAATAGTTGCATGATAAGCCTGAATTTATTTATTTATTATCATTATTTCCAGTCTTTTTTCCTTTCAAAGAACTCAAGTCAGCTTACATAATTCTTCTACTCCTCTCAATCTTACCCTCACCACAACAACCCTGTGAGGTAGGCTGGACTGGGAGTCAGACTGGCTCAAAGTCACCCAGTTGGCTCCATGACTGAGCAGGGACTTGAACCCAGGTTGCCTGAGTCCCAGACCCACACTCTTTAACCACTACACTACCCTGGCTCTCCAATTTATTAATGTGCCTACATGCATTGCTGCAAATATTGACAATATTATTGTTGCTATAATCCAAATGGTTAGAAATATCAACATATTATTGATGATATACTTTACATACTGCCATGGATATGCATTGCACTTTACCATGGTAAGATAAAACGTATTTACTTTGTTTGCAATATTTCTGTACTTCTTACTTATCAGAAAAATCTGGAGAGAATAAAATGGAGAAGAGGGGGATTGCGAAAGTGGCCTTGGGATCTTTACAGGGGAAAATGGTGGGATATAAGTAAAATGAAAAAAGTGTTATCTGGTCAATTCATAAGTAAGGGGTAAAACCAGGAAGTATGAAAATGAAACAGACATAACATCTTAAAATCAGAATAGAAATAGCAACAGAAAACAGTAGTGAAAAAACATAAAAGGTGCTAAAATAACCAGCCCTTGGAAAATAAAAAGAGTTTCACCTCCTGGAAGATCACAATGTAACTGCCACATGAGCCCCTCTGGGGAGGGTATCCCACATTTGGGCGCCACCATCAAACAATTCCTCTGTCTCATGTCAGAATCCCAGAATCTCAATTTGAGAAGAGGAAATAAAACTTGGGTTTGTGGGTAAGATCAAGCGTCCAGACCATCTTGGCTTTATTGCATTACCCAGATTCCCCGCGGGTCCGTACTCACAATAATGCATTACCGGGCAGGCAGAGGTAAACTCTGCTGCAAAACTTCAACACAACTACAGAATTTTCATACACTCCCAGTCACGTCACAGGTACAGGGCAATTGATGACAGAATGCAGAGATTACAATAAGATTCTGAGGTCATCACATACAGAACAGATAAAGGAATGTCAGTCAATCATACAGTGACAATAAGATTACAATATTTCTAATTGCCGTGTATTGACACTTTAGTTCAGTAACTTGAACCCATCTCCAGGTCTGCTTAGACATGTAAATTCAAGCTACTGAGAAACTATTCATGATAAGCTCAGACCCTTATCTAGACCCTAGACATTCTGAATGACCAGGGCACATGAAGACCTCTGCGCTAGGAAGATAATTCCTAGTAAACTGAATTCCAATGCCATTTTAAACAGTGACTTGGCTTGGTTTTGAGAAGGAGTACAGGATTTGATCCCACAATGCAAAAGCACACAGAAGCAATGCTTTTCAGACAGGATTTATCCAAATTTTCCCAACACTCATCACCACCTGACACAATTCATTTGGCAGGGCTCCTGGAGAAGAGACACAGGAGATGAACTAAGGCATAGGTCCTCAAACTACGGCCAGGGGGCTGGATCTGGCCACCATGCCCATTTATCTGGCCCACCATGCCCATTTGGACATGCTGTGTGTGCATCCGCACCCACACTCACCCACGCCATCACTCACCTCACCCCGTGCGTGGGGAGGCAGTGGTTTGCTCACTCGGAGAAAATGACCTCCAAGTGAGCAAGTCGCTGCCTCATGCGCCCGTCTTGCAGCGCATGCCTGCCCCTGCCCCCCCCTCACTACGCACGCACCCGCCTGCTGCTGGCTTCCCTCTCCATGTGCCCTGCCCCTGCCTCAGCACGCCCGCACGCATGCACCTCTCCCACCCCCTATGCTGGCCCATGCGCACCACTGGCACCACATTTCTGGCCCACGCCCAGCACCGGCACCTTTTAACTGGCTCCCTGGTTAAAAAGTTTGAGGAGCCCTGAACTAAGGGGCTGGGTATATATATATGGAGGAGACAATCCCTCAGGAAACCTGGCCTCTAGTCAATGAGGGTTTTAAAGGTCAATAGCAGCCCTTTTAACTGGGTCTGGAAACTGCCTAGGAGCCAAAGTATATCATACAATGCTGGCGTGATATGATCCTATCACCCAATCCGTACAAACAAGCCTACTCCCTTATTTTGGTTTGGTTGAAGTTTTAATCTAAGAGAATCAAAAGGGTCACACTCCTCCTGCCCTTTTCTTGGCAGAGGTCATTCACCAGGTGACCCAAGGCAGTTTCCATTCCAAACCCAGAACTGAGATCTGAATGACTTTGAAATGAAATGTGAGCTCATGGCCCAATGAGCTTACAAATGTATATATAATAACTTTCTAAAAGGGTTCTCTTTACTGACTCACCATCCTGAATTTCTTCTCTTTGTTGTACAACAGTGCTAACTTATCTGGAATTTCTAAAGTTGGTTTCCACATTTGTCAGTTTTGGTACAGGGAGAATACATATAGACATGGAAAGAAAACACTTGAAAAAAGAGATTGAAAAACTCTTGTAAGTACTGCTTATAATCTGTTTGGTTTTGGTACTTTGGTGTAGACTTAAATTTTATTCTTGTATTTTATGCTCAGTGAATAATTCTCTGTCTTTCTTGAATCTTCAATACACATGAATAAATAAGAAAGCATTGGATGGCTGGGAGTTGGTCCTAATTATAAACCACTCTTTTCATTACAGGGGAGATTATGTTGGCATCAGACTTCGGGAAAATGAATTTGATCCACAAGGAAAAAGACAAACCTCTTTTCTGGATGACTTGGTATGCTACTACTTTTTCCTTATTCTAATCTTATGGGGTTTTTTTCCTGCCTTTATACAAGGCCTGAGAGAAAATTAAAAAGTGTTTGTCATTGCTCCAGGTTACCAAAACGAGAGTAGGGAGAGCTCACCTAACACGAAACATCTCCATCTACTGTCCTGACCAGCACTTTTCCTGACTGTTTTTCCTTTAGGAATTGCACACAAGCCAAAGTGCATCCATGTGCTGCACGACCTTTGGCTCTTTGTGCCAGCTCCCTGCTGATGGCAGACATGCTTACCAGATAGCCAAGCCCCAGCAGAGGCGGCAACAGGCTGATTCCAGAGGAATCCCCATGTTAGTCTGTAGCAGCAAAACAAGGATGAGTCGTATGACTCCACTTAAGGCTGTGGTTGGCCTTTGCTGGCCACAGAGCCTCTAAATTAAGGATCAAGAGGATGTGCCCTTGCTTCCAAGGTATTTATGCTGTTTGTGTCCATCAAGGGTGAGGAACCTCCTCCAGTCCATAGGAGAAATTGAACCTACTAGGCTAGCACACCTGGCTCATAGAGCCTGTGGGGAAGCTGCTCCCCTCCCCAAAGTGCCTGTGTCTCCCCAAAGCCACACCTACTGAAGACTCCTGGGAAAAGTTTCCTGCTGCTGTCTCTGTTCTGTGATAGCAGAAAGCAAAGGGGATTCCTCTTAGCACATAACTTGCCCTCCCGACTGGCAGAGTGAGGCGCACACTACTTGCTTCATCCACTCTGCTTCCTCCCCACTAGGGGGAAGGGCAGGCCAAGCTTCCCCATCCTGGATTCCAGATGGAGGGATATCTTCCACCTGGTGCATCAGACCAAGTGGCTTTAGCCCTGCCTCACTGGGAAAAGCCCAGGCACAGGAAGCTCATTCCCTGGCCAAAGCCCTATCTGGGGGAGCTCCAGCCAGCTCTTCAGCCAGGGACTGGATGATGTCAGGGGTGTGGGCTCACCCCTGACATCATCAAGTTCACAGAGGTGTTATGCATCCCCTCCCCAAGTCCAGCTCTTGTTCTCCATCCCTGATGTAAACACACTGAAACACTGCAACAAGAAGCCACTGGCCAGAAGCCCTCCTTGCAGAGTAGGTGGACAAAGCAGTGCAGTGTAGGCAAAGCAAACCTTGACCATCTTTTTCCCATCTTGTTTCCTAGGCTCAGTATGACTTGGCTGTAAATGTTGCTTTGGCTTGGCGCAGTGATTCAGAAGCCCAAATGCCATGGGGAAAACAAAAAAAGTAAGCATAAGAAAAGCAAATAAATTCATCTTTTAGTGAAGCTATTAATGTACATAAAAGGCTGGATGTCTCATCCACTTAAGGTACATTCCTACAAAGCCTACAGCTCCCAGACTGGAATATGTTAGGAGCTGTAGGACTTATTTCTGCTGAACGTGCATAAGACTGTGTCCTCAACCTATACTGGTCTGAATGGAGTCATGCCCAGCTTAAATCCAAGTAGCTTGCTGCAAGGGTATTCATCTCCATCTCCACCTCATTCTCACTCTGCTGAGATTGTCAGTATGATGCTGCGGAGCATGAATTTACATGAAGTTGAACTCTGGCTTGCCCTGTATGCCAAACACTCCTGATGGCATTTGCAGACCCTTATGCTCCAGAATAAATGGTAATCCCTTGAAAAGCTTCCCCCCCTTATAGAAACCTTTTAAAGAGTTGCCCCTAACCCCCAAATTGTTCAGATCCATAAAATATAGTGAGCAACCTTTATTGCAGAAGGCCAGCTCCCCCAACACAAACACATTCCAAAGCACAACATACCCAAAACATAAAACATGTTTTTTGTTATACACCAAAACATGGTGCATAAAACTGCACCATTAATCCTCCCTTTAAAAAAAAAAAGTTTAAAGGGGGTTCTTTCGCCTAAGTAGAAGTTGAACTTGCTATCCTTGTCCTCAGGTTCATCATTCAGGGCTGAAAGTTACAACACATATTGTTCTATAATTGATAAGGTTAGCCTACCTAACTTCCATTTTTTGATATTTAATCTGGACAGGAAACTGCCACTGCCTCAACAGTATATCTATCCCAACCCGATCAAGAGAAAAGCAATGATTTTATCAGCTTATGCTGGGATGCTAATGGTATGTTACTTTTAAGAAATACTGTTTATTTCAAAAAAGGTTCTGTATCCTTTTGGATCCTGGATCTGCATCCAGAAGGTGTGTCACTTTAAGGGTGCCCTGCCCTTGGCCAGCCTAACTAGGCACCAAGCTCCCTTTATCATTGTAACCATTAACGGGGAATCGTCGGGATGGCAGCCAGTGACAAGCGGGGTCCCCCAGGGCTCTGTCCTGGGGCCGATCCTGTTTAATCTTTTCATTAACGACATGGAAGAAGGGGTGAACAGCCTGCTGATCAAATTTGCAGATGACCCTAAAACTGGGGCAGTGGCCACAACTGAGGAACAGGTACTCCAGATCCAAAAGGATCTGGACAGACTATGGAAGTGGGTAGGAGTCAACAGGATGGCGTTCAATGTGGATAAGTGCAAGGTCTTGCACTTGGGGCATAGGAATAGCTGTCATAAGTACAGGTTAGGTGACAAGTGGCTGGAGAGCAGCACTTGTGAAAGGGACCTTGGGGTACTGGTTGACCACAGGCGAAACATGAGTCAGCAGTGTGATGCGGTGGTCAAGAGGGCGAACGCCACCCTTGGTTGCATAGCCAGAAGTGTGGCTTCTAGATCGAGAGAGGTATTACTACCACTCTACATGACTCTGGTGCACCCGCAACTGGAGTACTGCGTTCAGTTTTGGGCCCCTCATTACAGAAAGGATATAGCCAGATTGGAGTCAGTGCAGCGTAGGGCCACAAGGTTGGTGGCTGGTTTGCAGGGGATGCCGTATGAGGCAAGACTGAGGGAACTGGGTCTCTTCAGCCTGGAGAAGAGGAGACTCAGAGGGGATATGTTGGCGACATACAGGTATGTGAGGGGGTGTCACATGGAGATGGGTAGAGACCTGTTCTCCCCTGCAGAGGAAGGCAGGACGCGCTCCAATGGAGCAAAGCTCAGGGAGCCAAGGTTCCATTTGGATGCCAGGAAGCACTTCCTGACAGTCAGGACCCCGAGGGAGTGGAATGGGCTTCCATGAGAGGTCGTTGAGGCCCCATCAGTGAGGGTGTTCAAAGGTAGGCTGGACATGCACATGGTGGGCATGTCGTGAGCGGAGCCGGCTTATGCCAGAGGTCAGACTAGATGGCCCAGGATGCCCCTTCTGACTCGCTCTGTTTCTATGTTTACATTCAAACACTTTCTTATATAAAATGAGCCATTCCCTAGCTGGTCCTCATGTGTTCCCAGCACAGATTGTCTCCTTATTCAGAGGCTCCCTTTCTATATGTGATCTGCACCTGTCTTAGGCAGCACATACAGCCCATTAGCTGCCACTCATGACCCTCCTGATTAAATAACTTGAGAAACATGGGATATTTGCTCAGATATATTGTCATTTTCTAACCACCTCAAGAGGTTCCTTGTGATGCCAAAGTGACTCTGACTTTATATACATATACTTGCTAAGACAGCTTATTATCGATTTCATTCAACAATAGTCCTGCCTAGACTAAATGAATGGGAGCAACCATATATAGTTATATAGTCAGATAAGTTACTTTTATTGTGTACAGTCATGTTGCTAGTCGCGAAATTGTGTCCGACCCATCGCGAGCCCATGGACAACATTCCTCCAGGCCCCCCTGTTCTCCACCATACCCCGGAGCCCGCATAAGCTCACGCCAACTGCTTCAGTGACTCCATCTAGCTACCTCATTCTCTGCCGTCCCCTTCTTCTTTTGCCATCTATTGTTCCCAGCATTAGGCTCTTCTCCAGGGAGTCCTTCCTTCTCATTAGGTGGCCAAAGTATTTGAGTTTCATCTTCAGTATCTGGCCTTCTAAAGAGCAGTCAGGGTGGATCTCCTCTAGGACTGACTAGTTTGATCACCTTGCAGTCCAAGGGACTCGCAGGAGTCTTCTCCAGAACCACAATTCAAAGGCCTCAATTCTTTGGTGCTCAGCCTTCCTTATGGTCCAGCTTTCACAGCCATACATTGCAACTGGGAAAACCATAGCCTTGACTGTACACACGTTTGTCGGCAGGGTGATGTCTCTGCTTTTTAGTATGCTGTCTAGATTTGCTTTCCATAGCTTTCCTCTCAAGGAGCAAGCATCTTTTAATTTCTTGGCTGCAGTCCCTGTCAGCAGTGATCTTGGAGCCCAGGAAAATAAAATCTGTCACTACCTCCATTTCTTCCCCATCTATTTGCTAGAAAGTGAGAGGACCGGATGCCATGATCCGGTTTTCTTAGTGTTGAGTTTCAAGCCAATTTTTGCGCTCTCCTCCTTCACCCGCATCAAGAGGCTCTTTAGTTCCTCTTCACTTCCTGCCATGAGAGTGGTATCATCTGCATATCTGAGGTTGTTGATATTTCTCCCAGCAATCTTAATTCCAATTGGTGATTCATCTAGCCCCGCCTTTCTCATGATGTGTTCTGCATACAAGTTAAATAGGCAGGGCGACAGTATACAGTCTTGCCAAACTCCTTTCAAAGGCTTTAGCATAGTCAATGAAGCAGAAGTAGATGTTTTTCTGGAACTCCCTAGCTTTCTCCATGATCCAGCGTATGTTGGCAATTTGATCTCTACTTCCTCTGCCTCTTCGAAATCCTGCCTGTACTTCTGGTAGTTTTCGGTTCACATATTGCTGGAGCCTAGCTTGTAGGATGTTGAGCATAACTTTGCTAGCATGTGAGATGAGTGCAATAGTGCAGTAGTTTGAACATTCTTTGGCATTGCCCTTCTTTGGGATTGGAATGTAAACTGACCTTTTCCAATCCTGTGACCACTGTTGAGTTTTCCTAATTTGCTGGCATATTGAGTGTAGCACTTTTACTGCATCATCTTTTAGGATTTTGAATAGCTCAGCTGGAAAACTGTTGCCTCCATTAGCTTTGTTTTTGCTCAGACTTCCTAAGGCACATTTGACTTTACATTCCAGGATGTCTGGCTCAAGGTCAGTGACCTCCCCCACCCCATCGTGGTTATCAGGGACATTAAGCTCTTTCTTGCATAGTTCTTCTGTGTAATATTGCTACCTCTTCTTAATCTCCTCTGCCTCTGTTAGGTCCCTGCCATTTTGGTCCATTATCATGTCCATCTTTGCATGAAATGTTCCCTTAATATCTCCAATTTTCTTGACAAGATCTTTGGTCCTCCTTATTCTATTGTTTTCTTGTATTTCTTTGCACTGTTCATTTAAGAAGGCATTCTTATCTCTTCTAGCTATTCTCTGGAATTCTGCATTCAATTGGGTATCGTATTCTCTTGACAAAATTCTGCCAACCTGTGCCCAGCTTCATTTTGTAATCCAAGGCCAAACTTGCCTGTTATTCCAATTATCTTTTGGCTTCCTACTTTAGCATTCCAATCCCCCATGATGATAAGGACATCATTTTTTGGTGTTAATTCTAGCAGGTGTTGTAGACCTTCATAGAACCAGTCAACTTCAGCCTCTTCAGCACCAGTGGTTGGGGCATAGACTTGGACTACTGTGATGCAGAATGGTTTGCCTTGGATTCGAACTGAGATCATTCTGTCATTTTGGAAATTGTATCCCAGTACTGCTTTTCCTACTCTTTTATTGACTATGAAGGCTACTCCATTTCTTCTGAGGGATTCTTGCCCGCAGTAGTATACCTGATGGTCATCTGAATTTAATTCACCCATTCCTGTCCATTGTAGTTCGCTGATTCCCAAGATGTCAATGTTCAGTCATGTCATCTTCTGTTTGATCACGTCCAACTTGCCTTTATTCATAGATCTTACATTCCGGGTTCCTATGCAGTATTGTTCTTTACCGCATCGGACTTTCCTTTCACCACCAGATACATCCGCAACTGAGTGTCCTTTTGGCTTTGACCCAGTCGCTTCATTCTTTCTGGCGCTACTAGTACTAGCCCTCTGCTCTTCCCCAGTAGCACATTGGACACCTTCTGACCTGAGGGGCTCATCTTCCAGCGTCATATCTGTTTACCTTTTGGTACTGTCCACGGGGTTTTCTTGGCAAGGATACTGGAGTGGGCTGCCATTTGCTTCTCCAGTGGATCACGTTTTGTCAGACTCTCTGCTATGACCTGTCCGTCTTGGGTGGCCCTGCATGGCATAGCTCATAGCTTCATTGAGCTACACAAGCCCCTTCGCCATGGAAAGGTAGTGATTCGTGAAGGTGGGGGGTACAGTCATAGCCTTCTGTAATTTCCTCTTTTTAGCTGGCTGCAGCAACAGGCAATGTACATTGGTTCCTCCATCTCTCCCTGATGCCACTGATAAAAGCTGTTCTACTCTACTCTCACACTGCTCTAGCATGACCAAGAAACAAGACCTGGACAAGGCTGTGCAGGCTAGAATTGGCTGGATTGTTAATGGTTCCTGTTGACTGGGCTGTGAAAAAAATGATAAGCTGCTCGAGAGTTCGATGTGGGTTGTTGTTGAGCCATAAGTTGGTGGTTAATCTAGTTCTGCTAACAAGCCATGCTTTGTTAAGCAGGCAGAACCCATGGAAAGAACCCATAGTTTGTTCTTAGGTTTTGAACTGTGAGACGTTCATGGTTAACACGCCATGCTTTGTTAGTGCAGCTGGTATCACAATAACACATGATTCAGTGAGAATCCACACTCAAACCAAGCCGAACCCATGAGTGTGGGTTATCATGTTGTCTGAACATGGCCTGGTGTTCTGTGGGACAAAGTGGTACATAATCTTGGCATGATTAAAGGCAGAGAAGTACTTGCTTCTCAGTCAAGGCTAGGCAGGTTTACCACCCACCAGCTCAATAGACAAGCCTGTTCATGCTTTTACTATCTGTTGTATAAGCAAGTACCATTTATTACAGAAAAAAGTATGTGCTTCACTTGTGGGCTATGTTATTGTTGGAAGCAGGAATTCTAGATCTTCCACTTTTCAGTTAGTGGAAGACAGGTGAACTAAATAAAGAAGCTGGAGAACACTTCAGCAAAGAATAGTAATTTTTAAAAATTGTTTTGCTTATATCCCACCTCTGCCTCCCATGAGTGCAATGCAGCATACATAATTCTCCTACTCCCATTTTATCCTTACAACAATCTGGTGAGGTAAGATAGGCTGAGATCAGTGACTGGCTCAAAGTCACACAGTGAGTTCTATGACCAAATAGGGACTTGAACTCAGAGCATCCCAGTCCATCACTCTAGCCACTATAATATATGGGGAGCAGGGCAGATGATCTTTAACATGTGAACTTTAACAAATATTATCTGTTAAATATTAAGGTTTAACAGAGAAAAACTTCAGGAGTCAGATGGGAAGGAATCATAAAATAGCAAAGTTGGAAAAGGCCATGAAGGCCATCAGGTCCAACCCCCTGCTGTTGCAGGACATCAAGTTACACCATCCCACTCAGATGGCTGTCCAGTTTCTTTTTGAATGTCTCTAGGAGGCAGGATACAGAGCTACCCATCATGAAGTGCAGCATTTTACTTTCCTACCTAGGAATGGATATGGCAGTCATTGTTGAACTCCATCAGAGACAGAGGGGAACATTCCTGTCTTCCTCCTCAAGTCTTGGAGGTCATGTTGACTTTGAGAGGAAGAGCCACAAGGCATGGAACTTGAGGCATTACCGTGATGACTCTTTAAACTACCAGCAGCAATGATGGATTTGGATGGGAGAAAGGAATTGAACTTTCCATCCCTCCCTGTCTGCCACTTGACAGGAGTTAAGAACCCAGTACCAGTCCTATATAAAAAGGAAGATGTTAAAAGCTAAAACTAACCTGTAGGCCTGTTTCTACAGAATAGCCTTTCTATTGAAGATGTCATTGGGATTTATAGCACTGGTCCTTCTGCAACACCCCTGCACAGTTCTAAAGTAAGTTCTTTAAGCATGGAGAGCATGATGCTAATGGGTGCCTTTTAAACAAATCTAATAAATAAATAAGTTGCATGTGCTGCTTCTTCATTTGGCATCATTTTTATTAAGGCCTGGGAGCAAGCAGGTTTCCTCTACTTCTTGGGGCATTTGTCTACTGATAATAGGTTTGATCCACCTTCCCTACCCCTGTTATAAGCTTAAGAACATAATCATTGTACCATTTCTTCAACACGATAACAAATACATGCAGCTCAACACATCACATGTGCTATTGCTCCACTGGCTGTCAAGGTCAGCTTTAGCCATGCCATATCCTGTTGGAAGGAAGGAAAGATCACAGGAAAGACCCCAGAGAGTCATGCCCAGTTGAAGAAGACAAGAGGCACACATAATTTGACCTGGCAACAGGCAGTTTTCTATGTTCCTGTGAGGAGAATTGCCACTCACATATAGTTTAAATAAGCCCCTCCCCTAACAACTTTTAATATAACTTGAACAACAGGAACTAAAAATATAACTGATAATGTTGCCAGTCATGTTTCACAGTCATGGAGAAGGCTGTGGAATTGTTCTGTCATTGTAGATGGGTATGGTGTGAAAGAGGAAAGAAAACATAACTTCATCATTATACCAAATGCCATTACAGTTTCATCTTTAGATGCTTCCCTCACATCTTTAAAATGTTGGTTACTGATAATTGTTTCAATGGGGAATGGCTTTATTGCATGTTTCATTGAATCTGGGCATGAATGACTTGTTTATCTTACTTGGTGCTCACAGTGGACATAAAGAAAGCAACAACGTGATTGTGAGACTAGCATATGTACAGGTGAAATAGCTTTCTGTATTTGTGTAATTGACCTTTGGGATCCAGAGAGGAAGGTTTTGTACTCTCTCCTACATAAATTGATACATCCCCCAGGGTAAAATACAGAAAAGAGAAAACAAAATGAAAAAAGATGGACAATTTTGAGAAGAGCTTGGTGCCAGCAGGTGCTTAAAATAAAGAGGTCAGAATACTATTGGAGTGAGTGCTGTATGGAGAAGGTATCATTTGCCTTTGGCACTCTTTGAGATTCCTTCCTTGACAAAATGAGAAATCCCTTTCCTGCCTTTGTAAATCTGCCTCAGCCAGACTGCATTCATGTTCTCAGACCAGACTTCTAAATACTTTTAAATTCATGGCTTTGCACCTTCGCATGTGAGGCTGAACATTTTTTTTCACCAAGAGGGAGATAGCTCTAGGCACCCCCAAATGAACTGCAACAGGGGGCAGACAAACAACTGAGTTCAATTGTAAGATACAAGAAACGACTCTTCTTGAACGCAATCTACTGTTTGTGGGTAGTCTGAAGCAAGACTGGCTCCCTTGACACGTTTTAGAAACTAGTATAACAGAAACTAATGGACTAGAATTACAAATATGTGACATATTTGGCCAGAGGCCAGGCAGCTGTGGACACAGGGTCTCAGTCAGGGGAGTCTCCCAACCCTGCCCCTGTGAGAACCTTCTGGAGATGCCAGGAACAGGATCTGTGAAGCATGTGCTGAGGGCCCTCATATCATGTCTGGGATCCTTCTCTTCCAATCTATGGATGTCCAGGCTATGGACCGAAAGAGAGAAAATAGTATTGTTTTTTTTTTTAAACTTGCTTCTTTAAGAAACACTGATTCAGTGAAGAGATAAATAGTTGCAATGTTGTCAACATGAAACTACATGTGTCCAAAGCTTAAAGACCCCCAAATTAACCATACCCTCAGTGTGGCAACTTCTATTTTCTTGTATTTGGGAAGACCACAATTTGTGTACTCACATAGATTTTGCAGTGTGGGGCCTAATTTTTTTTTTTTTTTTTTTTTGTGGGGGAGGTAGCAAATGTTTTAAAAATAAAAAAACTGTAGTGTTTTTCCTAAATGTTCAAACTACAGTGGTACCTTGGCTCATAAACTTAATCCATTCCAGGACTCTGGTTGTGACCCAAATTGGTTGTGACCCAAGTCAAATTTCCCCATAAGGTTCAATGTAAATAAGGTTAATTCGTTCTGTAACCATTTTGTTTTAATCACAAAATTTTGAAACACAGTGACAAAGAACAACAAAGAATAAAGGGAGGAAGATGGCCATGATCATGGTTGCACTGGTGCAGGGAAGGCGGGCGTGATCACGATCATCACCCAATGCGGAGTTTGCGACCGGAGGCAAAATTTTGCCAACATTTCTGTTGGCCAATTGCAACCCGATTGTGTCGTGAACTGAGGCATATGTGAGCTGAGGTACCACTGTATTTCACATCCATCATCTCCATGAGAAAGAAGGTCTTCTCCAGTGGTATAGGGGTCTGAAAGAGTTCAAGTGACACAGAGTTATTACAACATCCCCAGACAGTCTCACCTCATGACCAAATGGGTGCGACAGAGCAGGAGTTGTCTTGTGGGCCATGTCACAATATGATGGTTCCAAGTGTGAACTTTGTGCTGTGAAATCTTCCATTTCAAATCTCAGAAACCAAGAAACTCACTGCAGGGCCTAAGGCAAGTGACCTTCCATCAACCTCACTCCCTGCCTATAATATGGCAAAATAATGCTGTCAGAGCTCATGGACAAGCAGTGACTGTCACAGACTGAAGCCTCTTGGGTTGAGAGCTGGGGTGATGTCACAGCTGACAGATTGGGATAAAACCCAAGATGTCTCTTGGAAGAATCTTATTGTTGCCATGACTAGGTAGCCCTGGGTACAGATCAGTTCCTAATCTGCACCATGAAGTATATAGAACTGAGGTGATGTAAAGATTGCAGTATAATGTATCTGAATCATAGATTAGTAGAGTTGGAAGGGACCAAGAAAACATAGAAACAGAAACAGAGCGAGTCAGAAGGGGACTCCTGGGCCATCTAGTCTGACCCCTGGTTCCAGCCGGCTCTGCTCATGACATGCCCACCATGTGCATGTCCAGCCTATCTTTGAACACCCTCACCAATGGGGCCTCAACCACCTCCCGTGGAAACTCATTCCATACCCTTAGGGTCCTAACTGTCAGGAAGTGCTTCCTGGCATGTAAATGGTACCTTGGTTCCCTGAGCTTTGCTCCATTGGAGCACGTCCTGCCTTCCTCACATGTCACCAACATGCCCCCTCTGAGTATCCTCTTCTTCAGGCTGAAGAGACTCATTTCCCTCAATCTCGCCTCATACAGCTTCCCCTGCAATCCAGCCACCAATCTTGTGGCCCTACGCTGCCCTGACTCTAACCTGGCTATATCCTTCCTGTAATTGAACACAATACTCCAGCTGTGGGGTGCATCACAGTTGTATGGAGTGGCAGTAATACCACTCTTGGTCTAGAAGCCACACTTCTGGCTATGCAACCAAGGGTGGGGTTCGCCCTCTTGACCACTGCATCACACTGCTGACTCATGTTTAGCCTGCAGTCAACCAGCACCCTGAGGTCCCTTTCACAAGTGCTGCTCTCCAACCAATTGTCCCCTAACCTGTACTTATGACACTTATTCCTATGCCCCAAGTGCAAGACCTTGTACTTATCCACATTGAACACCATCCTGTTGTCTCCTGCCCACTTCCATAGTCTGTCAGGATCCTTTTGCATCTGGAGTACCTGCTCCTCAGTTGTGCTCACTGCCCCCATTTTAGTATCGTCTGCGAATTTGATCAGCAGACTTCTTCCATGTCACTGAGGAAAAGATTAAACAGGATTGGCTCCATCAGGTCCAACCCCTGCAGGACCCCAATTTACACCATCCCACTTAGTCTGAAAGTCTATATGATCCAGTCATATGAGACAAAAGAAAGGTATCAGGTTATGTGTGAATTCATTTAACTCACAGGGCCACTGGATTCACCCTTCTACTCTCTCTCTGCATCCCTTTGCCATGTTGACAGCCCCGCAAGCAGCAGAATATGCCTGGAAGCAAAGTAAGTGGATGTGCCTTTCAAGTATCTCCTGAGGGGTAGGTTGGGAGGAAATCTGAAGACCGGATGTTTTCCTAAAGTTTTGCTAGCAGAGAAAACCCCCTTATCTATAATTCCTCACCATAAATAGTAGGATACTGGAACATAGCAAGCTAAAATGAAAATATTCTGCCTCCTACCCCACAATGGCTAAGATTTTACTATCTGGAAATGAAGCGGAGACCATTGCTCAGGCATGTGGACTGATAGGATGAACTGTGAGGTTGTAGTTGTGGAATGTGGATTGCATTTACCTTCTAGAGAAATGCTATCATATCTTTCTGTATGAGTTTGAGCTATTGCAAATTTAGTATCTCCAGACATCATACATTCATGATAAATAGATAGATACTCAAGCTGCCTGCCAACTCCAAGGATGTCACTAGCTGCAAGTTGTTTTGATGGGCAATTTTGAGAGGGAGTGAAAGAAAGAGAAACAAAATTTATACCAGGCTTGTGAATCTTAGTCCCTCCATCCACTGATGAACTCCAAGCCCTAAAGAAGAGCCTGTGGCACTTTCTGCTGCTGAAGATCCCACACATGGGCTCACCTGTCACTCAATATGTCAGCCATCCATCACTGGCCTACATGAATGGCATGTTTTGGGATTCCTGGAGACAGAAAGAGGTTTGGCATGAGCAGAAGGATAGCATCAGTACCAGTGTGCCCACACGCTCCAGACTTGTTTCCCAGTAAAGCAGGGAAACTCTTTTGTCATGGAGAAGATCAAGGCTATCTCTGGCCAGAGGTATAAAGGTCTTTCACCTAAGATCCCTACCCAAGAGGTGTCTCAGCACAACAGAGGGGCTCCCTTCTCAGCCCAGTCACATTGGACTGCATTTCATTTCATATTGGCACAGTTTCAGACAAGATCCCTGTCCCTTCACTCTGCGGAGGAGAGCAGGTTCATTGCCAGTCAAAATCTGCAGATTCTTGGAACCATCTTCTTCTTATTTCTGACCACCATGAAATCCTTGGCAATGATAATGGGGAGACTTTTCCAGTAGTGAAGGTGAGCAGGAAATGATGGGTATAGAATTCCAACAAAACATTTCACCTACATTGGGTTTAGAATTCTGGTGGAACATTTCAGGGGTTCTAGCAGAACATGTAATCCAATTTAAAGTATGGTGATGAGAGAGAGAGAGAGAAACCCTAACCTCTGTTCTCTGTTCTAAGGTGTCAAGTTCCACCGGGCAGCGGCAAACCAAAATGCCACCAGCAGCTCAACAAAAAGAACAGCTCAACAAAAAGAAACAACACCAATTAGAAAGAACCAAAACCACTATTTTCAGGAAAGTGACATCCTGAATTTTTGTTTCATCTGGGGTTTGTACTTTCTGTTTCTTTCAGTCAAATGAGTGCAGACTTCGCCAATAATTCTCAGCAGAAGGGCTAGTCCAGGCAAAGCATCTAGTGGCATGCATCCTGTTCCTCTTCATGTGTAGCAGTTGAATTTGCATCCAAGTCTCTGTAAAAAGGATTGCAGTAACAGGAGCTAAAATCAGTGGCAGAGTCTTGACACTTACCAACAAATTTCTCTGCTCCCAGGGAACGGACTACTCCATGAGTACACATCTGGCCTCTTTTTGCTTCAAGCATTCCTACAGATGGTTCAGTTCCCCATCTCTGCTATGCGCTTGGATCCCAAAGCTGTTTGTAGACGGACTGGTAGAATTCCTGCTCCATCACTTCTCATTCCAACAATGCCTCCTCTTCAGATTCCAGCACATGGCACAAATTGCTCTTCTCTTGATAAAAATAGACATAGCCATGTAGTGAATAGAGTCATTTTGGCTGGGGATGTCCTCCTTGCCTATGACTCCCATTAGTTCTCCAGTCCTTCTGAGGGATTCTGGTCACAGCAGTTAATATATTCTGTATGAAAGCTTGAGAGAGTTGTGAGAAATTATAGAATTTATAATCTCTGGGTATATTACAGTAACAAATAAAACATCAACGGGTGGCAGGATATGTCATAATATCCATCCTTATTTCAGGTAGACATTGTCTCTTATGCTAATTGTTCCACTGATAAAACAAGTAAAGGGGCAACTGGGTCTTCTTTCCATGTAGCTCTGTCAAATTTAAACATATTTGATAAATAACACATGGATGATTTTACACAGTATCAATTTCTCTTTACAAAATTGTCTTCTGTGGTAAAATGATGATAGAATAATCCTGGTAGACAGAACCACATTTGTTGTAGTTGTGAGGATCTTGTGGAACATTGTATAATTCTTCATACTGTCTCTGCATAATTGAAACTAGTTGTTTCTCCCCAAAGATGTATGCAAGAATTAGGTCACCATGAGCAAGAAGAAAACATAGGATGTTACCTTGCTGCTAAATTTGGGTTCAATTTCTTAGGAGTGAGGTGCTAGGACTCTAGTCTGGCTAAATGTCATACAGTCTAGCTGGAAATACTTTTGCCTAATCCCAAAAGTATTACATGGGCTGGTTATTATTATTTAGGTAATGAGGAAGCGGCATTCTGCAGCTGCTCAGAGGTACTTTATGATTCTTTCACGTGTACCAGGGCTGGCACTGAAAACTGAATTGGGCCAACTTTCTTCAACCTGGTGCCCCCAAGATGCTTTGATTGTCAGCTCTCATTAGCATCAGATGGTATGGCTATTGACCAGAAAATATCTGGAGAGCACCAGGTTGGGGAAGGGTGGGCTTGGTTGTGATGAGTACTAGTTTAGACCGAACCTTGGCTGCATGGTGTTGAAAACATCAGGCTTATTTTATGTTCTGTGGTGTAACACGGGCCTCCCACTGGCCTGTGGTGGCAGCATAGAGCAGCAATTGCTCTGCTGATGGGCAGCAGGGATTACGGCTCTGCTGCTGCAGTTAAACCTTTTGCCCCCCACAGCAGCACGCAGCATTGACCATGGCCCCCTCGCTACCTGCCATGACAGCATGCCCCTTTGCCCTGCATCACGGCAGGCAGAGCAGGTGGCTGCCACCACCTTGCTAACAGGGGGCAGTGACTCCAGATCTCTGCTCCCTGCCTCTGCTGCAATCCCTCTGGGCTTCCTGCAGAAGCAAGGAGAGGGAGGAACTGTGGCACTCCTGTAGCATTCCCTGGGATGCCCGCAGAAGGACTTAGGTGAGCTGGGGCAAAGACTCCAACTCTGCCTTTTTATCTCAGGCACATAGTGGACCCCTGAGCAAAGAGTCCACACCACCCAGTTTTTGATGTGGTGCGGCTTGCCATGTTGTGTAAACCCACCCATTACAGAGCAAGCCTGGGGTCCTCCATGTTATGTTTATCTGTAGATTGTACTGCAAGGAGCAGAGTGGGCCAGCTACATTTGCTGAGGAGACTTGGTGGCACGCTGTTAATGCATCATCCTTTCTGTGCTGGTCAAATCTTTTCTGCAAATGGCCTTCTCCTTCAGCCAGTTTCCAAGATGAAATGAAGGACTGGTGTGTGGAGGGAATTTGCAGATGGAAAGGGCTCAGCACTTGACTGCTCATTTCATGTTAACCAACAAACACTCTGGGGATGGATACCCTGTTGACACAGCCTATAATTCTGCTCTAATGCAGTACTGCGTTCCTAAACTGATGTAAAGCAGAGTAAATCCAATGAGGCCTGTGATATTTCTGAGCAAATGCAGTTTAAATTATGACTGCAGTGGACTTTCCAGGTGGCATAAACTTAGCCTTTGTCCTGTATTAATCATGCATGAGGGCACTGTAATTGCCACATGTTCTTAAATGACAAGAAAGAGATCTCTTATCACTGAAGCTCTTCCCACATTCTAAACAATGATAGGGTTTCTCCCCTCATCTCCCTGTGAGTTCTTTGATGGCAAATTAGAGTTATCTTCTGACTGAAGCAGTTTCCCAACTGAGAACATTGATATGGTTCCCCCCACCCCATGTGAGTTCTTTCATGTCGACTGAGAGTTGTCCTCTAAATGAAGCTCTTTCCACACTCTGAACAATGATATGGTTTCTCCCCTGTGTGTGTTTGTTGATGAGAGATGAGAACTATCTTCCAACTGAAGTTCTTTCCACACTCCAAACAATGAAAGGATTTCTCCTCTGTGTGAATTCTTTGATGACAAGTGAGATGTTTCTGCTGCCTGAAGTTCCTTCCACACTCCAGGCAATGATAGGGTCTCATACAGGAGTATGAGTTCTTTGATGCTGAGTGAGAGTTGCCTTCTCACTGAAGCTCTTTCCACATTCCAATCATTGATATGGTTTCTCTCCTGTGTGAGTTCTTTAATGACAACTGAGATGTATCTGCTGCCTGAAGTTCTTTGCACGCTCCAGGCAATGATAGGGTCTCTCCTCTGTGTGAATTCTCCTATGTTGAGTAAGAAATTGTGTTAGACTGAAGCTCTTTCCACATTCCAAGCATTGATATGGTTTCTCCCTTGTGGGAGTTCTTTAATGAAGTGTGAGATGTTTCTTCTGACTGAAGCCCTTTCCACATTCCAAACAATGAAAAGCTTTCTCCTCTGTGTGAGTTCTTTGATGACGTGTGAGACATTTCTTCTGACTGAAGCTCTTTCCACAATGCATGCAATGAAATGGTTTCTCTCCAGAAAATGGTCAGATTTTTTCCTACCTGTGTGAATTCTTTGATGAGAACTAACATGTTTATTCTGACTGAAGCTCTTTCCATGTCCTAAACAATTCAATGTTTTTCCTCTGGGTGACTTCTTTGATGTCCAGTGAGAATTACCTTCTGACTGAAGCTCTTTCCACAGTCCTTGAATTCATATGTTTTCCTCAATGTCTGTATTTTGGAATGAAGTTCAATGTTTAATTCAGAATGGGAATTTTTCCTAGGTCCAGGGCACTTCCCCCCACTTTTACAGATGTCTTTTTGCAATGAAATATCATGGATGCCATGACCCTGAGAAGCAAAGGAATTATTCCTCTTATACCGATTTGGTTCAATTTTCCTCCTTTGCTCTGTGCTGTTTTTACATTTGTTTCTTTTCACTGACATCTGATAAGGTTCCCTCTTCTTCTCCACCTTCCACCAGTCACCTACAAGAGAGGCCAGGATCCCACGATTCTCCTCCATGATCTGGCTGTGCTGGGCTCTCTGGCCAGGATCCAGCAGGGCCTACTCCTCCTCTGTGAAGCACATGGCTACCTCCTCGAAAGTCACCAGGGCCTGATCTGGTCCCATTTCATCATGAAGAAGAGACAGTTGGGCACCCATTGCTACTCTTACTCCCTCCCACCACAAAGCACATCCAGCACCCTCTTGCTGGATTCTCCTTGGTGGAGATCTCTGTCTGACTTCTGATAGCGTTTTCTCTGCTGCAGCAACATCAGATCTCCCTTCTGCTGTTGGACTTGCTACCTGAAACTGCTGCTCCTCCTCATGCTTCTTGTCCTTGGCCTGGCTCAGAAGGAAGCCCTCCTCCAGGGCCACCACCTGGCAACATGTCTCCACTCCGCATTCCTTCACGCAGTGCCCTTTTCTCTTCTGATGCTGTCTCGCCATTCTCCCTGGCAAAAATGACACTGACGGCAAGTCTCTATTCCATCCAGATCATTTTGTAAAATCTTCTGTTTCTCTGTGAAACGAAAAATAATCCAGGCAAAAACAGGCAGGAGGATGTAGAAACCAAACCCTCATAACTCAACTGTCATGTACAAACCAAATGTCAGTTTGGCATAGTGGCTGGAGGGTAGTGACCTGGATTCTAGTGACCATGAAGTCAGCAACCCTCAGCCAAACGTACCTCACAAAATTGTTGTGAGAATAAAATGGAGGGGAGCAAGAGTAGGAGGTCAGCTGCCATGGGTTCCTTGCAGGAAAAAAGGTAGACTATAACTATAATAAATGTTAATAAGTTCAGCATTAACAATGCCATCCCTAATACAGGCCCTGTACAGAGCCTGCAAGGCCACACTGTGTCCGTTTGAGCAGCAGGGTAGCCAAGTCTGTACAATTAGAGGAGGCCGCTATTGGCCTTGGGGTCCCAGCCAGCCCAGCACTTGCTTCATGTGCATTGCAGCTCTTTCCTCTTCTAACTGAGGCACAGGAAAGGGCTTCATTACCCCACTTCCTGTAGCTGAGGAAAAGACCTCTTTTCTTGAGGAACCACGTTTTCCAAATCCCATGCATATCGCCAGCAGCAGAGGAAAGGGTTTTGCTCCTCTCCTTCCCTTCAATGAGAAGGGCAACAAAGGTGCCTTTGCTGGGCCTCAGCTTCTTACCCTTGTGCATGAACCAATGCAATAGCTGAAGGAAAGGAGCTGCTGATGTGCATGTTGGAGTGGTGGGGAGGGGTGGCATTACCAAAGCCCCTGTTCCTGGTCACATGAAAGAGAAGGGGGTTAAAGAACTCCATACCTGTGTCTTGGCTTGTGGAGTGAGCAGAGTGGTAACAGCAGTCTTATACAGCCTGGTGTCCTCCAGTTTTTTGGATTGCAAACCCCATCAGCCCCAGCCCGCATGGACAATGGTCTGGAATGCTGGGAGTTGTGTGCCAAAACTGAGGGTAGGGGCAAAATAACTTTGGGATATCCTACTAGTTTTCATAAATGTCTCTAGATGTTATTTGGCAGAGATTAGCTATGTCAAACTGGTTGGTAATTCCAGCCCCATTAAGTCCCATTGATATCTGTGAATCTGGGTCGTTATAGCCCAAGGCTTCTGTTTATCATTTATTTCTTTATAGTCTACTGTGTCTTCTGCCTTTCTAAGCAAAGCTCAAGAGCATGTATGACAAATGAAATACTGGCTTCCCATTTACTGCCCCTGTTCAGAGGAAATGGATTTCTTGTTTGTAGATTGCAGTGAACAGAAGGCTGCTGGCACCCTTTGATTCTTACCTTGCACACACCAAAAGTTCCAACTTTAAGCATTGTTTAAATTGTGCATCTGTTGATGCAGACAATTATGCCATTGTTATATAACTAGATTGCCTTATGTCCAGTTGTATAATTATGCTATCCTTTTCTGGCATTTGAGGACAGTTTGTGTACAAAAGCATTATTTTTCAGAAAGCTTTACAAGGAAAAAGAGAGTTTTACTATTAAGCAAAAACATTAAAAAGGTGATTTTCTCATTGGTGCTCTTTTCTGTTTCAGATTTCTGACTTCTCTTTATGGATTGCAAGGCTAACATCCTGTGACATTTAGAACCATGAAAGTTTCACATTTGCTGTGAATTTTAAAAGCTACAGTTTAGTTGAAAGTGATACCCAACAGCTCAATCAATCCCATGTGGACCCTGCAGGCAATTAAGATCTAGGGAAGAGGCTGTACTCCAGGAACCATCTAGCTGAGAAGTTAAATCTAGCATTCCAAATATCCCTATTCAGGAAATCTGAAAGTTGTTCATGGAGGGACTTATGTGTGCTGTCTTTTCCACACCACCCCCTAATCTTGTGGCACTGAATGGAGAGGTCAGAAGGGGTATTGTAAGCATGTTTGCACAGTCAGGATTCCTGACTACAGGAAGGACTGAACTCATGTTCAGACCAAACAAGCTTACAATCTCCCTTCAGCCACCCTACCCAATGCAGAAGTTCAGGGATGGAGGGAAAGGAGTTGGCACATATGACCCCTGTAGCCTCTGTAAATACAATTTCAAAATGCCTGAACTGGGCTAATATTTGGGGTGCCGTGCTTACCAATATGTTAGATTTCTGCCTGCTTTGATAGCTCTGTTAGTGAGTTGTGTGACTGGAGTTCAAGTGATTTGGTCAACTGGATTACATTCTGGCTCAGTTCTGCCTTCCTACTGAATCATGTGTTCCACTAACCATAATTTAGGACTCAAGATTAGCTTCCAAACATATTAAGAATCACCAGAGCTATTTATTTGCATCTGTTTTTTATCTGCTCAGCTCTCAAGTGTCTACAGTGTCGAGGCTTCCAGGGGCCTATCAGTAGCTGAAACTTTGCCTGGGTATGATTTCAAGTTCTAACTGACATTTGTGAGGCTCTCATTTAAACTTCTATTATCGTACTATTTATTTTTAATAAATCTACAGAAAGTACCAAACATATATATCCTCATCACAGTATGGACATACTCTTTTACAAACTAACCAGAATACAGAAAAAGAAACTAACAGTTGCACTAAGATAGACTGCCATATTCCATCAATCCTATATATAACCAATAAATAAAACAACTGTGAAAAAATTGTTGTAATTTATGTGTGAAATCTTTGATTCAGATATTTAATAAATAAAAGTGCTAATGGACACTAAAAGGGTTCTCTTTTTTGTTGTTTACAATCCCTCAAGTGAACCAACTTTGTAAACTGGGACATAGTAGCAACATGCCATACTTTGTTCAGCCATTATTGCTCAGATGCTGCTGGCTGAAGCATGGTTCAGTATTATTTATTTTATTTATTTATTAAAACATTTATATGCCGCCCCATCACAACAAAGCCTTGGGGCGGCTCACAACATTATTAAAATACAATAAAACAATAGATCATATTAATTTATCCCTCCCCCCTCGGTGCATCTCGACAACTTAAAATACAAATCAAAACCCAAATAAATTAAAATAAGAACAAACAACAAACCTAAAGCAAATACAACAAACATTAAACCATACATAAATATCTAAACACAAATAAACTATACACAAAATCAACACTAACAATTAAAATACGACTTAAAAAAAAAGGTCTTCGCCTGGTGCCGAAAAGCATATAACGACGGCACCAGGCAAACCTCTCCAGGGAGCGCGTTCCATAGTTGGGGCGCCACCGCCAAGAAAGCCCTCCTCCGGGTACTTACCCACTTAATCTCCCTCATGGAGGGCTCCCGGAGGAGGGCCGCCATTGCAGATCTTAGTGGGTGGGAGGGCATATAAGGGCGAAGGCGGTCCATTAGGTATCTGGGTCCCAAGCCGTTTAGGGCTTTATAGGTCAACACCAGCACCTTGAATTGGGCCCGGACTTCAATTGGGAGCCAGTGGAGCTGATGGAGGACTGGGGTTATGTGAGAATAATGCCCAGTCCCCATCAGCAACCTGGCAGCTCTATTTTGTACCAACTGAAGTATCCGGACCGTCTTCAAGGGCAGCCCCACGTAGAGGGCGTTGCAGAAATCTAGTCGAGAAGTCACCAACGCGTGTGTCACTGTCACCAGGCAGTCATAGTCCAGGAAGCTGATTTACCAGCCGAAGCTGTAAGAAAGCACTCCTCGCCGCCGCCGTCACCTGGGCCTGTAACGACAGCTCCGGGTCAAGGAGTACCCCCAAGCTGCGGACCTTGTCCTTTAGAGGGAGTGCAACCCCATCCAGGACAAGGCCCAAGTCCCCCACTCCAAGACCAGAACCGCCCACCAACAGGACCTCCGTCTTGTCTGGATTGAGCTTCAGTTTATTGGCCCTCATCCAGCCCATTACCTCGGCCAGGCACCGGTTCAGCACAGCCACCGCCTCACCTGGATCGGTAGAGAACGAGAGGTAGAGCTGGGTATCATCAGTGTACTGATGATTCCGCAGCCCACACCTCCTGATGACCTCTCCCAGCGGTTTCATGTAGATGTTAAATAGCAAGGGGGACAAAATGGGCCCCTGCAGTACCCCATGGCATTGCTGCCATGGTGCAGAGCCATAGTCCCCCAGCACCACCTTCTGGAATCAGCTGTTGAGATAGGAGCGGAACCACCACCACACGGTGCCTCCAACTCCCAATCCCGCAAGCCTATCCAGAAGGATACCATGGTCGATGGTACCGAAAGCCGCTGAGAGGTCCAGGAGAACCAACAGGGACGCACTCCCCCTATCTCTCTCCCTGCACAGGTCATCGTACAGGGTGACCAAGGCAGATTCAGTGCCGTACCCGGGTCTGAAACCGGACTGAAATGGGTCCAGATAATCCGTCTCCTCCAAGAGTGCTTGGAGTTGTCCCGCCACCACCCGCTCTAGTACCTTGCCCAAAAATGGGATGTTGGCCACCGGTCTATAATTGGCGACCACCTCTGGATCCAGGGATGCCTTCTTTAGGACTGGCCGGACTACCGCCTCCTTTAGGAGTGCTGGCACCCGGCCGTCTCTTAAAGAGGCATTGACCACCTCCCAGATCCAGGGCCCAATCCCATCCTTGGCTGTCTTAAGTAGCCAGGAAGGGCATGGGTCTAGTAAGCAAGTGGTAGGGCGTACCCATCCAAGCACCTTGTCCACATCATCAGGTCGCAACAACTGAAATTCATCCATTAAGCATGGACCAGACGGCGTTGAAGGCAACTCCACAGTAGAATCTGCTTCCAAAGTAGAGTCAAGCTATTGCTTCCTTCCACTCTGTGGGAGTAAACACAGTTTACTGTGCTTGCAAGATTCCCTGCAGCCCCAAGTATTGTGGCTGCGCATCAAGTGTAGATTGGTGCTATCTTAGGCAGCACCATTGAAAAGGACATTGCCTGGATGCAGTAGTGGGTGCTTCACTGGGTGCAAGGCTGGAGATCTGTGTGGGTATGCAAGGCTGCCAGATCGGGCTAGCACAGCAGACAGCCCTGGCCCTAGAAATATGGGTTCAGCCTGAGAAAATGTTTAGGAATGGGCTGCAAAGAACAGTCAGCATATCAATTGGTCTCTGTGAGAATATTAGAGCAAAGCAACCAAGTATCTGCATAGGCTGAGTTCTGTGAAAAACTCTCCTCTGAAAGAGTCTGCTTCAGGGCCTCTACAAGATTTAGGCCAAGAGTGCAACTGAATGGGATGCAGAACGGTGCTAAATAAAACATACAATCCTGGGATGAGCGGAAATCTTCCTGAGACACCTGGAGTCTTGAATGGATTTGGGTTGGTTGATGAAGCAGGACAGATGCCACACTTTTGAGGAACAAACATGTAGATGTGCCCTGAACAAGAGAGGCCAGGAAGGACTCACTTGGTGGGGTTGTGATCTGCTATCTGGAGGTTACAATTCTGCAGAATCTGACCACATTTCCTGCCATGGCTTTAGACTGGCCAGTGTATGCTACTCTCATGAATTGCTGGAGTAAAGTAGCAATTTGGAGATCAGGATGACATCTGTGTATATCTGAGGTCCCCAGTGTTTGCCACACAACAGCACTTCTTAATTTTGTTACACCATGGGATATGCAGGCCATGCAGGTGCTAGCAGCTTGCATGTTAGCATCAATATCCCTTTGCTCTGACCTGCCATGGTTCCCTTGCCCACACAGCTGTTCAAGAGCAGCACAATATATCAGACAAGGTTCTGGGGATCTCTACAAATGACACAAATAAGCAATCATGGCTGAAAAGGGCAAACTGTAAATAGTTTGCAGCTATGATAAAACTGATGTTGATGATGTGTCCTAAACTAACCTGAGGCCCAGCTCAGTCCTAACAAGAAGCTCCTGTTACCTTAAACCAGGAAGTGCATGCCTGCTCACTCCTTGTGGATGTGTCAGAGTTGGCCCAGAGAACACACAAAGCCAAATCTTGTTCACGTAAAGCTAGATTAGCCTCCCCCAACCTGCCGTCTTCCAGACTATACCTCCCATTATCCAAGTCAGTGTGGCTTAAGCCAGAGTGTCCTGTCAAAAGCAAGCAGTTAATTCTGAGTCCCTTGTTATTGCCTGTAATTTCTACTGTGGACACTAGAGGTTACTGAAACACTTTCTGATATGGGCAGCTCTCAAAAATTCTCTCTCTCTCTCTCTTTCTCTCATGGTAGTTTGTGAGTGCTTTTCATAGCATTCCCCTCCTCTAGGTCTTCTCCTGTTCCTTATGACCTTTTTCGCAGCTATTTTTAAAAATATTTTATTAATTTTTCAATCTAAAATACCAGCAAAGAAAACCCTTACATCTAAAATAGAAACATATAAAACTAATTATACAATTTAAATTATTCTTATAATACAATGTCCAGACCAATGATACATGTTATAAATAATTTTAAAAAAACTCCTTCAAACATTTTAGGACATTCCCCTCTTCCAAAATTCTAATTATTTTTTCAAAGGCTCAAATCCTTTCCCCTTTTAAAAAACATACTCAAAAAATACACCCCAAATATCATTAAAGTTATGTTTCTTCATATGCCCTTTTCTTACTTTAATCTCACATGATAATTTGCCATTAATAGCTATGTTCCAAACTTCTCTATACCAACCACACAATTGGTAATCATATTTTACTTTTCAATTCCTAGTTATAATTAATCTTGATGAAGTTATTAAATTTATTAATTCTTCATTATTCCAGTTCCATTTTTAATCAAATACTGAAAGTAATGCAATATTTATATTTAAACTTAGCATTTTACTGCACTCTTTAAAAACCTGTTTCCAAAATGTCATTATATATTCACATTCCCACCACATATGGAAATATGTACCCACTTCACGATCACATCTCCAACGTAAATTGGACTATTTGTTATCTATACAATTCAACTTCACCAGTTAAATACCACTTCCATATAATGTAAAAAAATTTCCTTTATTTTTACTGACATACATTTTAATATCCTCTTCTAAATATTTTCCCAATCTTCATTACTAATATTCTTTCCCAAATCTGTTTCCCATGTTGCTTTTAAGTGAATCATATTGATCCTGTTCTTCTAATAATATCTTATTAATTTTACTTAGTATTTTTTCATCTTCATATTCTCATTTTTCCTTTTCTGTAATCATCTTTTCAAATGTTGTAATCTCTGTACATCTTTTCCTTATCCATTTTCTAGTCCAACTTTCTAATTGAATCACATTATACCAGGTTATTTTCTTCTTACTCAATATTGCTTTTATCTCCCAATTTTATTCATTTTTCCAACCAATCTTTTAATCTAATTTTTTGTGGATTCCATATTATTTCCCCCAATCCTTCCTTAAGTTTAATGAAACCCTTCTAATTCAGTAATTGGGCATAATGGGGAGACTGATAGCATAATTTTTTCCTTATACTTGTTCTAGATTTGTAAAACATTTTTAAGGAAAGGACTTTCTACCTTTTTAATAGTTTTTCTTTTCCATATTTAAAAATGAAATCAATCATCCCACAGCTAATTTTAAATCAAGGAAAGGGAAGAATTATCTGGATATCACACCCGAAGAAGTGGTGGTGGTGGTGGTGGTGGTGGTGGTCCCTTTCCATAATGCACTATCCCACAGCACCAGCTTGTGGTTTGGTAATGAAAGGTTTAGGAAGGCACAAGCAGGGGAACATGCACATCTGAAAGAGCTGGTCTCAATCCTGCAAAGAATCTGGAAGTAGAAGCCTTGACAAAGTGGTGGATTAAAGGCCTCATGTGGCAAAGCCCCAAGTGAAGGAAGCACAAAGAGGAAGTGAAGAAGGGCAAGGAAATTCATGGGATTGGCAGTGAGAACCCTACTGGAACTCTACAACCTGATATGCATCCCACATCGCTGACCCTGGGATCTGAAGCAAGATTTCAGAAGATGCTTATAGGACTTGCGTGTATGGTGTGCTACATGGCTTCTATGTTTATGGAGGAATCTACCACAGTAATGACAGTAAAACAGTTCCAAGCAACGAGGGAGAGGCCATTATGGAAACTCATCTTCCTTTGAAGACTAGATCTATTTACAATACCAATTTGTTTCCACACATTACTTTAGAGGGTTTTAAGCATGCAGCCCAAATCCCCGCAGCATCTCAAGCCAAGGTCAGGGTGGGGGGAGGCGGGCATTGGAAGAGGCGCATCACCATGGAGACAGATAAGAGCAAATGGCTGCACCATCAAAAGGAAGGAAGAAAGCGAAGCGAAGACGCAAATAAAAGGAAAGATCTCATTAAACCAACACTAATTTTGTAATCAGAGGGATAAAGGTACCCTTGAAAGCCTCCAGCCTGAAGATACCACACAACAAAGAGGCACAGAAGGTTGCTGGCAGCCAGGTGTGGAGTACATTTGGACATGCGGCACTCTGCTTTTTGTCAGTTTTCATCCCAGATCGGCTGGCATAATGCTGTGTTGCAACCATCTATCTAATCATGATATGCAGCAGGACACAGCTTAAATTGCCTTCCCTGATTTTGTTAGGACACTGAAAGAAAGGTAGTATGGATTGGTTTCTGAGAGAGAGATGTATGAAAGGAATTGGCAACTCTGCAAAGGCTATAAAGCAAACTGAATGTGTGGGAAAATCCCAAGGGGTTTAAAAAATGATCTCTCTCACACACACACGTCCCTGCTAATTGGTATGTGCGCGTTTGTCTTTGCCCATCTATACCTTTTTTTTTCATTTGCAATGTAACAAAAAAAAGGGGGTGGGAACAGCCATGAAAGGAAAAAAGAAAGAAAGAGCATTACATAAAAGCATATCCACTCACAATAACTGTCCACAACTTTATTAATAAAAGGAAAACAAAAAGAATCCACACTTCTGTTTCAAGACCATACCTTCATTTAAGCAGTCCACACATCTCAAGTATTTAAATTAAATTTATGGCTTCAAGAGACACGTTCAAACATAGCAAGAGCAGTAACATCTTCAGACCACTGAAATATTGTTCAAGCTTGGACTAGCCGCATCCCCCTGAAGACCTAGAGTCATGTGCCTGTGCTGCCCTTGCATGCCATAACCTGCTGCACCTGGGGGCTGGCTGTTCCCGTTCAGAGCAAGGAAGTTGTGTGGGGGGCAGTTTGCCTTCTTGGCCCTGCATTGTCAAGGCAGACCAGGCACCTTAGCACTGCTGCTGACAAACAATGCCTGGCTTTACTTGGAGAGGGGGAGAGACTGGGCATCCATGCAGCTACAGGAGAACCCCTGCCCTTCTCTGCAGCTCCCAAGTTAGATAGAAAGCCTCTCGCTCATCATACCCACCAGAGGGCAGCACTACATTTGTGCCGGTGAGAAGAGCGCAAAGCAGGCTGATGGAGAGCTGGCCCCTACTCTGAGCCCCAGCATCTCCTGGCATGTCTGAGTGAGACTCCTGCCTGAAACCCTGGAAAATGGCTGGAGGTCATTGCAGACCAGCTGGGAATTATGGGAGTGACAGTCTGACCTATTTGGAGGGCACCAGGCAGGGGAGGGCTTTTTACGGATCAGTTCTCTGACTTGGTATGTTCCTTTGAACATATGCATGCATTGAAATGTCATTGGGTGAAAAGGGGGGCTGAGTTTCCTGAAGGTCAAAGCTTGACTGCTAACAGAGGTGGAAGAAAGGGGCATGAGCTGATCCTCAGGAGAGCCCTCTTGTCCATACAGACCTAATCAGCAGGAAGACAACATAAGATGCTGCCTTTTATGAAGGCAGTACCTCACCTGCTGATTGCAAAAGAATCTGCAGATCTGTTTACTTTGGGAACATTGTTAGCAGAAAAAATAACTAAGCAAAAAAGAGCACACGCCCCCCCCCCCCCCAAATCTGACACCTTTTAATACAACAAAGTACCCTGAGAAAACCACCAGCATGTTATGAACAGATATGGAAAGGCAGCCATCTGGTAACTTGGAGGCTTATCAGCATTCCATGTAGAGTGGCAGTAGCAGAGGAGGCAAACTTCACCTCCTGGCACCTGTTGTTTTGCATTTCAGCTAGAAAGCCCTTTTTAGCTGTCTGAGGAAGGCACTTAGGAGTGCGCAGAAAGGAGATCCAAGCACCACCAGGGTGCATGATATCCTGGCAGGCCCAATCATGTCTCCTCCTTGCCCTCCAAACTCCCACTTACCTACTCTCTGGCCTCCAAGAGAGCTGGTGCTGTTTTTTCTGCACTGGCAGTGAAAGCAGAGGGTGGGGCTGGAGTGCAGATGCTCAGCTCTGAGGTTAGTGTTTTGTCTCTGAGCTCAGATCTAGGAATCAAAATTATTCAGTGGCCCCCTGAATGCTATGAGGAGTCCTGATCTTTAAGTCTTTAAGATCATGATAACTAAATATCAACCCCCTGATGAACTCCTGTGGATAAAGTTATTAATCTATTGTATGTATGCATAAAATGTATGCATTTTACTATTTGAAGAGTTCTAATAATTACATTTTCCAAGTCCCTGTCCTGTCAAAAGTTGGCACGGAATTATTCTTACTGTCATTTTGATTGGTTCTCTGTCCTGTACAAAGCAGGTATGCAACACTGATTCGCCTGTGACAGCACAAGGGACCTTGGGATGTGCATCATGTTTAGGTGACAGCCAGTAAGGAGGGAATCATCAGATTCTGCCTATTTTAAAAATATTTTAATTGAGTTTTAATCACCATTTCAATATAGTCAAGAAGTTCCCTTGAAAGTCTCCAGTCTAAAGATACCACACCACAGTTCTCAGAAGCAATATGGGGGCATGCTTCACCTCACAAACAAACCAGGTTCGCTTTGACTCTCTTCCTTCCTTCCAAAATCCCACTTTTCATTCAAGATGAGGGATCAAGGCCCCCCAACCCCAAGAAGTTACCCACCATTGAAACTGATATTTCAATGTGATGGCCCAGTCTATGATAAGGAAATGAAAGAGTGAGAGCTTGCTCTATTTTACAATCAGATAACTTCAAAAGTACATAGAAACACAGAAACAAAGCGAGTCAGAAGGGGCCTCCCAGGCCATCTAGTCTGACCTTTGGCACCAGCTGGCTCTGCTCACGACATGCCCACCATGTGCATGTCCAGCCTACCTTTGAACACCCTCACCGATGAGGCCTCAACCACCTCCCCTGGAAGCCCATTCCACATCCTTGGGGCCCTGACTGTCAGGAAGTGCTTCCTGGCATCCAAATGGAACCTGGGTTCCCTGAGCTTTGCTCCGTTGGAGCGTGTCCTGCCTTCCTCTGCAGGGGAGAACAGGTCTCTACCCATCTCTGTGTGACATCCCCTCACATACCTGTAAGTCGCCAACACATCCCCTCTGAGTCTCCTCTTCTCCAGGCTGAAGAGACCCAGTTCCCTCAGTCTCACCTCATACCCCATCCCCTACAAACCGGCCATCAACCTTGTGGCCCTACGCTGCACTGACTCTAACCTGGCTATATCCTTTCTGTAATGAGGGGTCCAAAACTGAGCACAATACTCCAGTTGTGGGTGCACCAGAGTCATATAGAGTGGTAGTAATACCTCTCTCTCGATCTAGAAGCCACACTTCTGGCTATGCAACCAAGGGTGGCATTCGCCCTCTTAACCACGGCATCACACTGCTGACTCATGTTTAGCCTACAGTCAACCAGCAACCCGAGGTCCCTTTCACAAGTGCTGCTCTCCAGCCACTTGTCACAGAAACTTGGTGGGATAAAAGGCAAGTCTGGAATGTGAACATAGAAGGGTATCACCTTTTTAGAAAGGACAGGAAGAGAAAGAGAGGTGGGGGCATGGCTTTTATACGTCAGGGAAGGGATAGGGTGCAGTGAGACAGAATGCAGCACAGATGGGTGAAACTTAGGGGTTTTGACAGGGAAAGAGACCTGACAGTGGGGGTATGTTATCATCCTCCAGGTCAACTTGAGACCCTGGATGATGTCCTGACAGGCCAGATTCTAAGGATATCTCAGGGGAGAGACACAGTAATTATGGGAGATTTCAATCTCCCAGATATTACTTGGGAGACTCACTTGGCGGTGACAGCCAGGTCACATTGCTTCCTAGAAGCTCTAGAGGGTGGGTTTTTCACACAGAGGGTCCGAAAGGCGACAAGGGGGGGAAACATCCTTGACTTGGTCTTGACCAATAGGGAGGAGCTGATAGATGAAGTACAGATTAGGGGAGCTCTGGATGTGAGTGATCATTCCATCCTTTGCTTTGAGATCAGGGGACTGGGGACATGCAGCAGGGCGGACACTAGAAGCTGGGACTTCAAGAGGGCCAACTTTGGCCAACTGAAGGCCAGACTGGGGAAAGTCTCCTGGGATAGGTTACTGGAAGGTAAGCGAGTTGAGGAGGGGTGGATGGCACTCAAAAGGGAGGTTTTGGAGGAACAAGCCTTGACAATACCTCTAGTCAGTAAGGTGGGGAGGCAGAGGAGAGTGCCACCATGGATGTGAAAGGAGGTGGTTAGAGGGATTAAACAAAAGAGGAGCCTCTGTAGGAAATGGATACTGGGGGAAATAGACAAAAGGGTATACTGGGAGGAGGAGGCCCATTGCAGAAGGATTCTTCGCAAGGCTAAGGCTGATTATGAGCTGAGACTTGCCAAGAATATCAAGAGCAACAAAAAGGGCTTCTTTCAGCATGTAAATAGGAAAAGGAAGGGGAGACAAGTGGTGGGACCACTAAATAAGGAGGAAGGAGATCCAGTGACTGATATGAGGGAACAGTCACAGATGCTAAATGACTATTTTGCCTCTGTGTTCTCCCCAAAGCAGGATGGGGGATATCCGTATAGGAGATTAGATGAGGCTAGGGACTTAGGGGCACAGATTAGAGTCACCCCCCTTGAAGTTGAGGGGCTCCTCAGGGCATTGGACATTACAAAGGCGCCAGGCCCTGATGGGTTACACCCGAGACTACTAAGAGAGTCGGCAGGGGTTCTCTCACGCCCGCTGGCTTCCATTTTTGAGGCCTTGTAGAGAACGGGTGAAGTTCCAGAGGACTGGAGGGTGGCATCGGTGGTCTCAATTTTCAAAAAAGGTAGTAGACATGGGGAATTATAGACCGGTTAGCCTTACGTCCATTGTAGAAAAAACAATGGAAAGGCTCATAATAGAGAGAGATCTAGTGATGCTAGATAGGGAAGGGACGCTGACAGCCACACAACACGGCTTCCGCAGAAACAGGTCCTGCCAGACAAACCTTGTGGAATTCTATGACAAAGTTTCAAGATGGCTAGATGGAGGGGATGCAGTGGATGTGGTATACCTGGATTTCAGCAAGGCCTTTGACAAAGTGCCCCATGATATCCTGGTGGAGAAACTGAGGAGTTTTGGGATACAACAAAGCACTGTCCGGTGGATTAGGGCATGGTTGACTGACCAAAAGCAGAAGGTTACCACTAGCGGGGAATCGTCAGGATGGCAGCCAGTGACAAGCGGGGTCCCCCAGGGCTCTGTCCTGGGGCTGATCCTGTTTAATCTTTTCATTAACAACATGGAAGAAGGGGTGAACAGTCTGCTGATCAAATTTGCAGACGACCCTAAAACTGGGGCAGTGGCCACAACTGAGGAACAGGTACTCCAGATCCAAAAGGATCTGGACAGATTATGGAAGTGGGCAGGAGTCAACAGGATGGTGTTCAATGTGGATAAGTGCAAGGTCTTGCACTTGGGGCATAGGAATAGCTGTCATAAGTAGAGGTTAGGTGACAAGTGGCTGGAGAACAGCACTCGTGAAAGGCACCTCGAGGTGCTGGTTGACTGCAGGCTAAACATGAATCAGCAGTGTGATGCCGTGATTAAGAAGGCGAATGCCACCCTTGGTTGCATAGCCAGAAGTGTGGCTTCTAGATCAAGAGAGGTATTACTACCACTCTACACGACTCTGGTGCGCCCGCAACTGGAGTACTGTGTTCAGTTTTGGGCCCCTCATTACAGAAAGGATATAGCCAGGTTGGAGTCAGTGCAGCGTAGGGCCACAAGGATGGTGGCTGGTTTGCAGGGGATGCCGTATGAGGCAAGACTGAGGGAACTGGGTCTCTTCAGCTTGGAGAAGAGGAGACTCAGAGGGGATATGTTGGCGACATACAGGTATGTGAGGGGGTGTCACATGCAGATGGGTAGAGACCTGTTTTCCCCTGCAGAGGAAGGCAGGACGCGCTCCAACAGAGCCAAGCTCAGGGAGCCAAGGTTCCATTTGGATGCCAGGAAGCACTTCCTGACAGTCAGGACCCCAATGGCATGGAATGGGCTTCCACGGGAGGTCGTTGAGGCCCCATCGGTGAGGGTGTTCAAAGACAGGCTGGACATGCACATGGTGGGCATGTCGTGAGCAGAGCCGGCTGGTGCCGGAGGTCAGACTAGATGGCCCAAGAGGCACCTTCTGACTCACTCTGTTTCTATATTTCTATGTCACCTAACCTGTACTTATGACACCTATTCCTATGCCCCAAGTACAAGACCTTGCACTTATCCACAGAATAAGAATAAGAACAGAAGTGGAATAACAAAAACAGAAACATACAGATGGAAATTAGACTTGTTCTGTAGGGCTTCCCTGCATGGGGCATTTATCTTGTGGCTTTCCCAAGATGACTTCTTCTATTTTCATTGCAGAATACAGCATGAGCTTTTTCGCATGAGCCTTTTCGCTTGGGCTTTTTTTCTGGGAGATTCCTTTTTCAGCTTTCCTGTATGTTTCGCTAAACAACCACAGGGTGGCACTGTGGTAAGGTGCAACTGAAAAAAATACACAGCCCTTTTCTAGAGCTATGTTTCATGATAGGAAAAAATACTGCACTTCCATTGTTCTATTTCTAAAAAGCCATAAAATAGCTGGAAAACTCAGAAGAGTCACTGACGAATCAGGACACTGAGAAAAGGACTCACAAATTTCTGTGAATGAAGGACCATTCTGTGACTGAAGGACAATAAATACTGCAACTAAGAAACTTGCACAATTATTCTGCTTTTAAGGGGCAGTAAAAGTGCAACCTAACTGGAAACTGCTCCTTCCCCCCTTCTCTGGACTTTGTTGTTCTGGTCCCATCAAGCACTGATCTGTCAAATTTGGTCACTGCCTGTTTACCTGAAGGAGCGCTTATGTCTGTGCTTGCCCGCCTGCCCCTTGACATCGGCGGGAGAGGCCCTTCTCCGAGAACCCTCCATGAAGGAAATTAGGAGGGTGACTACTCGGAGGAGGGCTTTCTCTGCGGTGGCGCCCAATCTATGGAACGCGCTCCCCAGAGAGGTCCGCCTGGTGCCGTCATTATTTGTTTTCCGGCACCAGGCGAAGACCTTTTTATTCAAACGCTATTTTAATTGTTAATATTATTTATTAGTTTTAATTTCTGGCGAGGGCAACTCAAATTATTTTTATATTTATTAATATTGAATTATTTATTAATATTGAATTGTTAATTTTGAATTATTTTTTATGTATGTGAGCTGCCCCGAGGCTTTGGCGATGGGGCGGCATAGAAGTGTGCTAAATAAATAAATAAATAAATAAGAAAGTATTTTTGAAATCCAAAGCTGCCATCCACATCTACCAGTGTGGTTGTCTTCTGGAAGCACAAATTTATTGTAACACCAGCCTTCTTGCCTCATTTTAGAGAAGGTTCTTGGATCTATAGCTCTGAAAGCCACATGGTGGACATGTAGGAATAAGAGAAGAGTTGCATGTAAGTATGCAAACAATGTCAGTGGAACAAGGAACATCAATAATAAATCTGCTGCACATTGTGTGACTAGACAAAAGTTGAGAAAGTACAGGGACAAAGCTGGTAAGCATGTGTTTACTAAAAACCCCTGCAAAGCTTAATGGCCTTTTCCTATCCAATATTGCATTCATTCACAATAGCTTGCAAACAAACACATTGCTGATTGGCAAAATGGCATTCCCTGGCGCTGGTTCCTTTTGCCAGGTCTCAGTGAAGAAAAGCAATAGGGGCAAAAAGAAAAACAAATCCACTCTGTTTTGTGTAACATTTAATGAACTTTTGGCACAGTTCTTATAGATTCTCAGGCAGAGCTCTGCAAAGTCTGGGCAAGACATTCTACCAGTTTGTGTCTTTAGGGAGTTGTTTTTCTTTCCTGGCAATGGTATGTGCGTTGTGAGATACACACATAATATTTAAGTAACTGACTGTAAGATCTTCAGCTTAATATTACAGTCTTCTGTGCTTTGCATTTCCCTGAGTGATTGGAAGTACCTGGGCTGCCTTTTTTCGAAGGGAAGAACAGCAGAAAGGATCTCTGTTCAGTGTCTTCATTTTGGTATTATTGTGTGGCCATTCTGATATTTATTTAGAAATATACGAGCTGAATATGAAGAAGCACGCAGCCTCACAGACAAGCAGGGCCAGGCTTAAAAGCAGCAGCATCTTCCCAACAGCAAAGAATGTGGGCTTTGCACCCTGTCTGGGTTTCCTCTTGAGAGCAGCTGCACAATTCAGGCCTCCACTTTCCATTAACATCTTCCAGAGGGCCTATCCAATGAATGGTGTGTGTGTGTGCTCAGTAGCTAGTAGCCATCAGTCAACACAAACCATCAATGCTCATTCAAGCAAGCACCTTCTAGCCATCAACACCCAATAAAATAACCATTGTTGCTACTAATATATTATCATTGCATTGCATTGTAAGCCCAAGATGGCTTACAAGGTTCTCCTCCTCTCTGTGTTCTATCCTCACAACAACCCTGCCATGTAGGCTAGGCTGAGAGTCAATGACAGGCCCAAAATCACCAGTGGGATTCATGGCGGAGTGGAACCTAGAATCTGGATTTCCTGAATCCCAGTCCAGTCCTCTAAACACTGTGCCATGCTGGCCCTTGATGCATAAGCACATTCCTGTTATGGTTCAGAAATGAGGAAAGGGGAAAACACTTAAATATTTGGAATCCTGCAGCATTCATTTGATCACTCCTTTTCTCTTTGTCTGAAAGAGGACCAAATGCAAAAAAAGGTGGAAACGGTCCTCTTTTGAGGAGGGAATTACAGAAAGTGTGGCCTGTCATGTGATGTGATGAGAGAAACCTTTCCTAGCTGAGTCATCTGAGTGGTGTGGTATAAGTGGTGTGGTCCAGAAGAGGGTTGGACCTGATGGCCTCCTTGGCCCCTTGCAACTCTACCATGTCACATGGAGATGGGTAGAGACCTGTTCTCCCCTGCAGAGGAAGGCAGGACACGCTCCAACGGAGCAAAGCTCAGGGAGCCAAGGTTCC
This sequence comes from Varanus salvator macromaculatus, assembly GCA_023646645.1. Classification (NCBI taxonomy): domain Eukaryota; kingdom Metazoa; phylum Chordata; class Lepidosauria; order Squamata; family Varanidae; genus Varanus; species Varanus salvator. The sequence goes on along the minus strand of JAIXND010000779.1, from coordinate 6,716,993 downwards.
ATTTGGATGCCAGGAAATGCTTCCTGACAGTCAGGACCCCAAGGGCGTGGAATGGGCTTCCATGAGAGGTCGTTGAGGCCCCATCGGTGAGGGTGTTCAAAGACAGGCTGGACATGCACATGGTGGGCATGTCGTGAGTGGAGCCGGCTGGTGCCGGAGGTCAGACTAGATGGCCCGGGAGACCCCTTCTGACTCACTCTGTTTCTATGTTTCTATGTTTCCTCTTCTGTACAATAGTTAAACTCAGTCACCCTATGAGAAATTAGCCGTCACTGCCAACACACCAATCATTATGAAAATATGAGACTTGAATTATTGTTTTCAGGTTGCCACCTTTTCTCTGGAATGGAGTTCTGTGCTGTTTGTTAACTGTATGACAGGTGGAAGCTCTAGATGCCTAAGTTTTTCTCAGAGAGTGAATGCTGCCATCCTTCAATTTCTACTGGCAATATACAAGGAATCTGTTAGGTTTCACCCTTAAAGGTGGCCTAGAAATCATTTTCTATCTGAGACAAGAAGGCAATAAACTCCTAATAGAGTTTTGAGTGCTTCCCTCTCTTGATCTGCTTCAGTGCTGGGGTTCAGTTCCAGACTTTTAAAAAAACAATGAAGGTGAGCATGTGCAGAGCACCTCCCACCCCCAGCAAGAAGCCCACATGCAGCCTTAACATTTGGAAGTGCTTGGGGTGAAGGGTTCTTCAGTCCAGAAGATGCAGCCCTGACTGGAGAAGCAATGTTCTCCTTTTCGAAATCCTGCACTGTTCACTGCCTTGCATCGCCTCCCTTCCCAGAGGGCCATGAGGAGAATGGAAGCTGATGACAGACCCATTGACCCTTCTCTCCCCCACCTCCCTGACTCTCTGGGAAATGCTGGATACAAGATGCTTTGCGATTCAAACAAGCAAACAGAAAAGAGCTGAGAAACACTGACATGTGAAGGCGCAAGGCAGGGGGCATGGAGATGTCCGAGAGGTACTGAAGGTTTGGGGCTTGAAAGCTTTTGGGTTCACACAAAGCTTTCCCAAAAGACAATTATGTGGTATGGTAACTTATGGCTTTGCTGTCAGTTTTCATAAAGCCTCTTCTCCTAACAAGGAAGCGATGAGGTGGGGGGAGCAAGAAAAAGAATTTTGTTTGGAGCTATTAGTGGGCCATTCCCCACCCCCACAAACCCTATTAGTGGGTTTTATTAAAGCAACACAGACAAAGAGCAGAGATGCCCTCGTTAATGGAGAGCCTCCGATAATTACTCTGCTCTGCAGCTTCTTTTGGGGGCTGAATGGCCTTTGAATAATGTTTCTCTTGCTGTGGTCACAGACAATGTCCTAGCAGACTGCTCTAAACTGTGCCAATCCCATTAGCAGAAGAATAGCCGGCCCTCTTTCTATGTAGGTGAATGTTTGTTTGGGGTGGCCAGGGTGTCCTTGCAGTGAGAATGAACTATGCCCACTGCCTGACCGCTCCTCTGATGCGAAGCCATGCCAGGAACGGCTCAGTCAAAGACAATCTCCTTGTTTAAAAGGACCTGAGCTAAGTGGCTTGGGAAAGATGGAGCCTGCTGGCATAAGGGAACAGATGGGAACAGCTCATCAAAGGGGGAAAGAAAATGTAGCTTATACAGGACGTTAAAAGAAAGGTAATTACTCGAGCACTGAATTCCACTAGGTGTTTTTTTCCCTCTGTCTCCAAGAGCCCATTGCAGAATTACATTCTTCCTCCACAGGAGGGCTTTGGAGTGATACATATGGGAAATGCAAGCAGAAAGCTACTAGGTCGTGTACCAGCTCCTGCTGTTGACATATAAAGCTCGCATCAACTTGGGATCAGGTCACCTGGTGGACCATCTTCCTCTATATATACCTGGTCAACTCCTGCAAACTTTTGAGGAGGTCCTGACTTACTAGTAGTCAGTGTAAAGTCCCAGATAGCGGCATGCAGACAGGTCTTCCCAGTGGTAGCACATTTGCTTGCAATGCTCTCTTGCAAGAAGCCTGAGAGGCAGAGCCAGCAGCCAGCTGTAAACACTTATTGAAAAGACATTTGTTCACATCAGTTTTCCTTGACCTGTGAGGCATCCTTGTCACCACCCTGGGCTATTGCTTATGGTGCCGTAAATGTTTTTAACATTTTAAATTATGTATTATTTTATCTTCTTTTTATTTTGCAATGTTGTGTTGATTGTTATCCATTTAGGAACAGTAAGTGATTAACAAGTTTAACAAATAAATGAAGGCTGTCTGGGGAAATATGATTTACGCAGAAAAGAACATAATTACTGTGGCTCTTTCTTGCAACAAAGCCCAAATGCATTTCCAATTCCAACTCTTCTCCCTTGTCTATCTAACATTCCGCCTCTGTCTTTTCCTCCTCACTTTCTGTTCCTGCTAGAAATTCCACTCCCGATACTTATTGCTGGCTTTTCTCAAAGCCCCATACAGACTGCGAAAGGGGGGAAAAAGTGGAAATCTGTCCTAACAAAGCAAGAATTCTCCAGATTCTGCAACCAGGCCATCTTTCTTCCTGACCACCAGAAGCCCAATGCAGATAATCAGTAAATAAGCCCTATTTGTAATACACACTATTGTTATTTACTTATAAAGTGCCTCCCACAACTGCCATCTTAGGAGCTATCCCAGCCCAACTAGTGCCTTCCAGATGTTTTAGTCTAGTCGCTCAGTATTCCCAGCCAACATAACCAATTGTTGTCTAAAACATCAGTAAGGTACCAGGTAGAGGAAATACAGGAAAATACTTTAACAGTACCATCCTATACATGACTAAAAGGTAAAGGTTTCTCCTTGACATTAAGTCCAGTCATGCCTGACTCTAGGGGGCGGTGCTCATCTCCGTTTTCTAGCCGAGGGAGCCAGCGTTTGTCCACAGACAGTCTCCGTGGTCATGTGGCCGGCATGACTAAACACTGAAGTGCACAGAACGCTGTTACCTGCCCACCAAAGTGGTACCTTTTTATCTACTTGCATTTGCATGCTTTTGAACGGCAAGGTTGGCAGGAGCTGGGACAGAGCAATGGGAACTCACTTTGTTGTGCAGATTCAAACCGGTGACCTTTCAATCTACCAGCCCAGCAGCACAGTGGTTTAAACCACTGCGCCACCTGCAGTCCCTCTAATGACTGGTCTACATGACTAGTCACAAGTAATTCCCACTGAATTAATGGGAATTGGATATAGGATTGTATCCCAATTGTGTATTTGGTTTGACTACAAACACTGATCTCTCTGTTAGATTCATCAATTACAAAACTTTTCAGGGTGCAATCCTGTACCCACTAACCTGGGGTTAAGCTCCTTTGAACTCAAAATGACTTACTTCTGAATAGACATATATAGGACTATGTCATTAATCAACCAAAAAAGGCACTACAGTTTAAAACAAATTGATAAATACACACACACTTCTAAAAACTGCAGCTGCCACACAAGATCTTAGAAGAAGCATCCCAATTGTGCACTCTGCTTCAGTGTGTCCATGAATCCAGGCTTTTACAGAGGGAAGTCCTCTACATTGAAGGCATCTGATCTTCCAAGGGCTGTTCACTCTTCATCTAGCATAAAGATGTGGGACCATCAGAAAGGTCTGAGATTTGAAATTGCCCATCAGCAGCACCTGGATAACAGATGGAGAAGCCAAACAGGTCATCTGGTCACAATGAGATGTACTCTACTTGAATTAGAATAATTATTTTTAATTTGTGGCTAGACATAAAAAGTAGCACGTGCAAATTCTTCATTTTTATCCCCTGTTCCTGATTGAATGATTCCTATGTGGGCACCCTACCTTCTGTACCTGGTGCTCTTAAATATTTATCCATCTGGGATACTGCACATAAAAATAGCAAATGCACTGTAGCTCAAACAATGACTTGCCAAACCTGTTTCTACCCATTTCATTTGAAGAGTCTGTGGTAAGAAATGTACCTTAAGTTACTGCATTGGTAAAGTAATAAGTCACCTTTTCTTCTCCTGTCTGCATTTACCGTATTTTTTGCTCTATAAGACTCACTTTTTTCTCCCTCAAAAGGAAGGGGAAATGTCTGTGCATCTTATAGAGCGAATATGTGTGTGCAGTAAGTCTGTCAGATGTGCAGCCCATGGAGAAGTGATGGGGAAAGTGCCTGTGATTATGTGCCCATTTGATTCAGAATATTTTTTTTCTTGTTTTCCTCCTCTAAAAACTAGGTGCGTCTTAAGGTCAGGCGTGTCTTATAGAGCGAAAAGTACGGTATTATTTCAAATATTTATATACTGCTTCCCATATTAAAAATTCCAAAACTAATTTACAATAAATTCTGAAACAAAAAAACACTATAAAGTGCAATGATATTGTAAATAAAATGTTTCCCCAGAAAAGCCATTTTTTAAAAAAATAAACATCAAATGCACATGCTCCTTATCACAGATTTCATCCTAAAGGGTGGGCCACATGACAGGGAAATCCTGTTGCCAAGTGGCCAACCAGTGATGCTCAGCAGCATTGTTGTTGTTGTTGTTAGTCGCAAAGTCGTGTCCGACCCATCGCGACCCCATGGACAACATTCCTCCAGGCCAACCTGTCCTCCACCACCCCCCGGAGTCCACTCAAGCTCACACCAACTGCCTCAGTGACTCCATCCAGCCACCACATCCTCTGCCATCCCCTTCTTCTTTTGCCATCTATTGTTCCCAGCATTGGGCTCTTCTCCAGTGAGGCCTTCATTCTCATTAGGTGGCCAAAGTATTTGAGTTTCATCTTCACTATCTGGCCTTCTAAAGAGCAGTCAGGGTTGATCTCCTCTAGGACTGAGCGGTTTGATTGCCTTGTGGTCCAAGGGACTCGCAGGAGTCTTCTCCAGCACCACAATTCTAAGGCCTCAATCCTTTTGCGCTCGGCCTTCCTTATGGTCCAGCTTTCACAGCCATACATTGCAACTGGGAAAACCATAGCCTTGACTGTACACACGTTTGTCGGCAGGGTGATGTCTCTGCTTTTTAGTATGCTGTCTAGATTTGCCATAGCTCTCCTCCCCAGGAGCAAGCGTCTTTTAATTTCTTGGCTGCAGTCCCCGTCTGCAGTGATCTTGGAACTCAGGAAAATAAAATCTGTCACTACCTCCATTTCTTCCCCATCTATTTGCCAGGAAGTGAGATGAACGGATGCCATGATCTTAGTTTTCTTAATGTTGAGTTTCAAGCCAACTTTTGCGCTCTCCTCCTTCACCCACATCAAGAGGCTCTTTAGTTCCTCTTCACTTTCGGCCATGAGAGTGGTATCATCTGCATATCTGAGGTTGTTATTTCTCTCAGCAATCTTGATTCCAACTGGTGATTCATCTAGCCCTGCCTTTCTCATGATGTGCTCTGCATATAAGTTAAATAGGCAGGGCGACAGTATACAGCCTTGCCAAACTCCTTTCTCAATTTTGAACCAATCAGTGGTTCTGTGTCCAGTTCTTACTGTTGCTTCTTGACCTGCATATAGGTTTCTCAAGAGACAAATAAGATGGTTTGGTACTCCCATCTCTTCAAGAACTTGCCACAATTTGTTGTGATCCACACAATCAAAGGCTTTAGCATAGTCAATGAAGCAGAAGTAGATGTTTTTCTGGAACTCCCTAGCTTTCTCCATGATCCAGCGTATGTTGGCAATTTGATCTCTCGTTCCTCTGCCTCCTCGAAATCCTGCCTGTACTTCTGGTAGTCCTCGGTCCACAGACTGCTGGAGCCTAGCTTGTAGGATTTGAGCATCACTTTGCTAGCATGTGAAATGAGTGCAATGGTGCGGTAGTTTGAACGTTCTTTGGCATTGCCCTTCTTTGGGATCAGAATGTAAACTGACCTTTTCCAATCCTGTGGCCACTGTTGAGTTTTCCAAATTTGCTGGCATATTGAGTGTAGCACTTTAACTGCATCGTCTTTCAGGATTTTGAATAGCTCAGCTGGACTGCTGTCACCTCCACTACCTTTGTTGTTGCTCAGACTTCCTAAGGCCCATTTGACTTCACATTCCAGGATGTCTGGCTCGAGGTCAGTGACCATCCCATCGTGGTTATCTGGGATGTTAAGCTCTTTCTTGTATAGTTCTTCTGTGTAATCTTGCCACCCCTTCTTAATCTCTTCTGCCTCTGTTAGGTCCCTGCCATTTTGGTCCTTTATTATGTCCATCTTTGCATGAAATGTTCCCTCCATATCTCTAATTTTCTGGAAGAGATCTCTGGTCCTCCCTATTCTATTGTTTTCTTCTATTTCTTTGCACTGTTCATTTAGGAAGGCATTCTTATCTCTTCTAGCTGTTCTCTGGAATTCTGCATTCAATTGTTTGTATCTTTCTCTTTCTCCCTTACCTTTCGCTTCCATTCTTTGCTCAGCTGTTTGTAAAGCTCCCTCAGACAGCCATTTTGCTTTCTTGCATTTCTTTTTCTTTGGGATGGTTTTAGTTGCTGCCTCTTGTACAATGTTGCGAACCACCGTCCATAGTTCTTCAGGCACTCTGTCTATCAGATCAAATTCCTTAAATCTATTTGTCACCTCTACTGTATATTCATCAGGGATATGATTTAGGTCATACCTGAGTGGCTTAGTGCTTTTCTCTACTTTCTTTAACTTAAGCCTAAATTTTGCAACCAGAAGCTCATGATCTGAGCCACAGTCAGCTCCTAGTCTAGTTTTTACTGACTGTATAGAACTTCATTTTTGGCTGCAGAGCACATAGTCAATCTGATTTCTGTGTTGACTGTCTGGTGATGTCCATGTGTAGAGTCGTCTCTTGGGTTGTTGGAAAAGAGTGCTTGCTATGACCATCGTATTCTCTTGACAAAATTCCACCAGCTTGTGCCCTGCTTCATTTTGTACTCCAAGGCCAAACTTGTCTGTTATTCTGGTTCTCTTTTGGCTTCCTACTTTAGCATTCCAATCCCCCATGATGATAAGGACATCATTTTTTGGAGTTAATTCTAGAAGGTGTTGTAGGCCTTCATAGAACTGGTCAACTTCAGCCTTTTCAGCACCAGTGGTTGGGGCATAGACTTGGACTATTGTGATGTTTTTATTCATTTTTTTATTTATTTATTTGGAAATTTATAGGCCGCCCCTTGCCACAAGCAAAATGGTTTGCCTTGGATTCGAACTGAGATCACTCTGTCATTTTGGAGATTGTATCCCAGTACTGCTTTTCCTACTCTTTTATTGACTATGAAGGCTACTCCATTTCTTCTGAGGGATTCTTGCCCGCAGTAGTATACCTGATGGTCATCTGAACTAAATTCACCCATGCCTGTCCATTTTAGTTCACTGATCCCTAAGATGTCAATGTTCAGTCTTGTCATCTCTTGTTTGACCACATCCAGCTTGCCTTGATTCATGGATCTTACATTCCAGGTTCCTATGGAGTATAGATCTTTGCAGCATTGGACTCTCCTTTCACCACCAGATACATCGGCAACTGAGTGTCCTTTCGGCTTTGTCCCAGTTGCTTCATTCTTTCTGGTGCTACTAGTACTAGCCCTCTGCTCTTCCCCAGTAGCATATTGGACACCTTCCAACCTGAGGGGCTCATCTTCCGGTGTCATATCTTTTTGCCTTTTGGTACTGTCCATGGGCTTTTCATGGCAAAGATACTGGAGTGGGTTGCCATTTCCTTCTCCAGTGGATCACGTTTTGTCAGAGCTCTCTGCTATGACCTGTCCGTCTTGAGTGACCCTGCACGGCAAAGCTCATATGCTATACCTAAAAATCTTCAAGCATCTCATGATCAACTGAATCTTCTTAGTGGAAGGTGATCTTTCAGGTAACCCGGCCCTAAGCTTTTTGGGGCTTTATATGGCAGTAACAATGCAGGAAACCAGCAGCCAGTATGGCTCTTTCAGCACAGGTTGTAGGTGTGTGGAAAGGTGTTCAACCCGTGAAGCCTGTCATGGAGAAAAGTGATAAGGAACCTTTTGCTTGGGCCTGTTCTGAATTGCCCATAGCACAGGGAAGCCATCAAGAAATAAAGAGAGAGAAGAACCACCAGACATATATTGGTATGCATCGAAACTAGCATCCAGGCCTTGGGCTCCAACGTGTGGAGACAGGTATACTTTTGGACAAGTTGGTATAACCAATATGCCTTAATGCATATTGCAACTTTGGGGAATTGTGGTTCTTTGAAGAAGTTTGCAGTTTAAAAAAGCACAATTTCTATTGTTCTTTTAAGAATTCTATAAACAATGCATTAAATTGCCAACCCCTGCTTGGACATGGTATTTTGCATAAGTTTAGGTTAATGAGGCAGATAAGGGGGAAAGGACTAGGAGGGAGTAGTCTCTGTAGGACCTTGGAATTCACTCCCCAGGGACATATGACTGGCACCAACCTTGCTTTCTTTTTGGCACCAGGTAAAACTTTTTTGGTCCAGCAAGCATTTGGTTAATTTAAATTGCATTTTGTTGATGATTATTTACTTAATTTGTGATTGTTTAAAATATTTTGGTTATATTTGGATATGTCTCGTACATGTTTTTGCATACTTTTTATTATGCTGAGATACATTTAATGCTTTATTAATTTTATGGCCTTTATCTGTTTTATTGACTGTATTTTATTTGCTGGTTCGGGATCTATAAGCTACCCAGAGAACGGCATAGAAGTAAAATGAAATACATAAATAAATAAAACAAGGAAAAGTATAACAGTAGCAGGTGAACAGAAGAATGATGATATATTCTGTAATATACACAAACATCAAGGATGAGGGGAGCAACAACTTGTAGAACAGCACAGCTGTCTGGGGCATGCAGGCAGTTGTAAGATTTCTTTCTGCCTAAGCATGCATAGGATTGTATCCTAACTATAGTTCTCTTGTAGTACAATTCTAGATATGTCTGCTCAGCTATTTCATTCCAATAGAACTAACTCCCAGGTAAGTGTTGCAGCCTTAATTCTAAGTTTTACTATAGCTCACACTAATGTTATTATTTATTATATTTATACTGTGGATCATTCATATCTGACAAGCAAATCCCGAGGAGGGTAACAAACTTTGGGTTAAATAAAACAGGGCTTAGTATTATGTACAAAACAGCTGAATGCTCATAGAAATGTACAGTGGTACCTTGGCTCACAAACTTAATCTGTTCCAGGACTCTGGTCGTGACCCAAATTGGTTGTGAACCAAGTCAAATTTCCCCATAAGGTTCAATGTAAATAAGGTTAATCCGTTCTGTAACTATTTTTTTTTAATCACAAAAATTTGAAGCGGGTGTGCTGGTGGGGGGAAGATGAGTGCGATCGTGAGTGCACTGCAGGGGAGGTGGGTGAGATTGCAATCGTCACCCGATGTGGAGTTTGCAACCCGAGGCAAAATTTTTCAGAAATTTCTGTTTGCGACCCAACCCAATTTGGTTGTGAACTGAGGCGTTCCTGAGCCAAGGTAGCACTGTGCGTCATTTGTGGGATCTGGTGATCTCAGGCTGTGTTGTTGCAAGCCTTACATAGCTTCAGGGCTTGTGCAACAGGGCAATGCTTCCTAAGGGTTGGGGATATGGGGTTATTAATGCTTTTTTTCTTACAAGGACTCCAAGGCAGCTTACATAAGCCTCCACCTCCAGTCTGTGTCAGAAAATCCCGGAATTTCAATTTGTGAGGAGGAAATAAAACTCGGGTTTGTGGGAAAGATCAAGCGTCCAGACCATCTGTGGCTTTATTGTTTGGCCCAGGTTCCCCACGGGTCCATACTCAAGATAATGCATTGCCGGGCAGGCAGAGGTGAACTCGCTGCAAAGCCTCAATACAACGACAGGGTATTTTATACCCTCCCAGTCACATACACAGGCACAGAGCAATCAATGCCAGAATGCAGGGATTACAATAAAATTCTGAGGTCATCATATACAGAACAGATAAAGGAATGTCAGTCAATCTCACAGTGACAATGAGATCACAACACCTACAATTGCAGTGTATTGACACTTCAGCCAAGTAACCTGAACCCATATCCAGGTCTGCTTAGACATGTAAATTCAAGCTACTGAGAAACTATTCATGATAAACTCATCCAGACTCAGACTCTAAGTAATGCATCTGCACCATTCTGAATAGCCAGGGAACATGAAGCCCTCTGGGCTAGCAAAAGATACTTCCTGGTAAACTGAATTCCAACAAGGATTATTTGAGAGAAAGGAGCGGGGGGGGGGGGGGATGCCATTTTAAACATGACTTAGCTTGGTTTGAGAAGGAGTACAGGATTGCCTCCACAATGCAAAAGCACACAGAAGCAATGTTTTTCTGACAGGATTTATCCAAATTTTCCCAATATCTGTCTTATCCTCACAACAACCTGCAAGGTAGGGTAGGCTGAGAATGGATGACTGCCTCAAGTGACCCAGTGAGCTTCCTGGCAAGGTGGGACCAGAACCCTGTTGCCCAGGATCCCAGTCCAAGACTTCAACCACTACTCCACACTGGCTCCTGTTTGATTTTCTTAAAACTACTTTTTGGGCACAGGGTAATGCATATCATAGAATAAAAGAGCAGAGTCGGAAGGGGCCAAGAAAGCCAACTGGCTGCAGGACACCAATTTACACCCTTCCAATTTACACCTTGGCTGTCCATTTTGAATGCCTCCAGTACGGGAGAGCCCAAGGCCTCTCTAGGCAACTGGAGCCACCGTCTTTACGCGCGCATGCAAACTCAGACACACACAGACATCGAAACGTCCCAGAAAGGACAAGGCCAGGAGAAGATGGGAGCCTCCGTGCTGCTCTTCAGCTTACAGCTCCAGAAACCTGCGAGCTTTCTTGCGAGCATCCCGTGCCGCAGCGCAGCCGGCGGGGCGTGGAACTGCAGGCCGGAACCTTCGTGTCGGTTTCGGTTTCCCTGGCTGTTGCGGGGAGGAATTTGCGATGAGAACCGGGGCACATTGTAAACAGAGGAGCCGGAGAGGGCTGAGTGATGCTACTGGGGGGCATTGCCGGTCATTGCGGAGGGACCGGGGGAAGGCCCTCCCCCCTTGGGAGAAGAAGCACCGAGCACGTCGCGTGTGTGGGGCTCCCGTGAGGCAGGTAACTGCGCTCGGTATCTTTGGCCTCTCCCGTGGCGGTGAGCATGCCAGGGGATGCCGTCTCCAAGTGCCTGGAATCTCCTTCGATGCGCCAGTTATGAATCCTGGAAATGACTGTCGTTGTGTGTGGAGCCTGGTTGCCCTCTTTCTCCCACGCTTTGTATAGTTTGATTAGACACGTTAGTATAAAACTTCCCGTTTCTTTGATGCACAGTGCCATAAAATCGAGCTGCTATTTGCATTCTTGTGCCTCAGTCTCTCTTTCTCCCCTCTTTTCTGTCGAATTAAGTTATGCGAGATTAGGTCATCCTGTTATGGTTGTAACAAAAGAGCCATGATAGTGGGAGAAATACTCAGCTTTATAGGCAGCTTCTTGTGCAGAATGATATAAAATAAATGATTCTATATGAATTATATTTTTAATGTACTAGATGACTTGTGGCTGATGTATGTTCTTTTTTTCCTCTTATTTTTAAATTCCTCTTTTCCTCTTCAGTGCCTCGGGGTGTAAGGGCCTCTCTTTCCTTCTCCTTTTTTTTCATTCTCACAACAGCCTTGTGAAATATGTTAGACTGAAAGATGGTGAGTGACTCTAGATCAGCCAGTTCAGCGTAGTGGTAGAGTGAGAATTCTGATCTGCCAGAGCTACTGATTTCGCTTAAATACACTCATTTTAACTGCAGAATACAAACATTTAATAACAGTTCCATTTATTGCAACCAGTCCTAGTGATATATTCAGTCCTAGTCCTGAATATATGTCCACATTTTAATGTATAACTATTAAGGATGGACAATTGTCTGTGGCTTCAAGAAAAGCAAGTGTTTGGCCTGAAATTCTAAATCTGTTAACTTGTGAGTCACTAATGAGGCTTTTTCATGAGCAAATGTATTCTGATTGGCATCCAAGTCATTTTTTGATCTAAGTTGTAGTCTTGTATTCATATACTTGCAAGTAAGCCCCACTAAACTCAGTGAAACTTACTTTAATGTATAGGTTCCTAAACCTATATATAGACATGTATAGGCTTCTACTTTTAGTTAATCAATATCTATTAGTTTTTACCACCGCAAATATTTAATAATAGCCAATATATAAAACATTGCTAAAATGCTACAATAAAGTATATAAACTGTAGTAAAATTTCATAATTGTAGTGTGATAGTGCCTAGATAGGAAGTGAACCAGCTACATACAGACTACATAATATCAAAAAGTCAAGTTTTCTGCTAAGGAGACCTAAAAGAAGATCTATTCCATCAGTCATTTGCTAGAGCTGTTTAAGGTAGTCAGAAATACAATACCTTCAAATATTGGAGTCAGCATGCAGATTTGTAAAAAGGTGCCATGAGTTAGTAACTGTTGTAAATATATTTACAAACCTGCAGTACAGTATGTCAATGCTGTGTTCTAACCTGTTTAGATTGTCTCATTCCACTCAGCCCTTTTATTTGTCTGTGGCATCTGAACTGTACCAGTCCTAGATCAGTGTCTGGACTTAGTGATGAACTGAATAAGTGCCAATAAATTGGAGCTGCATTCTGTTGAAATGAAAGGCGTGTGGGTGAGTGGTTTCCAAGCCCAGCAGATGGGTATATTGCCTGTTCTGGATGCAGTTGCACTCTCTGAAACAACTAAAGCCTGTGGGTGCTCCTGGACTGATTTCTGATGCTTTCCCTGGTGCACCAGCTACAGCCTTTCCTGGATAACTTGGCCAATGTGATATAGATGCTAGTAACCTCAAGACTGGATTACTGCTCTTAAGGATGGACTGAAAGCTACTAGTGCAGAATGCCAGAGGTTAGCTGTTGCTGAGGGCACTCAGCATGTAGCACTTTTGACTAAACTGCCTATTTAAGGTTTTTCCATTGCTGTATAAAGCCATAAAACATTTGGGACCAGGATATTTGAGAGGGAGTCTTCTCTCTTAGCCTGTCCAATCACTGAGGTTGCTGGATGAAGTGCACCTGGTGATTCCACATGGACCTGAGGTCCATTTAGAGTCCACTCAAAGTAAAGCTTTTAGTTGCTGTTTGGGGAATTCCCTGCCAGTTGATGTCAGGCAGGCATCTGTGCTTGTTTTGTTTTTGGCATCTCCTAAAGATATTTTTATTTAAATACAGTTTTCTTAAATGTCTAGTCATGGTTTGATTGATATAACTGGATACTTATTTTGTTGTTGCTGGTCGCAAAGTCATGTCCGACCCATTGTGACCCCAAGGACAACATTCCTCCAGGCCTTCCTGTCCTCCACCATCCCCTGGAGTCCACTTAAGGTCACACCGACTGCTTCAGTGACTCCATCCAGCCACCTCATTCTCTGCCATCCCCTTCTTCTTTTGCCGTCAATTGTTCCCAACATTAGGCTCTTCTCCAGGGAGTCCTTCCTTCTCATTAGGTGGCCAAAGTATTTGAGTTTCATCTTCACTATCTGGCCTTCTAAAGAGCAGTCAGGGTTGATCTCTTCTAGGACTGACTGGGTTGATCACCTTGCAGTCCAAGGGACTCGCAGGAGTCTTCTCCAGCACCACAATTCTAAGGCCTCAATTCTTTGGCACTCAGCCTTCCTTATGGTCCAACTTTCACAGCCATACATTGCAACTGGGAAAACCATAGCCTTGACTATACACACATTTGTCGGCAGGGTGATGTCTCTGCTTTTTAGTATGCTGTCTAGATTTGCCATAGCTTTCCTCCAAAGGAGCAAGCATCTTTTAATTTCTTGGCTGCACTCACAATCTGCAGTGATCATGGAGTCCAGGAAGATAAAATCTGTCACTACCTCCATTTCTTCCCCATCTATTTGCCAGGAAGTGAGAGGACCGAATGCCATGATCTTAGTTTTCTTATTGTTGAATTTCAAGCCAACTTTTGCACTTTCCTCCTTCACCCGCATCAAGAAGCTCTTTAGTTCCACTTCACTTTCTGCCATGAGAGTGGTATCACCTGCATATCTGAGGTAGTTGATATTCCTCCCAGCAATCTTGATTCCAACTGGTGATTCATCTAGCCCCGCCTTTCTCATGATGTGCTCTGCATACAAGTTAAATAGGCAGGGCGACAGTATACAGCCTTGCCAAACTCCTTTCTCAATTTTGAATCAATCAGTGGTTCTGTGTCCAGTTCTCATTGTTGCTTCTTGACCTGCATATAGGTTTCTCAAGGGACAAATAGGATGGTTTGGTACTCCCATCTCTTTAAGAACTTGTCACAATTTGTTGTGATCCACACAATCAAAGGCTTTAGCATAGTCAATGAAGCAGAAGTAGATATTTTTCTGGAACTTCCGAGCTTTCTCCATGATTGTATGTTGCCAGTTTGATCTATTTCCTCTGCCTCTTCGAAATCCTGCCTGTATTTCTGGTAGTTCTCGGTCCACATACTGCTGGAGCCTAGCTTGTAGGATGTTGAACATAACTTTGCTAGCATGTGAAATGAGTGCAATGGTGCAGTAGTCTTTGGTATTACCCTTTTTTGAAATTGGAATGTAAATTGAACTTTTTCAATCCTGTAGCCACTGTTGAGTTTTCCAAATTTGCTGGCATATTGAGTGTAGCACTTTTACTGCATCATCTTTTAGGATTTTGAATAGCTCAGCTGGAATACTGTCACCTCCACTAGCTTTGTTGTTGCTCATACGGCCTATTTGACTTAACATTCCAAAATGTCTGGCTCCAGGTCAGCGATCACCCCATGATGGTTATCAGGGACATTAAACTCTTTCTTGTATAGTTCTTCTGTGTAATCTTGCCACTTCTCTTTGATCTCTTCTGCTTCTGTTAGGTCCCTGCCATTTTGGTCCTTTATCATGCCCATCTTTGCATGAAACATTTCCTTCATATCTCCAATGTTCTTGAAGAGATCTCTAGTCCTCCATATTTTATTGTTTTCTTCTATTTCTTTGCACTGTTCATTTAAGAAGGCATTCTTATCTCTTCTAGCTATTCTCTGGACTTCTGCATTCTTTCTCTTTCTCCCTTGCCTTTCGGTTCCCTTCTTTCCTCAGCTATTTGTAAAGCTTTCTCAGACAGCCATTTTGCTTTCTTGCATTTCTTTTTCTTTGGGATGGTTTTAGTTGCAACCTCTTGTACAATGTTGCGAACCTCCGTCCATAGTTCTTCAGGCACTCTGTCTATCAAATCTAATTCCTTAAATCTATTTGTTACCCTTACTGTATATTAATCAGGAATATGATTTAGGTCATACCTGAGTGGCCTAATGCTTTTCCCTACTTTCTTCAATTTAAGCCTAAATTTTGCAACAAGAAGCTCATGATCTGAGCCACAGTCAGCTCCTGGTCTTGTTTTTACTGACTGTATAGAGCTTCTCCATCTTTGGCTGCAGAGCACATAGTCAATCTGATTTCTGTGTTGACTGGTGAAGTCCATGTGTAGAGTCGTCTCTTGGGTTGTTGGAAAAGAGTGTTTGCTATGACCATCGTATTCTCTTGACAAAAATCTACCAGCTTGTGCCCTGCTTCATTTTGTACTCCAAGGCCAAACTTGCCTGTTATTCCGGTTATCTTTTGGCTTCCTACTTTAGCATTCCAATCCCCCATGATGATAAGGACATCATTTTTTGGTGTTAATTCTAGAAGGTGTTGTAGGCCTTCATTGAACCGATCAGCCTCTTCAGCACCTGTGGTTGGGGCATAGACTTGGACTACAGTGATACAGAATGGTTTGCCTTGGATTCGAACGGAGATCATTCTGTCATTTTGGAGATTGTATCCCAGTACTGCTTTTCCTACTCTTTTATTGACTATGAAGGCTACTCCATTTCTTCTGAGGGATTTTTGCCCGCAGTAGTATACCTGATGGTCATCTGAATTAAATTCACCCATGCCTGTCCATTTTAGTTCACTGATTCCCAAGATGTCAATGTTAAGTCTTGTCACCTCATGTTTGACCACATCCAGCTTGCCTTGATTCATAGATCTTACATTCCAGATTCCTATGGAGTATAGATCTTTACAGCATTGAACTCTCCTTTCACCACCAGATACTGAGTGTCCTTTCAGCTTTGACCCAATCACTTCATTGTTTCTGGCGCTACAAGTTCTAGCCCTCTGCTCTTCCTCAGTATCACATTGGCCACCTTCCGACCTGAGGGGCTCATCTTCCAGCATATCTTTTTGCCTTTTGGTACTGTCCATGGGGTTTTCATGGCAAAGATACTGGAGTGGGTTGCCATTTCCTTCTCCAGTGGATCATGTTTTGTCAGAGCTCTCTGCTATGACCTGTCTGTCTTGGGTAGTCTGCATGGCATAGCTCATAGCTTCATTGAGCTACACAAGCCCCTTCGCCACAAGGCAGTGACCCATGAAGGGGAACTGGATACTTATGCTACAACATAATTCAGAATTTTTCTTAGGCAGAGACCAAACTCTATTGAATGCAGTGAGGTGTATTTCTGCCTAAAGATGCACCTGGCAGCCAACAGACACTGCTGTAGCTTCTTTTGAAATTGCTGGTTTATTATTTTCTGTTGCCTCAGATTCTGCCACAGGAGCACATAAAACATAACATGTGCCTTTCACCCTTTCTTTCTTCCTGGCACAGATACACAGCAGGAACCACCCAACTAATATGGTTAAAACTGTGAGTGTAGTTGCTCAAAGCCATCTGATCTTCATCCTTCTGGTTGAATGATCTCATCTCTGTTGCATCTATTGTATGCTTTGCTTGTGTTTGTGATAAGCTGAAGTGATGCTTCAGAGTTTCCTCCATGGCAGGAAGAAAATGCACACACATGCAAAGTTTCCTTTTGGTGGGGTGGCAGCTATTTCATTCCAAGATCAATGTATTTCTGCATGAATCAAGTGTACAGTCTTTTTGAGAATGAAACAGGAATGACTTATCTGGCAGTAAAACATGAAACCAGCTGTGGGAAAAATAAAGACTGCTCCCATTTCATTTAAGAATAACCCCTGAGCATTCAAGGGGCAGGGAGGCACTTGCTTGGTGGGGAACAGATGGTTATGTTTGCACTGCAGCTCAGTTCTTGGGTGTTTCCTTTTGCATCAGCAAGGAAATGGGGTCCTGGGTGGGTGACATGGCTTCTGCAAAGCGGGACCTGCAAAACTTGGGCTCCATCTAGCCAAGCAAAGCCTACTAGTCTGTCCCATCCCTGACAGACTTGTCGCTCTTGCAGTCCTAGGCATGGGAGAGAAAGAGTAGAGATATTGGTTTTCTGATCAGCCTTGATACATGTCTGGTTTGCTTGCCAGATCACAAGTTTTCTGGGCAAGTACTAATCAGTGTAGTACAGATGTCATCATGGGGCAAATGCTAGAATCTTCTTCCCCACAACCACTGCTCCATGTGATGATTATCCATTGTAGAAGTTACACATTTTTCTAGTGGGTATTACATTTTTCCATTGGACACTCCCCAAGAACCCTTAAGAGTGATTCCCTTTATGCCTCTTTCTTCCATGTTATCTACAATTGAGTCTCCCTTCTAGCCAAGCCATTTCTATGTTTTTTGTTTGTTTTCCAGAATAGGATCTGCACTTGCTGTGCTATTTTATCTGCATCCTGCTACCCTGGCGGATGCTGCCATTGCCAGCAGAGGTGTGTGCTGCCTCACTTTCTTGGAGAAAGCCATGGAAACAGCTCCATTTAGTATTAATTGCTGGGCAGGCCTGTGGCTCTGCTGGGCTGGAGTTTTGATGTAGCTTCTGTAAGAATGTGTTAAAGGGTTATTTACTGTTCTCTGAAGTTTGGCCTGCTTCTAACTTAACTCCTAACATAAGTCATCATATTAGGAGTTTGAGAACCTTGGTTTTAGCCTACAGGATGACTGGCTTCCTCAACCTCCTCCTGAACTACAGTTCCCCTCATCCCTGACTATTAGTCATTCTGGCTGGGTTTGAAGGGAGTTCTGATCCAAAACATCGTCTTTTACTGGACTAGGGCAGGCAGGAGTAAGCCAACTACAGTCCAAGCCTGTGCCTAGGCAAGTACCCTGGACATGCTTCATTTCACTTCTCTTTGCATCCTCTGCTTTCTTCTTGCTCTGGCATGAGTCTCTGTGCATTACCTGTTTATTTATTTCATTTTTATACTACCCAATAGCCAAAAGGCTTTCTGGGTAGTTAATGAAGTTTAAAAGGACATATTTATTTATTTATTAGAAAAATTTCTATGCCATATAAACAAAAGAACAAAAGAACATATAAACAAAAGAACACAAGCACCTTATCACAATAAAACAATAGAATAAAATCAATTAAACAACAAATATTACAATAATAACCCATAATAAATCCACAGCAACTATAATTGAGTTGACACATAGGTACAGCAGCAATATATGATAAAATACCATTAAAAAGCTAAAATGTTAACTGTTAAAATACCTGGAAATTAAAAAGGTTTTACCTGGCACCAAAACGAAAAAAAAGTAGGCACCAGATGGGGTGCCACAACCAAGAAGGCCCTTCACCTGTTTGCCAGTCTGCTTACTTCATTTGAGGATGCTCCCTGAGAAGGATCCCAAAGAATGATCTTAGGGCCCATGCAGATACATATGGGATGAAGTGTTCCATCAGATAACCTTCTGAAAGCCATTTAGGGATTTAAATGTCAATACTAGTGCTTTGAATCAGCCCTCAACTTCAACTGGCAACTAGTGCAGCTGAAAGAGTTAACAGCTGCACTGCCCTGCTTTGAATCAACTGAACTTTTCAGACCATTTTCAAAGGCAGAACCACATAGAGTACATGACAGTAATCCAAACAAGAGGTTACCAGAGCATGCATTACTGAGGCTAGGCTCTGTCTGTCCAGATAGGGTCATGGTTGGCATATCAGCGGTGTTCCATGCCAGAGTCCACTTGTGACTCAAGTGACAGTTCTGGATTCAGAAGCACCCCAAACTATAAATATTGTCCTTTAGGGGTTAGGCAACCCCATTCAGAACAGGTTGAATATCACCCACCCACAGCACTTTCGTATTGTCTGGATTGAGCCTCAGTTTATTGGCCGTCATCTAGTCTATTACTATGACCAGATACTGATTCAGAACAGCCACTGCCGCACCTGGGTTGGATGAAAAAGAGAGGTAGAGCTGAGTGGTATCTGCATATTGCTGACATCTCAGCCCAGACCTCCCCCAGCAACTTTCCATATATGTTAAAGAGCATCGGAGATTGTGACTGAGTCAGGAGCGGGGTGTAAGCTAAAGCCACCCCTTTCTTGCTTTTCCATGAAGAGCAACACAAGAAAGAAGGTGCACCAGGCCTTTATTCTCCGGTCACACTTTCACAGGCTCGCATCCCATAGTGCCTTGGCCCTTGCCTGCTCCAGTTCCCTTCCCTCCTGTTGCTATGGCAATGAACAGTGTGGCTTCATCTCTACTCTAGACTTCCTTTCCTCTCTTCCGTGTCTCTCCCTGCCCCGCTTCCTCTGCCTCCTCTTTATACCTCTTCACGCACCATTCCACCCAACCCAGCTGTTCCTGCCTGGATCGTGCTCGCAGCTCCTGGCTGTTGCCTTCTCATGAGTTGCTCTCCCCACACAGATTTTCAGCCAGGAAAAGGGGTGAGCCCCTCTGCCTCTTCACAGAGATAAAACAGAGCCCTGTAGTGCTCCATGGCATAACTGCCATAGTGCACAGCAATAATCTCCCAGCACTATCTTCTGGAATTAGTCAAGTAGGAATGGAGCCACTTCAAAGTGGGACCTCCTACTCCCAACCCTGCCAACCTACCCAGAAGGATACCATGGTTGATAATATTGAAATCCGCTGAGAGGTCCAGAAGAATCAACAGGGTTGCTCTCCCACTGTGTCTCTCTCTCTCTCTCAGCAAAGGCTATCTCACAGGGTGATATATATATTCTTTGCCTCTCCAAAATGCCACAATTAATTGCCAGTCTTAAGAGTATTCTAAAGATTCATTTAGGGTTTGATTCAGTTCAATGATGAACTGTTTCTGAATGCACAGTGCTGATGATAATGGGGGTGGTAATGTGTCAGCAATCTCCAACAGCCTTTCTGATGGCTTCATTCATCCCAGGGTGGTGTTTCCTGCTGCTTGGGGTGCTTCTGATAGCTAGAATAGGGACAGTTAGAGTGAGTAGGAAAGGTTGCATTAAAGTCAGTATCAGTTCTGGCAAATGCTAAATTCCAAGAAGGCCAGATGTTTCCAGGAATTCATCTGAATGCTCCAGACATTGCTGGGTTGTAGCAAGGCTTGATGCCTTCTTCATCCACTTGCATAAATGCTCATTCTAGGCGATGACATACCAAATGCTTTAGAAAGGTCACTGCACCACATGATTTCTCTGGTGAGTCAGTGTTTGGCCTTAGTTCTACCTTTGCATTGAGCTACATCTTCTTTCCACCTTTCCAGGCCAGCTGGTGAAATGTCAGACTGGAAGTCATTGTGAAACAAGCAGGAAATTGAAGCCAGCTGATCACGTAGTAGCACAGCTTCTACCCAGGATGGAGGGAAACATGTTGCCCTACTACTTGGTGATGAACATGCCTAAGAAGCATGATAGGATCTCATGGCTCAGTGGCTGTATGCGCTGAGTTTGGCAATAAAGGTAGAGGTGGTAAACAGTTTTCAGCATCAAGGTACCAACAGAGTGAGAGCTCTGGGGTAAGATTACCAGATGGTCTTCCTGTGAAGGGGTTGTTCTACTTGCTGCCCTAATTTCTAAGCAAAGACCTTCTCACCACTTGCCTTTTACTTGACAGCTGTGAAGTAAAAGCAGACTGATAGTATTTGAAGCCCAGATACATCAGTGTCCATGCATGCTGCTAAGTTTGACAACAGAAACTTACCAGCAGATTGCCCAGGAATCTTCAAATTTGGGGTAGTTGGAGCTGAACACTTCTGTAACATGTGAGGCTTTCTCCCACTGAAGAGGGCTTTCTCATTCGTAGTACCCCAATTATGGAGCAGGGTCCCCAGTGAGGCACACCTGGCACTGACTCTGTTATCCTTTCAGGGCTAGGTTACAACTGGCTTCTATGTCAAGACATTCAACAGCACTAAATAGTACATGGGAGCCTTAAGCTAGCTATTTTACCAAGTCCAGTTGTATTAACTTGTTTTAGTCAGGTTGTTTAAATATGTTTTAGAATCCAACTTTTAATTGTTTGTAGGGGAATTTCATATTATTTTCATTGTTATATTTCATACTGTATTTTACTATATTTTATGAATTGCTGTACACTGCCCAGCTAGCTTTGGCTATTGGGCAGGATAGAAGTGATAACTCTGAACTACCAACTTCATCCCCCACCCCCCACAAATTACTAAAGCTATTTGCACATATTTCTGGTGCAATTGAAATAAAAAAGAAAAGGCAGTCAAACAGTGATGGTCCCTCCAGTGTGCTGCTTGATTACTCTGGAGGAGCTGTCACTAGCTGCCACTTTGGAGATCATAAAAAGATGATCTCAGAAAAAGGTGGGGGAATTACAATGTCTGTAACAAGGCTCATGATAGCAGCAGGGAGAGGAGACAATACAATTTCTGCAGCAAAGTCCCATTGGATACTGCTGGAAGAGCCAAGGAAGAAGGAATTACGGACAACCCATGGTGAGTCCAGACATCTGTCAGGTGCACTGTGAGCTGTTCCATGAACAACCCAGACTGTACTGAGTGAAATGCCTCATCACGCCAACTAACCCACTCTGTGGTTTCTTTTTCCATTTCTGTATTTTAAATTGTGCTTGAGTGGGAAGGCAAGTGTTAATTAACATTAACAGATAAAAATCCATGTGGAAAATGATGGATGAAATGGTCTTTAGATAACTAGATTAGCATATTGGTTTAGTAGATTTGCTTGGACCATTCTTCATTGCTTTAATTAAAAGCAGGTTTGCTGTCTCCATGGAGCTAAGCTGAATATCTGGTTTACCACTCATATGCATTGGAGCTCCTGAGATGAAGCTCAGCTGAATTTTAGTTTTGGTTGCTAGGACAGTGGAACATACATTTATGTTTCTTACCAGCTTCAGATGTGAGCTAACGGATTGGGAAGGATTTGAAATCATGAGCAATTGGAGGAGAGGGCAAATAGGTTTGTTAATTCAGGGAAGCATAAATTGCAATTTGTGATGAGGAGAAATTGTTGGACTGAATAAAATAGTATCTCCCCTAACCATTGAAGGCTCCTTTCAGTGCTTCATAAATGAGTGCTGGGAATGTGCTTTTGAAAAAGCATTTCTTTTCCATAGGACTCTAATTGAAGCCCACAACTTCAGGGAGTTTCTCCATTGAACTTGGCATCCCTCATTCTCTGAATGCACATTTGGAACAGGAGCTTGAGAACTTTAGTGGTGATTTTCTTTATGCCAGTTTACAAGCTTCTGTCATCTTTCAGCAGGGCATTCTGCTTAACAACCAAGAACAGAATCCAGGAATGAGCCATGCGTGTTGGAGCAGGCTTGATTCTGTGACTTTGCTTAAGTAATGTGGGGGCAAACTCAGTTCAGGGTATGATCTGCTCCTCAGTTCAGAATGGGTGGGGCAAAGCTCTCTTTGCCAGGGCACATGGGACACTGGAGAGGAGCATAAGCTTAGCCTCAGCCCAGTGGTATGCTGTCCTTTGTTTTGACCCTCATGTGTGAACAGTGGCTGTCCTCTGTTAAGGCAAAGAGGATAGTGCTGCATTTGGAAATACTGCTGTGTTGAGGGCAAAGCCAATGCCTAGCCTTTCGTTAACAGAGATCATGTAAAATGGGTGGGAAACTTCACGCTCCAGGCCAAATCCCAGCCTCCTGGGATCCTAATCCTCTCTCCAGGCTTTTCAGATGGGAACAGCCTTGCCACCTTCAGTGCTTTGCTTGGTGATCTCCAGGGTTTTGGGCAGTTCTAAAAGACTGAGAATCCTTTTTCCTTATGAAGGCTTAGCTGCCAGCAGTAAGAACTTTACACTAAAATAGACTGGCATTTTTTGTGTTTCTGGCCCTGCCCACCTCTGGAATATAGTCCCCAAGAGTTTGTCTGAGATAGAATTTGGCCTTTGGACAGAAATAGGTTCCCAACTCCCATCATATTCAGTGCTTTTCTGTGCTGATGACACACAGGGATATGTTTCCCAAAGAATCCTTGCAGTTTAAAGGCTCTCATTCTACCTATCTAATGACAGCCATTTCCTTTGCAGTTGTTATAAAAGCAAAGCTGATATGTTTCTGTTTTGTAAGTCAGCCTCATCCTTTTCTAGAAAAAAGAAAACTACACACACTTCTGAGAATTGTTTTTCATTATAACTGCCCAGTGGAAATCACTCGCTTATGTGCTGATGCTGAGTCATGTCTTCCTGCCATAGCCTTGTGTTTTACAACTGAAATATGTAAAATAGTTTTGAATGCATACTGTGATTCAGCGCCATGCTGTCTGGGGGATACTGGAAAGTGTGGGATTTGTTTTTGAATGATCATGCATAGGATTGTACCTTGACAGACAGAGCAGAGTCCTGTCTATTCTGTGCCCTGCCAGCAGGAGCCTGACAGGCAAGAGGAAGGACAGTGCTTCCATTCAAATTACAGAAAGTGGCTAGACTGGCCTTTGAGCCCATCTAACTGACTTATCTTTTGTTTGGTGGAAGAGGACTGGACAAGCCATTGCATCTTGCATATCGCAGTCTCTTGTCTCTTATTCCTTCTCCTACCAGCCCCTTTCCTCCCTTTCCAATTTCTCTTAAGTTACTATTAAGAGAGTAGTGGTGTAGTGGCTAAGGGTGGATCAGGAGATCTGGATTCTAGTCCCCACTTAGCCAGGGAGCCCATTGGGTCACTTTGGGCCAGTCACTGATTCTCAGCCTAACCTACCTCACAGGGCTATTGTGAGAATAAATTAGAGGGAAGGAGACCCATGTAAGCTGCCTTGGGTTCCTAGCAAGAAGAAGAAAGTATAAATGGTGTATAGATGCAGTGTGTGCTGATGATATTTTACCTGTTTTGATTGAAGCACACAAGTTACTTATGGACTGGGAGCTTGCTTAGCCTGAAATGAAAGATGGAAACCGATTATGTGGCACTGGAACCCTAGCAGAGGCAACAGCGCAAATCTTAAAGTCTTAATGGGTCTATCAAAAATGTTTTTCAGAGTATATTTACTACTAGTGTTGTGTGATAAATATGTGTGTATTGAGTGGGGTATGCAAAGCTCATGAAAAGGCCATCAGAACAAATGTGACAGATAAAAGAAGCACAGTCAATTCTAAAAGAAACATAGAAACAGAGTGAAGCAGAAGGAGTCTCCCGGGCCATCTAGTCTGACCCCCAAAAGAAACTAATACAGGAGAGGTCTAATGCTTAAGGTATCACTTAAGTCTGTGTCCTAGGGACCAAAAAGCCTAACAAAAACAAAGGCTTTGACACATTGATTCCTGCTGTTTCTCCAAAGCTTTTGAAGCTCAGAGCATGCAAACACTTTCCTTCTGATGCAAGAGGAATGTGTCTTTGGCTCCATTGATGTGCTGCCCTCATTCTTCTC
>JAIXND010000779.1:6642183-6657499 GCA_023646645.1 Varanus salvator macromaculatus | reverse complement strand
TCCATTCTTTTAGCCAAGTTAAGACAGAAACTTGATAATACAACATCTAATCAGGAAGACCAAAACCACCGTTCTCTTTAGCTTCCTGAAGTATTTTTAGTTTAATCCTTGGTTTCTTCTTTCTGCATATAAATCTTGAAATTTGAAAATTTAAATCCTCAAAAAAATTTCTATCAATTTTTATGGGAATCATTTGAAATAAAACTGAAGCTTTGGTAATATATTCATTTTAACAAGTGCTATTCTTCCCATCAAAGATCATTGCAAATTAGCCCATTTTTCCAGATTGCCCTTAATATCCTTCAATAGTTTATCATAATTGTCTTCTTTCATAGTAGTACACTTAGCTGTAAGATAGATTCCCAAATACTTAACCTTTTTGACAATCTGCAAATCTACTTGTTCCTGCAGGGTTTTTCTCTGGTCTTGTGTAAAATTTTTAACTAACACTTTTGTCTTTTCTCTATTTATTTTCATCCCCATAACCTCACCATATTCTTCAATCCTTTGTAGAAGTTTAGGCATTGTTACAAAGGGTTCCTCTGTTATGAAAACCAGATCATCTGCAAATGCTTGCAATTTATACTTTCATCTCTAATTCTAGTACCTTTTATGTCTGCGTTGTCCCTGATATTTCTATTCAACACTTCTAAAATCAGTATAAACAACAGAGGTGACAAGGGGCATCCTTGTCTTGTACCCTTTTGTATCTCTATAATCTTTGTAAATTCTCCATTAATTATAATCTAGCCGACTGCTTTTGATAAATGCTTGATATCGCATTAATAAACTTTTCACCAAACTCCATTTGGGCCATCTGTTGCTTCATAAATTGCCAATTAACATTATCGAAGGCTTTCTGAGCGTCCATAAATAATAAAGCCATTGATTTTTCTGTATTTATTTATTTACTAAAACACTTATATGCCACCCCATCGCAACAAAGCCTCGGGGCGGCTTACAACATTTAAAAATACAAACAATATATTAAAAACCTAACTATCTATTCCCCCCCCCCCTCCGGTGCATCTCGGCCAACCTAAAAATACACTCCAATATACAAAATCATAAACAACAAACCACTAAATAAGTAAACACAATTAAACTATAACAGATAATAACCAATTAACTAAACAAAATAAATACATAAATACCTAACAAACTAAAACCAAATAAATGATTTAACACTTAAAATAAGATTTAAATAAAAAGGTCTTCACCTGGCGCCGAAAAACAAACAATGACGGCGCCAGGCGGACCTCTCCGGGGAGCGCGTTCAACATTTGGGGAGCCACCGCCGAGAAAGCCCTCCACCGGGTACTCACCCTCTTAATCTCCCTCACTGAGGGTTCCCGGAGGAGGGCCTGTGTTTCAGATCTCAGAGGGCGGGAGGGCATGTAAGGGCGTAAGCGGTCCGTTAAGTATCCAGGTCCCAAGCCGTTTAGGGCTTTATAAGTCAATACTAGCACCTTGAATTGGGCCTGGACTTCAACTGGGAGCCAGTGGATCTGACGGAGGACTGGGGTTATATGAGAATAACACCCAGTCCCTGTCAGCAACCTGGCAGCTCTATTTTGCACCAACTGAAGTATCCGGACCATCTTCAAGGGCAGCCCCACGTAGAGGACATTGCAGAAATCTAGTCGAGAAGTCACCAATGCATGTGTCACTGTCGCCAGGCAGTCATGGTCCAGGAAGGGACGCAGCTGATGTACCAGTCGAAGCTGTAGGAAAGCACTCCTCACCGCTGCCGTCACCTGGGCCTGTAACGACAGCTCCGGATTGAGGAGTACCCCCAAGCTGCGGACCTTGTCCTTTAGAGGGAGTGCAACCCCATCCAGGACAAGGCCCAAGTCCCCTACTCCAAGACCAGAACTGCCCACCAGCAGGACCTCCGTCTTGTCTGGATTG
This sequence comes from Varanus salvator macromaculatus, assembly GCA_023646645.1. NCBI lineage: Eukaryota > Metazoa > Chordata > Lepidosauria > Squamata > Varanidae > Varanus > Varanus salvator. The sequence goes on along the minus strand of JAIXND010000779.1, from coordinate 6,655,588 downwards.
AGCTTGTATGTATGTATCTCATAATACTCTAGGATATTCAAGATAGTTCTCAAATTATTCTTCATTTGTCTTTTGGGCAAAAAAGCCATTTTGGTCTGGATGAATAAAGTCTATTAAAAACTTCTTTAACCTTTCTGCCATTATAGAGGCAAAAATTTTGTAATCCACATTTAATAATGATATAGGTCTATAGTTTTGAATCTGTGTTAAGTCCCTATCTTCTTTCAGTATTAGTGTAATATTTGCCTCTGTCCAAGTATTTGGTATTTTAGCATTTAACCGTGCTTCATTACATACATCTTTAAGAAATGTAGCAAAGACTCCTTCAAAGGATTTATAAAATTCAGCTGGCAGCCCATCCGGGCCAGGAGTTTTATCATTCTTTTGCCACGTAATTGCCTCTATTACTTCCATAGTTGTTACTTCTTGGTTCAATAATTTTTGATATTTCTCTGGTAGTTTTGGTAAGTCTCCATTTCGGATGTATTCTTTTACTTTCTCAGTTGAAATCTCATCCTTCTGATATAGTTTTGTAAAGAAATCTTCTGCTATTTTCTTAATTTGTATACTTTGAACTTGTAGTCGTCCTTCTCCATCCTTCAGTTTCGAAATCAGTCTCTTCTCTTCTTTCTCTCTCTCTCTCTCTTTACTTTATAGGCTAACCATCATCCCGGTTTATTAGCATTTTCAAAGAAATTCTGTTTGGCCAATTTCATTTGCTTAGTAAGTTCATTTGTGTCCAGGAGATTCAATTTATGCTTTAAGGTATTCATTTGGACCTTGAGATGGATGGATGGATCTTCCTGCGGTTCTTGTTCCCATTTCATCAATTCCTCTACTATTTTTGCTCATTCTTGCTTTTTCTTTTTATTTATTTTTGCTGAGTATGTTATTATCAATCCCCTGACATAGGCTTTAGCTATATCCCAGACGTTTTGTAAAGAAGTTTCTTCCGCTTTATTTATTTATATTTATTTATAGCACTTTATTTAAGCTCCATCTGGGCGTCCTTGCAGTTCCTTTCAGTGATACAGTTACAGGGTTGTGATCCGCCCAAACATTTGCCTCTATTTCAGCTTCTATCAAGTCTGGTACTAAGTCTGGAGTTATCCAAACCATATCAATTATACATCATGACCTATGTCTATTTGAGTAGAAAGAATATTTAGCAGAGGTTGGATTTTTATGCCTCCAAGCATCTATCAATCTGAGTTCTTCAATCATGTTAGACACGACTTTGGGAGTACCCTCCTGCCCTTTTTTCCCTTAATCTCACTCTTATGGTCCATTTTCTTGTTCACAATTGCATTGAAATCTTCCATTACACACACAGTCTGATAGCCCACTTGTAAGAGTAAAGTACGTAATTTTTGGTAAAATATTTCCTGATGGTCATTTGGTGCGTATATTGCCACTAAAAGCACCTTTTTGAGTTTCATTGTAATTTCGACCATCAGGATCCTACTGTCCTCATCTGCAAATATATATTTAGGGTCTAGTTTTTCCTTAATATATAATGCTAAACCTCTCTTCTTTTGAAACGCAGAAGATACAAACAATTTTCCAAGCTTTGAACATTCCAAAAATTTAACATGTTGTTTCTTAATATGTGTTTCTTGTAAACAAATTATATCTAATTTTTGTTTTTGAAGTTGAGTGAAGATCCTTCTCCTCTTAGAGGGTCCATTTAGTCCGTTAACATTTAAAGAGAGCAATTAAATTTTTCCTTCCCTTTTAAAAGCCATGTTTAAGGAATATATACTTATCTACTTATTCTTCGCCTTTACACTTCTACCTTTTTTCTTCTCCTTTGGCTCCAGTACCTGTACTTCTTGTTGTGAATCAATATTCACTATTTCCCCTTCCTCAGATACATCGTTAATTCCATTGATTCAGCACCTTCCCCTCCTTCTTTTGAAGCACCTGGTTCTTCCTCTTCAAGCATACGTCTAAATTTTTCAAAGAACTCTTGTGCCTTAAAAATTGAATTCAATTTATATCTTGTAGAGTTCCAAGTGAAAAGTATTCCTTCTGGCGTTAGCCACCTAAAGATAATCTCTTTCTTAATCAACTTTGTAGTAAGGAATAAGTATTTCTTTTGTCCTTCTCTAATCCTCCATGGTATTTGCTTCAGAACCGTCACCTTGTGGCTATCATCCACCTTTAAAGGTTTCTCACATATGGCCTTCAAAATATCGTCTTTTACAGACCTTAGAGCAAATTTAACATGAACTTTCCTTGGAAGTTTGTTTTTTCTGGCAGAGGTCAAGTTAACTCTGTAGATAAGATCAATCCCTGCTGCAATTTCTTCATTTTCTATTTCTAAAAGCTCTGCCAAGATGCCAATCATTAGCTCTCGCAAATCTTAATTCTTTCTTTTGGGTATATTCTGAAACCTTGAGTAGTAAGATGCCTTCTCCATCTCTAATATAGCAAGTGGATCCCATAGAGACTTATTTGTTTGCTTAATTAGTTGTGTTTCTTTATCTACATTTTCCAGTTTTTCATGTGTTTGTTGTATTTTTTGTGTATTCTGTTCAGTTTTAAGTCGAATGTCAGATAATTGAGTTGATACATCCTTAATAGAATTATCCAATTTGTCAAGCTGTTCTTTTTGCTCATTTGGGATACTTTCCTGTCATGTTGAAATCACCTCTTGGGATGCTTGCAAAGCTGTTAAAGATGTCTGTATCGCCAGAAGCATCATTTGTAGCTCTTTTTGATATTTTTCAACATCTTCCGCTTTAGGCTGGTGGGTTGGACTCTGAGCAGCTGATGGGGGTGCCAAAGAAGAGGAAGGGTGTTTTTTTCTCATGGTGAAATTTTTTTACCAAAAATTTCAAGACAGCAGCAGAGAGATAGAGAAGAGAAAAAGAGAAAAAAGAAAAGAAAAAGGAACTTGCTATAATTCCGATAGCCACAGGATGGCAGCAAACAAAGGGCTATTTTGAAATGGGGGATCTGTTGGCAACATACAGGTATGTGAGGGGATGTCACATGGAGATGGGTAGAGACCTGTTCTCCCCTGCAGAGGAAGGCAGGACGCGTTCCAATGGAGCAAAGCTCAGGGAGCCAAGGTTCCATTTGGATGCCAGGAAGCACTTCCTGAAAGTTAGGACCCTGAGGGCGTGGAATGGACTTCCACGGGAGGTTGTTGAGGCGCCATCAGTGCAGGTGTTCAAGGATAGGCTGGACATGCACATGGTGGGCATGTTGTGAGCAGAGCCGGTTGGAGCCAGGGGTCAGACTAGATGGCCCGGGAGACCCCTTCTGACTCACTCTGTTTCTGTGTTTCTAATGCTGGGAACAGTTGATGGTAAAAGAAGAAGGAGACGGCAGAGAATGGAGTGGCTAGATGGAGTCACTGAAGCAGTCGGTGTGAGCTTAAGTGGACTCCGGGGGATGGTGGAGGACAGGAAGGCCTGGAGGAATGTTGTCCATGGGGTTGTGGTGGGTCAGACATGACTTTGCGGCTAACAACAACAACAAGGAACACTTGCATGAGATCACAAGGCAGAAGCTTGCAGAATTAGTTTAAGGATCTCTTTGAATCACACAGTCATCAGGTTGTAGAAGGTTTTACAAAGAGCAGGCATGGGCAACTTCCAGAGATCCAGGAGCCTACCCGTTGCAGACTGCAGTCCATGCAGTGCTACAGGGCATCAAAACTACTCCATCACAAATTATTCAGCAGTTCACTGGTGGATTCTGGCAGCAAGCCTCTCTGTAATGTTACAGTGCAATAAAGAGGTTAAATTTATCTTGTTTTCAAGCTAAATTTCATCCCTTTGCAGTTCACAATAGCTTTGCAGTGAGAAACACACTTTGGTCACACTTAACTTGCAAACAAGCCAAAGTTTGGACATTCCATAACCACTACAGACATCATCTTTGTAATGGTGGAGGGGGTTGTTGGGGGGGGGTGCTGAAATTTGGGGGTGACATCAAGGACAGTGGAAATGGAGGACACATATTGCCCATCCCTGATGTAGAGTGTAGCTGCGGGTTACAAAACAATGTTGCAGAGGTACAACATTAAATAAAGATTGCAACCTCAGGATTTCTGGCTGGCTAGCTGGCTTGTGCAACAGTTTCAGGGTTTTTTTTTTTAAATCTCTTGGTCAGATGATAGCCACAAATTATTGAACTATAAGTATTCTCACTAATAAGAATCAGTTTTCATAGCTGTTTTTGGAACAAAGAAAATGCAATGGGAAATCCTCCCCCATTCTCTATTTTAGCATTTCATTCTTTGCAAGTGTATATGTGGGAAGTATGGAAGGACTGACCTTAACAGTAGAACTATAATAATGGAGGTGATAATGAATCCGTATTGTACTTTTTAGATGCCTATTGTCCAGAAGCATACACTATATTTAATGGGCTCTCTGCTCTTTCCACTCAATTAATACAATTAAATCACAAACGTGAAGGGGGAGCTTGTAAAGAATTGCTCGTTTTCCTGCAACCCTCCCATCTTAATCTCTGCTTCTTCAGGATTTCAACTTTAACACAAGGGCAGGTACCATCTGCCAAGCATCTAGGTAGGGAGGAAAAACTTAATTTGGCAAGGACAGCAGTCAGAATACACAGGAATGAACTGGATGGGGCAGTAAACTATGAGTAACTCAGGCAGTTTCATGGGTTTGCATGGCAACTGCAAACCAGGAAGGAAAGAGTGAGGACATGACATTGCAGCAGGTCCATGGCAGTTGAACCTTAGTTTGGGCATGCAGTGAAGTGCTGTTTCCTGTCAACAATTCACAGAAGCAGAGTGGCTCTTTGTTCTTGCTGTATTTGTCCGAGTTGCTGCCCTTTGGCATGGTGGCATTGGGTCAGATTTTACCTCCTCCATGCAGCTGTATCACACTGGATGATCTGTGGAACATTCAAATTACTTAATACCATAAATGGCCTCTTAGCACCTGAGCCTATGAAATAAGAGGAGCTGCTTTGCAGAGTCAGTCTGCAAATGATTATTAAATGAAATAAGGATATATAATCTTGCCTGAATTTGGGATGCAGGCAGCTTGCTAATAAAGATAATAATCTTCTCCCAAATGGATGTCACCTTGTTTAGTTTTGAAACTACAAAGCTTCAAAACATACGTGAGTCACTTATTTTGCATTTATGCACATGGACACATTTATAGCTATAGTAAAGTATTAATAAATAGGAAGAGTATGTAGATTGACATGACACATAGACCTTATTGGTAATTGAATCCTGACTGATTAAATAGTTGATTTCATTTAATATCATCCATGTAACTTCTGGGATTTCATAATGCTATCTTCTATAATGCTTCAAGTATTCAAATAGCATTCCAACTGTTAGCTATACATCTAGTAATGCAGATGCGTCAAGACCTTCCTTAAGCAATTTGGGTAAATTGAGTTGTATTACTACTTCAGAACACTTAAGTGGAACTAGGATAACACCAGTAAGAAGTAAGTATTGATTGCCTGTGGGCATTTAAATGTTTTATTAGAAGCTCAGCTAAACTTAATGGATTTTTTCCCCTTCTTTAGGTATCAAAGCAAGCCAAAGAGTTCCTGGAATATGTTTATGAAGAGCCCCTGATTGACATCCAGCAGGAAAACCCAATGTTGTACAGACACGTTGAGCCACTGGCAACTGTGGTCCGTCTGAGACAGCAGCTGAAATCCCTCCGAGCCTATTTATTCAGCTGCAGAGCAGCAGTGGCTGAAGACCTGCGAAGGAGGTAGAAAGAAGGGGTAGCAAGCAGTATAAGCTTCCTTGGGACTCTCTTCCTCAGTTTGTCCATCTCTCACTTCCTTTCCTTAGTTCCCATGACCCAGCAATTAAAGGGCTGCCCATTGTTGTAACAGGACACTTTCAGTCCAAATGTTGGTGAGGGGTCTAATGAAGAGAATGGCTAAACAAACTGGGAACTCTACAGGAGGAATAATTTTACACTGTGGGTAGCACGATATAAATGTATGCAGTTGTCACATGCCAACTGTGAACATGCAGAGTTTGGAAGCTGAGTTTACAGCAGAGTAGGAATCCCTCTAGTATTTATTCTGATGTGAAGCAACTCTGCAGATAACAAACTTCCCCATGCTGTGGCCTAAGATCCTTATAGAGTGGAGATGCTGCAGATTGATCCTGGGACCTTCTCTATGTGCTGAACTCTGGGAAGGTGCTGCACTTCAAGACCATTAACAAGAGTGCTCCTTTGAGCTATGACTAAAGCAGCTCCTACTCTTAATACTGCGTCTGAAGAGAAGTTTCAGTGTTAGACCTAGTTTAATTACCATGGGAGGATGTGGCAGTAGTTCTTACCATCACAGGGGAATTGCATTTAAAGTGCTGAGGAGTCACCTACTCCCCTATTTTCCTCCTCTAGCCTCTTATCCATCACTGCAGAAAGCAAGGATCAGGGACAGGTCTGCTTCACAAGAGGGGCCTGCCTTCTTTTAAAATAGAACATGGCCTTCATACTTTGAAAAGGAGAGAAGAAACTTTTTTGGGGGGGTTGGGGGTCTTTGTTTCATAGGCTTCTATAGGAATAACTGATGACCAAGTCACCCTTATCTGCACAGTCCTATCAAGAGTTCTGTTGGTGAGTCAGCCAGAATACAGGGAATTAACTTTGATATAGAGAGAAGATGCCCCCAATCCTGTCATTGGTAAACTGTTTCCTGGTGGAGGAAGGGTGAAGCAGTTATGTAAAAATAGATACCCAGATGTTTTTGCCTTGGCACCTTTACCCCAGTAACCAAAGAGAGGTGATCTTTGCTATTCAGAAGATAACCTATGTCAGTGCCTTGATTAATAATGTCAAGAACAACCAAAGAAAGATATGTGTGTCAGCAAGGTGCTAGGCGTTAGCAACCACACTTCCTGATCTAAATGTACCTGTGTGTGGCTTGTGGAGAAAGGTGCGTGTGCACATGTGTGCATGCAAGAACAAGTTCATATGCATGAGAGAGAGAGAGAGATGCTCTAATTTCAAAAAAAAAAATGCAACTCAGTGAGGAGGTATTTGTACTCTACAAATAATTGCCTTGTTCTTGCACATACATTGGAATGAATTTAGGCAACATGTAATACTGATAATAGTGTCTCCTTCAGTTAGTATGAAACTGATGGCAGTATGGTTTATGGAGGGTACAGTTCAAAAAAGGCACAGAGAAATAAATTACTGCTTTTGATTAACACCAAAGAAAAAAGAATGTTCTGATTAATATAAAGAGGCAGGTAGGGCTAAATCAAGTCACTGAAGACAGTAGAAGAAAAGAGATCAAAGGAAGCAGAGAGAGAGAAGCAACAGGGCTTGAAGACATGGGGCAAAGGGGGAAAGTAAGGACACTAGCTGAGGCATGAAGAGCCAGAGCTGATGGAAAAGGGTGATAGAGAAGGACCCAGAGAGAGCTGTGAAGGGACATTCAGGGGAGCGCAGGAAAAAAACCAAGCATGAAAAAATAAGAACCATAGGAAGCTACAAAGGACTGAAACAAAGGAGGATTAGAAAATAAAGCATCAGTTGAGTAGGCATGGTATCGAACACAGAAAAAATAAAGTTTTGGCATAGATTTTTTTGGGGATATAGAGCGTGAAAAGTATTGAATCAATCAGTCAATGTATTAATAAAGTCAGTGACCAACATAATCAAAATATTGAATTGTTATCAAAATTAATATAAAGTTTTGCTAAATCATAGCTTTTGGAGAAAGGCTTAGCTGGCACATGGACAGGTGTATCTGTACATGGTGGTGAGAAATATAACAATGAAAACAAAGGATTTAAAATCAGACTTTAAATAAAATATAAAAGGTATATGTTTGGTAACAAGTACATTATTTTTATCTTTCATGATCAGGGAAGCTATAATTAACCTTGGACTTCGAAAAACCTTCTCATTTGCTGTCATGAGTACATTTCTCCCCCTTTCCCTTTCTAGCAGATCTAAGCAAAGGCTTTTAAAATACAGTTTTTGATAGCACTAGGATGGCTATGCATTGTTGTTGTTGTTAGTCACGAAGTCGCGTCTGACCCATCGCGACCCCATGGACAACATTCCTCCAGGCCTTCCTGCCCTCCACCATCCCCCGGAGTCCACTCAAGCTCACACCAACTGCCTCTGTGACTCCATCCAGCCACCTCATCCTCTGCCGTCCCCTTCTTCTTTTGCCATCTATTGTTCCCAGCATTAGGCTCTTCTCCAGGGAGTCCTTCCTTCTCATTAGGTGGCCAAAGTATTTGAGTTTCATCTTCACTATCTGGCCTTCTAAAGGTCAGGGTTGATCTCCTCTAGGACTGACCGGTTTGATCGCCTTGCGGTCCAAGGGACTCGCAGGAGTCTTCTCCAGCACCACAACTCAAAGGCCTCAATCCTTTTGTGCTCGGCCTTCCTTATGGTCCAGCTTTCACAGCCATACATTGCAACTGGGAAAACCATAGCCTTGACTATACGCACTTTTGTTGGCAGGGTGATGTCTCTGCTCTTTAGTATACTATCTAGATTTGCCATAGCTTTCCTCCCCAGGAGCAAGCGTCTTTTAATTTCTTGGCTGCAGTCCCCGTCTGTGGTGATCTTGGAGCCCAGGAAAATAAAATCTGTCACTACCTCCATTTCTTCCCCATCTATTTGCCAGGAAGTGAGAGGACCGGATGCCATGATCTTAGTTTTCTTAATGTTGAGTTTCAAGCCAACTTTTGCACTCTCCTCCTTCACCTGCATCAAGAGGCTCTTTAGTTCCTCTTCACTTCCTGCCATGAGAGTGGTATCATCTGCATATCTGAGGTTGTTGATATTTCTCCCAGCAATCTTGATTCCAACTGGTGATTCATCTAGCCCTGCCTTTCTCATGATGTGCTCTGCATATAAGTTAAATAGGCAGGGCTAGATGAATCACCAGTTGGAATCAAGATTGCTGGGAGAAATATCAACAACCTTGCCGAACTCCTTTCTCAATTTTGAACCAATCAGTGGTTCCGTGTCCAGTTCTCACTGTTGCTTCTTGACCTGCATATAGGTTTCTCAAGAGACAAATAAGATGGTCTGGTACTCCCATCTCTTTAAGAACTTGCCACAATTTGTTGTGATCCACACAATCAAAGGCTTTAGTGTAGTCAATGAAGCAGAAGTAGATGTTTTTCTGGAACTCCCTAGCTTTCTCCAAGATCCAGCGTATGTTGGCAATTTGATCTCTAGTTCCTCTCCCTCTTCGAAATCCTGCCTGTACTTCTGGTAGTTCTTGGTCCACATACTGCTGGAGCCTAGCTTGTAGGATTTTGAGCATCACTTTGCTAGCATGTGAAATGAGTGCAGTGGTGCGGTAGTTTGAACATTCTTTGGCATTTCCCTTCTTGGGGATCGGAATGTAAACTGACCTTTTCCAATCCTGTGGCCACTGTTGAGTTTTCCAAATTTGCTGGCATATTGAGTGTAGCACTTTTACTGCATCATCTTTTAAGATTTTGAATAGCTCAGCTGGACTGCTGTCACCTCCACTAGCTTTGTTGTTGCTCAGACTTCCTAAGGCCCATTTGACTTCACATTCCAGGATGTCTGGCTTGAGGTCAGTGACCACCCCATCATAGTTATCAGGGATGTTTCTTGTATAGTTCTTCTGTGTAATCTTGCCACCTCTTCTTAATCTCTTCTGCCTCTGTTAGGTCCCTGCCATTTTGGTCCTTTATTATGCCCATCTTTGCATGAAACGTTCCCTTCATATCTCCAATGTTCTTGAAGAGATCTCTGGTCCTCCCTATTCTATTGTTTTCTTCTATTTCTTTGCACTGTTCATTTAGGAAGGCATTCTTATCTCTTCTAGCTGTTCTCTGGAATTCTGCATTCAATTGTTTGTATCTTTCTCTTTGTCCCTTGCCTTTCGCTTCCCTTCTTTCCTCAGCTGTTTGTAAAGCTTCCTCAGACAGCCATTTTGCTTTCTTGCATTTCTTTTTCTTTGGGATGGTTTTAGTTGCTGCCTCTTGTACAATGTTGCGAACCTCCATCCATAGTTCTTCAGGCACTCTGTCTATCAGATCTAATTCCTTAAATCTATTTGTCACCTCTACTGTATATTCATCAGGGATATGATTTAGGTCATACCTGAGTGGCCTAGTGCTTTTCCCTACTTTCTTCATTAAGCCTAAATTTTGCCACCAGAAGCTCGTGGTCGGAGCCACAGTCAGCTCCTGGTCTAGTTTTTACTGACTGTATAGAACTTCTCCATCTTTGGCTGCAGAGCACATAGTCAATCTGATTTCTGTGTTGACCGTCTGGTGAAGTCCATGTGTAGAGTTGTCTCTTGGGGTGTTGGAAAAGAGTGTTTGCTATGACCATTGTATTCTCTTGACAAAATTTCACCAGCTTGTGCCCTGCTTCATTTTGTACTCCAAGGCCAAACTTGCCTGTTATTCCAGTTATCTTTTGGCTTCCTACTTTAGCATTCCAATCCCCTATGATGATAAGGACATCATTTTTTGGAGTTAATTCTAGAAGGTGTTGTAGGCCTTCATAGAACTGGTCAACTTCAGCCTCTTCAGCACCAGTGGTTGGGGCATAGACTTGGACTATTGTGATGTTGAATGGTTTGCCTTGGATTCGAACTGAGATCATTCTGTCATTTTGGAGATTGTATCCCAGTACTGCTTTTCCGTCACAGCCAGTTACATTTTGGCCTTTCCTAGGGAGGCCAGAACCTAGTATTGGCGATTTCTCTCTTTGCCTTAGTCAGCATAGTGGGGGTGCTTAGAAGCATTATGCCTCAAGGAATATGACAGATGCTAGCACCAGTGGGTATGCAATGGATCTATTCTCTCAGTGGTTCCTCCAGAAAGTTTGCCCAGCACTGCAATAATTCCTATAGAAGCTGTGGGGGATGTGTTACTGTTATGTTACATGGTATGTGTATATTTATTTATTTCCAATAATTCTAGCACTCCTTTCAGGGCAGGAGCCTTCCCAAGATGGCTTACAACAGTAAAAGTAATGTAATTAAAACTGATATGGTAATAAAAGAACAGACATTCATAAAAACAAGACAATCATAAAGCAATGAACACCAGCCTAATGCAAAACCTATAATACAATTGCAGATAAAATTCAGAGTAGAACTGTAGGGTTTCATTCCACATATAAGAAACAGGGTACCATTTTAACTGTGGCAGTACACATAAATCTATCAGACCTTATTGACAACTGCTGGAATTAAATTGCGTATTGTCTGTGCATAATTGCCTGCTTTTATTATAGTAAACATAATTGAGAGATCATTCTCGAATATCAGATGATACACATTTTCAACCAAGAACAAAACAAGAGTCCTTCTGTTCTTTCAGAATTATTGTTTTAGTTGCTGCAATAAGTCAACCCACAGAATAGCTTTGCCTAGCAATTGTTCACTTCTTATACAAGAATCTTTTTTTCAAAACAGATTAATATTTCTCTAGCTGTCATGATAGTGAAAATGGAAAACTTGATTTTTTTTTCTTTTTTAAAAATTCCAAAGGAGATGGTAACTTTTCATTTAAAAAAAAAAAATCCCATCAACCTCAACTTTGTCAATTTGAATGAAAAACTTAAAACCTTTTGCCTTCAAATAATTGCAGTTTCATTACCAGACCCCAATACTGGATGAAAAAATACATGATCTGGAAGTGAGAGAAAAAGTACAGTAAAACCTTGGATTGTGAGTAACTGGTCTGCAAGTGTTTTGCAAGACAAGCAAAAAGTTTTTCTAAATTTTAACTTGATAAACAAGCGATGTCTTGCAGTACGAGTATTATGTGCGCTTTGCCTGCTGAGTGTCACGTCACAACTGAACACTAGTTCTTCTCTCTCTCGCTGCGAGGAGAGTACAGCATCGTCTCCCCCACCAGCGTGCCTGCGATTGCACCCATGATCACGCCCATCTCCTCCTCGAGCGCGCCCACCCACCTCCCCCCGCGAGCGTGCCTGTTTCAAATTTTTGTGATTAAAAAAAAAAAAGTTACAGAATGGATTAACCTTATTTGCATTGAACCTTATGGGGAAATTCGCTTTGATATACAAGTGCTTTGGATTACAAGCATGTTTTCGGAACGAATTATGCTCACAATCCAAGATTTTACTGTACTTTTTTCATGAGATTCAAGGGTCAGAGGATTGAGCCTTCCACTCCCAGGCACAGTGCCTCATGTATAGTGTTATAAATGGGGCTGTAAAGAGTGAGAGTGAAGAGCAGCCAGCATAGGAGCCCTTCATTGTAGTCTCAGGGTGTAGGCTGTAAGCAGGGGTGTCCAGCCCAGGGGCTGCATGCAGCCCAGAAGGGCTATGAATGCGGCCCAACACAAAATCGTAAACTTACATAAAATATTATGAGATTTTTTTTGTTATTTTTTTTGTAACTCAATCACACAGTTCTCCAGTGTGTACTTTCTAGATGACAATGTTGTATCACAATTTCACATAAAATAAACGTACCTATGCTCTCTGGAAGTCTGTGGCTTCCAGTGTGTTATCTTCCAAGCACAGACAGTCAAATTTACACCATCAGACATTACATGTGCTCATAGTGATTTGGCGAAGGAAGTGCACCTATTATCAATACTCTTTCAACCTACCATTGCAAACAATTTTATACATTTTGACATGTTGACTAAACACAGTCCTGTGGACAGCAAAAAATATGCAGCCTTGCTTTTCGATTTGATACAAGAATTTGAAAATAGATTTCAAGATTTCTGGGGAAATAAGCACTATTTTGGTAAATTTGTGACTCCATTTTCGGTCGACATAAATATGTTACCTTCAAATTTGCAAATGGAATGTATACAGCTGCAATCTGACATTACTTAAAGAAAGATTTGATCATGGACTTTTATAGGTCCTTTCGTCCCAGAGAAAAATATCCTTTGTTTCACAATCATGCCTTATTCATGTCTTCGCTTTTTGGAAGCATCTACATTTGTGAGCAACTATTTTCAATCATAAAGCACACTAAGAGTAAAATTAGAACCAGACTATCTGATGAGCAACTTGAGAACTCACTGAGAATTGCAACTACTTCCATCAAACCAGATATTGATCCATTATTTCTTCTTTGTGGTCTCTGTGCATCACACATTATGGGGGCTGTGCCTGCGCAGTGCCTGTAGCTGGGTAGAATACAAAATCTTTAACGGATTTTGGCGGGAACGCCGCACCACTTCCCCACAGTGCTATAAAAGGCAGAGCACCTGCCATTTTCCCCAGTCTATGGAGACCATCCGATCGCTTTGCCTTGAGCCGTCCGTTATCTTCCATTACATTCTCTTGCTCTTTTCTAACTGCTGTTTTTCTCTTACTTTTCTAGTTAAGAAAATCCTTTTCCAAGTTTTTCACATCCTTACCTTCCCTAGTTAGGCAGGTTTTCTCCCCCCCCCCCCCCATTTATACTCCTTACCTTT
>JAIXND010000779.1:6613494-6642083 GCA_023646645.1 Varanus salvator macromaculatus | reverse complement strand
GCAGGTTTTCTCCCCCCCCCCCCCCCATTTATACTCCTTACCTTTTTTGCCATCTTTTTCACTTCGCTCCGTTTTTCGCTATCCACTCTTCTTGATGGCTCAGCGCATGGCCTTTTGAAAGTACTCTAGATGTGGGGCCAGAATGTCTCTGACTGACCCACATGAGCTTTGCCTCCTATGCTTGGGAGAAGGACATTGCACTGACAAATGCGGCCATTGTCAGTCGTTCACCAAGCAAGCCCGAAAAAATTGGGAGAACCAGCTGAGGAAGATTCTTTGGGATCAGGCTCTCATAGCCTCAGATGAGCTTGCTGTTCAGGCTGCTCCAGTGGGCCCACCCATGGTGACCTCCCCTTGTCCACCATCTGAGAGAGCTGCTTCCAGGAAGACCACTCGCTCCTCCCATTCATCCTCTTTGAAACAAAAGGAGAAACAGAAGCACACCAGGCAAGGGGATCCGTTGGTCCCGAAGAAAGCTAAGAAGGACAAGACCAACAAGGCCGACCGCAAGCCTCACAGGGACTTGGATTTGACGGCACCATCAGTCCCCACAGCCACCTCAGTCCCGACACCTTCAGGTCCGACACTACAGGCTGTAATGCAGGTTACACTGCCTGGATCCCCCCAGCGAATCACGCTACCAGCTCCTACGGCATTTGATCCCTCCAAGGCCATGCTCCATGAATCAATATCTGACGACAAAATTTAGGATTCACCGCCCCGGTCTCTATCGGCTTGATCACTGACTCCAATGCCATCATCACCAGAGGCATCGCCAAGGCCACTGCTTCCATCCAACCCATGTCACCACCAACGCGTCTTGGGACAATCCGCCAGGAGCTGGGTCCCAATGCCGTATGGCAAATTTGAGCCACCCCGGTCCCATCACTGGGACTACCAGCCACCGTAGGGCTACTATCCCTTGCCGCCGGAGTGCAGACGCCGATCCCGTCCTTCCAGAATGGAAGCATCCTCCACCTCGGTGGCTGCAACTTCCTGCCCTCCTCCGTCTCCGGTTGACTCCTCATCTAGTCCTCCATACCACTACAATTCGGACTCTGAGGACTCGGACCAGCTCTCCACGTCCCCAGATGCCGTCATCTCAACCCAGGGACCTGGGTTGCCGGAAGAGTCCTACTCCACCTTCGGAGAGCTCATGGATCGACTTACACGGTCATTGGAGATAGAAGTAGAACACCAGGCAAACACCAATGATGACCATTTCTACAGCATCGTTCATAAGGAATAGTTATCCGCTATCTCCATTCTGCTCATAACGACTCTTCGCCAGGCTATGATGGACACCTGGGAGTTTCTGAGCCAGCCGCATCCAACGTCCCAGAGATATGAGTCGATGTACAAGGTTAGGGAGCAGGACATCCCATTCCTGCTGAAACACCCGAAACCTAACTCGATTGTGGTCATCTCGTCCCAGGGTCAGGATAACAGGGAGCACTTGACCCCAAGAGACAAGGAGGGCCGGAAAATAGATCTGCTGGCACGCCGCATTTACGCGGCTATGGGGCTAGGCCTCCGGATATCAAACTATGAGGTGACGATGGCCAGGTATCAGTACTTTCTGATGCAGCAGCTAGAATCCATCCCCTCCACTATTCCAGACCAGCAGCGCGACCTGGCCCGCGTTTTTATCTGCGAGGCGATGCAACTAGCCATCCAACAGCTCAGTACGGCACACCATCACATAGATTGCGACTCCCAAGCTCTCATTGGATCCATTGCCTTATGTCGGCACACGTGGCTATGCTCCTGCAACTTTCCAGACGAGACTAAGAGGCGTATCAAGGGCATGCCTTTCAACAGTTCCGGTCTCTTCCACGACTGCACGGACCATAAGCTCGAGCACATTTACAACGCTTAAGCCACCACCCAGAAGATGGAAATACCGAATTCAAACCGATGTAAGTGGTCGCAATCTCGCTATCCTCGATACAAACCGTACTACCTTTACCAGTCGCGCCAGCAATATCAGCCACACCAGCAATGCAACCAAGGCCAGCCTGTCGCACAGTTCCAGCAAAGTCAGTGCTGTCAACCCAACAACAAACAGCAGTGTTGACAAGGCACGCGAGCTGATCTTCTCTCCCTCCATCCACCTTCCTCTCTCCCATTTGGGGACTGACTGCAAGGCCGGCTCCCCATTTGGGAGTCCATCACATCTGATAAGTGGGTGCTTTCCATCATTGAGCATGGATATAAAATTGAGTTCAATACCATGCCCCCTCCGGGACTGATCCAATAACCTTCTCCATTGGCAGTCTTAAGAGACGAAGTCTCCCAATTATTTCGTAAAGGAGCAATCCGCCAAATCTCTCAGAGGGGCTTCACAGCTTCTACTTGAGATATTTTACGGTCCCAAAGCGGGACGGTGGTCTACGCCCTATACTCAACCTATGAGGCATGGATAAGTTCATTAAAACTAAAAAATTTCGGATGATCACCCTTCAAAATTTCCTTCCATTGCTCAGGAGAGAAGATTGGTTCACCTTTCTGGACTTAAAGGATGCCTATTTCCATATCAGCATCCACCCATCTCACAGGTGGCTTCTCTGCTTCATGGTCAGCTCCGATATCTTTGAATATAATGTCCTTCCTTTTGGACTAGCTACAACTCCACTAGTTTTCACGAAATGTATGGCGCCTGTTTGCACCCACCTCTGGTTACAGGGTGTCCAAATGTACCCCTACTTAGATGATTGGCTGATTGTCTCCCCATCCCGAGAACATCTGCTCTCAGCCATCGACACCACATGTAGACTGTTAGACGAAATTGGATTCTGTATTAACACTGAGAAATCCTGTCTCGCTCTCTCACAGGTCATCGACTTTATTGGAGCATGTCTCGACTCAATCCGAGCCAGAGCGTTCCTACCATGGGCTCGAATGGACAAGCTTCGCTCATCGGTTCAGCATATCCAAGATGGTCTCCACACTCCTGCGTTATCCATTCAGAAGCTCCTAGGCCACATAGCCTCAAGGATCGTAGTTGTTCCTAACGCCAGGCTCTGGATGCAACCCCTACAGCTGTGGTTCAACGGCCTCTTCCATCCACAACGGGACTCCCCAAGGCATCCACTGCTGCTACCTACCTTTGTTCGCCGGACTTTGACTTGGTGGACGAACAAAGACAATCTCCGTAGGCGTCCCATTCCCCCAACCGCAGCCCTCGGTATCCCTCCATACTGATGCCTCCCTTACAGGATGGGGAGCTCATTGTGTCAGCCTGCGCACTCAAGGCACCTGGCAAGCCCACGAGAAGACCAAGCACATCAATTACCTGGAGCTGCTTGCGGTCTTCAAAGCTCTCTGCTCCTTTGAGTCCACCCTTTGAAACCAGGTAGTCCAAGTAGCCTCGGACAATGTTGTGATGGTTTTTTACATCAACAAGCAGGGCGGCATGAAATCGGTATCGTTGGCTCACCTGACCCTGCAAATATGGAACTGGTGTATCCCCAAGGGGATTACCCTGCTAGCAGTCCACCTGGCGGGTATAGACAACGAGGAAGCAGATACCCTCAGCAGGAAAATGTTCTCAACCCATGAGTAGGAGCTGGACAAGCAGGTCTGCAACAACCTTTTTCTTTGCTGGGGCACCCCAACCATAGACCTGTTTGCTACAGTGACCAATTTGAGGTGCAGGAATTACTGCTCCCAGGCAGGCATGGGCCCGAACTCGCTGGGGGATGCCCTGATCGTGAGTTGGATGAACGTGTTCTTCTACGCTTTCCCTCCTGGAAAGATCCTGGAAAAAGTTGTCCATGACAAGGTCCAGGGCATTCTTGTTACACCATGGTGGCCATGTCAACCCTGGTACCCGACCATTCTCAATCTCTCCCGCCGAACCTTTGTCCGTCTACCATGAGTCCCTCACCCAATCATGCAGAAGAAGGGGGCAATTTGCCTTCCCGACCTCAACTCTCTCAATCTCACCATGTGGCTCCTCCAATAACTATTCCTTGTCCCTCGACTTCGGTCCTGACAAACTCATCAGTCTCAATGATTCCGACACACCTCTCGGTACCAGGACAACTATCGGTATTGACAGAGACTCCACAAACCATGTTGAACCCAGTCGGACATTGATTTCATCCTCCAATCTGCCCTACGACCAGCCACCCACCGATCGTATGAGGCTAAATGGAAGCACTTAACCACCTTTCCTCCTCATTTGGCCTCAATTGATAATATTTTACTTTCTCTACTCTCCTTACATCAGCAAGGATTTAAGCCCACTTCTGTTAAAGTATACATCATGGCAATTTCTCATTTTCAGGGTCTGGTATCCGGCTCCTCCATCTTCTCACACGTTCTCATCCATTGCTTCCTGAAGGGACTACAGAATCTCCAATCTCCAGTTTGCCCCGCAGTACTGACATGGAGCCTATCTGTTGTATTGCAGGCTCTTACCAGAGCCCCCTTTGAACCTTTGATGACAACTGAATTACTCCTATTATCATGGAAAACCGCTTTTCTTGTTGCTATCACCTCCGCTAGAGCTAGAAGGACGAGCGAACTCTTCGAACTCTTCGTGTTTACTCGCTTTACCTGAACTTTCATAAAAGGTGGTCCTTTGCACCGACTCTGCATTCCTCCCTAAGGTCACTACACCTTTTCACATCAATCAGGACATTATCCTGCCAGCCTTCTTCCCTGAGCCCTCAACACCGATAGAAAAATCTCTCCACTCTCTCGATGTACATCAATGCCTAGCCTTCTATTGCTCTCATACAGAGAACTTCAGAAACACCAAACACCTCTTCGTTAAGTACTCCAAACTGGACAAGGGCTCTGCTATTTCCTCCCAAAGACTCTCCAGGTGAATCGTCCAAACCATTGAACTGGCATACCAATTGGCTAAGCTGGACCTCCCAGTCGTACCCAAGGGCCACTCCACCAGAGCCATAGCTGCTTCTTCAGCTTTTTCCACTGGCATTCCACTACCTGACATCTGCAAGGCAGCAACATGGATGACTCCCTGCATGTTTACCAGGCATTATAGACTTGATGTGCATGCCAGACAGGACTGCTCCTTTGGTCGTGCCATCCTCTCCTCGATTCTCCACTGACGACACCATCCCGCCTCCGGATGGTAAGCTTGCTAGTCACCCATAATGTGTAATGCACAGAGACCACAAAGAAGAAAGGCAGGTCGCTTACCTGTAACTCGTTCTTCGAGTGGTCATCTGTGCATTCACACAACCCACCCACCATGGCTGATGGCCATGTTGGATGAGGAAGGTGGGAGCTGAAATCCAACACATCTGAAAGTACCAGGTTAGATAAAGCTAACTTTAATTTTAGTTGTACATGACTGGAATCTTTGCATTTGTTGATTAAGTATAGGGAAATTTTATTCCAACTTCTTAAATTGTTTGCTTATTATATTGCCTTTGGGCATGCCCATCAGCCCAAAGGCAAAATGAAATGAATTATGAGAAGTACATTCTCTGATGTCTAGTAAAGAATAGTCCTTATAGTTAATAGAATGGTACAGATGAAAATTTGTTTTAAAAAGTAAGGCGGGGAATTTTTTAAACTAAGTTTCCAGTACTTGATTAGACAAATCTATATAAATCTCTGTGTTGCCAATGGTTAAATTATAAAGCATCTCTGTGTAGCAATGCTTTTTAAAGTTAATTTTCTTGATGTGTACTGGTTCACACAGAAATCACACAGTCATTTATGTCATGATGGGGGCTAGGTTCAATTTCTGTAATTACAGCTTGTTGTATCATCTGAACCTGGATGATGTGGCTTGTAAAAGGGGGATACAACTACAAATATTGCAGGAGAAACATAAGTGATAACCCTTTGTTTGTGCAGACACATGTATCTAATAAGGCTGAGAGGTGAGGATAGATGAAATGTCTGGTTTATTTATTTATTTATTTATTTAACATATTTGTATGCTGCCCCCTTGCAAACAAGCCTCAGGGCAGCTAACAACATAGAAAAATACAATTTAAAACAATACACAATTTAAAATTGGCCCATCTCAAAGTCTAAAAATTAAAAAATATATAAATATAACAATAAATAACAATATAAAATTAATAATTTAACAATTAAAATATTTCTTAAATAAAAAGGTCTTTGCCTGGTGCCAAAAAGCAAATAATGACGGCACCAGGCAAGCCTCTCTGGGGAGCGCATTCCATAGATGGGGCGCCACTGCAGAGAAAGCCCTCCTCCGGGTACTCACCCTCCTTATTTCTCTCACAGAGGGTTCCCGGAGGAGAGCATCAGCTGCCGATCGTAGGGGGCGGGAGGGCATATATGGTCGCAGGCACTCCTTTAGGTTACCAGGACCCAAGCCGTTAAGGGCTTTATAGGTAAGAACCAACAGTTTGAATTGGGCCCGGACTTCAATGGGAAGCCAGTGTAGCTGACGGAGAACTGGGGTGATATGAGAACCATGCCCAGTCCCCGTCAGCACCCTGGCAGCTCTATTTTGCACCAATTGAAGTATCCGGACCGTCTTCAAGGGTAGCCCCACGTACAGCGTGTTACAGAAGTCTAATGAGAAAGTCACCAACGCATGGTTCTGTCTTTCACAACTGTTAATACTTCAAACTAATTGGTAGGGGAGAAGATATAAAAACACATGGCAAGCTCCCCAGAGAACCAAGTTTCTTAGTGTGGTTAGCTTTAGTATCTCCAAATCTCTTCTCCCCTCCCCTCCATCCCAAATACAAAAGCCCTTTCTGGATTACTTGCTTGCTAGCTACCATTTTTAAGATGGTTCATTCAGAAGGGCGGGGGGTCCCTAAGTCATGTTGGCTGTAAGAAAAATTCCCAAACTCATCTTTATTTGGTCACCCCAAGATCTCCAGAAATGTTAACACTGTTGAGATCTTCAGATCTTTTCATCAAGCAAGATTTTACAAAAAGTAGGCTTGGCAGTGAGGGAAGGGGAAAGGGGAGAGCAAGAATCTACTTTAATGGTAAAGTCAGTGTCTCCATATTCACAGTCCCAATTAAGAGGAAGTCCTCCAAACCCCCCCCAAAACAAACAAAAAAAACCCCAAACAAACAAACCCTTGACAGTACTAACAATGAACAGAGCAGTGCAACAACAATCAAGAGCACAAACTAGGAGAAATTATTTAAGGTTGCAACCCGATACACACTGACCTAGGACTAAGTCCCATTGGATTGAGCGGGGCTTACTTCTGAGTGGAGACTTTCTTTAGCCTTCCCTCACCTGGTACTATTGCACTGGGAGTACAATTCCCAGTGATGGGGGTTAAAATCAGGTGGGGGGAAACAGGCTTGAGACCTAGCTAAGCTAGCCAATTTCTTGCAAGGATTACTTCTAAATAATAGCTTTCCATTCTAGAAAAAAAAATCCCATCAATGTTTTGACAATTTGAAAGACTTTCTAAACATGAATGACTAATATTTATTTATTTATTTATTTAAAACATTTCTATGCCGCCCCCATCGCAACAAAGCCTCGAGGTGGCTCACAACATTCATAAAAAAATTAATAATTTAAAAACTGGTACCATCTCAGCTATATATATTAAAATCTATAAATACAATAATAATAAATTAACAGTTAAAATAACTTTTAAATAAAAAGGTCTTCACTGGCACCGGAAAGCAAATAATGACAGCGCCAGGCGGACCTCTCTGGGGAGCACATTCCATAGATGGGTCAAAGATGTAATGCTGTCTTTCAGCAGTTTCTGCATTTTTTTATTTTTTAACCTTAGGGAAGGAATCCTTTCCAGATTGGCTTATTTGTTGGCAAAACTCTACAAAGGCAAAATTTGCCTGGGCACTTAGCTCAGTGGAACTCTTAGGAATTTATATGAACTGCAGACCTGGGAGTTTGCCCATTTTAAGCAACCGCTCAGAGTTTTATTTTTTTAGGCAGGGTTTTTCTGATTACCAGGGTGTAACTATGATAGTCTTTTGCATGAAAACAACAGATGGTCTTTGGTACCTTAAATACTAAAGAATTTATTACAGTATGAGCTTTCATTGCCCTGTTTACATCATCAGATGCACATTAATCTCTATTTGGCAGTTTTACACATATGAACACATATGCATGTGCACCTGTGTGTGCATGTGCACATGCACTTGCACACCATGTACATGACTGAAGTGTGGGGGAGTTGAGAACTGTATTGTCAGAAGGAATTGAAATTCAGAAAGTTTTGATGGTGGTAATTACCTTAATGGTTGCCATTCGCAAAATGTTTTTGGGTGATAACACAGAGGGCATTGTAATTGTGAACCATATAAGTCTAAAAAGAAATATGTGATTTCTTTAAATGTGTGATTTAAAAAGAAAATAAAAAAACTATAGGAAATTTCACCTTAAGTCCATTTTAAGTGGCCATCAGTGACAGATTTCATTTTCCTGGGCTCCAAGATCATCGCAGATGGGAACTATAGCCAAGAAATTAAAAGGCGCTTGCTCCTGGGAAGGAAAGCCATG
The DNA here is from genome assembly GCA_023646645.1 of Varanus salvator macromaculatus. Classification (NCBI taxonomy): domain Eukaryota; kingdom Metazoa; phylum Chordata; class Lepidosauria; order Squamata; family Varanidae; genus Varanus; species Varanus salvator. Next base: position 6,633,613 of record JAIXND010000779.1, on the reverse strand, counting down.
GCAAATCTAGATAGCATACTAAAAAGCAGAGACATCACCCTGCCGGCAAAAGGGTGTATAGTCAAGGCTATGGTTTTCCCAGTTGCAGCGTATGGCTGTGAAAGTTGGACCATAAGGAAGGCTGACTGCCGAAGAATTGAGGCCTTTGAATTGTGGTGCTGGAGGAGAGTCTTGCGAGTCCCTTAGTCTGCAAGGCAATCAAACCGGTCAGTCCTAGATGAGATCAACCCTAACTGCTCTTTAGAAGGCCAGATCCTGAAGATGAAACTCAAATGCTTTGGTCACCTAATGAGAAGGAAGAACTCACTGGAGAAGACCCTAATGCTGGGAACAATTGACAGCAAAAGAAGAAGGGGTCGGCAGAGAATGAGGTGGCTAGATGGAGTCACTGAAGCAGTTGGCGTGAGCTTAAGCGGACTCTGGGGGATGGTGGAGGACAGGAAGGCCTGGAGGAATGTTGTCCGTGGGGTCACGATGGGTCAGACACGACTTCATGACTAACAACAACAAAGTGGCCATCTGAAGTTCCAAGGCATTCTGTAAAGGATAGCCATTTTTGAACAAAGGACTTTTAAAGACTGATAAACAAGAAATAGCTAGTAAAATTCATGAGTGAATTCTATTCTATTTCCCCCTTATATCAGGAATGTACTGATCACTAGACACACAAATGATTTCAGCTTTCTCCCCGCGGGTCCGTACTCACAATAATGCATTACCGGGCAGGCAGAGGTAAACTCTGCTGCAAAGCTTCAACACAACTACAGAGTTTTTATACCCTCCCAGTCACGTCAAATGTACAGGGCAATTGATGACAGAATGCAGAGATTAGAATAAGATTCTGAGGTCATCACATACAGAACAGATAAAGGAATGTCACTCAATCATACAGTAATGATGAGATTACAATATTTCTGATTGCAGTGTATTGACATTTTAGTTCAGTAACTTGAACCCATCTCCAGGTCTGCTTAGACATGTAAATTCAAGCTACTGAGAAACTATTCATGATCAGCTCAGACCCTTATCTAGACCCTAGACATTCTGAATGACCAGGGCACATGAAGCCCTCTGTGCTAGGAAGATACTTCCTGGTAAACTGAATTTCAATGCCATTTTATTTATATTTATTTGGAAATTTGGAAATTTTGGAAATTTATTTATTTTAAAATTTTAAAATAAATTTTAAACAGTGACTTAGCTTGGTTTTGAGAAGGAGTACAGGATTTGATTCCACAATGCAAAAGCACACAGAAGTAATGCTTTTCAGACAGGATTTATCCAAATTTTTCCAACATCCTTAAAAACTTTGATTAGTCCCAGAGAAGCTTGAGAAAGCCCTATTTTCTCTTTAAGCCTCTTCCCTCTGTACTGTGCTTGGCAATATATCTTGAAAGGATACACTGTTCTCCTAAACTTCACTCTTTTCCAAAATACAAATTAAAGTTCAACCCTGTTATGATCACTCTTTCCTTTGCGTCGGAAGAGTAAAATATTCCAGGCATGCAGAGAGTTCTTTTTAAAACTTTATTGCAATGAAGGGAACAGAAAAAAAAAGGTTTCCTTCCCACTTTTCTGTTCATCTGAGCACATGCTCACCTTCCCCTTTTGAACCCTGCTCCCGGTCGCTTCTTCCCTCCTCCTTTCCCCTGATTGGCTGGGGTACCGAGAGTTTACAATCTTTCTGCCTGCCTACTCCGCACTGCCCCAACACTGGCCCTTCTTCCCAATCCAGCCCTGCCCCTGGTGGGCTACAATAGGCTCATTTTGTTCTGCCCAGCTTGTCAATAAACAGGAAGTATTTGGCCCTCCTGCCTACCTGCCTGTTTCCTCATACCTTGTGCTATCTGATTTTAGCCCTTCCCCTCCTTTGGGCTAAGTAATTTTCTTTGTTACCTTTTTAAATCTCTTTACTTCCTTGTTTCAAATCATCCTTTCACACCTATCAATTCCTCCCTTTTCTTTCCTTCACCCTGATTTGAAACAATTCCTAATTCTTAAATCTTGATACCATCATCCTAATCATTTCCTCCTCATCTGTGCATTTTCCCCAAACACATCCCCTTATTACATGGGATGCAGACCATTATACATTGTAGGCTAATGCAGCAGATTATGCTTATGGCTATTATCCCCAATATGAAAACAGGTGTTCCAACCACATAAAGTTGGGGAACCATTATGTCAGCCATTCTCCTATTTCTGACTTCTGCCTTATTTTGATCCCTGGCATTACCTGTTGGAATGCTCTTAAGTCTTCATTGACATCTGTTTGTCTAAATCCATATTGCAGGTGTGTCCAATCACCCCACAGGCCCCTCCTTTGGTACTAAAACATAATTGAGAGCCACCCTATTTTGTGGTGTATATACCTCCATTTGTTGCATCTCTCCATCCGGCTTCCCTAGTACGTGGATAGTAGCATTTACAAGAGTCACTATTGTACAGGCCATTTGCTCCTGAAGATGTGCTAAATATACATGAGTAGATACTGAAAAAGGCCATTCCAATCCCTATCACCGCTCCTTTTGTTGGGATTGTTATTTCCTGTCCCACACAGCATTTCTTGAGTTACCTGCATGTCTCTGGCACACCCTAGTAGGGTACATCTCCCAATTTTATTATCCGTACTGCCACTCCTGCACCTTCCTTATGATATCTGGAGAATCTGCCCATACCCCCATTTTCAAGAAAAAAAATATTCAGGAAGGATTCCACACCCATCTTTACATACATAGATGCCAACCCAGTGTAGCATGACTGCTTTCCAGTATCCTTTGAGCCTCCTCTTGTGATCTCAGATATATCACACTTCCATCCAGTCATGTTAACCAGTAAAAGACTCCATTCTCCTCAAACTGGAGCCCTGAACACACACTCATTCACCTTTATGGTCCACCTGTAACAGTCTCTGGTGCATCCCCATTTTACACATTTAGCTTCCTTCTTCAAAGCACTCACCTCTCACCATAGATCCTCTAACCTTTGAAAAGAGGTTCTCTATCCAAGCCACTTTTGACTGCCCAGAGCAGTCCTCATCTCCCGGTTTATTCCCCAATTTCCACAGGGCCTGCAACCCCCCCCCCCCCGCCCTTTTGCTGCCTCCATGTGCAATCTTCACTTGTTGAACTCCAGCCTGCCACTGTTCAGGCTGCTTGCTAAACACAACCATCCAATTTCCACTATTTTTCCAAAAACCTCCTCAACACATAAAAGAAAACCCTTCCCTTCTGCATCTTTGCTTCACTTTTCCTTCCTTTTTTTCTTTCTTTCTCTGGGAATCCCTTCAGGATAAGCAGGGTTCCCCCCCCCCCCACCCTTTCTTTCCTTGTCACAATTCATCTGCTCACTTGCCTCTACTTTCACTTGCAACATCTCCTACAAAAACCATGAAATTACAACCACACCACAGTGCTTTCCCTTTGCATGTGTTTCCTCCTGAACAAATCCTATACCATGCCTTTCCTTCACAATCTGATACTCCAGCAATATCTGATGGGCTGGATTTCCTGAATCCATTTCCCCTTTAGCCTCTCCAGCCCCTCAGATGCAGTTTTCACCTTTCTTGGTCCAAAGTACACTTCTTAATTCTAGTTCCTTCTCCAAAAACAACCTGCTAACCTCACCTCAACTGTACACCTCCAGAGAGTTTGAGTAGTTCTTTCCTGAAAGGCCCCACACTTTAGGCCCAATCCACAAGAACTCCCTATTAACCATGACTAACAACAACAACAATTATATCCCCCCCCGCCCCCGTTTATTTAGGCGAGATTCCCATCCAACACACATACAAATACACAGTAGTTTTCCATTTTTTCCTTTACCAGCCACCCCAACCCAAAAGCTATCCCAGTTCCTCCCCAGGAACTTTCAAGGAAAGCATTTTTCCTTGGCCCCTTTACCCCTGTAGAAACAGAACGGGTCAGGAAGGCCTCCTGGGCCATCCAGCCTGACCCCCCCCCCCTTGAATACTTTACTCCCCATTCTCTTTCCCTCGGGTGAGAAATAAAGATTCCTTACCTAACTTAGATGCATCTTATCAGGTTTACTCTACCTGAGTAAACCCCCTTTTGAACCCCTCCTGAGGTTCTAGAAGCCTCTGCTGCCGGATTTTCAATTGGTCTCGGGCTTCCGATCGCCCACATTTTGGCCTGCAAGTCACTTGCAGGACTGCCATAACCTCGGCAGGGTACCCTCCTACAGAGACTCACCGATCCGAGCCGATGACGGATTTAGGAGATATCCCGGACAGAGCCCCCAGGTTGTTATGATCACTCTTTCTTTTCCATTGGAAGAGAAAAATATTCCAGGCATGCAGAGAGTTCTTTTTAAAACTTTATTGCAATGAAGGGAACAGGAAATAAAATTGTTTACTTCCCATTTTTCTGTTCACCTGAGCACTTGTTCACACCCCCCTTTTGAACCCTGCTCCCGGCTGCTTCTTCCCTCCTCCTTTCCCCTAATTGGCTGATAGGGTACTGAGAGTTTACACTCTTTCCGCCTGCCTACTCCGCCCTGCCCCAACACCGGCCCTTCTTCCCAATCCAGCGCTGCCCCTGGTGGGCTACAATAGGCTCATTTTGTTCTGCCCAGCTTGTAAATAAACAATCAGGAAGTATTTGGCCCTCCTGCCTATGTGCCTGTTTCCCCAGACCTTGTGCTCTCTGATTTTAGCCCCTTCCCTCCTTTGGGCTAAGTACCGTATTTTTTGCTCTATAAGACTCACTTTTTTCCTCCTCAAAAGTAAGGGGAAATGTCTGTGCGTCTTATAGAGCGAATATGTGTGTGCAGTAAGTCTGTCAGATGTGCAGCCCATGGAGAAGTGATGGGGAATGTGCCTGTGCTTATGTGCCCATTTGATTCAGAATATTTTTTTTCTTGTTTTCCTCCTCTAAAAACTAGGTGCATCTTATGGTCAGGTGCGTCTTATAGAGCGAAAAATACGGTATTCTGAATTGTAGAACTGCATCACTCCCCCTAAGGCATGAACCCTCTTCTCTGGATGCTGAGGGGTACTACTGGATCTTCTTTAAAAACCATTTCCAGAACTATCACTGGTCAAATATGAAGACTACCAAAGAAGTGCTACCTCCAGAGATTAATCTAGCTGTATGTAAATACAGAACATCTTCTTAGAACCCAAATAGTTTCGTTTTATTTCAGAGTTTTGAGAAATACAAATACAGTGGTACCTTGGGTCATGAACATAATCCATTCCAGGACTCTGGTTGTGACCCAAACTGGTCGTGAGTCAATTCAAATTTCCCCATAAAGGTCAAAGTAAATAAGGTTAATCCATTCTGCAACTATTTTTTTTACTCACAAAAAACTGAAGCAAAGTGACAAACAACAACAATGATTGCAGCTACTCTCCCCCTCATGCAGGGGGGTGAGAGGAGGCGGGTGTGATCGCTGCCATCTCCCCCCCCCCCCCCCAGCACGATTGCAATCGTGCCCGTGCAGGGAAGGTGGGCATGCTTGTGATCGTCACCAGATGCAGAGTTCGTGACCTGTGGCAAAATTTTTATGAAATTTATGTTCGTGACCCAGTTTGGTCGTGAACTGAGGCATTCGTGAGCCAAGGTACCACTGTACAAATGTTGAACTTCCCAGAAACAGGATTTCTATACCCATTCACAAAGTTCAGCTTTAACATAAAATCCAAATGACTGGGTATAATTACTGGCATTTAGTAAAATTAGTCTCTACATTAATGGCATCCAACTATGGGTAGATCCAGAGTTTGTTCCACTTGACAATAATGGTGGGAGAGGGGATAAAATTAATCATCTTTTGTTACACACTGCAAGAAAATTGCAATTTGTCATTGGAAGAAGGCTTATGCTGTAAAAGGATGACTGGCATTCAGGTGTTTGGGAAATCACAGTTGTACAACTACTAATTTTATTTGCAAATGGAAAGACACAAACTAGATTAATCATTATCTAGCTTATGTATTTTAAAAGAACATTAGCATTATATCACTAATTTGGGACCATCTGTCTTATTTTCATCACTGTAATCCACATGCACAAATATTTAAATAACAGCCCCTACAAGCACATACGTGTAGTCAAGGCTATGGTGCATATTGTCAAGTGTGTATAGTCAAGGCTATGGTTTTCCAAGTTGTAATGTATGGCTGTGAAAGCTGGTCCATAAGGAAGGCTAAGCGCCGAAGAATTGAGGCCTTTGAATTGTGGTGCTGGAGGAGAGTCTTGTGAGTTCCTTGGTCTGCAAGGCAATCAAACTGGTCAGTCCTAGAGGAAATCAACCCTGACTACTCTTCAGAAGGTCAGATACTGATGATGAAAGTCAAATACTTTGGCCACCTAATGAGAAGGAAGGACTCACTGGAGAAGAGCCTAATGCTGGGAACAATTGATGGCAAAAGAAGGGGACGGCAGAGAATGAGGTGGCTAGATGAAGTCACCGAAGCAGTTGGTGTGAGCTTAGGTGGACTCTGGGGGATGGTGGAAAATAGGAGAGCCTGGAGGAATGTGGGGTCATGATGGATTGGATGCAACTTCACAACTAACAATACATGCAAGTACGCACAAACATTTACTTCTCAAATGACACATGTGCCAAGATGCCTCAACATCTGCTACAATTTAGTTTTGAAAGCTCTCCTTCTCTCTCACCTAATGAAATGCAACAATTACCATATTTTTTGCTCTATAAGACACACCTGACCATAAGACGCACCTAGTTTTTAGAGGAGGAAAAAAAGAAAAAAAATATTCTGAATCAAATGGTTTACTAAACTATTTAATAAACTATAACAGAATACAGTAATACTGTATTTCAACCTTGTAAAGTGAACAGCAGTCAACAATGGCATTAAGAACCATCATCACTGTCATTAACAAAAGACAGACTTTAAAGTTCGCAGTGGCATTGTACTCCAAGTACACCACTTGGAAAGCAAATACTAAATATGCACGCACTGCTGTGGAAATGACAGTTGTGCTGTCATTATTGTATAGGAAAGAAGTTAAGTACAGAAAAGGCCACAATGTAGCTTTTTCTGACATTTCTGGTAGTTGGCTCTTGCCTTACCCTCTGACTCTTCTAGAATTAAGAGGAGCATGTGTGAGGCTTACTTTCAAAGACACACAACACTATGGAAGTGCCACAGTTCAGTGTTAGCAGTTCAGTGCTTGTTTTGAATGTAGCAGGTCCCAAGTTTAAGATCCAAACCTTCCCATTGAAAGGATCTTGGCTAGCAGCCATTCTGGGAAAGGGCCTTTTTTGTCTTAGGCTTTGGAAGAGCCACAGCCAGAGTTGACAATACTGGGATTGAAGGTCTGACTTTGCAGGCTTCCTGATTGCCACAGGCTTTGACCCCCTGGGCTGTGTAGTGGTTCAAAGCACTCTCTCCAAGTAGCACAACTCTGTACCACCCAGAGGAAGAGGAAGCTGCTCCTTGTATGTTCACTCATCTGTTTGCAAGCCTCTTTGAACAGTGTGCTGGAATTTAGCTCAGCAGGACCACTCCTCACAGTTATACCACCCAGAGAGCAGGTGTATGCAAGACTACTTTGTCTGAGTGTTCTTTGTTTTTTCTTAAGTACCATTTATTTTAGGGTTTCGTTTCACATTCTAAACTAGGCAAAATGGGGCTTCCCACAATCACTTTCATGTTCTAAATGATCTAAAGAAACAGATGAACATCATACTGCCTAGAACAGCTTTCTCCAAATCTGGTACCCTTCAAATGTTTTGGACTACAGCTCCCAGCATTCCTGACCACTGACCATGCTCTCTGGGTGTTGACATCCAAAGCATTTCAAGGGCACCTGATTGGGGGGAAATTGCCTAGAGGTTGAAGTCAGGACTTTAAATGACAAAAAGAAAACTCCCGGTGGGGGTGAGCAGTCTGTCTCTCTGTGCAACTGCGGGTTAAAGCCCGCGGCTCCTCCTCCTCCGCACCTCTCCCCCTGAGCGGCACAGCTCTCACCTGCACCAGAGGAGGAGGGCGCAACAGGGCGCACTGAGTGCGTGCCAGCCAGGTGGGGCCGGCAGCATGCTGGCGGTGGTCTTCTGGGCGGTGCGTGGCAGCGGCGCGCGGAAGCGGCAGCGGTGCACAGCGTGGAGGCGGCGCTATGGCAGCAGGGGTGGCCAGGTGAGGCCGGCAGCGTGCCGGCGGTGGTCTTCCGGGCGGCACGTGGGGGGGTGGCAGCGGCGCGGTAGGTCTTCCCGGTGGGGGTGGGCAGTTCCTGGAGTGTGGGGTGGAGCAGGGTGTGCCAAGCGCATGCTGGCCTGGTGGTGCCACATGGTGCAGGCGGGCCAGCAGCATCCCAGGCATCGGGCACACACACATTCGCTCTATAAGACGCACAGACATTTCCCCTTACTTTTGAGGGGGGAAAAAGTGCGTCTTACAGAGCGAAAAATATGGTATATGTAGCCTACAACAAGTAAATGATTGGTAAGAGAATAAACAATAAGAAAAGCATACCTATTCCCATTACCATAGAAACTGTGACAGGGTTAAATCCTTGAAAACTAAAGCCTGTCTAATTTTGTTGGTTTCTTTTTTTATTATTTATTTTTATGGAATCCCCATTTACTGTCGAAACATGCATTGCTTATTTGTGATGGAAGCCAACAACAGCATAACCCAGGTCTACAGCTGACGATAGCACTCCAAGTGCATTATGAAGCTCTCAAAGGGAGCATGAGACACTCATTGCCATGAAGATCATGTACCTAATGGCCAGAAACAATTGCATCCAGGGCTGAGTGCTTGAAAGGTAACAACATAAGCATGACCGCCCCCTCCCTCTTCATGGATCAATGCCTTGCCGTGGTGAAGGTAGCACAATGAAGCTATGAGCTATGCCATGCGGAGGCACCCGTGACAGTCAGGTCATAGCAGAGAGCTCTGACAAAAAGTGATCCACTGGAGAAGGAAATGGGAACCCACTCCAGTATCCTTGCCAAGAAAACCCCATGGACAGTACCAAAAGGCAAACAGATATGACGCCGGAAGATGAGCCCCTCAGGTCGGAAGGTGTCCAATGTGCTACTGGGGAAGAGCAGAGGGCCAGTACTAGTAGAGCCAGAAAGAATGAAGTGACTGGGTCAAAGCCAAAAGGACACTCAGTTGTAGATGTATCTGGTGGTGAATGGGAAGTCCAATGCTGCAAAGAACAATACTGCATAGGAATCTGTAATGTAAGATCCATGAATCAAGGCAAGCTGGACATGGTCAAACAGAAGATGACAGGAGTGAACATCGACATCTTGGGAATCAGCAAACTAAAATGCATAGGAATGGGTGAATTTAATTCAGATAACCATCAGGTATACTTCTGTGGGCCAGAATCCCTCAGAAGAAATGGAGTAGCCTTCACAGTCAATAAAGAGTAGGAACAGCAGTACTGGGATACAATCTCCAAAATGACAGAATGATCTCAGTTCGAATCCAAGGCAAATCATTCAACATCACTGTAGTTCAAGTCTATGCCCCAACCACTGAAGAGGCTGAAGTTGACTGGTTCTATGAAGGCCTACAACACCTTCTAGAATTAACTCCAAAAAATGATGTCCTTATCATCATGGGGGATTGGAATGCTAAAGTAGGAAGCCAAAAGATAACTGGAATAACAGGCAAGTTTGGCCTTGGGGTACACAATGAAGCAGGGCACAGGCTGGTAGAATTTTGTCAAGGGAACATGCTGATCATAGCAAACACTCTTTCCCAACAATCCAAGGGACGACTCTACACATGAACATCACCAGACAGTCAACACAGAAATCAGATTGACTATGCGCTCTGCAGCCAAAGATGGAGAAGCTCTATACAGTCAGTAAAAACTAGACCAGGAGCTGACTGTGGCTCAGATGAGCTTCTGGTTGCAAAATTTAGGCTTAAATTGAAGAAAGTAGGGAAGAGCACTAGGCCACTCAGGTATGACCTAAATCATATCCATGATGAATATACAGTAGAGCTGACAAATAGATTTAAGGAATTAGATCTGATAGACAGAGTCCCTGAAGAACTATGGACGGAGGTTCGCAACATTGCACAAGAGGTAGCAACTAAAACCATCCCAAAGAAGAAGAAATGCAAGAAAGCAAAATTGCTGTCTGAGGAAGCTTTACAAATAGCTGAGGAAAGAAGGAAAGCAAAAGGCAAGGGAGAAAGGGAAAGATATAACCAATTGAATGCAGTATTCCAGAGAATAGCTAGAAAAAGCCCTTCTTAAATGAACAGTGCAAAGAAATAGAAGAAAACAATAGAATAGGGAGGACTAGAGATCTCTTCAAGAAAATTGGATATGAAGGGAACATTTCATGCAAAGATGGGCATGATAAAGGACCAAAAGGGCAGGGACCTAACAGAGGCAGAAGAGATCAAAGAGAAGTGGCAAGATTACACAGAGGAACTATACAAGAAAGAGCTTAACATCCCTGATAACCACGTTGGGGTGGTTACTGACCTCAAGCCAGACATTCTGGAATGTGAAGTCAAGTGGGCCTTAGGAAGTCTGAGCAACAACAAAGCTAGTGGAGGAGACAATATTCCAGCTCAGTTATTCAAAATCCTAAAAGACGATGCAGTTAAAGTGCTACACACAATATGCCAGCAAATTTGGAAAACTCAACAGTGGCCACAGGATTGGAAAAGGTCAGTTTACATTCCCATCCTAAAGAAGGGCAATAACCAAAGAATGTTCAAACTACCGCACCATTGCACTCATCTCACATGCTAGCAAAGTTATGCTAGGCTCCAGCAGTATGTGGTCTGAGAATTACCAGAAGTACAGGCAGGATTTCGAAGAGGGAGAGGAACTAGAGATCAAATTGCCAGCATATGCTGGACCATGGAGAAAGCTAGGGAGTTCCAGAAAAACATCTACTTCTGCTTCACTGACTATGTGAAAGCCTTTGATTGTGTGGATCACAACAATTGTGGCAAGTTCCTAAAGAGATGGGAGTACCAGACCATCTTATTTGTCTCTTGATAAACCTATATGCAGGTCAAGGAGCAACAGTGAGAACTGGACATGGAACCACTGATTGGTTCAAAATTGGGAAATGAGTATGGCAAGGCTCTATATTGTCGCCCTGCCTATTTAACTTATATGCAGAGCACATCATGAGAAAGGCCAGGCTACATGAATCACAAGCTGGTATTAAGATAGCCAGGAGAAATATCAACAACCTCAGATATGAAGATGGTAACACTCTCATGGCAGAAACTGAGGAGGAACTGAAGAACCTCTTGATGCGGGTGAAGGAGGAGAGCGCAAAAGTTGGCTTGAAACACAGCATTAAGAAAACTAAGTTCATGGTATCCGGTCCTAGCACTTCCTGGCAAATAGATGGGGAAGAAATGGAGGTAGTGACAGATTTTATTTTCCTGGACTCCAAGATCACCTCAGATGGGGACTGCAGCCAAGAAATTAAAAGACGCTTGCTCCTGGGGAGGAAAGCCATGGCAAATCTAGACAGCATACGAAAAAGCAGATAAATCACCCTGCCGACAAAAGTTCGTAGTCAAGGCCATGGTTTTCCCAGTTGCAATGTGTGGTTGTGAAAGCTGGACCATAAGGAAGGCTGAGCACCGAAGAACTGAGGCCTTTGAATTGTGGTGCTGGAGAAAACTCCTACAAGTCCCTTGGACTGCAAGGAGATCAAACCAGTCAGTCTTAGAGGAGATCAACCCTGACTGCTCTTTAGAAGGCCAGATACCAATGATGAAATTCAAATACTTTGGCCACCTAATGAGAAGGAAGGACTCACTGGAGAAGAGCCTACTGCTAGGAACAATTGATGGCAAAAGAAGAAGGGGACTGTAGAAGACGAGGTAGCTTGATGGAGTCACCGAAGCAGGCAATGTGAGCTTAGGTGGACTGCGAGGGATGGTGAAAGACAGGAGAGCCTGGAAGAATGCTGTCCATGGGGTCATGATGGGTCTGACACGACTTCGCAAATAACATGATAAGCATGATCAAGGACAGACAGAGGTCAGTTTAGGCTTGAGATTTCAGTTTGATGCAAGTTTTTGTCAAGGAGCACTGGTAAATCTTATCATTTAGTAATATTAAGGAATCCATTTGGTTCTTGAGAAACTGCATTGTAAATGGTTTTCTGTATAAGAAAACTGGGCACAGAAGAACAGTGTTCCTTTGCCTCAGGACTGGCACTTATTTTGGCATTATCTTGAAAAATACAGAAGTCTGAGACAAACAGCACACAGAAACAAAATTAAAATGGCAAGAAGGGGGCAGACTGCTCTAATGAAGGTGTGATGGAATTTTCATTAGTAGGTTTGCAAAGTAATGCTACACATGACTTCTTAGAATTAAGGTCCTGGAGGCCTTAGCCACAGATAAACATGTATCAGATTGTAGCCTAATGAGTAAATATTTAAAGGTTTGGGAATCAGAGGAAAGTAGTTTTTCCTGAAATAATGTTGGGAGGTAACACCAATAGTTTAAGCACAGCAGTAAAAGGAACACCGATAATGTGGTGCAAGTGACTGCATATCAGAGTTCAGGAGATCACAGATATATTTAGGCAATTTATAGCTTGCTTTTCAAAGTGACAGATTCCAAAAGGAGCATATAAAAATAATACAAATAAAAACAAAAGAGACATAATAAAACTAATAGAATTGAAATGGTATCAGTAAAAGAGAGCTACTTATAAAAATGACAGACTCTTGTGGCACCTTAAAGACTAACAAATTTATTCTGGTGTAAGCTGTCATTTGGTAAGATGTATGAAGTGTTAACCTCTGACTGGCAGATTTATAAACACATGCCCAAGGGGTGGGGTGGGAGTACATAAACTCTGCTGAGAAGGAATTGAAATGCAGAAAATGCATACAGTGATGATTACCTTAACAGTTGCCATTCACAAAAGCTTGTTACGTGTTTACATAGACATGCTTGCAATGGGTAGGCAATTACCATATGTACCATATTTTTCGCTCTATAAGACGCGCCTGACCATAAGACGCACCTAGTTTTTAGAGGAGGAAAACAAGAAAAAACATATTCTGAATCAAATGGGCGCATAATCACAGGCACATTCCCCATCACTTCCCCATGGGCTGCACATCTGACAGACTTACTGCACACACACATTCGCTCTATAAGACGCACAGACATTTCCCCTTACTTTTGAGGGGGGGGGGGGGAAGTGAGTCTTATAGAGCAAAAAATACGGTAATTGTGATCCAGTATAATTACTTTCGATAGTAAAGTGGGTGAAGAATAGCTTACAGAAAGCTAGTATCAGTTCTTATGCATTGCAGTACAAATGTGTGGATCATGTTAGCAATGCTTACCTGGGAGTCATTCCCATTAGGCATGTGCAGTATAGTGCTGCACCTCCACTAATGAGGAACACATTCCCTCCAGCCACACTTCATTAGAGCCTCTTGCCCCCTGATCCCATGCTGTTGTGATTTTGCCTCCACATGTCATTAGTTATCTACTGGTTTTTGCACTTCCTAAATGTTCCACTGCAATTCTCTGCTCAAACAACACATTAAATGCATTTAAACCTGTATACAGTGAGAGAAAATGTATTTAAAGTCATGCATTGAATTTTAATAGGTTGTTAAACAGTCACAGATTAATGCAGAAACAGGGTGGAATGGATTTATAGACAAGCATCTGCAGAAAGTGACACAGATGAGAAATAGAATGATTCATCCATCACTAGTACAGAAGTGTTTCAGAATATATTTAAGAGTTGCTGACTCAAATTTCAGCTCCACCATGAACTTTTAGGATGACAAAGTAGACATTCTGTTTCTTAGCCATAATCAAACTCCTTCTGCCATGTATGTATGTATGTATGTATTTATTTAGAGCATTTGTATGTCGTCCCATCGAATTGGGACGGCTTACATAAAATAAAATAAAACAAAACATAATACAAATAAAATCCAGATCCACCCTGGCTGCAGATTAAAGCCTATAAACTGATGTGAAAAATTATTAAAATATTGTTGAAATAAAAAGGTCTTAGCCTGGTGCCAAAAAACAAATGACGGCGCCAGGCGGACCTCTCTGGGGAGTGCATTCCATAGGCCGGGCGCCACCGCAGAGAATGCCCTCCTCCAGGTACTTTGCCTCCTAATGTCTTTCACGGAGGGTTCCCGGAGGGGGGCATTCCTTTGGGTATCCTGGTCCCAAGCCGTTAAGGGCTTTTTAGGTAATAACCAGCACCTTGAATTGAGCCCGGACTTCAATGGGAAGTCAGTGAAACTGGTAGAGGACTGGTGTTATGTGAGAGTAACGCCCATTCCCTGTCAGCAACCTGGCTGCTTTATTTTGCACCATCTGAAATATCTGGACTGTCTTCAAGGGCAGCCCCGCGTAGAGCGCGTTACAGAAATCCAACCAGGAAGTAACCAATGCATGTGTCACTGTCGCTAGGCAATTGTCCTCCAGGTAGGGACGCAGCTAATGGATTAACTGAAGCTGAAGGAAAGTGCTCTTTGCCACTGCAGTTGCACCTGAGCTTCCAGGGACAACTCTGGGTCGAGGAGCACTCCCAAGCTACGGACCCTGTCATTTAGAGGGAGCGCAACCCCATTCAGGGCAAGGTCCAAGTCATACCCAGGAGCTCGAACCACCCACCAACAGGACCTCCGTCTTGTCTGGATTGAGTTTCAGCCTCACCTGGATCGGTTGAAAAAGAGAGGTAGAGCTGGGTATCATCAGCATACTGATGATTCCGCAGCCCAAACCTCCTGATGACCTCTCTCAGCAGTTTCATGTAGATGTTGAATAGCAAGGGGAGCAAAATAGACCCCTGCGGTACTCCATGGCATAGCTGCCATGGCACGGAGCCAAAGTTCCCCAGCACTACCTTCTGGAATTGGCCATCGAGGTAGGAATTTTCATTTTACAGGAGAATTGTAATAATTAACTGGTTTAATAGCCTGTTTTGCATGATCACAGGTTGGTTAACATGTCACCATGGCTTGCTATCCTCCTGTGTGTGTTGATCCGATTTGTTTAATTATTCTTACTGGCTTGGATTCTCGTGATATGCAAATCCAGTGAGGGTCACTTGTAGGGGTGGGTAACAAACCATCCTACAGCTCATGGGTTCTGAATAGTTTTTCCATCCATCCCAACAAGCCATCTTTGCCAGGTTCATACAGCACAAGATGCCACACCAGAGCAGGCAATTATGTAAATTATGCAGGGTAGTTTACAAGCCACTTTGACTTGATAACTACTGTGTGATCATATGAACCATATCACTGGGCCAGTTTGCCCACTGTGAGTTAGTTTCCATATGTACTTGTGTGCTGGCTAAGTTTTTTAAAATGCTGGCATTTTAAGGCATAGGAGAGGGCATGCCATAGCTTATCATTACATACAAACCCAGTGAAGATAGATGTCTGGAGTAGTTAACAAATCACCCAGCAACCCTTCAGCAAAATGACCTGGTTCATACAATTACTTGGTCATGTGAGTTGCTCATGGGCTGCATGGGTTGCCTTATTATCTTCATGACACATGGGTTGCTGCATTATCCTAACCTGTTGAGAAGCACAGTGGAGATGTCTTCAGAATCAGTCTAGAACCCATGGCTTCTTGCAACATTCTGGAGTGGTTGAAGCCACCACCCACTGTGTACCTTGCCAGGTTCGGACAATAGAATAACCTGTATGCTGTGAGGTAATTAGGCAAATCATGCAAGGATTGATTGAAGCCACTGATTAATGTCAGCTATCCAGGGGACCTTCTTAGTGGTTGCCCCTAAACAGTAGAATGGCCTGCAGGGGGAGATATGTCAGATATCCCAGTTTGCTACTTGCAAGAGGGAGGCATCTCCTTTCATTGGAGGCATCTCTTCCGATAGGCCTTCCCAGATTAGTTTTATGCTTGGTTTTAGTTTAAGTTTGAACTGTTGTTGGCTTTTATCTCTTGTAAACTGCCCAGAGCCTTTGGGAATGGGGTGGTGTGTGTGTGTGTGTGTGTGTGTTTAAGAGTGTGTGTGTGTGTGTGTGTGTGTAAAAATAAATAAATAAATAAATAAATGTGACTGGTCAGTCTGTGTTCTGGGTGTTTTGTCAACCATCTCAGCTGCTCACCCTTGCCAGGTTTGCAGGCAGCGAAAAGTCACACCCTGCAAGGATATTGGGGAAATTCACCAGCATGGGATAGAGTGGTTAATAAGACATCATGCAAACCAGGCATATGTAAGGTTTTTTGAATTCCTAGAACAAGTGCTATATAAACATTAAATGGCATTACAGAGTAAATTTCCAAGTTGTTCCATAACA
The DNA here is from genome assembly GCA_023646645.1 of Varanus salvator macromaculatus. Classification (NCBI taxonomy): domain Eukaryota; kingdom Metazoa; phylum Chordata; class Lepidosauria; order Squamata; family Varanidae; genus Varanus; species Varanus salvator. The sequence goes on along the minus strand of JAIXND010000779.1, from coordinate 6,617,340 downwards.
GGTCTCATACTATGTAAGATAGTTATTTATATTGAAGTGATAAACAAAGCAGGAATAGTTAGATCACAATGGAATGGAAGTATATGGATAGACATTGCAGATAGTTAATGCTGAATTTATTGCATTTTAACACTCCTGATGAATGCTCCCCATGCATCTGATCAAATGGATTCTAGTCCATGAGCTAATGATATAGCAACATTGTTAGCTTTTAAGGTGACATAGGATGTTTCCTTACCTTACTTTACAGAAAACTTCAAAATAAGAAGGTGTACGTTGAGAGTTTGCAAATACTGACTACTACTTCTCTCCCCCTCCCCTTCTCTCTCTCTTTCTAGAATTTTTCCCAGGGAGTATCTTTTTCAGCAGATCCATCTGTATTCCCTAGCAGATCTCCAACAGGTAAATGATCTCAGATTGTCTAGATATTCTGTGTGAGTATATCCAGCTCAGTTTTGCTCAGATTTTCTTGTCTTAATGAGCTTTTCCAGGCCAAGAAAAAACATTTGAAGCCTTCCCCAAATAATAGCTAAAAGAATATCTTAGTCATTGCTTGCTTACTTATAATCAGTTATGACGAAGGGATTTAATTTCTTAGTGCTCTAGCTGAGTGTGACAGTACTGCAGAATAGTTGGTCATGGAACTGACTAGATCACTCTGGATTTAACACTAAGCAGTGTCACAAAGAACTACTACAAAATATAAATGTTGTAGAACCAATTGGAAACTGCAGCCACAGTGCTATTAAATTTAATATATATTTAAGTGGAAAATGGACAAAGATGTCCAAAATAACCATATTTGACCTCAAAACAGGAAACTTCTCTAAAATGGGGGAGCTGATATAAAGAAATTGAAAGGGGGAGTTTATTTCATTTAAATCCTGCCCAATAACTGAGGTTAAACCCCTTGAAATGCAGAAAAGGGCAACTTCCCTACAAGGAAATGTTACAACATATGGAATTATTAAGTTTGTTAAAATGTGGGTAAAGGGAAAGATGGTAGAAATGTATGGAATTGTGCACAGTATGGAAAAGTGGATAGGGAGACATTGTTCTTCCCTTCTCATAATACTAGAACTCAGTGGGGTCAGCCCATAGAAACATAGAAACAAGCGAGTCAGAAGGGGTCTCCCGGGCCATCTAGTCTGACCTACAGCTCCGCTCATGACATGCCTACCATGTGCATGGCTAGCCTATCTTTGAACACCCTCATCAATGGGGCCTCAACCGCCTCCTGTGGAAGCCCATTCCATACCCTCAGGGTCCTAACTGTCAGGAAGTGCTTCCTGGCATCTAAATGGAACCTTGGTACCCTAAGCTGTTGGAGTGCGTCCTGCTTTCCTCTACAGGGGAGAACAGGTCTCTACCCATCTCTGTGTGACATCCCCTCATATACCTGTATGTCGCCAACAGACCCCTCTGAGTCTCCTCTTCTCCAGGCGGAAGAGACCCAGTTCCCTCAGTCTCTCCTCATATGCATCCCCTGCAAACCGGCCACGCCCTGCAAACCGGCCACCAACCTTGTGACTCTAACCTGGCTATATCCTTCCTGTAATGAGGGGCCCAAAACTGAGCACAATACTCCAGTTGCAGGCACACCAGAGTTGTATAGAGTGGTAGTAATAACTCTCTCGATCGAGAAGTCACACTTCTGGCTATGCAACTAAGGGTGGCATTTGCCCTCTTAACCACCGCATCATACTGCTGACTCATGTTTAGCCAGCAGTCAACCAGCACCCCAAGGTCCCTTTCACAAGTGCTGCTCTCCAGCCATGGGGCACTTTGTCAAAGGCCTTTCTGAAATCCAGGTATACCACATCCACTGCTTCCCCTACATCTAGCCATCTCGAAACCTTGTCATAGAATTCCACAAGGTTTGTCTGGCAGGACCTGTTTTTGTGGAAACTCTTGTGTGGTCACCAGCCTCCCTTCCCTATCTAGCATCACTAGATCTCTCACTATTATGAGCCTTTCCATTGTTTTTCCTACAATGGACGTGAGGCTAACTGGTCTGTAATTCCCTATGTCCCTTCTACTACCCTTTTTGAAAATTGGGACCACTGACGCCACCCTCAAGTTCTCTGGAACTTCACCCGTTCTCCACCAGGCCTCAAAAATGGAGGCCAACAGGCATGAGAGAACCCCTGCCAACTCTCTAAGTACTCTCAGGTGTAACCCATCAGGACCTGGCACCTTTGTAATGTCCAATGCCCTGAGGAGCCCCTCGACTTCTAGGGGGGTGACTCTAATCTGTGCCCCTAAGTCCCCAGCCTCATCTAATCTCCTATGCGAATCTCTCCAGTCCTGCTTTGGGGAGATCACAGAGGCAAAATAGTCATTTAGCATCTGTGCCTGTTTCCTCGTGTCAGTCACTGAATCTCTTTCCTCCTTATTTAGCGGCCCCACTACTTGTCTCTCCTTCCTCTTCCTAATTACATGCTGAAAGAAGCCCTTTTTGTTGCTCTTGATATTCTTGGCAAGTCTCAGCTCGTAATCAGCCTTAGCCTTGCGAAGAATCCTTCTGCAATGGGCCTCCTTCTTCCGGTATACCCTTTTGTCTATTTGCCCCAGTACCCATTTCCTACGGAGGTTCCTCTTGCGTCTCATCCCTCTAACCACCTCCTTTCGCATTCATGGTGGCACTCTCCTCCGCCTCCCCACCTTACTGACTAGAGGTATCGTCAAGGCTTGCTTCTCCAAAACCTCCCTTTTGAGTGGCATCCACCCCTCCTCAACTTGCTTGCCTTCCAGTAACCTATCCCAGGAGACTTTCCCCAGTCTGGCCTTCAGTTGACCAAAGTTGGCCCTCTTGAAGTCCCAGCTTCTAGTGCTCAACCTGCTGCACGTCCCCATTCCCCTGATCTCAAAGCAAAGAATGGAGTGATCACTCGCATCCAGAGCTCCCCTAATCTGTACCTCATCTATCAGCTCCTCCCTGTGGGTCAACACCAAGTCAAGGATATCCCCCCCTCCCTGGTCGCCTCTCGGACCCTCTGTGTGAAAAACCCTCCCTCTATACCTTCTAGTAAGCGATGTGACCTGGCTGTCAGCGTCGAGTGAGTCTCCCAACTAATATCCGGGAGATTGAAATCTCCCATAATTACTGTGTCCCTCCCCCAAGATGTCCTTAGAATCCGGCCTGTCAGGACATCATCCAGGGTCTCAAGTTGACCTGGAGGGCGATAACATACCCCCACTGTCAGGTCTCTTTCCCTGTCAAAACCCCTGAGTTTCACCCAGACTGCCTCTACCGAATTCCCATCTGTGCTGCATTCTATCTCACTGCATCCTATCCCTTCCCTGATGTATAAAGCCACACCCCCACCCCTCTTTCCCTTCCTGTCCTTTCTAAAATGGATAGGAAGATGATACCCCTCTATGTTTACATTCCAGTCTTGCCTTTTATTCCACGAAGTTTCTGTGATCCCCACCAGGTCATACCCTCCAATTCCCAGGAGAGCTTCAAGTTCCTCCTCCTGTGGGTGACATGCCTTCATGTCTCCCCGGCTGTTCCTCCCGTGGCTTCAACCTCAACCCTCTGTCTGGAGGGAGACTGTTCCTGGGGGGCCTAGAAAGCTCTCTCAGCCCTCAGGCACCTCACCTCCTCCTCTGGTAGGGTCACCAGCTTGCACCAGGGGCAAGTGTATCCCTGCCTCTCCTGGGGGAGAAGGGCGAACCTGTTGCAGCTGACAGCAACACCCGTGCCTCCCGCCAAGGCCATCTCCTGGTCTGCCATTGGGAACCCTTCCAAGACCCTACCTTGGTCCCCCACCTTGTCTGTCCTGCACTGCCCCTCACTCGCCCAGTTCTCCCAGACAACCCCCCCCCCCCACACACACACAC
>JAIXND010000779.1:6291092-6593918 GCA_023646645.1 Varanus salvator macromaculatus | reverse complement strand
GTTGGCAATTTGATCTCTAGTTCCTCTGCCTCTTCGAAATCCTGTCTGTACTTCTGGTAGTTCTCAGTCCACATACTGCTGCAGCCTAGCTTGTAGAATTTTGAGCATAACTTTGCTAGCATGTGAAATAAGTGCAATGGTGCGGTAGTTTGAACATTCTTTGGCATTGCCCTTCTTTGGGATCGGAATGTAAACTGACCTTTTCCAATCCTGTGGACTGTTCATACCTGAGTGGCCTAGTGCTCTTCCCTACTTTCTTCAATTTAAGCCTAAATTTTGTAACCAGAAGGTCATGATCTGAGCCACAGTCAGCTCCTGGTCTAGTTTTTACTGACTGTATAGAGCTTCTCCATCTTTGACTGCAGAGCACATGGTCAATCTGATTTCTGTGTTGACCGTCTGGTGATGTCCATGTGTAGAGTCGTCTCTTGGGTTGTTGGAAAAAAGAGTGTTTGCTATGACCAGTGTATTCTCTTGACAAAATTCTACCAGCCTGTGCCCTGCTTCATTTTGTACTCCATTAATATAATTCCATTAATATCCTGTAAATGTTGGCAATTCATCCTTTACTTGTATATTCTTCCTCAGTCTCACATTATTTTATAATCATTTCAAATTTTGTTAATTGTCTTTCTTCCTCTTTAAATTTATCCTCCAATTTAATTTCACTTCTGGCAATATACTCCTTAATTGTATTATATTTTTATCTTATTTTTCCAGTCTTCCTATCTACATATATGGTTATTTTTTTAATTTATTAATTCAATTCTTTAATTCTGTTTTTGAGAATTTCTCCATTTTGCCCACTGGTGTTAATGGAGAAGTTCCCAGGATTAACTGTTGTTTCCATTTTTCCCATACTTCCATCGTATTTTTTTAAAAGGGATTTTGAATTCTCTTAATAATCTTTTTAATACCCTTTTTAAACCAATATGTCTCTATATGATCGCCTATTTCTTTTAATTCTTTTAGCTTGGTATCACTCCATATTAATTCTTTATTTTGGGCCATAATATCTGAAACTATCTTTAAATGGTTTGTAACCCAGTACTTTTTAACATCTGGAATGCCCAGCCCTTCCTATTTATTTATTTATTAAAACACTCATATGCCGCCCCATCACAACAAAGCCTCGGGGCAGTTTACAACATAGATAAAATACAATAATACAATTAAAATTAATCTATCAATCTCCCCCCCCCCACCCCCAGATTACTGAAATCTGGTTATGGCTTTCCAGATATAGGTTAAACTGGACCACCAGCCAAAGCTGGTAGAAAGCATCCAGCCAGTGCCACTGAGTAAAGTGCCTCCACGAGGCCCCCAAACTAGGAACTTGCACCTTTGGGGGAATCCACAACAGGTTGAACACCCAGTCAGTCCACAACAGGTTGAACACCCCGGGCAGCTATTCTGTCTTTCCTTCCTTGAAGGATTTTCTGTAGTAATAACAAATATGAAAGCAACAGCAGTAGGGAAAATATGGGAAGGCTACAAGTGGAGGATGCTCTCCTTCAGGTCTGGGGCGGAGGACCTTCTCTGGGAGCCCTCCTTGAAGGAATTAGGAGGGTGGTTACCCAGAGAAGGGCCTTTTTCTGAATATAATTGATTACTTACTTAAACTTTAATCCAAATCCCATCTTCTCTATTAAGATCTTCATTGTTGGCCATTCCACACAATCAAAGGCCTTAAATATAACAGTGGTACCTCAGCTCACAAATGCCTCAGTTCACGCCCAAATCGAGGTGATGGCCGCGTTCATGCAGGGGTCAGGATGACGGGTGTGTGCATGGATGATGGGTGTGATTGCGGTTGTGCTGGGGGGTGGGGGGGGGGCAGATGGCCACGATCTTTGTTGTTCTTTGTCACTTTGCTTCTTCACATTTTTCTGATTAAAATAAATAGTTACAGAAATGATTAACCTCATTTACATTGAACCTTATGGGGAAATTTAATTTGGCTCACGACCAATTTGGGTCATGACCAGAGTCCTGGAATGGATTAAGTTCATGAGCCAAGGAACCACTGTATCTAATGCTTATATTATTTTGCTTTATATATTTTGCTTCTCAATATAATAGTTAATATTTAAAACTCTCCTTACCACATCTGACATTTGTCAACCTCTTATAAACCCACATTGATCATTCCTTATATATCTATAAATTTATTCAATCTATTTACCAATATCGCTGTAAAGATCTTAGCATCTTGATTAATGAGAGATATCGGTCTATAAGATCCAGGGTTTGTAAGGTCTTTATTGGGTTTTGCTATCAATACTATCATGGATTGTCTCCAAGTGCATGGAATTGTTTCTTCTTCCATTATTTTATTAAACATCATTTTCATTTTAGGGACTAATAATTTTTAAAAATTTTTATAATATTCAGCACCCAATCCATCAGATCCTGGTGCTTTACCTATTTTTAATTTACTAAGAACTTCCAATATCTCTTCTTCTTCTATTTGGGTTTCCATAATTTCTTTATCCTCTTTTCAAATTTTACACTTTAAATTCTTTTCCATATATTTTTGGCTTTCATTCAAATCTATTTCATTTCCCTTATATAATTTGTGAAAAAACCTTTGGAAAATTAAAAGTTTTTCTTTCACCTTATTACATCTTTCCCCTTTTTCATTCTTTATTACTCCAATCAATTTTTTTGCTTTTTTGACTTGTGTGGCTCTGGCCAGCATTTTAGAATTTTTATTACTATTTTCATAAAATTCCCTTTTCAAGTAAATTAGATTTCTTTGAATTTGTTCTAATTCAATATTTTGTATTTCTTTTCTTTTTGCTGTTAATTCTAACATAATTTTGTTTTCTCTACTTTTAATATATTTTTCTCTAATTCTTTAACTACTTCTTCTAGTCCCTTTATATGTTGCTCTTTTTGTTTTTTTTAAATATATGAATATTTTATTTATAGCCCTCTTACCCCTGTTTTCATGGTATCCCATATTACACTTCTATTACTACCTCCTTTTTCATTTATTTCCCATGTTTAATTCTTTTTCCATTTTTTCTAAAATCTTCTCATTTTTAAAAATCCATAAATCTATCTCCATCTATTTGCCTATCTATAATCACATTTTATTTCCATTGTTATCAATGCATGGTCTGATATTTTAATTACTTTTATATCTACACTGACTATCTTGGACATTATTTCTGATGTTACTAATATAATAGTCCTTTTTTATAGCTTTTATTTTAAATTCACATCTTTTAGCAAGAATAATTGCAACACCTCTTGCTTTTGAACTACCATACGATTTCTCATATACGTCTGCCCAGTATAATTTTAGTTCATTTACCCCATCTTTCTTTTGATGCATTTCTTGTAAAAATATAATATCTGCTTTTTCTTTATATAAAGATTTTTCAACTCTGGCTTGTATATGTCTTTCTCCCAAGCCATTTACATTCCAAGACACAATCTTCAGTGTTTTTTCCCATTCTTTCAATACATTAAATGTTCTTTTTGGTCTCCAAATGTGATAAAATAAACACTCTGACAAGACCATAACAACCACCCAAATCAGCTCATCCCTACCCCCACCATATTCCCCACCACAATATTGTATAAAAAGCCCCCTTGTCCATCTTCAGGAGCTTCTCTCCTCCCCACCATTTTGGGCTTCCGGGGGTGGGGGGGGGAGGAGCCTTCCCTTCATAGACCCCAGACACCCATTCCACCCTCCCGAATCATCTATACCAGGGGTCCTCAAACTTTTTCTAAAGGGGGCCAGTTGACAGGGGCCAGCAGTGGGTGCGGACCACCAAGGCAGTGCCAGCAGGGGGGGTGACAGCCGGTGAGGGGGTGGGGCACGCGTGCATGCTCACGTGGGGCAAGGCGCCGGCTTGCTTGCAGGATGATCATTTTCTCTGATTGAGTCCAAAACGATCTCCCCTTGAGCAAGCTGCAGCCGGACGTGCACAGCGAGGTACCATCTTGCTCACGAGGAGATCGCTTTCTCCAAGCGAGTTCAAAATGACCTCCTCATGAGCAAGCCGCATGCCTGTGCCTGTTGAGTGCAAAATCTGTGGGGCAAGGTGGTTATATGGGCATGGCGGACCGGATCTGGTTTAAGGACCCATGATCTATACCCTTTTATTCTACACTCAAAATTCTCTTATATTTCAGTAATAATTTCAACACTAACAAATACAATATATTCTATATCTATTATATATAAATCTTCTTATATTTTCATCCTTCTTCTAAGTCTTCTCTTCTTCTGAATCTCCTTTCTGCCTCTATGGAGAGGATGATCCTCCTGCTGCTATGCTTAACTTCTCCTTCTCACTATCGTTTCTCTCCTTTTCTGTCTTCCTTCTTGAAAATGTGGATATATCCTTTAACTTTTGCATTTGTGCCACGTATTCATCATCAAGGATAATTCCGAGCATCTTCAGTAATTCCAGTGCTTCCCCCTTTGTATCCACTCTATATTCAAACCTCATAAAAATCGGGAACCCCCAACTATATTTTATGGAATTCTTTTGTAATATTTGACAGACTTGAGACATATCTCTTCTCCATTGCAAAATCTCATTACATAGATCAGGAAAGACTTGAATCTGATGACCTCCCAGCATAATTGATGTCATATTCCATAATTTCCTCATCAGTTGCATATGATCAAAATCTAACCACAATGTCTCTCGGTATTTTTCTTCCCGGTTTTCTTGGGCCAACTCTATGTATTGTGTTGATATGTCTGGAAGAATAGATTTGGCCCAATCCAATATTAATTGAATCAATTTACCTTCATTCTTTTTCCTATCCTCTGGATAACATTTAAGGCATAAATTCGATCTTTGTTGTCTAACTTGAATCTCAGTCATGCTTTTAGAGACCTGATCTATCTTGGCCATCTGTTTGTTTAGCTCTTTATCTTGTTCTTTCACCTGAGCTTTCACTTCTCTAATTATTTGATGATTCTCTTGGTTTTGTTTAGCTAATTCTTTTATTCTTCCATCTATGTTGTCTATTTTAACATCTATTTTCTTCATCTCTTCTTTCACATCATTAACACCTGACACTACCTGCGTCTTCATTTCTCTTATTTCTTGTAAAAGTGTATTAGAACTATCCGATTGTGTTGATGGAGTCATTGATTTTTCTGGTGATGCTCTCTTTTTCCCATTTCCACTCATCTCCACTCTTTTCAGATGCATATCTGATGAATGAGGTTTGTGAGAAGGATCTTTTTTCACCCTAGGTCTTTGCCAAACAGTCTTCGGTTCTCGAGATCAAGATCTCACATTTTCTGCACTTTTACTGCACTTGGACATACAGTCTACAACTGTTATTTCCAGCTAAGAGGAGAGAGCTCTTGAATTTAATTATCTTATTTGCAGTCCACCATTGAATTACACTTTCAACCAATAAATAAATCAGCAGCTGCAATTTAACAATTAACCAGCAGAGGGAGCTCAGCAATTCCTTTATGTAATTTATTTGGTCTATCGTACTTTTATTTGTTTATTTTTCTTTTGTTGCTTGTTATTTTCTTATAATATATACAACTTAGCGAAGGAGTTAGTCCTGGGATGTTAATTAGCTTTGATCTGCATTCCTTACAGCTCGGTCCAAATGTTTTCGGTTTTGGCACTCTCTCGGCTTTCCAGCTGCCTGTGCCGGGGGGGGGGGGGGGGGGAATGAAAGTCGCTTCTTATCAAAAAAATAATATAAAAGAAATATACTTTAAGAAATCAACTTCCTCTTTTTTCTCCACTTCCCTAGCTGTTTTTAAGCTTATTATAACAAGCAACTGGAGTATTTATAACATAAATGCTGTTTCTCAATCCATAAACAGTCAAAATACAGCTTACTCTGGGCTAGGCCCAGCAGTTCCAAATCACGAAAACAACTCTTAGTCCACGTCTGTGTTTCAGATCTTCCCAGGGGATAAACAAAGGAATTGACTTAAGTTTAATGCATTTATCCAGTGTTTCTCAATCTTAATTTGAGTATATTTTAATCATGTTTTTGTCAATGATCAGGAGGAGTGAAGTTTTTTAGCATCTGGAATCCATCCCAAGCTAGCTCCACCCCCTCAAAGGTACAGAATTTTTGAGAAAATTGTATGAGGTTAGCAGAATCTGCAATGAACTTCAATTAAGTGCAAAAAGGAGACTGAAGAAAGGATAGTAATTAATTGTTGATTTAGTGACATTTTATGTAACATTTGTTTAAGAACTATTGGTGTTTCCTAGTCATTTTTACTTGTATTCTTATTTTTTCCTTTTATCCTCTTCTTTCTAAACTTTACTGTTATTAAAATAAAATTTAAGAAATATTTTTAAGAAAATTAATTCTCTGTTATGCAGGATCCTAACGTTTTCCAAACTTGTTTGAAATGCAGCCTTTCACCTCCCCCCCCCCAAAAAAAGTGTTTGTACATAAAACTATGTAGTTTAGTTTCATACATTGAATGTTTCCTATGTTAGCCTGTTTTCTTGAGGAAAATGTATCTGATTTGGCAGAAGGACATCGATAATATGAAGTGCTTAGGAGTGCTTCCTCAAAGTAATATATGGAGTGAATAACAAGCATACTGCAAAAGAATATAAAGACCTATGTTTAATCAATTTGCTTTAAAACTTGCTTCTTAAAATGTGAACGTTTGTTTAAAACTGAATGTATAATTAAATTATCGCTGAACATAATTTCACCAGGGAATCAGAAATTAATCTTCCATCCTCAATTAACTGCAGTCTAGAATTAAGTCCAAACACTAAACTGTGATTAATCAAAACTGTGGTTTGTGAAAATGGCCCATACTTTGAAGTTGGGTTGTTTCTGAAAATCATGGTTAAGATTAGCCGGAACATGGCCTAATTCAGATGTCATAGCACAGTTAATCTAAAAGGGAAGCAGTTCCTCCTGCAGTTTGACCTTATAATATTAAACCATGGTTTAGTATTACATGCAAATAAGGCCACTGTAGTAACAAAACTTTCATGTGCTTTAACCTCTGTAATCTAAGCCTATTAATCATAGGTTTATATTTAGGCTGACCAGAGGTGAAAGTGAATCAGAGTACCCTGAGATAATGAAGGACTCTTGCCTTGCCTTGCCTTTGTTTCACTTTCAAATATTAAACTATACACGCAGCAGTATGATCAGAGGTGAATGAAGGTCACTACTTATTCCAATTAGAAAGAAACACTGGGAGACTCCATGCGAGTTGATTATCAGGTTGCTAATTGAAGTTTTCCTTAAAAGCTGCTGCTTTATCCCTAGGAAGACCCTTAAAAAGCAACACTGCACTCCTGTTGCTTTTTGATGTTTGGCCCCGACCTCTTGCCAGCATGTGGGAGATTGGATAGATTCTCTGGCCAAAGTGTATCTGTGGCTGAGTGGTGGCTCCGTGGGTGGAAGGTGGGGTCCCTGTTGTGGCTCCGTTGGCAGGGCATTGGGGATTAATCTTTTCTCTGTGCAGTGGGGGTATATCTCTCTTTCAGCTTGAGGCTGAAGTTCCATTTCAGAGAAGTTTGTAGGGGATGTATTCCAGCAGTAGTTGGATCCAAAGAAAATAAAGATGGGGTCGAAGAGTGGGCAGAATACCATACCAGCACGTCTTAACTTAAAGCTCTTACTGACAGTATCTAACCTTTAGGTAGGGTATTCCAGCCTTTCAGAATGGGAAAAATAACCAAAAGCCCAGTACAACTGAATTATGGAGAGAGGGAAAGTGGGTGGAGTAGAGGGAAGACATATGGTCTTCTGAGGAACCCAGGGAGGGGCAGATATGATCCACAGGCCTGAAGTTTAACTTCTCTGCATTTTAAACTCCAGGTACTGTGAAAAGTAGGAAGCTCTTTAGCATCTTCCTGCACCATCTGCAAGAAAGAGAGATGCAGGCAGCTGCTTAGGAAGAAACAACCATTCTTGCTTACTTCAGAAAGCTGAGCCAAAGTAGAACAAAAAGGTGGGAGCAGACAGGACAAGAGCAGGTCTCTCTAGCCAGAAGACACTTCTGCATGGTACAAGCCTCTACAATATATGAACATGGTATCGTAAATCCTCTCAAAACAGTTGGAGTTAAGACCACGATCTAAATATTCTAAGAGTGCATGTGCAAGCCATGGAAAACAATCAGTCTTCGTTCTAGTTCTGATATCTTGGACATAATGCACAATTGTGAGTTGTCTGACAGTCTGCACAGTATTTTAAAATATGCTTGGTTTAACATATAGAAGTGCCATGTAGTTTCTTATCCCATTTTATCCTTGAAATTGTTTGTTGTGAGGTAGGTGAGGGTACAATGTAGTTACTTGTGCCAGAGCTAACAAGGAAGATTTTGTAGTAGTAAAATGGAAGTTTGAAGCACCACCTCACATATTCAGACCCATCCAGTGCACTACACTGCTATAAGGCTGATAGTCTGCAGTGTTGCTAGAAATATGAGAATTTCTTTATTAAGTCTTTGTATCCTTTTTCCCTCAAGGTTGCCAGTAGGTCAAGGGGAAATGCCTGTATAGGCTTGGCTATACCTCAATCACCTCCCCTTATGGTGTTCCCCACACTGCCTCAATTCTTCCACTTCTTCCTTTGCTCATCTTTACATGCACCACATGATTCTGCCTCATATGGCCACTCACCCTGGCTCTACTCTTGGAAAAGTGGCAGAATGCCTGGAAGGCTTCCACAATCTGTGTTGTTGCTTCTCCCGGATCTAGCAAAATGCCAACTGTATGGCTGCATTGGTTGCTTAACATCAGGTCTAGCCCTATTCAGGCAATTCAGTAAATAGTAGCCTTGCCCAAGAAGAGAAGGCCTCAAGAGAATTTGTAGAAGTGCCCAGCTGTTTGGGAAACTTGCCTTATCAAATGTGCAAACGTCTCTAAAGGAGCATGTGCCCCTGGTGACGTGGGGTGGGTTTGCATGCACACCCAGGCTGCGATAGGCCTCTTATGTCCATGCAAGCACTTGCATAAGGCTCTTGGCAAGTCTGTTTTCGAATCTGATATTCCCATGATATAAAAAGGTATTAACGGATGAACCACTGTATTTGAATGGACCTCTACCTTAATAAATGTTACTTTCTCCGAAATAATTCACACCATGAATGAGCGGTTGAAATTACAGCTTCTGTGGTGTTGACTTATAAGGAGCCTTATCATCAATATGATGATAATGATTAACATGCTGATTTACAAAGGTGGGGTCACAAGATATTTGTAGACTTGTACTGTCTTCCTAGTGGCAATGGCACCTTGGCATGTCGGCTTTGTTGTCCCTTTGGCTTCAGTTATTAACCCTAACCTGCAACCTCTTGCAATACAGTGCAGCCTCATTAAAATAAAAGAAGAGAACAAATGCAGGCTTAATCCCAGTATGTTAAGCTATATTTGCCTTTTTCGGAAGCTGTCTACTCCAAGGTTAGCTGTCTTAAAGTGAAATCATTAGGAAAGACAAGTTAATCTACAAGCTAGCAAATCAATGTCAAGCTAGGAACCCAAGATTTGTGAAACTTGGTATTCTAGGTGCTAAGGATCTTATATTCTATTTATTTCTGTCCTCTTATTTAGCTTTCGCTGGCAGGCCTTAGATTGGTTACCTTTTTTGAATAAGTTTTATTTTACCAAGTACAGAGTATGGGGGTGGTCTGACTGACTGGTAGCAGAAACATTAACTCAGTTGTAGAAAGTAACTTGGGTTGGAACTCTGGCATGAAAATATTGAGAAGCTTTGTGCTCTAGTCACCTTAGTGAAGAGTGGTCAAAGGTCAGGTGAAACATGATTGAATCCATGTGGAATTCACTGGAAGTGCTTTTGTCTGGTGGTGACTCCAGGGAGTGGTCTAAGATTTGAAAGCTAATTGATGGATAGTTTACTTTCCATCCAGCTACAAAGAATGTGACTTTTCAGAACTGTGAACATCCCTGGTGGCTGCTGGTGCTGCTATGGAGGTTTTCCTTGCAGTTGGACTGATTTATGTGCCTCAAGATGACTTTCAAGTAACACGATGTCATGGGGCACTGTTGCAACCTGAAAACATGTCCCTGCCTCTGTATAATTATGATTGGCCATGGGATTATTAACATAATAATGGTAGCATTTAATATACTCTAAACATTGCTGCAGTTGAGTGTGATGAAGAGAACTTGTGGGTTAGTAAGTATATTTAAGCTACATTTCTGCCTACAGTTCTGCTTCTGACTTCAGTAGAACCTGTGCAAGAAAAACGCACATTATTACAGACATATCCAGAAAATATAGCCATAATTTGTTGGGTGTGAGAAAGATGGCAGTTTTGGGCACTTGTTCTCAAGGGCTGCTGGCTGGGCTTCAGAGGAATCCAAATCAGAAGGAGAATGGGGCTAGGGGCTGGGAATGTGTGTCATCCCCACACTGAGATTAGAGAAGTAGAGATAGTTATCTCAAGACCAAACTCTCCAGGTGGACAGGCAATTCCTGGGAATAACCAAGGTGTACAGCTGGATGGAGGAGACTTTGGAGCAGGAGAGTTTCTCAGACACAAAGGAGGCAGCCCTGGCTCTTTACCCCATGACATATCAGTTGAGAGGGGGCCCAATTAGAGGATCAGCACGCAGAGAAGGCGTGCTCACTTTTAGAAGGCCCCACCCAGGCATGCTCATAAGGGGAGTTCCTGGAAGTCAATGCTAACTTGGGTTCAAAAACCACTTGGTGCATGCTCAGAGATTCATTCTGGGTAGTGTCAATAAAGAACACTCTGCAAGGAAAATGGCCTGTGGCTCTTGAATGCATGAAGGAAGAACCTTAGCTCCCTACATACTACTGTTCTCCATCTGTAAAGTTCCCACTGAGTATTGATTTGGCCCTCCAGTTCTGCTCTGACTATATTAGACATATGCCTAGTACATTGAGAAAATTCAGAGATAAACTCTTTGCAATATTATAGCTTTGAGTGAGACTTCTTTGAAGCCTTTTCCTTAAGGCAGTTTGCCAGCACGCTGCATTTGTAAATTATGGTCCTTTCTGAGTGTGTTTCTAAGCAGTACATAGTGGTTCTGCCCTGCAGGAGTTAAGATAGTTGCCATGCTAGTTTTACCGTATTGAGATGAGTAGTAGGCAAGTAGAACACACACACTTAAGCACTAGTATCAGACCTGTGCAAAAAGGGTGTAATAGAAATCACAACATCCTATTTAAATATTTTATCATATAATGCGTACATTAAACAATATAGATTGTTACATAACCATAAAACTAGAACAGTTTGACAGTTTAGCCCTCAGCATACTCTATCAAGTTAGTCCCATTGAGGTCAATGGGATATACTCCCTAGGAAGTGTGTTTAGGATTCTAGCTTACTATTAACAAGGTGAAGCTTTAATAATTTAGAAAGATTTTCATTTATTTACTTAAACAGAAGGTAATAAAGTTTATGGTTGCTATTTTATCACTGACGTACAATTATCAGTGGTTGGTTTCAAAAAAATCTAAAAACGCTTCAATGGCTAGGTACGCTCTGACTTGCTAGTCATCTTTATTCATCTGATTAGAACATTTCATCTTTCTTCCTGGCTCAAAGAAATTGCTGTGAAAATACCTTCAAATTCATTTCCTGAATTTTAAAAAATACACATAAAACACATTGGACAATATCTGGGACTCCTACTCTGCCAGCAAGAACAACCTAGTGCAATTGATAAGTTGTATTTGCTGGTATAACCACAAAGTACTACTTGGGTCCATATTGCAGGATGGGTCCATGTTGCCAGTAGAAGGGAGTGCCAATTATTTGTCCCAACCCAGAAGCAGTAGCTTTTGGCAATTCCCATCAGCTGGACTACTTGGAATCTTCCCAGTGCACTCCAGTTTCTTATTCCATCAACATTTGCATCACTTTAAGATGATATGTTATCAGCCCTGTGCCTGGCCTTGCTTGAAAGGCCAACAGGTAGCTGCTGTATTTATCTTGAGGTATCAGCAAGCAACGCTCAGCTAGGAGCAAGAGGCTACCAGGGTACCAGTGCTAAAACCTCTTCTGCCCTCTAGTCAGAATTTTCATACAGTGTTTGGTAAGCAGTCCCTCTCCCACTGACTGTAACCATGTAACTCTCTCCCCATGCATCTCTGCAGCCACTTCCCTTTCCTTCCACTGCCAGTCTTCTTTTCCAAATGAATCCATACCCTGCAAACCCTTCAATACTGAATTCTTCAAGAGTGTACAAAATGTTCAAGCTTATGTGAACATCTCTCCTCCTCCTCTTCTGCTTCTTATCTCTTACTGGCTGTACAGTAAGTGTGGAGTTCAGATCTCCTTGGTCCAGGCCTTGATTTCATTATGTTAATCCAGAAGTACATCCCAGTGCTAACAGCTCTGCCATTCCTTGTTTGTTCATTTTTGCTGAGCATTATTTCCCCTTAACAGTTTAGACTTTTGACCCTCATTGCCAAAATTAATTAAGGAAGAGATTTTTTTTAAACTGCTCACAGTCCTAACTGGGACAGTCTATTATAACAGTAGAAGAGTCCTGGCCTTGAACCACACCTATGCATAGTGACCTTTATTAATTGTTTAAGGTCCAATGTAAGGAGCTCTTCCTATAGCAGAACACAATCAGAACATCTCCTTTCCCTACAACACAAACAGATGTCCAGTCTGAACATTTAGCAATAACATTTCTGCTTCCTGCTGCCCCAGATGGTCTTACAAGAATGAACACTTTTCAGTATTTCCATTCCATGGCAGCTACCCAAGCAATTCCCATGAACTTCCTTTCCTGCCTACGTTTTTCCATTTCACATCTGTGTAGGAGTTTAGACTGTAGCCTGCAGAAGCATATTTAGTATAACTGAAGTGAACATTCTAATGGAATTTCTGTTTTCAGGTTTTTCCTTGAGGTTTACTATTATGACATTGGTTACAGGACACTCAAAATATTGAGTTATGGTATCATATTCTTTAAAATAAGAATAATGTGGGTACCTTATTTGGGGGATGGAGAGTCTGACATATTTAAGCAAAATTGAAAATATGGCTTTCCATGTATTGGGGCCATTAGATGTATCTTAAATTATGGAATTAAAATAGATATGACAGGATCTTGTATCACAGTAGAGTAAGTTATTCTGAGTACAATTTGGTTGTTACCTTGGCTTGATTAAGACAACACAATAATCCACATTTCAACAACAAGCCACAGTTCAATGACAACTCTTACTCAACTCTTGAGTGTAAGTTATCCTGTAGTTTGAACCCAGTTAATGCATGCCTTAATGAATCGTAAAATGGTCCTATATATTATTCTGTATCCTTATACTGGCCAAGTTTTGTGTAGTACTGGGACAAGTAGCTTATGTCAAATGTGCAACAGAGAAGTGTTAGATGTCTGCCAGGATGGTTCATCTTACTGCTCCACTATTGAGAACAAGGTGTGTCCATGCCCATTTTCTTCAATATTTTGCTTCCTGTTTCATTGAGTTGTGCAGCTAAATAAACATAACTTTGATGCATGCAAAAATATTAACATCTTTCAGTCAAGAAATTGCAGGCATTCTTATGGGACGAAAATCCTCTAATATGTTGGAACCCAACTCTAGAAAAAGAGTATATTTCAGCTCAATAAGTGATTGTACATTTAAAGTGAAAAAATAAACTAAGGCAGCTTTTTGAATGACCTGGATACTTCTGAAATCTAATTCTACTATCATAAATAGGTGTACGATTATTTTTTATGTTCTGTGATCTCACTAGATGAAACACACCAGTATCCTGTAAGTTGTATTGATGATTTTTCAGATTTTTCTCTTGTTCTGTTGTCTTGCAGGTTATTGAAGGAAAGTTGGCTCCTTTTCTTGGGAAAGTAATCAAATTTGCCACCTCCCATGTCTACAGCTGCAGCCTTTGTAGTCAAAAAGGATTTGTCTGCGAGATCTGTAATAATGGCGAGATCCTGTACCCCTTTGAAGACAGTTCTACAAGCAGGTGAAGAATTATGATTCATGTGCTTGTATGCCTAGTTACATAGGGAAAGGTGGCAGCGCTAAGCCAGTCATGGGCAAGAGACCACAGTTAGATACAGTTCCCTTTTTTAAAGTAAATTTTTATTATTATTTTCTACAAACTTAAAAAAAGGAAACTAAAAAACATCAGTCATCAGAAACATCAGACCTGCTGGCTCAGTCCCCCATTTTTTTTAAATAGCAATCCATAAATATATTGAAATCTACGCATAGTCCCGTTTCTCTAGCCAATAATAAAAAGAGTCCCAAGTTTGAAAGAAGTATGTTATCCTCTTTCTCCTTCAAAGTCAGTCTGCCCATTTCAGCACAATCAGAATCTTTTTTAAAATCAGTTCATCAGTGGGTGGTTCTTCACTCCTCCAGTGTTGGGCAAATGCAATCCTTGCCGCAGTAATTACATGTAAAATCAAATGCATAGCTTGTTTATCGACATCATCAGGTACAATGTCTAGTAAAAAGACTTCAGGTTTAAATATTAAAGATTTTTGTAACATTTCCTCAAGCCATTTATGAATTTTAGCCCAATATTTTTTTGCCTTATCACAAGTCCACCACATATGATAGAAAGTACCCGGTTTATGTTTGTATTTCCAACATCCATTTGACATATTTGAAAACATCTTTGCTAATCTGTTTGGCGATAGATACCATCTATAAAACGTTTTGTAGAGATTTTCTTTATATGAGGTTGCTAAAATTACCTTGATATTTCTTTCCCACAGCTTTTGCCATTTCTGTAACTCGATATTATATCCAAAGTTTTGTGCCCATGTTATCATAGTTTTCTTAACTTGTTCATCTTCCATTCTCATATCCAAAAGAAAATTATAGTCTTTTAATCATTTTCTCATCTGATTTTAAGATCACTTGGTCAAATGCTGTTAATTCCTTATGAAAACCCCACATTTTATAATCTTTAACATTGTATTTGAACCTTATGCCACCAAGAGATATTAATACCCTGCTCTTCTAATTCTTGGCTCAATTTCAGTCCTCCATCATTATCCAAAATACCATCATACTTCACAAACATATCAAAATTCAATGTGTTTTGGATATACAAGAGCTTCCATAGGCGAACGCCACCTTGGTAACTTAGTGTACAGTTTTGTCTTTAATTTTTCCCACATCAACATTAATGACTTTCTAATATAATGATTTAAAAAACAACCATGTGTCTTACACTTCTCATACCACATATAAGCGTGCCAACCCATTTGTAGAACATGCCCTTCAAGATAAAGGATTCTCTTATTTCTTAAAGTTATCCATTCTTTTAGCCACATTAAGACAGAAGCTTGATAGTACAACATCCAATCAGACAGGCCAAAACCCCCCATTCCCTTTGGCCTCCTGAAGCATTTTTAATTTAATTCTTGGTTTCTTCCTTTGCCATACAAATCTCAAAACTTGGATGTTTAGATCATCAAAAAAAACCATGAATTTTTATGGGAATTGTTTGAAATAAAAATAAGAACTTTGGTAATATATTCATTTTAACTATTGCTATTCTTCCCAACAGCGATAGTTGCAAATTAGCCCATTTTTCCAGATCACTTTTAATTTCCTTAAGTAGTTTATCATAATTATCTTCTTTCAATGTAGTACATTTGGCTGTAAGAAAAATTTCCAAATATTTAAGTTTTTAAACAATTTGAAGATCTACTTGTTCTGTCAAAGTTATTCTCTGCTCCAGTGTGAGGATACAGTTCCCTTTTGAGGGACAGGTTGGTGTTAGATACATTTTTGGTTCAGAGGAGAATTTCCCCCATTTACTTATTTATTCGATTTATAGTCTGCTTTTTTCTTTTTTTAAACAACTCAAGTCAGCTTACTTCATTCTCCTCCTGCTGCTCTCAGTCTTATCCCCACAACAACAACCCAGTGAGGTAGGTTGGGCCAAGAGTGTGTGATTGGCCCAAAGTCACCCAGTTGGCTCCATGGCTGAGCAGGCACTAGAACCCAGGTTGCCTGAGTCCCAGTCCTGCACTCTTAGCCACTTCACCACACTGACACAAAGCAGCTTCAACTAAATTAATTGCATCAGGACTGCAGTAGTAGAGGACTAAGCTCGCCCTAATAATCATCACTCACCCTCCCATGTTGAGATTGCTGTATGCTTTTACACTTGCATGTTATGTGCAAGATGATTTCAAAAGAATGCCATTTGTGGCCCTGAGCCCCAAGAATCCCTTCTTAGCCTCTGCTTGTTATCTGGCCAGGTAAGGTTTTCATGACTCAGCCAGATATTTTGCTAGGTAACTTGTGGTTACTTCTGTGACCGTGATCTGCCATTAGGTAAAAAGAAACTTCTTCTTGCTTAAAGTTTTGGGTGGATTTCTGCAAACATTGCTCACATATAAGGATATGTACATGTGTCATATGAAAATTGCTGTGTGCAAGCCTGTCTTTGATCCCTCTTTCCCACATTTTGAATGGAGAGTGTACAACTCTGTACAAATCATGTTTATAGCTACCACATGTATGCACATCAGGAATTGCAGTCAGATTGAACACAAAGATGCTTTAAGGAGAAAATTATGAACTCTGGAGATTTTTTTAAAAATGTCTTGCTATTAAAATGCCTTTAGAATAATATTTTTCTGGCACTGCAGACTGTATATGGAAGTCTGATATTTTGGGAACACAGGGTAACCTTGATCCCTCACATTACAAGTAGCCTTCCAATAGTTCCTGGCCTTGCTCTCTCATACACAAGGTAGATCCAAGGGCTGCTTATGGCTGTGCTGGTGCCTATGGCAAGGCTGAGCCAGCACATGTGGCAAGCCTATGCTTTACACATTTCACTGTTGGGGGTTAGTATCCAAGCTGAAAAATCTGAGGGATGCTGAAAGCAACAATAAACTAAAAGAGGAAAGATGTGGGAGTTCAGCTACTCAGTGGGGATGGCAAAATGATAACAGATGGCAAAGAAAAGGGAGGAAACTTTGGCTCAGTCTTCTCCCAAAAGAAGATCCATGGCCTTCCTAAAGAAGGGGAAGTACAAGCTGATGGAGCAGGATGAAAGCTCAAGTTTGATAGGCAAATGGTCAAGGATCATCTAATTGAGTTGAATGAGTTCTGATGCATTCCATTCTAGAATCACAAAGGAGCTGGTAGAAGAACTCTCAGAACCACTGTCTGTTCT
This sequence comes from Varanus salvator macromaculatus, assembly GCA_023646645.1. NCBI lineage: Eukaryota > Metazoa > Chordata > Lepidosauria > Squamata > Varanidae > Varanus > Varanus salvator. Next base: position 6,576,793 of record JAIXND010000779.1, on the reverse strand, counting down.
GTTATCTTTGAGAAATCATGGAGGACATGATCAGCCAGTCCTATATGGCTCTATTCATATACAATGCAAGCAGTGTTAAGTAATACTGATATAACTACGTCATTTACAAAATATTGTTTATATTGCTGTACCCAATGGGGTAGTTGTTCAGTAATATAATACATGAATTTGTATAGTTTCCTTTTTAAAATAAGCTTCCTAGCTGCAGTTGCTATAGGGCAAGATGTTGAGTGTGTGTGTGAAAGAAGTTGGTATAAGTACATAAACTAGTAGTGATATGTCTTTTAATGCAAGACAGGTTATGGTTGTCCTTATTCTAGTTTTGTACTTTTAATACTGGAGTAGCATGTACACCTCTTTGTCTAGTACATTTGGGGCAGGGGGAATTTTTTGGCATGAATGAACAGAGTAACACAGCTTGATGCAAGCACAAGCCTTGGCATTAAATTTCAGAACTATAGCTGTGTTATTCTGTTGTAGTATTAAAAACAGTAAATATTATTGTGTGGCGGCTTAAAGATTAACAAACTGAGTTTTACATTGGTGTTCGTTACTTCAAGGAATTGAGAAAGGCCTTCAGCCAAACATGTTCCCTGTTGGAGTAGCTGGACTTTGGTATAGCTAAGCAGTTTAACATTTTTCATTGCTTCTTGCGCTGAAGAAGGATGGGCTCATTAAATCTGGAATGTTAAACAGGTTTCACACTTGCACACATTTACAGTTCTGAATGTTCTGGGTCAAGTGCAAAGTTAATTTTCTTAAAATTTGCCCTTGAATTAAGATAAGAGTAAATATTAACACATCTGCCTTGTGGGCAACATACTGGCACCCTTTTAGCATTGTTTTTGTTCATCCATATGCCTGTGTTCAGCTACACTAAACTTAAATTAAAGAAGCAGAATCTGCTTGTGTTTAGATGAGTGCAAAAAGAAGCACTTAATTGATCTTTAGCCTCCATTAAGGAAGGGTGTAATGACAATTATAACCCAGCAGTAGCGTGCTGATAAAGTTATTTGTGCATTGTGAACAAGCCCCTTTGCAATCACATCTTCATAAATCACTAGGCATTTTTGTACCACCAAGCCTGCTCTGGAGAACTAAAAAGCTTGCATGTTTTTGTGGCATCTTATTGGTCCTAATAAAAATATAGCATGCCTTGGGGCAGGCAGATGCAAAAGAGGATGATGCTTCTGCCCCTTTGATAGTTGTGAGGAAGAAGGAATTTCAGCAGATGCAGCTTGTTGTACAAGAATTCTCTCTTGCATGCAGCTGTGAAAGGAGTCCTGTTTTCTTCTGAAGCTGCCCACCCTGCCTATTCCTTGGTTTATTCATGTTGTTATTTGTACTAGTGCCTTGAACTTTCTGTCTGTCATATAAGGATGTCTGCTGGGGACAGGGCTTGCTGTTAGAAGGAACAGCAAAGTCTCGGGTGGCCTTGGCAAAGTGTCTGCACTTGTGCTTTACCACATTGGTATTGTGGAATCTTCCTAGGGGGTGGCAGAGTTGCTGTTAGAAAAAGTGTTTTTTTTAATGGATCCATTTCCAGATACAATTTCTTAAGGCTTGTCTCTTTCTGAGACAGATAAATCTCAGGGCAGGAGGACACCGCTTCTAAAAGAGCTGCAGTTTCCATTTGCACTGGCCTGTTTGCTCAGCATTCATTTTTTGTCAGTCCTTGAGCAAACAGAACAAATACCTGGATAATACATTCATCTGGCTTTGAATACACACATATTACATACCCTTTTCTTACTAATCAACGTGACACATTCCTTTGTTGGCCAAATGGTTCCAAAACAAACACAATCATTTCACTTAATTAGCAGGGCTTTGTGGGCTGTGCCTGGCAGGCTCCCATATCCTGTCCCACAATACACAACCTCCAAGTTTGCTGTCTTAACACCATTGTAGAATGCTCATGCATTCTTTGATTTGGATTGGTATTTTTTAGTTGAAGGATTCCCCTCCTTTGGATTTCCTGGGTGTTAGGCGTCACAGTGGTTTGGCATGAAAGTAGAAGACTAAAAATAGATGGAATGGGAAAACATAAGTTGAAGTGGGGTTATTAAAATGATTGGGCCTTCTGCTTTTTATAATTTGTGTTTGGTCAATATCTTTATTAGGCCAAACAAAAAAAAATATATGCAAATCTGCTGGAAATAGGGTTCCTTGTCTTAACAAAGCCTCATTCTGCTTCTCATCCCACCATCCAGAGGCAAAGTGTCAGATGGTAGTTAAGTCAGTGGTGTGAGACAATAGCCCTCTGAGCGTGTTTAAAGGTACTACATTGTAGTTTAGCACAGCTTATGGGGCCGAGCCCTGACACAGACCTCTGCCCTCAGGTTTTACAGCAAAGACATTTTAAAGACAGATGCAGATAAATGTTTAGTCATTCCCATTTGTACGGCCTCTCTGCATTGAGAAACTTTTGGTGGCTGGGTTCTTGGTGACCTGGTTAACCCCAGGAACATGACATAAAGCAGCAGAGCAGTCTTGAACTGGGAGTGCAGGTTGAGCCAGGCTCTAATGTCTCACCTCCTGAGCAAGCAGGAGAATCCAGCTGCTGAAGGAATTTCAGGCCAAAATGTATTATCCAGGGAATAGGCAGCAGGGTTTTAGAAGGCCCATCAGGACCTAGTCAAGTAACGTGGCAGCCAGTGCAGCCCCACATGGTCACATCAAGCCTGCTCTTGAGACAAAAGCCAATTGACTCCCAGAGAGGATGCCTTGCCAGACTGAGCTCCCACCCATACCTTCCTTCATAGCAGCTTCTGTGACTAGACCTTGATGGCTTGCCTGCTCTGATGACATTATTTGCCCATCTGCCTACTAACTTCCATTTTGGCAACCTGTGGTAGTTGTGATAGACCTCTGGCCTCCACCTTTTTCTCTCCTGACATTAAAGGAGATTATCATGTGGGTTGCTGATCTCTAGCACATCCTGATGTATAGGCCTTACACCTGAAGCTTCCATTCCCCTTGTGTTGCTGTCCTGACATTTTAGTCCATCTGTGAATGACTCCTTCCATGGATAGGCAAGCCCTTTCCACAAGAATTAATTCCCACATGCTATTGCAAGCAGTGGGTCTTAGGGAATGATACCTTTCAAGGTTAATATTTCAACAACTCTTTCCTCATATATCCTCACACTTTTCTGGAAAAGACCATATAGAAAATGAAATAACATGGTCATACTGTCCAAACTAATGAATAATCTCAGTTACACTATTACAAGATCTTGCTTTATGTCATTTGCGTATCTGTGTGTCTGGCAGGTGGGACTTTCCAGTAGCAGATTGTACTCCATATATCAGCAAAATGCAAATAATTTGGGCAGTGCCTTAACCTATTGATAGCTTTCCTGGTGAAGGCACTGCAAGATTGGATCATGATACCAGCTAAACTCTAAAGAGAATTTAAGTATAACCTCAACGGTTGTCTGGCTGAGGTGGTGATTTGGTATTTGCCTTTATCTGGAGTTCATGTGTGGGCAACATTTAAAAATCTAATCACAGGTCAATTAGGTATTAACTTCCCACTACCATCCTGTCTCCTTCCTGATTTTGAAGCATTTCCCAGAACAAAATGGATATTTTATCCAAGGTGATTGCAACATGAAGTATCAGATACTAACAGCATGTGTATATAAAGCTGTAATGGCTCGGCTTGTTTGTAATGTGTTGAAGGGTCTGCATGGAAGCACTGGAATCTGAGTTTCAGGTGCTCTTGTGGCTTCCAGATGGGAATGCTGAGTGGGAAGCTAATTAAGAACAGTGAGGTTCAGCTAATTGCCAGCACCTCTCTGGAGGGAGCCCTCCCAGCTCCCATGCTCTCCTGTGGGAGTCTGTTCCTGATTCATGTAAAATGTGAAAACAATCACTTGGAGAAACAAAAATGCTTCATGCCCCAGCACCATCGGAGTAAGCTGAGAACACTCCTCACAATTGTAGCCCCACAGAAGTTGTCGACTGAGTAGTTGAATGAGTCTGCGGCTGCTTGTCTCAAAGCCTTGTCTTTTGTCCTCTTTGAAGTGACCAGAATTTCCTTGCAGGGCCCCTGGGTTTGTGTTCAAATATATCTGAGGACAATAGGGCCTTTTCAATGATGAGGCTGTTTAGGACACGAGTTATCACAACATATGAATCTATGGAAAGCCCTTTTCTCATCACAAGTGCTTCTCTGCCCTCAGATGTTAGAAGAGTGGCAACACAGTGCTAAGGTGTGCTCTTGGCAAATTTGAGTGGGCAGGCAAGTAGTGGGCATTGGATGGTTAAACTTCTGAGTGTTGCTGCGACCCCAGAATACACACTGTGGAGATTCTGTGTGCAAGTTCTGTTACAAAGAAGGCTGCAGCCAAAATACCTTTCAGCTTTACATTCATTTCAAGCTCAAGTGTCTCCCCTTGATTGCCATTGTGCCATAGTAAATTCTGCAATGCAAAATTAACAGGCTGCTTAAGTATCATAGTCTTCTCTCCACTTATAGTTGCTACTTCTAGTGCCAGGGCTGGGGACACTGAATATTACCTCACACCTTAAGGACATAGAAAAAGTCTGGCTGGATCAGGTCAGCAGCCTCTCTGGTCCAGCATTGTGTTCCTGCACTGGCCAATGGAAAGCCTATGAGGAGGACATGGGGCAATAGTGCTTGAGTTCTCCAGCAACTGATAATCAGAACTCCGATGGCTACATTCCAGGATGACTAGCATCCATCGATAGCCTTCTCCTCCATCAATGTGTCTTAATTTCCTTTTAAAGCCATCCAAGTCACCACTACCCCTTGTGAATTTAATTGCACTGTGTGGCAAGTCTTTAATCTCCCACAAGTCATTCACATTGAAAGACCATGTGCTTTTTCTCCATACCAAACACAAGTTTGTTCTGATCAAACTCTTTATCAGTACAGGAGGGAGTAAACAGTCTGCTGACCAAATTCACAGACAATACCAAAGTAGGGGTGGTGGCCACAACTGAGAAGCAGGTACTTCAAATCTGAAATGATCTAGACACAGACTATGGAAGTGGGCAGGGGACAACAGGATTACACTTAATGCAGATAAGTGGATTGTCTTGCACTTGGGACACAGGAATAGGTGACATAGGTGCATGATGGGGGGCAAGTGACTGGAGAGCAGCACTAGTAAAAGGGAAATTGAGATGCTTATGGACAGCAGGCTAAACATGAGCCAGCAGTGTGATGCGGTGGTTAAAAAGGCAAAAGCCATGCTTAGATGAATAGCTAGAAGCATGTCTTCCAAATCAAGAAAGGTACTAGTACCACTCTGCACAACTCTGGTGTGCCTACAACAGGAGTACTGTGTCCAACTCTGGACTCCACATTATGAGAGACATAGCTTAGGCTAGAACCAGTTCAGTGCAGGGTCACAAGAATGGTAGCCAGATTGGGGCTATGGTAAGGACAGGACATGATCCAGAGGGGCAAAGCTCAAGGAAGCAGGTTTAAGGTTGGATATCAGGAAGTACTTCCTGAAGGTTAGGGCCCCTAGGAATGGGCTTCCACAGGAGGTGATGGAGACAAGGAAAGATTGGCCAACCACATGTTGGATATTACATGAATGGAGCTGGCTGGAGTGGAGGGTCAGACTAGATGGCCCAGGAAGCCCCTAGCTATGTTTCTATGTTTATAAACCTCTATCATGTCTCCCCTCCCCTAACTCACCATTTTTCTGAGTTAAAATGCCCCAAATATTCTAACTTTTCCTCATAGAGTTGCTTCAGCTGTTCATAATTTTAGTTGCCCTTTCTGCAGCCTCTTCAGCTCTACAATAAACTGTAAGTTTTGTGCTAACTGTGGTTGCATCAGAGATTTGTGTAAAGACATTATGATAGTGAAAGTTTTATTTTCAGTTCTTTTCCCAATCATCCAATAACACAGTCTCTGCCTTTTCAAAGCAGCTACAAAGTGGGTTGATGATTTTATAAGCAGTCCACCACAAAATCCGTATCTATTTCCTGGTCAGCTACTGCCAACTCAGTCTTCATCATCATAAATGTGGAGTTAAGATTTTTTTGCCCTAAGATATCTCACTTTATACTTGTTCATACGGTATACTTTGCCATTCTATTGTCTGTTTCCCAAGTGGAAAACTTGGCTTTCACTGAACAAGGTCACTCTGCAGTGCATCAGTCTGTAATGTACCACTAACGAAGGCCACAGTCCAATGCATATTGGAACAAGTTCCAATTAACTCAGTTATTTTTAAGTAAACATTAAGAGAAGGATAGGCTGTTACATGCTGATCCGCCTACTCGTCTGCAATAACTAACTTCGTTTGCAATATAAGTGGGCTGCATATTTTGAAGAGTTTATTTGAAAGTTTAAAAAAAAAACAGTAAGTGGCCCTGAAGTGTGGGATAACTGTGAATGGAAGAAGTGGATATGTGAGCCTTTTTTGTGGGCTTTTAAGCAGAGCCTAAAAAACGTGTAGTTTATCCATGTTGTTCCCAAGAGTGCTGGTTACAACCAACCCTTCCCTCTCTTCCTTTTATCAAAGAATAAGCTGATTATTGATGATGCAGAGAGTTTTTTTTCTTTCTGCTTTGTAAATTGTTTGCATGGAGTATTTGCTCCTAATTTTGAAATCATTAATCTTCTCTTCCCCTCCCTGCCCCTCTGATTTAATGCATTTGGGTAGCAACGGCAGGTGTGCTTCACTGTTCCATAATCCTGCAGGCATCCCGTTTCAACAGAAATTCCTGATAAGCTTTTACATTCTCCAGTTGACTGAGAAGAGTGATCAAAAGAAGGAAAGGGAGAGGCCATGAGCAAGTGCAAAATGACACACTCATCCATCATTAGTCCCTAGCAATTCTTGAGGAATTGTAAATCACTAATGAAAGGGGAATTAGCCCGATAAAGTCAGCATTAGTGTCAAATGTGGATGATTTAAATTTTAAAGTCACAACTGTTTTCTCTGGCTGTCATCTAGGCTCTCACATGGGTCCCAGCCGAGTAAAGAAAGGAGAACATGCTAAAGTTAAGCTTGTAAAAACTAAAAAGGATTTCACGATTAAGCAAATGCTGGATTGTGCAGTCCTGCATGCAGTTAGTTTGCTTACATCTCATTGATTTCAGTGACCACAAGAAAGATTGTTGCTGAATTGCTCTGTTAAGCTGCTAGCACAGTAGATAGACAAATGCACAAGCAGTATTTTCACACTTCTTTCCCAGAGGGACTAAACATTGTCTGCACATGTTCTGCATGCAAGTTCCTTTGTGTGGCTGCCTTTCAGGGTCAAGATCAGGTTACCATGGGGTACTTTGGTTTTGGAGGTGCATTTAAATTAAAGCCTTATTCTCATCTGATTTTGTGCTTGCAGATGTGAGAGCTGTGGTGCAGTCTTCCATTCAGAATGCAAGGTGAAGGCTGTACCATGCCCCAGGTGCGTGCGGAGAGAGCTTCAGATGAAGCAGAAGTCTTTCTGGAGAAGACTCAACATGGACGAGAGCCTGGAAGAAGCCTGCAACATGTTTGAACTGTCCTATCAGAACACCTGACTAGCAGGGAAAAGCTGGCAACCTGCAAAACTCACTTTCCTACTGCAGAACAAATGCTTGCAAGGGAATTTTGTGCTGCCAGGCATAATCCTTTACTGCAAAAGATTGGCTGATAGTCATGTTTCAGTTTGTGAATCGCTGGGGCTATTCACAAAGATTGAAGGCTAAACTATTCTCATGAAGTCTAAATGAACCAGTTGATCTGACGCCAAGTGTAGTTTACTTGAAATATTTCTGATGTTTGCATTTATTGTCCGAAACATCTTATTTGTGTTTGTTTATTGTTCAGTGTCTAGGTTTTTTTTTCCAGAAATAGCAAGGTGGCACTGCTATTTAAAATTCACAGACAAGGTGCCTATGAATTTGTGGGGCTTTTCCTAGCTTAAAAAATGGTTTAGTGAACAACATTTACAATATGTTCCTCCCCCATTCCCCCAAAACTAACTTGGTTCTAGATCCACATTGAAATGACTATATAAATGTGTAGCAATCCTTGCACTTTATATGAGCAAAGTGCTTGAATCTGTTTAACTCTTGCTTTGCTGTTCCTGACTCCTGAAGAAGCAACTCTTATTTAGGGCATTTGTGGCTTTACCCCTGCACAACATTCCAATTTCCTAATGTCCACAATTTAAATTTCTGTTATTTTCTCACATGTTGCACACTAAAACACCCTCATTGATATAGTTTAATATGAAATAATGCACATTGTCTTGCTCTTACTTAGTGGTGGAATAGGGCATTTCTTTTTCTAAGAAACCTCCTTCTGTCTTCAGACATAATGATAAAATGCTGAACTATATTTTGTTGAGAGTTTCACAGGGCTGGGATCTGTCTTTCCACTCTCCCTCTGGAGCTTCTACTTGATATGTACATACACAAAGACTCAGAGCAGCAGGCTGAGCAGATTTAGAGAACAAATGCTTCAATGCAGTAAGGGACACACACATCTGGAATACTTAGAACCAAACCTTGGGACTTATTAAGCACTTTCCAGTTCTGAATTATGAAGCACATTTTCAGTTCTCAGTACATGGTGACTGCAGATTACATGTAGATGTTCACTACAGTCTGTAGATGGAAACGTGCTTTCCCATAGGTCTTATCCTGAGGGTGGGAATGGGCTTCCTCATCCTCTGAGCCCATTGTGCATGGCTTTTACCCATGTGCCACTAGTAACACCTAATACCTTCTTAACCTGTTCTTCTGTCTCTGCAACAGGACCAGCAAGTCCTGTTCAGTGTATCTGAAAAGTAGTGCTGCATTAAAAGGAGGCAGCTCAACTTTTCTTGATTCAGCACAATCTTGAGCACTCAGATTTGCATGTCATTCATTCATACTCTCACCATCAGATCAATGAAAATGTTCAGTCTTCATGTATATTGGGCCTCTCGTTGAAACAGAGAGGTCTCAAAAGGCAGGGAACCTTCTGTCTTTAAAGAACTTTTGGGTTAAGGGTGCTGTCTATGCACAAGGAAATAGCATTTCTCACTTGCTGGGAACTATAAGTGAACTGTGTGGAATTTCATGAGCCTGTGCATTCTGCTTGTTTTCCCTTTTTACCAGATGTAATGATAAATTATAGCTTGTCATTATGAGAATAAGGCTAAATGAACCTTGCTCTCACATCCATTCCCTTCTCCTCCAACTGGAACAGAGGTTGCTATTAGAAACTTTAACTTCCATTTTGGGTCACTACAATTTAGTGTTTTGTCAAAACCCATACAGAATGAGGTTTTACTTTGGTTATTGGAGCTCAGTTGTTTCAATAAACTATGGTTAAAATTAACCACAGTTTGAGGCTTTGGGCATAAGGTGAAACTGTAGGTAATTGAAAAGGGAAACAAAAACTTTCGCTTTCATAGCTGCACTAAAACAGGAGAGATGAGTAGGAAGCATGCAGCCCAAGGCTTGTTCTCATATCAATAAATTCCACTTTACTGTTAAATTCAAATACAGCCACACTTGTTAAGATGCTCTGTTAGTCCAATATAGTTTTTCCCAACCTGGTGCCCTTGAGATGGACTGGACTACAAATCCCAGAATCCCTGATCATTAGCAATGCTGGCAGGGACTGTAAGGGATTGAAGCCCAGAATAATTGGAGAGTACCAGGTTAGAGAAGATTGAACATTCATTGAGCATTTACTAATAATATACTTTCCATTGTTCCCAAATGCATAAGTATTAATACTAATGTGGTTGCACATCCACAGGAAGCAAGTATATATTGGTGTGAACATAATGTATACCTGTCTGCATGTATACCTGTCTGCTAACCCTGGTAGATTTGTGTTGCTGCTCTTCTTTCCTGATTGGTCTGACATTAGCATCTTATAATTGCATTAAAAATATTTAAAAGAGAGGTGAAGAAATCCAACCTTAATGTGCCTTTTAACATGAAGATAAATGCATCTAACTTAAACTGGGGTCTTATAAACAAATGATGAGGGAAGACACCATGGAGTGAGCCAGGGGCCTTCCAAATGCAAACTAGGCACTCTGCCATGGAGTCAGGGGCCCTCCCACATTTCCCTGTTTGCAGCATCTAGCTTGAGAAGTGAACATCACTTATGCTAAGGATGGGTGTGAAGAAATTGAGAGATGCATTGCAGTCACAGGGAGTGAATAGAGCAGTTACTGCAGCTGCTCCAATTTCCCCTCCATTTACCTCCCAGATTTTTTTTTTTTTTTTTGTTCTTCAAGAACTGTCAGGGAATCACAGGAACTGCAGCAGTAAGTGCTCTGAAAAGGAGCTGTAGAAAAAGGGTGAGAAGTTAGTATCTCCCCTTACTGGAGTAGCTGGTGAGTTAGGGAATGCTGGGAAATGGCAGTTCAACACATAAAAAGATCACATTCCTGGGGGGAACTATTGTCCTCCCCCAAGCCTTTTGGTGCATGTACTCTTTTGACATCCTGTCCCCATTTTCAGTGCTCCTGATTTGTACTACCAGGTTCCTACTTTCTCTTTTTATTACTTCTCCCATGGCTCTTCACAATCGTGTGCAAATTAACCAATAGGCAACCTTATTTTCTCTGTATACAGTATGGTATAGCCAAAAAGGCCAACCAATGTGAAAGGCTAACCAATAAAAATAAATTGTAAGCACTTATTTTGACACACACACACACACACACACACACAATCCTGGGGTCCTGTCAGAATTGAAAGGGCAGTCACTGATGCAATCACAAAAAGCAAGTGGCATGGGCTTTTTTCTACTCATGTCCTTTCCAGCGACCCACAATAAAATCATCCTGCTGGGCCAGACAGCACAACCACCTGACATGAGCAAGAACAACGCTAAAGGAAGCCATGAGTTCTCGGGTTGCTTGTTTGTGAAAAATAAGCCACTCTGCAGTAACCGGGTTTGCACATCATGCCCACTCACTATGGCTGGTTACCTCTGGTGCTCTGTCACATCATGCAAAGCCACTCTCATTTTTGGCTTCCCTAAAATCACCTCTATCCTAGTATATGAGGTCAATAGATGCAGTTTTGCCCTCCTGTTAGAAGGATAAAGCAATAACCTGGTCTGGAAATTAAAGTAGAAACTGTATAATTAGTAAATCATTTGAAAAGAAGTTTCTAATACTAATCTGAATTACAGTGTTGTTTACCTGAATTAAGGTGTGTTCTTATTTGAGTAGCACCATTCTCTTGCTGGGAGCTAGCAAGATTTTATTTATTTTGCTCTATGAATTTTAAAAGGAGGGAAAACTCTGGACTTTCATCAGGTCATAAGAAGTAAGGACTTGCTAATGAGTTTGCTTTGACCATTTTGTTTGACCCTGGGGTTATCTCAGTGATGTTCTACCTTTTGAGTGCTGTTTTTTCCAGGATATGCTGCCATATCTTCCCTGTCATCATCACTTTGGTGGCAGAAATTCAAAGTAATAACTTCTAAATTATTTGGGATGCAGCCTGTATATATATGTTAAGTGCAGGAACCTGGGTTAAAGTGGAATGATAAAACCAAGGGGGAGTTGGGAGGTCTCCTGGGAAACAAAATTATTAGTTTGAGAGAAGCCTTTATAATTTGCAGTTGATATGTAGATGCTGACTGAGGAATTTTGAGTGGCAATTATCAACTGCACTAGTTGCCTGCTAAAAGCTCTTTTCTTTTGTATTTCTTTTGCCTCATTTAATTGGTGTGGTTATTGGTGTGGTTATTATTTCTTTTATGATTTACATAATAGAAGCCTCCCATTTCTTTGTAGGGCTGTTTCCCACATCGAACATCCCTCTTTGGTCATTCAGAGCTCCCAGTATGTCCACAGGGATGCTTCTAGTCCATGGGTCTCCAGTAGTCTCCTGCAATGTGCCACTGAAGGCCAGTGAGTGTAGCAGCTGAATTCGGATCCAGGAGACCTGGGCTGTAGACCTCAGTCACAAAGCTTACTGGGTGACTTTGGACCTTTCACTGGCTCCAGGGCTAAACTACCTCACAAAGTTGTGAGGCAAAGCTGTCAACTAGTACAGGGTCCCAAACACATGCCCAGTGAAACCATCTGAATGAACCACTTCTCAGCTTTCTTAGTACTGAGTGCAGCAATTAGATGCAGTTTCCATATTTACAAGACTCAAGTGATAAAGCTTCTCTTGAACAATACCAATTTGGACTACAGGGAATATGATGTTTGAATTCTCCCCAGTCTAACAACAACTTAATCAGCTCTTTGCATAGCAAAATAGTACATGGGGGGAGTTTAGACAAATCTAATTCTATCATATTTTTCAGTGTGGATGGAGATTTTTCTTCCCAGAAGCCAGTTTATACATGTGGCTTGAAGTGGCACAATCAGAGAGAGAGAAATAACCCTTGATTCTGCAAAATGTATAAACTTGCCTTTTAGATTTTGAATTTTACAACCCATGTAGAACACATGAAACCTTCCTTATTTGCTTTCTGGGTTGTTCCTGTAAAAGTGGCTTGATGTAACACATGTTACTCTCCTTCCACAAACTGAGTGTCTTGACTGAGGCTTTAATCTGCCACGCATCTGGGATTAAGCCCCATTGAACTCAGTGGGTCACCCATCCAAATAAACATGTCCAGGATCATGGTGTTCATTGACTTTTGGTCAGCATTATAAAGGTAAAGGTTTCCCCTTGGCATTAAGTCCAGTCATGCCTGAGTCTAGGGGGCGGTGCTCATCTCCATTTCCTGGCCGAGGGAGCCAGCGTTTGTCCGCAGTCTCCATGGTCATGTGGCCGGCATGACTAAACACCGAGGTGCACGGAACGCTGTTACCTGCCCACCGAAGTGGTACCTTTTTATCTACTTGCATTTGCATGCTTTTGAGCTGCAAGGTTGGCAGGAGCTGGGACGGAGCACGGGAGCTCACCCCGTGTGCAGATTCGAACCGGCGACCTTTTGATCAACCAGCCCAGCAGTTTAAACCACTGTGCCACCTGCAGTCCCTGGTCAGCATTATATATATTAATAAATGTAGGTAAAAGGAAGGAGAGAAACTTCCCTCACGGGTGAAACATGATGTCTGTTTTTTCCTGATCTGATGGGCTCAGCATACAGCATGCATAAAGCACTAGCAATGTTGCATGGAAGCATCTCACTTTGGTGTCATTTGCTGCCTTTATGTGTTTGTCTGTCTGTCTAACAAAGCGAAAAAGTCAAGTACCTTGCCACAACTCAGTAATATATTTTGGATTGCATCTCTGAATGGATTGCAAGGCTTGTGCACACTGTGCTAGAAATTAAGCTGCTTCCTTATTTGGAAGCCATTTTTCAGCATGTAGTCATAGCTCATATGTATAAGAGTCTGTTAAATTAAAGCTCAGAAAAAGAGTTTCCCTATGAAAATTATGAATACAACCATATGCCCATGTAAGCAGCAGGCTTTAATTCTAGGGGACTTGCTTCTGAAATAACATGCATAGGATTGCTTTGTATATCGACTTAAATTAGGATATAGAGAAGTCATGCTGAAATTGTGAAGTTGTACAGGTATCATGAAAGTAAAGTTTACAAATGCCCAGGTCACCAGTGATGTGAAAAACTTGCCAGGCCCTAATGGGCAGGTGTGTACCTTTGTGTGCAATTCTGTGCATGTTTAGACAGTTTGAGATTGCACTAGGGTCTTCAGACTGTGAATTTCTGGAATTTGCTTCTACAAGATGTGGAGAGGGCCACTAGTTCAGAGGGCTAGACAAATGAATAGAGGGTCAATGGCTATGAGACCTGAAGGCAGAATGATACCTCCAGTATCAGAGATAGGGATGGGATGGGGATCATGGATTGTGGGAGGAGGCAGTTGTCCACATGTCCTGCTTATCAGCTCCTTGGAGGTAGCTACAGTGGAAAACAGGATGCTGGACTAGACAGATTGGTTTTTGCTCTAATCCAACATGGTTGTTCTTATGCTTTAATGTCTGACAGCCTCACATAGACTTTAATGAACCTCACAAAGCCATCAATTACTCTAATACAATGGAATCCAAAAGAAAAGCAGAGTGATTGATAATTATTATTCAGTCTTGTGAAAAATGGGCATTAGATGGCATCCTGTAACCACATATACATGGATTCAGATAGTTTTTAAAAGCAGTATAATCAAAGCAGTGTGTTTTAATCTGTATATGGACCATCTCCATACAGATTTAGCAATCATTTATTTGAACTTTAGTGTATTTTATTTCTGAGTCAATTCAATATATCTTTTTTTAAAAATTAGTAATATCCAAACAGTTACAATGGTAGTATTTTCTGTGCTGATTACAGTGTGCAAAAAAGCAAGTCATTGGGTTGGAAGCAGACTTGAGCAAAACTCCTCTGCATGGAGTCTTGCTCAAGGAGGCTTCCACCTGTGCAAATTCCCCCATCCCCCTTCATCCCCCTTGTACCCTCTGGAACAGTACACTGATGGATTTGGGACCACCTGGAAGAGTGCAGGAGGTGATGCAGGGAAAGGGGGAGATCAGCAGAACCCCCCATTTCTGTCAGGGGATCCCCTTCTGTTTCCATTCATGAAGACCAAAGTCTGGCTCCAACCTATTTTCTGAAGCAGGGATAAACAATATTCCTGTAATATTTTGATTAATAAATATTTAGTAACTGGTAACTACATTCCTTTTTTAATCTGTTTAATGCCTCCCTTCCCCTCTCCTGCTGGTTATTATTTAGCCCCTAAGGAAAGCTTTGTATCTCTCCAGTTATTCTTTGGATTAATGTGCAGTTAGCTTGGCAGCCTTTTTTATTATTGCAATTCTTTTCCTAACTGACAAACCAGTTCAGGCTTTTCCTATCCTTGCTTGAGCACACACATATTGCCTGGTTTACAGGAGAGAAAAATAACCATCAGTGCTGTGAGCCTTACTGTGGGAGAACTTGCCCGGAAGCCACTCTAAGATTTGTAGTGTATTGGTTGCTTCACAAATTCTGTTTCTCCGTGCACGGGGAGGTCATGGCGGGGCACGTGCCTCTAGAAATGAATGCAAAGTTTCATACTCTGGGGAAAATAATCTTTCAACTTTTGAAAATCCAAGCCCAATTGATACTATGGCCATTCCACACAGTGAAAGCATTTTTCTCTACCTTATAATAATAAAGCTGCTTTTGCTGTGGAGGTGTTTCAGCTGCATTATATTAGATGGAACAGTGCCTTTAAACCTTGGTTGATATTTGAATGTTTTGAATTTGCCAGTTAAATGTGTTCACTAATCCAATCCAGGTAATACCTAACCTGGTCCAGGTGAATAAGCAACCATTGATTAAATCAGGAGCACACAGGCTTTTCTGTTTGAAGGGCTGCATGTGTTGCTGTTTCTGGAACCACACACACAAATCCTGACACACAAAGCTGTGGGGTGAAGGGAACACTGTGTGTGAAGATCTCTGGTGAAGCCAGTAAGGAACTCAGGCAGCAGAGAACTCAGAGAACAGGCCAGGAATCCTCTTGTGGGGAGCCACAATAAAGACCAGCAGGTGCTACACCTTGCTCCCAAGCCACTGGTTCTGCTCCCTTGCTATCCATAAATCCAGAGGATCAACAGCTAACTCACTTCAGCACTGCATGGACCTTTAAAAGGATACTTCCTTCTCCAAACAAATTTGGAAGAATTAATTAGTCCATAAAAGTGATGCTGTGTGTTACAAGATTAATAACCAACCTGAAATCCAAAGAGTTCTGTGCTGTTAAAAAAACTAGTTCCATGCTGAAAGTCACCTGTTCTGTATTGTAATGATCCAGGCATGAATTAGAAAATGAACTATGGTAATGGAATTTTTCTCATGTACATGCACTGTACGGAGGTTGACGTGTGTATTTTTCTTTGCTTTGACCAAGCCCATCCCCTGCCTATGAGGTTTCTTTATTTTTACTTTATTCAGCAACTTTACCAAGAAACTGGAAAATTTTATTGCTTTTACTCTCCAAAATTCTACAAAGAAAATACTCAGATACTATCTTCTAGCTGCTAAACTAAATAGAGCATCTCTTCTTTATTTGGGAAGGTAGTTGCTTTTGTCATAAGTATGCAAAACCTGTTTTTAAAACTGCAATGGAGCCAGTATGTTTAATTTATTAATACATCCATTGTTGCTTTAAATTGTATGTTTACATTATTTGATATTTGTGTTAGATTATATTGATTATGTATTTGGATGTGAATCTCTTA
Source organism: Varanus salvator macromaculatus (assembly GCA_023646645.1). Taxonomy (NCBI): domain Eukaryota; kingdom Metazoa; phylum Chordata; class Lepidosauria; order Squamata; family Varanidae; genus Varanus; species Varanus salvator. The sequence continues at coordinate 6,560,638 of JAIXND010000779.1, read as the reverse complement.
TCCTGCAAAAGTACACATCACTCAGAAGAAAGTCACACTGACCCACTTCACACATAACAGTGACAAATCATGAATTCATTAGCTGCAATTAGATTGTTACCTTTGGGTTGCCTAACCCACAATGACCTATAGTATCCAGGTTCAGACATTACACAACAAACCAATTGGCCTGACTGTATGTTGAATATTCAAATAGATATAGAATATGTCTGGCATTGAAATCCATGGGGCTTACTCCTAGGTAAACGGGTAAAAGATAGTGGCCTAAGTTATCCTTGATGCTCAGCACTGCTAGTCCCTACTGTATAAAAGGCTTCTCTCAATAAATAGTGGAATATAAACATGTCATATCCAGAATATTCTTTCTTGAAACACTAATATGTAGGGTTGCTGTATAAATGAGGGGCATGATCCAAAGGTTGAAATCCCATTGATTTTAATGGGAGAGATGTAAGCCTGTACTAAGCTTTCAAATGAACTCAGAAGGATTTCAAAGTGCTTCACTTTGCCTGGATTGTGCCCCAGTTCGAGTCTTGTGTCAACTTCTATATTTTTTACTCTGAGAGGCAATGGATTGGATCCAGATCCTATATAGAGTATACCCACTAAAACAAGTGGAACTGAAGTTGGTTATGAGTAAATTTAGTCCCATTTATTTCAATGTATCTACTAATCTAGATCAAGCCCAAAGATTGTCCAAGTCTACTCCATTTAGTGTCATTTTTTACAGTGAGTTTATTGCTCCAGTAAATACTATCATGCCTTGTGAATTCTGAGAGTTTGGTTTCCTTTTTAATATTTCCCAAATATTTGCCAGTTTATATAAGGATGCTAATCTCATGCCAGTGCTGAATCTCTACTGTGAAGGACCAATATGTATATGAAGCTACTGCATTCAAGGCTGCTTGAAGGTTGGGCGTGCCAGATGTGACACTATGCTGTCCACATGATTCTTTCACCCACCTGCATTTCAACATGCAAATTCTTGTATATCCATTCATCTTCATGCCAGTCCTGTGTGTTCTTTATTAATCTACACCTGCATTACTGTGTGGAATAAACAGCTGATAATTCAGAAACTCAAGACATGATAGGAACAGAGTGGCAGCACCATTAGCTGAAGAAGGAGCCTCTGCAGGGTGCAGCGTCCACTCCTCTATCAGCAAGAACACTCTGCCATAAGTAGACATTGCCCTTGGACTGTAGATCTAAGGGGTGGCATATTCTGTGCTCTGCCACCAGCCAGGGGTGTTGAGTGCACTCCTCGCCTTCCAAAAGGATCATCTAGGGGTGGAGGGGAAGGGCAGGAGGCAAGCTTCACTTCAACCATTCCCCCTTGTTTTACTGTTTTCCTAGTGCCTACTTTCCTCTTCCCTCCTAATTTCTCTATACTTTCATACTGTGTCCTTTAGTTTGTGAACCTGCAATTGGAGATGGTTTTACAGTGTACAGTGCTTGGAGTTTTTATAAGTTACTACTTATAATAATTCATAATGTATTAGTAGCAGCAGCATTAGTAGCTTTTTTTTTTCTTCAAATATTGAGCTAGGTGCCACTTTTGATGGAAGGAAAGGTGGGCTTTTATCAGTGCCTGAATGTCATGTTTCAGTTTGGAATTCTCTGGAAGAGACTGGATAAATTGTGGGGGGCGGGGGGACACATTGGAATAGTGTATGCAGTTTGTTTACAGGCAGACCTAGTTGGTATTTATTACAATCTGAAATTCCTACCAGTTGATGCATGTTGACTGACTCTGCTGTGAAAGGAAGTCCTGGTTTTGTTCTGGTTCTTAATAAAAATCCCATTACAACTGACATTAAATGAATCCATTGTTTGCAGCAGCTGAATTTTTTCAAAGGCTTAAAGGATTTCCCAACTGCCTGATTTTATATTGGTAGAAAAATGTCGCCCTCTTTCCACATAGCCACAATTCCATTGATCTGAGTTCTTTAAGTTTTGCAACTGGATAATATCATTATCATCTAACACATGGGGGGCCCTCCAGATGTACTCAACTGTAACCCCATGTGCTGGTTCACACAATCAAATGGCCCACCATGGCTTAGGGTACAGTGAGTTGCAGCATGGACAGATGGCTCCTTTGAATGCTCAGAGCCATGGCTTATGTTGTCCAAACACAAAAAAAATGTGGATTACATGAGGGTTCACCCAGAAGTTCTTAGAGGTGGTTTGACTTTCACACAAACCCAGGTTCAGACAAAACAAGAATCAGCCATGGGTTGAATACTGAGGATGGCTCCCATCAGTGGCATGGCTCATCACAGTTTAGAGAATTATGCAACCATGATCTATACTTCTAAAATTATTTCTAGGCTGACTTTAACAGGGAAACAATTACTGGTTGTACTTTAGCAGAGCTGCAGGGCACCAGGTCTTGGAGAAGGCTCATCTAACCTGTCCTTGCAAGTTTCTTTTTTCAAGGTTATGAATCTGCAGTCAACTGATGGTTTTCTATGAAAACTGTGCCTGAGGAGTAGGCCATCAAGAAAAGATTGGCCTCATCCCAAAGAACCATATCGACCACAGCTTTTTCTGGACAACTTCTAAAGCCTGAACCACCCACCCATATAAGATCTTAGGAGGCCTTCCTTCAGATCTTGCCATGTTACATTAAAGAACCTGAAACAGTGCAGCATTTCCTCACACATAGTTGTTCCAGCCCTAAGTGATTTATTTGCAGTGGGAAGAAGGGTCAACCTGCCAACTTTTCTACCTTGTTGCTGAACTCACCTGACTGCTTAACTTTTTATTAGTCCACCACCAGGTCACATGTACTAAGACACTTCATTGACAGGGTTTTCTCACAAACCTGTCCTGTCTCCTAGATTTCTCATCAACTTCCTCCGCTCTTGGCAACCTCCCTGGCAAGCTTTTGCGCTCCAGAGCTTTTGTGCTCCTGCCTCCAAACAGTTTAATGGCTCATCTGAGGCAGCAAAAACCTAGCCCACCCAAAGAGTGGGTCACAGCAGCCAGAAACAAGAATCTGACCCTGCCAAACCTGCAGGAAGCAAGCAGAGCCCAAGGAACTCGCAACATACCAGTCAGCCTTTGCCAAAAAGACTCTTGCTCACCCTGCCCCAGCCTGTTCCCCCATGCCCACATTAAAACTCCCTGTTTGCTGGGAGTTGGTTAATGATTGACTAGAAGACAATGAGCCATGCATGAAACCTGTGCACTGTTACCTTCTTGTGTGCTTTACCAGACTGACTTTTCTGTTGCAGCGCTGCTTCCCTTCTTCCATTACTTAAGAATGAGGCAAAAATGTGAAGCAAGCCTATCCAAGTTTCATGCAATGTGTAAACCAATGTGTAGAAATCCTTATACTTCCACAAGATGCAGCAGCAGTCTCTAGCAAAGGTGGCTTGTTCAAAGTACAAAGAGAAATCCCTGGAACATGCCATCAGTTATAATCAGCTGTAACAGCTTGAAGCTCAGTGCCCGGGATGCGTTTCTCCAGCTCCCCAATGCTGTGAACAGGCAGCTGAGGAAAGCAGCCCTGTTCATGCCCCCCTTGTGAAGCTGCTTTTGGTGCAAGATGGGTGGGCCCTCAAGGAGTCCGCCCAGGCAACTCAATATTCGTAGCAGAGGCTCTGATAACAGGTGGGTTCTAGGTGGATGGTCTGGTTTCCAGTTGCCTCATTTTAAAATCATCCCCTTGAGAGTAGCAGTTTAGTTTGTTACAGTAGAAGTGACAGAGTCTTGGGGCACTTTAAAGAAGTGGCACATTTATTCTGGCAGAAGTATCCATGACAGGGTCCACTTGATCAGTTGCAATTTTGTTTAAGCCTCCTGTGTCCTCATCCTTGTCCTGTTATGCAGGCATACATTTCAAAAGTCTTTTCTTGCTGTACCTACAGCTGAACGTCAGTTACAATAAGTAATACCTGCCGAAGCCTCTAGCAAACTACCAGGGGCAGCACAACCTTGACATTCATGGTCTGTTGATGAACAAAGTCATGTGTTTTCCCGGTGCATGGTGTGGCTTGCCTGAGTTGATTCCATCTACAATTGTGATGGTAAAAGACCCCCTCCATACACACACAATAGATTTTGATTAATAGAATACAATCAAGTTTGCATGGAGCATGTTTCTTTTTAAAAAGTTTGTTGTTTCAGGCAGTAATGCAGGATCTCGGAGCTAAACGAAGCAACTGCATGGAACATTACCCAATTGGCTCCTTCAGGGCCTCTTCATGGCTAAAGTATTTCACATTAGCAGCACTGGGAATACCAATATGCATCTTTGATCTACAACGTTTTTGATGCTTGGGTGTCCCTTTTCATGCAGACCTCAATGTATGGACACATGTTTGAAGATCTGGTTGTCATATATTGAGGATTTTGCCCAAGCCTGGGATTGATGGATCTCAACCATACCAACATTGCATATCGAATTTCCTGTATATGTATTTTACCTCCTCTTTTATTTGGTTATTGGTGAGTTTAAGTTAGATATTTTTATTCAGTAAAAAGTATAAAAGTATAAGACATAGAAATAAACAAACAAATAAAATTACCTCAACAGCCTTTTCACAGCAGGGCAAGCCATGTCTGGTATGATACATAGGACTGGAGAAATGGTAGGGTCTACTTACCATATTTTTCGCTCTATAAGACGCGCCCAACCATAAGATGCACCTAGATTTTAGAGGAGGAAAACAAGAAAAAAAAATATTCTGAATCAAATGGGCACATAATCACAGGCACATTCCCCATCACTTCCCCATGGGCTGCACATCTGACAGACTTACTGCACACACATATTCGCTCTATAAGACACGCAGACATTTCCCCTTACTTTTGAGGGGGGAAAAAGTGAGTCTTATAGAGCAAAAAATACAGTAATTCTTTTCTCATCCAACATTTTCATATTTCCATGCCTTCCGATACAACTTTTTCTGCCATAAAATTCAAAATGCATGTTCCCCACAGATTTGGAATTCCACATACAGACAAAAGCAAACCATTTGAAGAAGTGCAAAGTGTTGCAAACTACCGCTAACTACCACATTGCCTGAAACATTATTTTTACACAAGTATGTTAGTACTCAAGGTAAAATATAATAATGAATATATCAGATACACAACAGACCAACTGATGCCATGTTGTTCACATTTGCTACTTTCACTTATGTTTTCAAAGTTGTGAGGAAGGGCTTTCTTTGTGGTGGCCCCCCATTTATGGAACAACTGCAGTTCAACTGGGGCCAGGTTAAGATGGCCTTGGATGCCAAGGCTTTTAAAGATGTATCTGGAAACCCAGGAGCTTGAGGGGATTGCCCATCCTGAATATTTTACCAAGTTTTTCTTTGCAATTGTTTAGTTTTAGCTGTTTTGAACCTTTGAATGTATTTCTGATTTTTTACATTTCATTGTATTTTAATATCTGTTTTATGGACTGCTGTAAACTGTCCAGAGATTTTTGACTGAGCTGTGGTATAGAAATCAAATGAATAAAAAATAATAAATGGAAGTGTCACTTTTGCATGGGCCATCAGGTAATACGGAATAACTGAATCAGATGATGGCATTATTTGATAGTGTATCTTAAGACAAATACTACCCTAATTGGAGGTAATTCAGAAAAGGCAACAAAGGTGAGACAGGCTAAGACATAAGGACTAACTTTATCATGGCAATGCTTCATCTCTTCATGCAGGTCTCTTTACCCTCTTATCCCTGGGAAGGAAAAGGCTGCAATCCAGGCTTCCTTTATCTTCATGGCTTTGTGATTTCTATCAGCCAGAAAGAAGCTGCAGCCCTAAGAACTCTTACCTGCGGGAGCTACACTGACGACAGCGGGCCTTGCTTGTGCTTCAGCAGAGACAAGGATGCAATTCCACATACACACAAAAGCAAGCCATTTTAAGAAGTACACAGTGTTGCAAACTACCACTAACTATCAAGTTTCCAAAGATCATCCAGGCTTGAATGTTCAGGGACAACATTGTATATCAGTCTTCCCCAACCTGGCTTGCACCAGTTGTTTTGGGCTTCAAGTCCCATCAACCCCAGCCAGCACAGCCTATGGTCAGGAGTCCTGGGAGTTGTAGTCTAAAGCATCTGGCATCTGGACCAGTTTGAATGGATACTGCCATATACCGGGTGGGCCAAAAGTAGGTATACAGTCCCGAATGGATCATGGAGGACCTTGCACAGTGGAGCAATTGAAGGCATTCATCTCACAAGCATTTGTCAACATTGGTGCTAACTGGCATTTGTGTATGCTTCAGGGACAGATTGCAGGAATGTTACAATGTTGATGGAGGACATTTTGAGAGCCTGTGTGGTGTAGTGGTTAAGAGCATGAGACTGGGACTCAGACAATCTGGGTTCTAGTCCCCGCTCAGCCATGGAGCCAACTGGGTGACTTTGGGCCAGTCACAGACTCTTAGCCCAACCTACCTCACAGGGTTGTTGTTGTGGGGATAAGATGGAGGAGGAGATGTAAGCTGCCTTGAGCTCTTTGTAGGAAAAAGGCAGGATATAAATAAATAAATAAATACCTAAGAAACTAAACATGACTAGATCAATATTATATACCTACTTTTCATCCATCCTGTAAATTGCTGGTGGCATTTTTGCTTTAAAACAGAAGGTACACTTAAATATGACGATTTTGCTGCTTAAGAGCACTACTTTGCAAAGCTAAGAGTCACCATTCAATTAAACCCATGCAAGAAGCCAATACCTTGTTGCAGAATCAGGATTTCTAGTGACCCTCCAGTTGTGCAGTTATAAAACATTTAACAGCATTTGCATTATGTCCATGCCCACTACACTAGCCATATATTCTAGGATAAAGTTTGATCCGGTGCCTAGGGATTTCACACTGGCTGGAAACCAGAAGATATCAGATCAAACACCACCATGTGCAAACAAACCCTGGGTATGTTAAACTTAAGGACATATTTACACTACAGACTTAAATGAGTTCAGTGATTCCTTCTTCCAAGGGAACCCTTGGAATTGCTGGGACTGGGCTTGAGTGTGTGTGTGTGGGGGGGGGGGTGCAAACAAGGGGTCAGGGAATTCTTAGCATCACACTAAATCACAGTGCCTAAGATTTTGTTTTGCTTGATCCATTTCTTTCCTGCCTTTCCTCAAAGGAGTCCAGGGAAGCACGCATGATTTCCATCTTCTCCATTTTATCCTCCCAATGTGTGGTAGATTTTTGTTCCATCCTTTCACAAGAAAATGGTGCATAAGAATGACTTAAGAATGAAGTCCAGATTAGCAAAACTTTTAATTAAAAAATAACAAATTTAATACACAGCAATAAAATAAATGAATGGCACCAACCAACCTTCAGTAACAAACAAGCTTATATGAAAGATGGTATTTTTCTGCTGGCAAAGGGACAGCAAAGGGGAGGTGGAACTAGTCTCTATCAGCAGGGAATCCCAGAGTTTGGGAGCAGCCACTGAGAAGACCCTTCAGGTTCTGGAACTAGCTGAAGGAGGCTAGCTCTGCCCCCTGTTTTGTTCCTCTACCAGCAGAGGAATACAGTTTATTCACGCAGGTCTGTAGCTTGTAAACCTCCCTGGATCTGACTGGATATATATGACATCTGGAGTGAGGTTAAACTGCTTCATTTTTAGCACAGACATGCCTTTAGATTAGGACATAATCATCAGTGCAGGCAATGTTCATTATGTTAATTATATTCTTCATTCACTGGTTATAAACATAAGGTTGTGCATCAAGGTGGACTTATGTATAGAAGAATTTAGTACTTTCTAACTGTGGGTGCTTCCATTTCGAAGGTTCTCAGTGTACCAATTAGCAATCATGCAGCCATACTGTCTATTTCTCCTTCATGGATTTGCCACAGGAAAGGACAGAAGCTCTGCGAAGCCACAGGAAAGTTGCAGGCAGATGGAAATGTGGTGCAGACCCTCTGGAAAACGCTGGGGATGTGGCAACTGCACAATGGAGGCCTCCTCCAGCAGCCGCCTCAGGCTAGAGAAGCAAGGGGGAGGGGTGCAGGGGAGCACCATCTAGGAAGGTGCAGAAGGCCTGGCTGAGAGTTGCTAAGCACCTTATGGTTGCAAGGATCCCCAGATTGGATGTAAGCTTTCTCAGGCTCTGCCTGGAGCAAAAACTCAGAATTACCCCCTGCATATGTTCATTTTTTTAAATTAGAATGATTCCAAGAGTTGGAGGCAAAAAATGCCCTCCTCAAGAATTGGGCTCCTGAATGAACTGTTTGTGCTAAGACCAGACCAGCCTGATGCAGGGGGTGCAAGCCGTGGATCAGAAAGCTTACTCCTGCACCCCTCTGGTGCAGGGGCATTGGCAGGGCTTCTATGAAACAATTCATGCCCCATGATCTTGATGTACTTCATATATTTCTATGCTGTTTTCCTCCAAGGCATCCAAGGCAGTTGACAAATGTTACCAGACCCCAACAAATACTGTGCCTGACTAAGTTTTCTCAGGCTGATGGCAGGCACTTTCAGCTGTTGGCCAGGGCTTTCTCATGTGGTCTTCCTGGGGGCTCACAGCTCTTATGCAGCCCTAGGGAAGGTGGTGCAGAGGCAGCCTCAGTAGCCCGCCAAAGCTGAACTCCTCTTCTGCCTTCCCTCAGGGCATTTTCTGTGACAAGCATTGAATTGACCAGCATTCTGTAAAGAATGTTCCCACTAATGCATTTTGTTTGGGGGTTGTGCAAAGTAGAAACGCTCCCTTTCAGTGTGAGAATGGTGAAATCTGTAATCCAAAGGGGGTGCTGCTACTGGTCAATGATCGCTGGCCCAAAGAAGCCCTTTGTCTCAAGCCAACTTAGAGGAATGTACCTGCAAGCTATGTAGGAGAAAATAGTTTTGGAGAACAAAATTTAGATCTTCTTTTTCCTGTTATGAAAGCTAAGTGGTCTTTAATGGCAGCCAACAGGATGCTGTTTGAGAAGTGGAGCTGCTGGCATGCACTGCCCACTTCAGATTTCTGCCCAGGCTTCTCAACCTTCCAAATTAAAATCCAAATGGTGAGCAAGGCACCCCAAACCTTCAAAGGAAAATGGCCTTCAGGGCAGGGAAGGGCGAGAATGAAACAGTGCATGCATCATAGTTCCTGTAAAGAGCAAAATGTAAGGACCACTTTGCACATTCCTTTTTAAACAGGTGCCCGTATATTTCTGCAAAAATGAAATGTAAGCAATGAGCAAATGTTTGAGTATGAGTCAGGAAAAGTTACACACATTCACATCCTGTTGCTTTCAATGGCAGAGTTAAGCACCTGCTTGAGTAGTTCTTGCAGCATTTGCTGGAATTTAAAAATGCCTGGACTTGCAGCTTATTGGCAAATTAGTGTATCACAGACAGCCATGCACAGAGCAGAAAGCTGAGACTTGATGTGGCTGCCTGCTACATTGAGCTATGTGAGCACCTAGGGATGAGCTATCCTAGGTGCTCATTGCTTTACCATGCAAGAGTCCTGCTGAATTCAGTGGGGAAAAAACCTCCCATGTCATGTACAAGGCTTATGACAGGCATGTACATGATACAGGTTACTTTCTTCCACTTTTTCGCAGCAAGGTGACAAACATGCCAGTGCTCAATGTTCATGGGAGGGGCAGCCCAAGGGCATTGCCATTCACATCCACACATACATGTTCTGCCCACTTTGACTAGTATCAGCATAATGGAACCAGGGAACTTTGCTGGCTGTTGCATTCTACATTGCCAAAATAATGGGGGGCTGCAGCACCTTTCCCCGAGAGCATTTAGGTAGTTCGCCCTTCTCGTATATTCTTTATCTGCTGGGATCCAGAGAACAGCAGCGTGTCTCCTCTCAGTTCAGCCTCCCACTAAATTCATTTTTTATGTTATTAATTTTCGTGAAGCAGCCTGGCCAAAACAAAAAATACTCCTTGGGGCCTGTACCGTGCCACCTCCTCCACAGCTCTCCCTCCAACCCAAACCTTGCGCTCTTTCTCTCCTTCCTCCTTTTCTTTGTTATTTAGTGGGCTTGCTGATTAGAAAAGAACCAAGTGCCCCCCTTCTCCCCAACAGCACGATTGTCACCGCCAATTAGTGCATTGTTAGGGTGCACAATGGAGCCATAGCTGGGGGAACGGGCTGCTTTTGTGCTTCTCCAGTCGGCCGTGGGGGCAGTCAAGATTCATTTAGGGCCTTGCACAACATGGACAAAAAAATGCTACCAGAAAAGTAAAGAAAGAAGGAGGGGGGAAGAGGCATCTGAAAAAAACAACGGAAAGGTGGGGAGGAAGAGAGGAGGGGAGGTGGGACAACTAATATGGGAAAAGAGGTGGGGGAGGTCTGCTATTCAAGAGTTAGGCCAACGTTATGAAAGACCCAAGAGGCAGCATCTCATTGAAGACTCCCCATTGGAACACTAAAGGGAACTACAGCTTAATAGTAATTAGTGGGCTAACTGTGCAAAGAACATTGTGCCCTTTTAGGTGATTGTTCCAACTTTTCCTCCCCTCTCTGATTTGCTGGAAAAGCCGGGAGTGGGGGGGGGGGGAGGTAAAAGTGAAAAGAAATAGAACAGGGGCTGGGAGGCAGCCGCACTTCCTCACCCCACCCCGGCTTGCTGTGGCCTATTCAGCCCTGCTTCTTTGACAGGTAAATTGGATTTTATTCTCTGAAGAAAGCTTGTGGCCAATTATGCCAGTGGCATCTGCAGCCAGGTTGGAAACATGCAGCGTCCAGTTTTTGGAAGTTGACATTTTCCTGCTTTCGGGACTTTTAAAAGAAAAGGCCATTTTCTCCCTTTTGCAGCCAGTGGCTGAACACATTTCTTTTTTTTTTCTGCAAGACTACTTTTAATAATTCAGACTGCACAATCCAGACAAAGCCAAAGAGTCCGTTGATTTTAGCGGGAAAGTCAACCCGCACATGCTCAGCACTCTCCCATCCGCGGAAGCCACCAAGTGCTGAATGTCGGTGGGACCTTGATGCATTTCAAAAGAAAACAGCAATGATTTGGATCCCCCCCCCCTCACACACACGGGTGGGGGGAGATTTTTCCTCCCAGGCGTAAACAGGCCAAGGAATGCATGGGCTCTGTCCACTGCTCAGACCCTGTATACCAGCATCAGCTCCAGTGTGCCTCTTCATCTTTCAGGAAGGCTGGTTATAAATTGAGATTAATTTGGTGACCTTGGCAATGGAGGGCTTCTGATGCACCTCTCCAGGACTCCAGGTGGGCCATGGCCAGATGCAGTCGGGCCCAAAACCAACCAACCAACCAACTAGTAGGACTTTTTGAAAACCAGGCAGTTGGCTTCACTATGCACTATGAAGTGATGGCACCAGGTGGAAAGGTTTAGAAATGCATGTAACCTATGCACAAGCAGTGGGGATGATGGGAGTTGCAGTCCAACACATCTAGAAGGCATCAAGTTGGGGAAGGCTAATTATTGCCACTGAAGGAAAATATAAACAGAATAGTACTGGACTACCAAATGGTCTCCTAAATTTCACTACGCTTTTCAGAAACGAGATGATTACATACACTTTACTTCTCTGAGTAGTTCCAGAGCAGCTTTATTATGGGTCAGGTCCCTTATGAGGAAAGAGCACTGGAAACTTAGAGGTGTTTTTGTAATACTGTCTTATTTATGATCACGTAAGTTGCATAGATGGAAGCAGGCAAGCCCATACACTTTCTTTAGAGCCACATCAGTTTCCCCAAAAGCAAGCAGTGTGCAGCCAGCCAGCTGCAAAAACTCAAGACCTCTCTCTCCTGCGCTGGCTGCCTTCCAAGTGCAGCAAGCAAAGGAAGTGTCTCCAGCAGCACTTAGTAGGCACTGGCCATTAAAACCTGTCAATGCTCATTTATGCAAGCATCATGAGCCACCAGTGCTTATTAAGGAAGCATCTTTAGCTACTATCTATAGAAGAATCAGGACAAAAAGACATCTCCATGCTGGACAGACATAACACGGTGTATTTATACAGTCACGCTGCCATCCTAAATGGTATTTGTAGAAACAGAGAACCTCTTGAACATCAGTTTATTTTAAGTAAATAATGCATGTTCCATTAAAAAAATGTTTTAAAATACACAGCAGCTTCTAACACAATGAGCCCTAATTGATTTGAAGGACCCATTTAGATTCTGCTGAATCAATGTGGGGAAAAGAAGAAAGTTATTCCACATGGGCTGGTATAATTCATAGATCCATAGCCTGTAATAGAGAGGTATTTACACAACAAAGGCTGGAGGACTTTCCTTGACCCTGAATCATTTATCACTGCAGCTTCTCAAATGAGACTTCAATTTACTCACTTAGGGAAACTATGCTTAACTAAACATACATACACACCCCTGGCATTTTAAAATGAGTGAAATATGATAGTCTAAAAGTTTACAAGAAATGTCCCATGACTGAAAACAAATTTAAAGCATCATTTTGATGAAAACGAAGATCCTTCCTCACCCTCGCATCTTCCCAAATTGCTGAAGTACAACACCTGTCATTCCCAACTGGCTGAGGCTGATGGGAGTTGAAGTCCTAAACATATCTAGAGAGCATCAGATTGGGAAAAGCTGTCTTGCAACAAAGATTTCTTCCTATAAAGAAAGCCCCACCTTAACTTGGGGGTTACTTTGAGGCTTAAAGAACAATCCTACCTGCCTTTAGACAGAAAAAAAGCTTACAACTCCCAGCATTCTCCAGGAGTTGCAGAACTTTTGCCTGTCTAAGCATATATAGGATTGTACCGTTAGTAACTCAGGATTTAAATGTTCCAAATAATTAGTCCCTCTTTTGTCACATTCTTTCACTGTATCAGGGATAGGCTAATTCCTAATCACACATAAGGGAAAAACTTTTCTGGTGAAATCAAAATGAGAGCACAGAAGTCAGGCCTAAACTGCTTTCCCCAACTCAGTTGCCTACCAGAGGGGTTAGATTACAGCTCTCAGTGAGGCTGCCCTTTCTGGCTGAATTGTTGGGAGCGGCAGGTCAAAATATCCGAGGACAAAAGGTTGGGCAAAACCTAAGCCTAAAGTGAGGCTTTTCCCCATAAGGCTCTCTTAAAATTGGTAAGTTTTGTTTTGAACAACACTGTGAGTCAGTAGGTGACGCAGGCAGAACAGGGTGGGATTCAGAGTTTGCTTCAAATCAGTATGGAAGAACTTCATGGCACAGTGTGATCCTTACCTATCCAGAAGTCTCTCTGAGCTGAAATGGACTCACACCCATGTCAGTTTGGATGGGACCACAGCTTCAGGTGACCTGTGAGAATGCAAGGCCTTTGAGTCCCTTGAGACTCTTCATCAGCTTGAATGGAAAAGTTGTTCCTCTCAATGACTGAGCTAGAAGTGCAGATTTCTGCCATTATTTCAGATGGCTCATGGTCAATTTCCACACTTGCATGACACAGTAATTCAGATTCTGTTGCATCTGCACACTGCCCATCAGCCCTGTTTTGCTCCTAAACGAATGGTAATTGGGTTGCTTTGTGTGTGCCCAAATCTGGCACCTTGTTTCTTTTCAAAACCAGAATTATCAGAGTTTGTTCTCAGCTTATAAATTCTGGTCTTTTGGTGAACAACAGACCAAGATCCTGGGTTCAAACCATACACTAGGCAAAACAATTCTGGTCTGTTTAGCTGTCCATGCTATTAGGAAGGGGCAGCAGAAGCAAATAGGCTGCATGTTCTTTATAATGAACTAGGATTCATCAGAATCCTGGCTTACTATTCTTTGCAATCATGTTCATCTGTATAGCTGCAGCTTATTATAATGCCTAAAAATCTCAAAGACACAAGAAGTGAAATCCTTGCATTTTAAATGCAACTTTACCTTCTGTGTTGCTGTAAACATTACATTCTAGTCTGTCCAATTAAAGGTTCAGTATAATCTCAGTGTTTGCCTAATTCATCAACAGAAGTTGATCTGATAAAGTTCACATGACTTTACTACTAAACTAACCCCTTGATATCATTTGTAAGAAAAAAGCAGTATATAAATCTAATAAATAAATGCACAAATAAACATTGAGCAACTGGCAATATCTTACTAGTTCAAGTGAGAGGTGCTAGAACATTGCTGCTTGAGAGATGAGAAGATTAGCAGATTTCTGTAAAGGCTTTCTTGCCACAGATAAAGAGGTGATAAGGAGGTGTAAGAATAATGGCAGAGGACCTCATAGTGATTAGATATTTAAGAATTCAATCCTGTTACAGGATCATAAGCCTTGTGGTTCTTTCTGTGCTGAGGGGAGGATGGGTGGATTAGAGTACTGATTCTTCTTCCAAAGCTGAGCTGCTGTGCTCAGCCCTGGATCTGGGATTCCAAACTATTCCATGCCCCCAGGGGGCATTGGATCATTTCCTAAGTCACTCAGACTTCTGGAGAATCCCATCAACATCAAAATCTGTATGTACATATCCAGCGGTGGTTGCAGTTAAGGACTGAGTTAGGGAGAAATTATTTATTATATTTATTTCAAGTATTTTTATCCTGCTCATCAGCCCAAAGAAGGCTCTTGAAGCAGCTTACGATGCAACTGCAAAAAGCAATAAGTAACCAAGGAAGACGACTAGCCCTGGTTCCAATGTGCAAAGTTAATGGATACTCTAAAGCAGGGGTCCTCAAACTACAGCCCACGGGCCAGATACGGCCCACCATGGTCATTTACCCGGCCTGCCTCAGAGCTTTTGGACTCGCTCGGAGAAAATGATCTCTGAGCCAGTCTGAACGCTCTAAGCTGGTGCAGGCATTCTCTGAAAATGAGCAGAGAGCAGGCACACGTGCCAAATTGTAACACCTCCCTTTAACTGCGCATGTGCCAGCTCTTCCCTCCCTATTGCATGCATGCGTTGGCTCTGAATACAGAGTGGGAATATGGAGCGGGAAACAGAAGAGAGGAGAGTGGAAGAAAGAGAGAGAGAGACAAAGACACTAAAAAAGAATTGAAGGTAAGAAAAATACAACTTTTAAAATCTATTTTTAATTATGTGACCCACATCCCTGGGCTGCAGGCCCTGTTGAGTGGCTGCCATGCTTCCCCCTGTGGTGAGGGGAGGCAGGAGGTGCCCTGCTCAGCCAGCCGCGGCCCCGTCCCTCGCCTCTCCTCACCTTGGAAAGCAGCCCTTACCTTCCTCCTCGTGGCCCTCTCCTGGCCGGGGGAGCCACCCTGCAATTGCCTCTCTGGCCTCCCACTCAGGCTCCCACTCCCTCAGAAGCAGGGTGGCAGCAAGGACTATAATTTCCATCATGCCCAACCAGCATGGCCAATGGAAGTTGTAGTCCAACTCATCTGGACAGTACCAGTTTTGGCAAGGTTGCACTAAAATATGGTAGTCATTAGCTCTGCATCCAAATACATCCATTGTGTTTTGCGGGAATTGTTCTGGGCTGACTTGCTTCAAATACTAAGAGTGGCATTAACAGTATTTATCCTTAGTATTTTTGCTTCATTCTTTGTAAATGCCAGTTGCAGTCATCAGCTGCATTATGCAAAATACTATATTTAGTACCTTGGTTGTGTTGTAGCTATGTCCCCCTTGAATATGGACATGCTCTTCCCCACCTCATCTTGGACTTCTGCTGCATCCCAAGGGAGTGGAGCAAACATTTTTATTTTTTAATTAATTTAATTAATTTTAATTTTAATTTATTTTTAATGTGCAGTATGCATAAGAATTCATTCATATTTTTTCAAACTATAGTCCGGCCCCACAACACTCTGAGGGACAGTGAACTGGCCCCCTGTTCAAAAAGTTTGAGGACCCCTGTTCTAAAGGTTCTAACCATGTTTATTTTTTTCTTTTGCTTCTTTTGAATGTGTTTGTTTTCATATTTCCATAATTTCACACAAATTTAGTAGACTGAAGTATATAAATGCACATGGGGGGATTTTCAAAGTATGAATCTGTACAAATGTATACATTTTGCATTAGTGCAAAATCAAATTCCATCTATGAGCAGATGATGGAACAGACAATTCATGGACTTCTCAAAGGCCACAGTCATGTAGTTGTACATCAAATCATCTGGAGGATCCCTCCCATGAATCAGAAAACCCTGTCATGAAGAAGGGAAATTCTGGGGAAATTGGAGGGTAGATTTTGCCAGACCCAAACTTACTACCACCACCCATTATCTGGTGTAAGGCTTTCAGAGAAGGGACAGTATTATAAAAACCATTTCCCTGAGATAAATCACAAGGCTTTTCTCTCTTATTCTAGAAACAGGCCGGTTGGCTCCCCACCACGGCCTCAGAAATTATGCTGCGTATATGGAGGATTCAGAATGGGGGCCAGGCTGCCCCCCCCCCCCAGTTGCTGCAGTCCTCATTTGCAGAGTCAGCACAGAAAAGCATCCTGGGGGTGGCAGGGCAGGAGCAGGGGGAGAAAGCATCCATGCTGCAGTCATGACCAAGGGCAAGCCCTGCCTCTGGGAAACTGTTGGGAAAGTTTCTCCTCCTCTGGAAAAACTTTGTGAAATGATGCCCTCAGTTTCTCTGCCCACAAATAGGCCAGTTGCGCACTTCTTGAATGGCCACTTGTGCACTTCTCTGTAGCTAGCCCAGCCTTCCCACTCACGTGCTCTTGCTCCACTAGGATGTGGTTGTGCTCTCTCAGGAGTGGGGAGACACAGGCAAGTCCTGAAGGTATGAGGTAGAGGGTGCTAAGGATCATGTTGCTGGGGGGAAATTCCCCCACTTCCAGCACCTACTTTTACTACTTTCCCCACCCTTTCTGTGTTTTCCAGTAGACCACCTGTTGGGTCCCCACAGCTGTGAATAAGTCAGCCTATATGTATGTTGGTCAGTTTCCAGAAGCCTCTTTGTACCTCCCTGTGACATGTGAAGCAGACAAACAAATTTCCTGGGCAAGACTTCACATAGTGGAGGATTGTAAGAGCACATTTGCATGTAACTTGCAAAATAACAACAGGTTTAGAACTGAAAAACAGTTCTGCACAACTTTCTGGGACTTAATAACTTCAAAAGAAGCGTCACTCCAGAGCACCATTTTCCATTGGTGGAGGGGCTACCCCTGATAGCGGCAAGGGTGAAACGGTGAAGCACTGCTGGGGCTCTTGCTGAGTGGCTTGCTAGAGATCCCTGCAACCCACAACAAAATTGCTTGCCCAAGGATGGCACAGCAGCTCATCACGGAACGAACAACACCAAGAAAAGCCATGGGTTGTCGGGGTGGCTGGTTTTTCTCTGTAGGAAGTGGTCTGAGTTTGGAAGACACACAAAGTGACCGTGAGGGATTGCCATGCTGTGTGAACTGGGATGGTATGTTTCCATCTCAATGTGTGTGCATGTGAAGGATTCATTATGGCCAGACTGAAAAATCTTATCAATGTACACACTTCCTTTCACTCTCCCCACTTGGCTTAGGTTTCTCGAGTCAGAAGCTGCTGTGTGGCCTTCCCTCGCCAGCCCATGCCTCACCGAGGCACAATCACGGAATCTGAGGCATTGCCCTGAACTTTGGACTCACCTAAACCTATGCAGAAACGACAGCTGTGAGGTGAACGGGCCACTTTTGTCTTCACTTTACCGCACCCAGCACTTTCTCTGAAATAATTTGATCATGGAGCCTTGCCATTTCAGGCTGCCTGTGGAAATTTCAGTGCATTTTAGATCTATTTCATGGTGTTGTCACTGGGGCAAAGGGGTTGGAGATTTTCATCCCCAGACAGCTGAGCCTGAGTGGAATTGTGGCAAGCAAACTTGGCAGCAATTCCAGAAGCATTTGCTCCCCTTTCCCCTGCAGAGATACCAAATGCATGGGGAGCAAAGAAGTGATTGGAAGTAGATGGAAGGATGAAATTTCCACAGAAGGGTCCCAAGATGGCCTGCTAGAAGAGTCCTTCTCTCAAATCTGTTGACAGGGTCCCTCACCCCTCCTCTTTCTTATTCTTCTGTGGAGCTTGTACTTGCCTGATGTCTTAATTTGACCAGGCCCTGCAGATACAGATGTCATCACATTTTGCAAACCAAATGGGTAGATGCTCTTGCCCTTTATAATAATACTGGGTGTCTCTCTAGCATGTTTTATTTTACTTCAAAAACACCAACAACATCCTGGGCCCATATTATGATTATTTTATTTAAAACTATGTATGTTTCCTCTTTCTGTCAAAATCACACATGGTTTGGACAAAATAATTTAGAACAAATGCATCCACCTACTGAATTGGCATATTTCATGCAACTTTTGAAGCTGGTCTGTGCAATAGTTTGGCCTCTAGGGGCTACATCCAGGGGTGTCCCCCCTCACAGCATGCTTACATATATGCTATGCTCTACAAATACACTTACCCCGTCACAGAGGCCCATTCCCTACTCTGCACAGACGCATCCTTCTCAGAGGACACAGAAAGGGAGTGGAGTTAAGCTCCCCACTAGCCTGCTGAGGACTAGGGACTGCAGCTTCCAGTGAGATTACTGCTTCACTGTCACTAGCAGCAGTGAGAAAACAACTACCTGGTCACTGGCCACAGGCAACCTGCCTTCGCCTCTCCTGGCCTCTATTAAAGACATTGGAGCTCCACCAGAATAATTGTAATAATTATTATTCCAATATTAGAGACAAAGGAAAATGGGAGGGCCATGCCTGCATGGTGCTGGGATGTTTTCTGCAGTGGCAGGTTGCTGTAGTCTTGGGAATGCACTCCAGGACTTGTGGGGCTGCAGCCCACTGCCTAGGCACACCTGTATTGAAGGCACAGAAATCTTGCCAGGAAAAAGCATGTGGTGACTTTAGTGAACCACCAATATGGATAAGAAGCCTGTTTCCACGGTATAAGATAGCAGCAGAGTTGGAGCAAAATCAGAGCAAGCAAACAAGAGGCCATACCTGGAAGCATCCGGCTAGTTATTATGTGGGTCCAGCCCTTATGCCAGATCCAGCCAGCCAATTCTTCCTAGATTCTCAACTCAGTACACACTTCCCAGTTCTTGGTCCTGGCCTTGGATACCAAGAGTTTGCTACAGCAGGGCCCTCACACTTCCTTCCATATGTAATATGGAGATAATTGCAAGAGTATTTAGCCTGGATGGGGTTTTGTGCCATTCATGGGGCTATGACAGGCGAAAATGGAGCAGGTGGAGCCTTCCTCTCCTGTGCACATCCATGCTGGAGAAAGCAGAACATGGCAACTTTTCCTTAGGCTGGCCCTTCCAAGGCGGAGGGCCAGCTATAGGCAGCTGTGGGTGCAGGGGTGAGGGGTGATGATGCAACTTGCCTTGCTAGGTTTTTGTGACGTTAACAGAAGCGAAATAAAATGTCACCTGTTCTGTGCTCCAGGAGCTGTGTGGGCTATTAAAAAGAAGCATATGACTGACAAACAGGCAACCTCCCTTCCCTGATGTAAACTGGATTGGTACGGCCATGTATGTGCAAGCAAGCGAAAAAGTGGGTAATTCATGTCTTGGGCAAGTGACAATCTGAGCAGCAAGGGGGAGGGGTGGACTGGGAAAGAGTTCACATTCTTGGAACAGACTGGGAAGGACAAAGGCACATGTTGAAAGGTTAATAGGTTATACAGTACCTTAACCTTTCCACTTCACTAGCTTGATGTATTCCTTCTCTCCCATTCAGGCAGCTTTAAGCCTGCCTTGGAACATAATAGACAGCATGTTTAGAGAACACAGATGGATGTAGCATTAAGCTTTTCTCAAGCTGTTTACACATGGGAGGCAAGTGAGGACTGGAATTTCTTTCAGAGTAGCACAGGCCCATACAGAATGTACCAGGCAGGTCCATCTTTGCATCACGGCATGTTGGAGGTGTGTGATGGAGCTGCATTAGGGACATTGGAATAAGGTCTGTTTGCAGACCAGGAAAACCAGTAGACTTGGTGCTACTCTGCCTCTGTTGGGGTCTGTGCCAAAGTGTGCCTGCAGGTTGCCCCCCAGTTATATTGGAGCTCTACTCAGTCCCAGAAAAGTGTGCTGAAACCCTTGGTCAGCCATGCCACTTGACGGGTGGTCTTGGGCAAGCCTGCCTCAGTTATCCTCCTGTAAAATAGGAGCAGGACTGCTGTGAGGATTACCGTATCCACTCACCTCAGGCCTTGGTGACAGGGCAACCTGCCAATCCAAAGCAATGAGTAATTCAGGCAGTACGCAGCATCTGCCTCAACACAATATGTTAATGCAATACTTCCCCATCTGTATGCCTGGGGGATGAATGTGCTTCAAGGGAACTGCAAGTTCACTCTCAGACTTAACTTCATTACAAGCACAAATGTATGTGTGTTTCGGCAAAAAATAGTCCTACAACCCCAACATTCCTCAGCCAATTGGCTAGGGAATGCTGCAAGTTATATGACACTTTTCTGTATAAACCTGAACAGGATGGCATCCTCAATATGAGCTGGAAGTATTCATCATAGATGGGGTTGTTCACTGGGACAACACAATGAGTCACATTCAGTGATTGAGTTTTGTGGATTGCTTGTGGCCTGTCATTGGACTGTGGCTTGCTGATTCATGGGTTATTGTGCTATCTGAATAACAAACCATGGTGAACAACCCACAGTTCTCAACCCAACAGTAAACCAGGGTTTCTCTTCATGGACTGTTTGTGGTTAACAAGCCAAAGTTTATTAGCATGGCTGGGTTCAGACAACACAGTAATCTATATTGCAGCAACCAGCCCCATCATCAACAGCCTACACTTAACCCTTGGTTATTGTGTTGTTCAAACGCAGTCTCACATGCATGTATTCTGACCTGCAGTGCCACATGAAGCACACATTCTGGGGGCTGTACTATTTGGGGGAGCTGTTAAGTGCCGTCCAGTTGTCTCCACTTTATGGTGGTCCAGAGACTTAATGCCCTCCAAAACATCCTGTCCACGACGGTCCTGCTCAGCTCTTGTAAATTCAAGGCTAAGCTTCCTCTCTGAAGTCTATCCACCTCATATTTGCTCTTCCTTTTCTTCTTCCGCCTTCGCCTTTCTCTAGCATGATTGGCTGCTCCAGGGAGTTTGATTGTGTAAAATTGTTTTAAATATTTACAATATTATATTTTATTTGTTATTATAGGTTTTCTGCTATACCCTAATTCTGCTATTATATTGTAATGTGAGAGTTTCAATCTTCATAAACCACTCAGAGAGCTCTGATTACTGGGTAGAATAGAAATGGCAGGAATACATGAATAAAATTAATGCTAGGACCACAAAGCAGCCACAGGAAAAGACACAGATCTGTTGTTGCCTGAAACATCCATAAACAAATGGCTTTTTGGCATCTCAGGCCCGGCCAAACCAGGCCAGCCTGCGGCCTAAGGGGTGGCTCTGTCTTGTGGGAGGTTATATAGCCACTGGCTTTACCTGCACTGCCAGTTCTTGGTCTATGTTGCTCAGCAAGGCTGGAGTCAACCTGTATATAAAGAATTGTAAAAAAAATAAAATAGGTACATATATTATGCAACAAATATTTGAATTGTAGCTTGAAGGACTGGTCTCCAAGGAAACCATAACCATGTGTGACTGAAAGTTTGACTGACAAACTAAACTGTAGTTATGAAAGGAAAAAATGTATGATCCCATGTTTTTTCTCTTCCACTGACTTCCAGCAAAAATGTTCTGAATTAACAACCGTTTTGTTTTTTGAGCTGCTGAAAGAGCAAACTAAACATAGGTGTTAATATTCAAGCAGTGTTGCTTTTTCCACTCTTATTTCAAGTTTGAGCATAAAAACTAACAATTAATGATAAGGTACAAGATGAGGACTCAGAACTGAGCATAAAGCTCTCTTGATCCCAGACTCCAGAAGAGGGCTGTTCATAAGCAGTGCTTTTTTTGTAAGAAAAAAGGTGCTGGAACTCATGAAATGATTTATCTTTCGCACGTAGTCAATCACTGTACACACACCCACACACATCAGTTGTGTAACAAAACATAGCAGTCACCACCCATAGTAAGCACTCAGTGCGCGACCACACGACCAGTCACAAGCCGAGCACCGCCACAAGCCAAGCAGTGCCATCACAAGCAGCGCGGGACAAAGTATGTATGCATCGGATTAGACATACAAGCATGCACTGTTTTAATGATTTTGATGCCAACCTGCTATGTTCAACAGGGCGATTCTAATCCACGTGGACCAAACATCAAATTTTCAAAAGTTACTTTTAAAACTTGGAAAATCTGACGAAAAAAGGTGCCAGAACTCCATTCCGGTGCATTCTATGACAAAAAAAAGCACTGTTCATAACTCAATTTGGCCCAGCTCGCCAGTATCA
Source organism: Varanus salvator macromaculatus (assembly GCA_023646645.1). NCBI lineage: Eukaryota > Metazoa > Chordata > Lepidosauria > Squamata > Varanidae > Varanus > Varanus salvator. The sequence continues at coordinate 6,538,418 of JAIXND010000779.1, read as the reverse complement.
GAAATACTATCTCTCCAGGAAAGCACCCCTGCTGCTTGTATAGGGCACAATTGTATCAATTGCATTCTTGCTGCTTGGAAGATTTTGAATATGGAGGCTTGCAAGATTTCTGTGCCCTGCTGGGCTGAAAAGGGGCTGGGAGGAAGGTACAGAAGGACAGTGGAGGTGAATTTTGCCTCCCTGTACTGTGTTGGGTAATTTTCACTGCACAGCATTAGCAAGGGTGCCTCAGAAGGGAAGAGAAGGAGTCACACAAAATCTTGTCACCTGGTTGCTTTGGCTTCTTCCCCACCTTGCTGACTGCAATGCCACCCTTTCTCCTCAAAAGTCACTTTTCTCACTTCATCTGTGGGGTCTGGGGTAGATTTTCCAAGCAAATCTGGTATTCTCTAAGCACATCCCAGGCATCACAGAATTGCCCTCACAGTGCATTTACCTGAATTGTCTGCTTTGCTGAATTGTCTCCTTTGCCTCCCCTTCATGGATCACTGCCTTGTCGTAACAAAGGGGCTTGCATAGCTTAATGAAGCTATGAGCTATGCTGTGCAGGGCCACCCAAGATGGACAGGCCAAAGCAGAGAGCTCTGACAAAACGTGATCCACTGGAGAAGGAAATGGCAACCCACTCCAGTATCCTTGCCATGAAAACCCCATGGACAGTACCAAAAGGCAAACAGATATGACACCGGAAGATGAGCCCCTCAGGTCAGAAGGTGTCCAGTGAGCTACTGGGGAAGAGCAGAGGGCTAGTACTAGTAGCGCCAGAAGAATGAAGTGACTGGGTCAAAGCTGAAAGGACACTTGGTTCTGGATGTATCTGGTGAGGAACGGAAAGTCCGATGCTGTAAAGAACAATACTGCATAGGAACCCGGAATGTAAGATGTATAAGGTAAGCTGGACATGGTCAAACGTGAGATGTCAAGACTTAACATTGACATCCTGGGAATCAGTGAACTAAAATGGACAGGAATGGGTAAATTTAATTCAGATGACCATCAGGTATACTACTGCAGGCAAGAATCCCTCAGAAGAAATGGAGTAGCCTTCATAGTCAATAAAAGAGTAGGAAAAGCAGTATTGGAATACAATCTCCAAAATGACAGAATGATCTCAGTTCGAATCCAAGGCAAACCATCCAATATCATAGTAGTCCAAGTCTATGCCCCAACCAGCTGAAGAGGCTGAAGTTGACCGGTTCTATGAAGGCCTACAACACCTTCTAGAATTAACACCCAAAAATGATGTCCTTATCATCATGGGGGATTGGAATGCAAAAGCAGGAAGCCAAAAGATAACTGGATTAACAGGCAAATTTGGCCTTGGAGTACAAAATGAAGTAGGGCAAAGGCTGGTAGAATTTTGTCAAGAGAACACACTGGTATTCAGTGTGAACAGTGCAAAGAAATACAAGAAGACGATAGAATAGGGAGGATCAGAGATCTCTTCAAGAACATTGGAGATATGAAAGAAATGTTTCATGCAAAGATGGGCATGATAAAGGACCAAAATGGCAGGGACCTAACAGAGGCAGAGGAGATTAAGAAGAGGTGGCAAGATTACACAGAGGAACTATACAAGAAAGAGCTTAACGTCCCTGATAACCACGATGGGGTGGTCACTGACCTCGAGCCAGACATCCTGGAACGTGAAGTCAAATGGGTTTTAGGAAGTCTGAGCAACAACAAAGCTAGTGGAGGCAACAGTATTCCAGCTGAGCTATTCAAAATCCTAAAAGATGATGCAGTAAAATTGCTACACTCAATATGCCAGCAAATTTGGAAAACTCAACAGGGGCCACAAGATTGGAAAAGGTCAGTTTATATTCCAATTCCAAAGAAGGGCAATGCCAAAGAATGTTCAACCTACCACACCATAGCACTCATCTCACATGCTAGCAAAGTTATGCTAGGCTCCAGCAGTATGTGGACTGAGAATTACCAGAAGTACAGGCACGATTTTGAAGAGGCAGAGGAACTAGAGATCAAATTGCCAACATACGCTGGATCATGGAGAAAGCTAGGGAGTTCCAGAAAAACATCTACTTCTGCTTCATTGACTATGCTAAAGCCTTTGATTGTGTGGATCACAGCAAATTGTGGTAAGTTCTTAAAGAGATGGGAGTACCAGACCATCTTATTTGTCTCTTGAGAAACCTATATGCGGGTCACGAAGCAGCAGTGAGAACTGGACACAGAACCACTGATTGGTTCAAAATTGAGAAAGGAGTTCGGCAAGGCTGTATACTGTTGCCCTGCCTATTTAACTTGTATGCAGAGCACATCATGAGAAAGGCGGGGCTAGATGAATCACCAGTTGGCATTAAGATTGCTGGGAGAAATATCAACAATCTCAGATATGCAGATGATACCACTCTCATGGCAGAAAGTGAAGAGGAACTAAAGAGCCTCTTGATGCGGGTGAAGGAGGAGAGCGCAAAAGTTGGCTTAAAACTCAACATTAAGAAAACTAAGATCATGGCATCTGGTCCTTTGACTTCCTAGCAAATAGATGGGGAAGAAATGGCAGTAGTGATCTAGTTTATTTTTCCTGGACTCCAAGATCACCGCAGACAGTGCAGCCAAGAAATTAAAAGATGCTAGCTCTTTGGGAGGAAAGCTATGTCAAATCTAGACAGCATACTAAAAAGCAGAGACATCATCCTGCTGACAAAAGTGCGTATAGTTAAGGCTACGGTTTTCCCAGTTGCAATGTATGGCTGTGAAAATTGGACTATGAGGAAGGCTGAGCGTTGAAGAATTGAGGCCTTTGAATTGTGGTGCTAGAGGAGATTCCTGTGAGTCCCTTGGAATGCAATGCGATCAAACCAGTCAGTCCTAGAGGAGATGAACACTGACTTCTCTTTAGAAGGGCAGATACTGAAGATGAAACTCAAATACTTTGGCCACCTAATGAGAAGGAAAGACTCACTGGAGAAGAGCCTAATGCTGGGAACAATTGACTGCAAAAGAAGAAGGGGATGGCAGAGGATGAGGTGGCTGGATGGAGTCACTGAAGCAGCTGGTGTGAGCTTAAGTGGAGTCTGGAAGATGGTGGAGGACAGGAAGGCATGGAGAAATGTTGTCCATGGGATTGCAATGGGTCGGACACAACTTCACAACTAGCAACAACTGCTTTGCCTTGTTTTTGGCTTCTCTCTGGCATCCATTCACATATGCATTTCAGTGTTGGTTTTTCAGGGTAAAGAAAAATATGCAAAGCCGTCTCTTAGATTTTTTGCTATAATTCACGAAACTATTAGTCTATTTACCCCTATTCCATTCAGCTTTTTCCTGCATCTCTGAGTTTGGCACCTGTCTCAGCCCAGAGGTGCATAGGACCAAACCATAAATTTGTCTAAATGTAAGGACAGTAAAACAATTCAAGATCAGTGCAGGCTGAGGTCAAGTGTGTAGGGTTTATGTGATGGATTCCTAGAAATCTAAATTTCTTTCCATCCATTTCAGATCTGTGTAGCAAACTTAGGCCAGTATTGATGTTTATTGTTGGGAAAATTTGGATAAATCCTGTCTGAAAAGCATTACTTCTGTGTGCTTTTGCAATTGTGGAATTAATCCTGTACTCCTTCTCAAACCAAGCTAAATCACTGTTTAAAATGGCTTTGGAATTCACAGTTTACCAGGAAGTATCTTTTGATAGCCCAGAGGGCTTCATGTGCCCTGATCATTCAGAATGTCTAGAGTCTAGATAAGGGTCTGAGCTCATGAATAGTTTCTCAGTAGCTTGAATTTACATGTCTAAGCAGACCTGGAGAGGGGTTCAAGTTACTCAACTAAAGTGTCAATACATTGCAATCAGAAATATTGTAATCTCATTGTCTCTGTATGATTGAATGACATTCCTTTACCTGTTCTGTATGTGATGACCTCAGAATCTTATTCTAATCTCTGCATTCTGTCATCAATTGCCCTGTACTTGTGTATCTATAAAATACCCTGTAGTTGTATTGAAGCTTTGCAGTAGAGTTTATCTCTGCCTGCCTGGTAATGCATTATTGTAAGAGTATACCGCAGGAAACTGGGTAATACAATAAAGCCAAGATGGTCTGGATGCTTGATCTTTCCCACAAACATGAGTTTTATTTCCTCCTCACAAATTGAAATTCCGGGATTTTCTGACATGATCAAATGGCTCCACCAATACACAAGAGTGTGGACATCAGAAAAAGTGACAGAAGACAGAGGCTTGTGGTGTCCCAAGCACAAGTTTTAGGAAATAGAACCCGAACTCTGCATGTGTGTGGGGGGAGGGGAGTGTTAGGTATTTGCTTAACATAATAATCCTAGGGGAGGAATGTTTCAATGGGCACCAGAGAGTGACCTGCCAGGTATTTGGTGCAAACAGACAACCTGTTTGCACCAAAAGGCGAAAACCCTTTTATTTAAGTCTTATTTTAACTGTTAATTGTAGATTTTGTTTTAATTTATTGTGTGGCTTGTTGTTTGTTTATTTGGATTATTGTGTATGTTTGTTTTAGTTTGATGTTGTTTATTTAATTTACTTAGTTGTTATGTTTATTTAACTAGATTTTTAGTTGCCGAGATGCACCGTGGGGGGAGGGTTAAATTAGAATTGTTTTATTACTATTGTATTTTAATTCATGCTGTTAGCTGCCCCGAGGCTTTGTTGCGATGGGGCGGCCTATAAATGTTTTAATAAAATAAAATAAATAATAAACCTGAGACCTGCATGTTCTGTGGTTGTATGAGCACACAACAGTGTGCCCTTCCACACTTATGGGGAACCGCCATACATCCTGGCCTATGAGAAGAGGCCAATACTTGGGCCGTTTTCCTGCTGTTCCTCATATGCCAGGCACATAAGATAACCCTCAATTTTCGCCTCATCCTTCTCAGCTTCCAGAATCATCTTATACACCACAACATGTGGCAATGAGCGCCTGGGATGCATGTTTCGGGAGAACAGCCACACACATGGGCCTGGCAGGCGAGACGTGCATGGGTGAGGCTAGTTTCTGGGGCTCCTGGTACATGCCAGGCATTGGAGGCCACCCCCACAGTTGCTTGGCCGGCTCCGGTTCAGGGGTGGGCTCCTATGCCTGTATTTGCAGTGTTGGGAAATTTAGATAAATCCTGGCTGAGAAACGTTGCTTACATGTGCCTTTGTGTTATAAAACCAGACCTGCACCTCTTTCTCACATGGCACAGTTTTCCTAGCCAGGTCACTGCTGTTGCCTTAACACAATGGCATTATTAGATAGATTCGGAAACTGCCGGAGGCTAGTACCTGTGCAGAGCTGAAATGAGGGCTCCCATTTGCTTCTGAATGGGCCCACCTAAGTCCCACAGAGGCAAGCCTGAGTGCAATTCTCAAAGCGGACTTCCTAAATGCCTCCTCCATCAGACATGTTTGCATGTGTAAACAGGCTGACCCAGTTGACCTGAACTGTCATGAATTTGCTGGACTGGTCTATACATGAATACAGCAATCAGAAATGTTTTCCATACTATTTTTAACAGTATTTCTGATCAGTTTAGAACATTATGTCATGCCTAAAGACATCAGGATGCTATTGTACTAAGATTATCTGGAAATTTAACACTCTGTATTGGTGTGCATCACTAGCAGTTTATAAAAAATGTCTGCACATGGGCTGAGATCTTGCAGATGAGTTCCCTTCTGCCCAGTAATGTATCATTGTTACTTACTGCAGGTACTGGGGATTCGGACAATAAAGCAGCAAAGGTTCAAACAGTTGATCTCTCCCACAAACCCAAGTTTTTATTTCCTCCTCACAAATTGAAAACCAAAATTCTGTCAGTGGCATGTGGCCCCTCCCTGGAGCAGCTCGCCTGCCTTGGGTGGGGCCCTGCTCAGAGGGCACGGCTGGGACTGGGGCCGGCTGGTTACCAGGGCTGGTTGCCGTGCGTAGTTGCCCGGGAGCCCTTGGGCCATTGTGACAGGCGTGCCACGGCCACAGGCACCCTGGGAGGGCCCCAGAGAGATCCAGACCTTCTTGGTGGAGGATGTGCTGGCAGCTTCCCGCTTGCTCTGGTGGTGCATCGATCCAGTGTGTCTGCACAGTGGAGGAGGCACATGTGGAGATGTGAGTTGGCTTCCAGGGCAGCGCGGGCAGCCTCCCCTCGGCCTGGCCCAGCTCCCGCTGCCTGGCCATGGCAACACTCCCTCTCCCACAACAGAAGGATGGATGAGGGAGGCCACCACTGGCCCTCGGCCTCTTCACAGGGTGCCCTGGGAGGGCCTAAAGATGGTCCCACCAAAGTCAAGCCTCTGGCTTCTCCATTGGATTATTCATTTGTCATCTATGTCCTTTTTCTACTGCCCAACTGCCTGAGGCTCTTTGGAAGGTTAAGGGGGATTAAAGGTGGGAACATGTAGACAGGAAAAGCAAGAGTGGCACAGGAATAACACTGAAGCCATTTGGTGGTGGTGCAGCTCCTTTTCACATTTTAAGGCAAGCTGCCTAGAGAATCCACCTGTATCAGTGGGCAGCATACAAATTCCAAAATAAATAAGGTACTACATCAGATAAGGAGAGATGCTAAACCCCCCCTCAAAGCATTAGCAATAGAGCCACAGCAATTGCCATTGGTGCAAGATCAGATCACATGCCACACTAAAACGAAGAAAAGACATTCTAGGCATCCTGTCATAGAAACATAGAAACATAGAAACAGAGCGAGTCAGAAGGGGCCTCCTGGGCCATCTAGTCTGACCTCCGGCACCAGCCAGTTCCGCTCACGACATGCCCACCATGTGTATGTCCAGCCTGACTTTGAACACCCTCACCGATGGGGCCTCAACGACCTCCCGTGGAAGCCCATTCCACGCCCTCGGGGTCCTAACTGTCAGGAAGTGCTTCCTGGCATCCAAATTGAACCTTGGTTCCCTGAGCTTTGCTCCATTGGAGCGCGTCCTGCCTTCCTCTGCAGGGGAGAACAGGCCTCTCCCCATCTCCATGTGACAGCCCCTCACATACCTGTATGTCGCCAACATATCCCCTCTGAGTCTCCTCCAAGCTGAAGAGACCCAGTTCCCTCAGTCTTGCCTCATACAGCATCCCCTGCAAACCAGCCACCATCCTTGTGGCCCTACGCTGCACTGACTCCAACCTGGCTATATCCTTTCTGTAATGAGGGGCCCAAAACTGAACACAATACTCCAGTTGCGGGCGCACCAGAGTCGTGTAGAGTGGTAGTAATACCTCTCTTGATCTAGAAGCCACACTTCTGGCTATGCAACCAAGGGTGGCATTCGCCCTCTTGACCACCGCATCACACTGCTGACTCATGCTTAGCCTGCGGTCAACCAGTACCCCGAGGTCCCTTTCACAAGTGCTGCTCTCCAGTCACTTGTCACCTAACCTGTACTTATGACAGCTATTCCTATGCCCCAAGTGCAAGACCTTGCACTTCTCCACATTGAACGCCATCCTGTTGTCTCCTGCCCACTTCCATAGTCTGTCCAGATCCTTTTGGATCTGGAGTATCTGCTCCTCAGTTGTGGCCACTGCTCCAGTTTTAGTGTCATCTGCGAATTTGATCAGCAGACTGTTCACCCCTTCTTCCATGTCGTTAATGAAAAGATTAAACAGGATCGGCCCCAGGACAGAGCCCTGGGGGACCCCGCTTGTCACTGGTCACCATCCCGACGATTCCCCGCTAATGGTTACCTTCTGCTTTTGGTCAGTCAACCATGCCCTAATCCAGCGGACAGTGCTTTGGTGTATCCCAAAACTCCTCAGTTTCTCCACCAGGATATCATGGGGCACTTTGTCAAAAGCCTTGCTGAAATCCAGGTATACCACATCCACTGCATCCCCTCCGTCTAGCCATCTTGAAACCTTGTCATAGAATTCCACAAGGTTTGTCTGGCAGGACCTGTTTTTGCAGAAGCCGTGTTGTGTGGCTGTCAGCCTCCCTTCCCTATCTAGCATCACTAGATCTCTCTCTATTATGAGCCTTTCCATTGTTTTTCCTACAATGGACGTAAGGCTAACCGGTCTATAATTCCCCATGTCCTTCCTGCTACCCTTTTTGAAAATTGGGACCACTGATGCCACCCTCCAGTCCTCTGGAACTTCACCCATTCTCCACGAGGCCTCAAAAATGGAGGCCAGCGGGCGTGAGAGAACCCCTGCCAACTCTCTAAGTACTCTCGGGTGTAACCCGTCAGAACCTGGCGCCTTTGTAATGTCCAATGCCCTGAGAAGCCCCTCAACTTCAAGAGGGGTGACTCTAATCTCTGCCCCTAAGTCCCCAGCTTCATCCAATCTCCTATACGGATAACCCCCGTCCTGCTTTGGGGAGAACACAGAGGCAAAATAGTCATTTAGCATCTGTGCCTGTTCCCTCATGTCAGTCACTGGATCTCCTTCCTCCTTATTTAGTGGTCCCACCACTTGTCTCCCCTTCCTCTTCCTAATTACATGCTGAAAGAAACCCTTTTTGTTGCTCTTGATATTCTTGGCAAGTCTCAGCTCATAATCAGCCTTAGCCTTGCGAAGAATCCTTCTGCAACGGGCCTCCTCCTCCTGGTATACCCTTTTGCCTATTTCCCCCAGTACCCATTTCTTACGGAGGCTCCTCTTTCGTCTAATCCCCCTAACCACCTCCTTTCGCATCCATGGCGGCACTCTCCTCCGCCTCCCCACTAGGGGATGGAGGCGATCTGGCAACGAGATGGAGCCAGAAGGACACAGAGCCCAGACGGGTCAAGCTGCTGCCCGCAGACCTGGGAACGGCCAACTTTCTTTTTTCCTCTGCCCGGGAGTTGTCTGCCTCTGCCAGTATGGCCCCACGCTTTAGCTGCCTCTGAACTGTGCATCCGGAAGGGTCTGCACGCCTGCCCATCTCTCTTACAATTGTGGCATCCTTCAGTGTGGTATGGCCACTGTCCCTTGCCCCAGGACCCACACAGAAAAAAAGGAGCCCCCAAGCTTTCAGAAATGGGGGTCCCAAATCCAGAGGAAGCCTGTCTGTGGAAATGAACAGCACTCCCCCAGTCCTGCTAGCCACATTTCTACTCTTCTCCTCCTCCTCCAGGTTTTCCAGGCTGAAGGGATGCCTCCACACCCGGGGAGGTAGAGTCTTCCTGGCCCAGGAGGGAAGCAGCAGGACACTCAGAGCTGCTGCAGGTGGACCCAGCATTGACCTCAGGGCCTGGGATTGGACCTCTATCCTGCAGAGGAATAGAGTCCAGCCCCTGCCTGGTGGGCCGGGCCTCCACACAGCAGCCTGCCATTGGGCGCCCAGGTCCTCCTTGCTGTGTGGGGACAAGAGCTCCGCCCATATGGGTGTTGAGCTGAGACTGCTGGGTTCTGGAGCTGGCTCCGGAGGTGCCGAGGTGGTGTCCCCAGCAGTTGCTCCCCCTTGCTGCCCGAAGAGCTGTGCGGAGCCACCTGTGAGATGTCCGTTGCCAGGTGAGTTGCTGCCGGTCTTTCAGGGAAAGGCTTGGGAGGAAGCTCTCACGGAAGCCCCTCTGCTGGGTGCAGGAGCGCTATGACCAAGGGGGCACACCGTGCCTGCTCCCAAGGGGAGGTCCGGCAGGCCAGGGGTCCCCATGGTTGCCAGCATCAGCCCAGCCTTCAGGGTCAAGCAGAAAGGCAGCAGCAGGGAGGTCTCTGAAGCACTGTGGGGAGCCATGGAGAAGCAGGAGGGAGGGTGCAGAGATGCCGGGACAGGTCCGGCTGGTCGCTCTGGTGGCACATTGGGTGCTGCTGTGCCTGCGAGGTTGTAGATCCATGTGGGCCCCCTGAAAAGATGTGAGCGATTTCTGGAGAGGGAGAAGGAGGGGGTGGGAATTCTGTGCCTGCCAACATCGTTTGCTTGGTCCAAGGTTCTGCAGGAGGCCAACCAAAGTGGCTCTTAGCCTGGGGCAAGTCCACACGAGGTGGTGGGGGGAGGCGGTCCTTCCTGGAGTCCTAGCCTTGAGCTCTTCATGGCTTTTGAGACTGGCACCAGCACTTGTAAGGCCCCATGTGCCTATCCAAGTGCTCCATGGGCAAGCACAGAAGGTGGGCCAGGCGGGCTTCATCTGACGTCCCACGCGGTCTCCACGGAAGGAAGGCCATGTTCTTGTTGTGACACAGAGGCTGTTTCCCTCCCCCGCAGCATCAAGGTCATCCAACCGGGAGGACCTGTCAACCTCTTCATTGAGTGAGCTAGACTCTGATGAGGATGAGGCAGTGTCTTCCTGCTATACGACAGACTTCTCAGAGCAGGAGGACTGATGGAGGGATAGCAGGTATCTAAGAGAGGAGGCTTCTCGCATCGTGGTTGCCCTGGCACAGGCCTCGGGCATGATGGCTCCCACCAGGGTCCTTGGGATTCCTGCAGCTGGTTCCTTCCTCAAAGCAGCCAAGCTGCCCAGGGCTGGAAGGGGCCATCAGCTCCCCTGGGAGGGGGAAGGTCTGGCCTGCTCCTGCTCCTTTCCAAGCCATAAGGAGCACGCCGACGGGGCCCCTGACTCAGGACAGGCTGATCCGGGGAGCGGAAAGTGCGTGTGGCACGAGGAGCAAACCTACTTGCTACAATGAAAAGGAAGCGGGTGGGGGAGGACACAGAATCTTTTGTGTTTTCTTGGCTGCTGCCAAGGGGGCCTGGAATCTGTGGGAATGGCGTGTCTGCGAGATGCCCCTGCCCGCCTGGCCTAACTGGTTCATGCCAAAGCACGCTTTCCGTACACGCTCACATTAAGCACCGCTTGCGAGGGTCACGGCACCCCTTTCTCCTCCTCCTCCCGGACCTGCAGGCTGCACACATGATGGCAGGCCAGCTCAGCCAGGAAGCCAGCACCAACATGGGATGGTTTGTGGGCGAGAGTGTGGGGGCTGCCCCCTCAATGGCCCTTGTGGCATGTGAGCACGGACGACCTGCTGAGCCACACTCTGACCATCGGGCAGCTTTCAGCTCACCCTGGACTCTACCAGCAGAAGTGTGGGCCCACCTTCTCTTCCAATCTTTCTTCTCTTGCTCACAGGTGAGGTGCAGGAGGAGGGCCTGAAGAGCTTGTCCACTTCAGCTACATGCCTCATCGCCTATTCCCTTCCCCTCTTTTCACTTCCAAACATTGATTCACCACTCCCACCAACGTATTTACCTATCACCCATCTATCCACCTATCTATATCTACTTCTTCCTCACCAGTTAACCAAGGAAGACATTGTTTGTAAAACGTATTCATTTGCTTGCTTGTTTATTCATTTATTTAAAGCATTTATATGCCGAGAATTAAAAAGTTTTGTTTGCTGTACTTGCTTGCCTGTCTCATTGATGCACAAATGAGAGTCTCCAGGCTCAGTCCCAGAGAATTGCTCCTGTAAGCTGAAAACTGACCTATTGGAACTCTTTCCCTGGGAATTTGGGCTGCCACAAGATGCCTGCATCTTGCCAGGGATTCTGGCCTATCTTGTAGGTCGTGTTGGGCAGATTTTGGGCCTGTCCCCTCTATTTCCTTTTCTTTGTTCTTTTTAGCATCACACAAACCTCTTGCTCCCCAGGTGGGAGCACCGCAATGACTGAGGTGTAGGGTTGGCAAGAAACACTGCCTTTGCAGTTGCACGGAGCCCGGTTTTCCTAAGGTGAAGCCTAAGCCTAAGCTGAGATGCTCTTCGCAACACTCCAAGGCCATTGTACTGCACGTGCACCCACACAAATGCAAACCTACATCCTTCTGGTGGTTCTTTTGGACCGCTAAACATCCGTGCCCCAGACCAGCAATTTCTAGGCTCTTGCATCTGCGAAGGAGGCTAAAGTTTCCTAATTATTCCCCTTTTGTGGACCTTTTCATAAATCTAGAACACACAGAGATCTGCCATGCATTCAAGCATACTGCCCCATGTTGCTCTGTCATCTTTGTGAGTGTGACGTTTGCTAGCCTGCTCCCCATATTTGCAGACCTGTGGTGCTAAGCAAGGAGCCCCTTTGTCAGAACCCTGATCCTACACTTAGATTTTCTATGCAATAATCCCAGGCTATTCTACTGCAGGTACATGCACACAAGTGAAGAGTGCATCTCACTCGTTCTTTTGAATTGTTCAGCACATGTTTCCCACACAGGGAAGTGACAGGCCCTAGAATGGTCCAGAAGGCCCAGGTGTCCTCATCCGAGCCCTAAGTGGAACATTGCTGCATGCCCAGCAGCCAGAGAGAATTCCACTACATTCAGGTATTCTGCTGAATTGTAGTTCTCGTTCTCTTACTTTTGACTGCCTTATTTGGTAGCTTGCACCTGGGCCGAAGGAGCCATGCGTGGACCCCTCTTTTCCTAACCCCAGCCCCAACCCTAAACAGATTTTCCCTGTAAGCATTCCAGTTGATTCCATGGCATGCATACGAAGGGAAGTGCAAGACTGCATCACTCTGTTGGTTCTTTTGGACTGCTGACCACCCCTGCCCAACCCAGGAAAGAAGATGGTGGGTGCCACATCTGCTCTGCATACCTGAATCCCGGTCAAGAAGTTCAGGGTATGCTTGAGAGTAGGGGATCTTGGCCTTCTGTTGAGGTCCAGGGGCCTGGAAATTCCAAATGTGAGGCATGGAACAATCAGAGAGATGCAATTTTAGCACTTGTGTTGAGTGTACATGCAGTAGAATGGCCTGGAAGTACTGCAGCAAATCTTTGTTGAGGTTTAGGACATTGGGGCTCCATGCAAGCCAGTAACCAAATGTACCAGTCACAAAGAAGACAATGAAAGCAGCAACTGCCCAGCATACCTGAATGCATGTGAATTCTCTATGGATGTGAAGGTTGGGACTAAATTTTGCATATGGTTTTGGTAGGGAAATCTTCACCTGCTTTTCAGGTCTAGTTCACCATGCTGTTCACCATACTCAGAAAATTCTGAGTATGGTGCATGGATGTTGAGTGGTCCAATAAGTTAAGCAGGGAGATGCAGTTCTAGACTTTTAGAAGAGGAATGGCCTGGAAGTACTGCATGAAAAACCTCACCTTAGGGTAAGGGTTAGGAAAATGGGGCTCCATGCCTGGCTCCAGAGGCCTGAAAATCAGTGGGGGCAGGCTTCCAAACAGAGCAGTCACTAAAACACATCACATCTGATCTGTGCATCACATGCACTCACAACATTCCACTGTCAGTGAAATGTACAGCCAATCCTGGAAATATATTCAAAGCATTTTACTACAAGTATTTGAGAGAAGCTCGCTCAGGGAGCATAACAATCCCCTAGCATATTTCTTATAGCCATGGCAGAGACCATTGGTGGAGATGTTCAAATAGGGTTGGCGAAGCCAGCAAAGCTGAGGTGCAAGGGATGTTGGCCAGGGAACCCAAAATGCACAGCAGGACTTTGAACTGCAGAAGCCCAGGGTGACAGTTCCCATGACAGTTCTCTTTCCCATGAGATCCAGGGAAAGAAAGTCAATGTGGGTACACATTGACTTTGTTTTAGTGGAAGGGAAGTTCAAGGAACTTCAGAGACTTGATGGTCACAGATACTTGGAAACTCACACAGGGTATGCAGGCTACCTGCTGGTTTACAGGCCTTTGGTCATGAATTTTGAGCAATGAAGTAGGAGAGCAAAAGTATTAGGAAAGTTTGCAGGGATAGGGCCAAAGAACGAAACGAACCCCTGGCAATCCTTGGCATGACTGAGCCTGTGTCCATGTGAGCCCAACATCAAATAGCACTGGGGGCCCAAGCGCAAGGACAGTAACAGTCTTCAAGGAGGCAATGATTTTGGGTAGAAGCAGGAAGAACAAAACTGGGATCCATCACTAGACCATGGGTCCTCAAACTATGGCCCACGGGATGGATCTGGCCTGTCATGCCCTTTCATCTGGCCTGCACCGCTGTCCGCTGGTGGCTTGCTTGCTCGGAGATGGTTTTGGACTCAGTGGGAGATCTCCCAGCGAGTTCAAAACCATCTCCGAGTGAGCAAGCCACCGCTGCCATCTGCCTCTCCAACACACGCGCCGCTGCCTTGCAGCGTGGGCTGCAGGTGGTGACTTGCTTGCTCGGAGATGGTTTTGAACTTGCTGGGAGATCTTCAAGCAAACGAGTCGTTGCCGCTCGCACTCAACGTCACCTCACATGCACCCAACAACACCTCACTGGCCCGTGAGCCCAGGCACCCCCCCTCATCAGCCCGCTCGTGTAGCCGCCACCTTTCAACTGGCCCCATATTGAAAAAGTTTGAGGACCTCTGCACTAGACCATGAAGGAACTTCAAGGAGGTTCCTGACTGCATGACTGAATGAAGGGTAGAGAAGCATGTCAAAAGCTATGTTGTTCCAAAACACTTAGCTATAGGTGTATTGAGGAAAATGAGCACCATAATGGTAGTGTGTAACTTCTTGATCTCTTTGAGGATGAGAACACTGCAGGACTGAATCATGTTTCCCAGTGAGGCTGTAGACTGACCAATTAAAAGATATCCAAGTGGGTGGTCTGGCTGGTATGGTGACTTGATGGCCTTCGAGGCTACTACCTAGCAGCATTTTTTGGAATAAAGTGGATGCTTTCGCCAGAGCAATCAGGTGATGTTAACAGAAAAGGTGCAAGACAGACAGTGCACGTGTAGGAAATGCCACAGTGGTGGAAGTTCTCTGTGATACCAACCCTACTTGAACTTGTCCAATCTAGGAATCTCCAGAAGCCAGCAGATGGTTAATTAATCTATTAGGAGTAAATAATGCTGCTTAAGTAACTTATTTGTGCCTACTTTCTAGATTGTTTATGGAAGCTCTGGTAAGGAGTCAAAGAAGCCTAGATTTGGAGTTCTGATAAGGAGTCAGACAAGCCCAAATAAGACTAAAGTTTATCTGTTTACCCCCTAACAAGTGCTTATCTGCTATTTGCTTAAGAAGTCTCCACAAACAGATATTAATGACACACACACAAACATATTTTTAAGCCGACAGTTGGACTTCAGTATTAGGTAAAACCTCACCAGGAGAAGAAAGTCTTTTAAAAAATAGATCTAGATTGTAATTCTTTGCAGAATGTCCACCATCTGTAGAGACCACCTCCAGGGAAACCATTCAGACTATCCAATATCCATGTGAATCTAAACGCTAAGAAGTTGTGAGCCTTGCATTGAAGATGATTTGTAAGCTGAAAAGACCTGAGAACTTGCACCATCTTCCCCGTTGCTTTGGCAGGTTAGATGCACACCTGTTAGATGCATATCAGCCACTAACCTCAGAAGTCAACATGCATCAAGGGTGGGGACACCAGACTGCGCCTTTAGCATTTTTTGTGGGATAGAAGCCACCTGCCCCATCACATGAAATATTGTATTAAAAGTTCCTAAGTGCTGGAAAAACAATATAACATTCAAGCATTGGATAATTAAAAAAATATTGCTGGGTGAGGGGACACAGTCATAGCAGGTTTCATTTCCATATTGGGGGCTCTAAACTCTCCCTATCCAGATTTTTAAAAATTTAAGATTTTAGGGATTGAATGATAGGGGCCACTTTCAGAAAAACAGGAATTCACTTTACCAAGTATTAGCAAATCCTCACTGGTGTTCAGTGCATAGCAGTGACAGGATCCAAGCCTCCACATGGCTCTTGTGCTTTAAAATACATCATGGCACTTTCTTTACAAAACTTCTATGACAATCTGCTTTGGCAGCACTTCTGGGGACAGAAAACAGGATTCATATGATAGAAACACAGAAATTTAAAGAGTCAGAAGGAGATTCCCGGGCCATCTAGTCTGACCCCTGGCTCCAGCCAGCTTTGCTCATGACATGCCTACCATGTGCATGTCGAACCTGTCCTTGAATACCCTCACCGATGGGGCTTCAACCACCTCCCGTGGAAGCCCATTCCATACCCTCAGGGTCCTAACTGTCAGGAAGTATATCCTGGCATCCAGATTGAACCTTGGTTCCCTGAGCTTTGATCCACTGGAGTGCATCCTGCCTTCCTCTGCAGGGGAGAACAGTTCTCTACCCACCTCCGTGTGATACCCCCTCACGTACCTGTATGCCGCCAACATATCCCCTCTGAGTCTCCTCTTCTCCAGGCTGAGGAGACCCAGTTCCCTCAGTCTCACCTCATACAGCTTTCCTTGCAATCCGGACACCAACCTTGTGGCCCTATGCTGCACTGACTCTAACCTTCCTATAAGGCTATATCCTTCCTGTAATGTGGAGCCCTGAATTGAACAGAATACTCCAGTTGCGGGTGCACCAGGGTCATACAGAGTGGTAGTAATATAGTAGTGGCAGTAATATGATGGTATAATAATAAAAAAAAAACCTGTGTCCCTATTTTAAAAGAACAAAGATATGCCTGGTCCATTAAAAGCTGAACCTGAGGTCACCTTCCCTGCATGTTGCCTGTTCTAAGAGAGGGCTAGGGCTTTGCAGAGTGCACTTGCTGCTCAAGCATGCACCCCACAGCATCTAGGAGAGTTCCAACAGCGTATCTCGCAGTCCACACTAAAGCCTTCAGGTGAAGAGCACAGATTCTCCCAGACGGTGGTGGATCCTCACAAGCACACCAGTCCCGTTCATCCCTCCCTTTCTCCTGCCATCGCTGGGTTAAGCATGCCAATTTTCACTGCTGCAGGGTGAGGGACTTTTCAGGTCAACCTGGGTGAATAAGTAACTTAAGCCTTGGCTGCTGGAAAGAAAAGTATATCACCAGTTCAGTAAATGAGCATCAGCATGCGCATGCTGACCTTGTGCTATCAGTGCTGGAAATAATGAATCTGCCCTGCCCCCTTCATTGTGATGATGAATACTACTTTGTGTATTCATATTTCCAATTGTGTAGCTGTTCACATTACTTGTATCACCTTATAATGTGGTTTTCCTCCTTAAAGGTAAAGGTAAAGGTTTCCCCTTGACATGAAGTCCAGTCATGCCTGACTCTAGGGGGCGGTGCTCATCTCCGTTTCCTAGCCAAGGGAGCCAGCGATTGTCTGCAGACAGTCTCTGTGGTCATGTGGCCGGCATGACTAAACACTGAAGTGCACGAAACGCTGTTACCTGCCCACCGAAGTGGTACCTTTTTATCTACTTGCATTTGCATGCTTTCGAACTGCAAGGTTGGCAAGAGCTGGGACGGAGCACAGGAGCTCACCCTGTGTGCAGATTTGAACCAGCGACCTTTCAATCAACCAGCCCAGCAGCACAGCAGTTTAAACCACTGCGCCACCTGCAGTTCCTTACAGTGATCCTAATGGATCACAGGGATGAACTTGCCCTGACTTTATTATGCCCTAATACAACAAAACCAGGCCATTTTAATAACATGTTTTTTTCTCTGTCTTTAGCAACGTTCAACAGAAATGCCTGCTCCCCAAACCAGCTCAGCCATTCCCTTTGCATAACTGACTGCAATTCCAGTATCCATGAGCAAGGTAAGGATCATTTCCCAATTAAAAATGGTAAATTCTGATAAGAATGAAGAACTGCTAGGAAAAAGAAATGGCCAGCACCCGTAGATGACTCTGCCTGCCATTTGTGTGGCTTTTCAATTTCCAGTTGTTCAAAACTAGGAACAATGCCCACATCGATAGACCTGTGCAAGATTGTGGCCCCTGCATAAGGGTTGTGGAATTCTCTATAACTGGTGCACACCCTTCTTCTCAATACAAAAAGGGAAGTACTAGCAAAGTGCAAGCACTTTTATGATATTATTGTTATAGTTACTGTTCTTAAATAATAGCCCATATACTTCCTGAGATGTCCTCTGCAGTGGCCACCTTGGCAGAGAGGGTGACAAACAAATATGACTAATTATACTAGTTTTCAAGTTGGCACAAGATCTGCTTGTTTTTGCCAAAACCACTCAGGCAATGCATTGGGTTGTCTTCTGCCTGCTATGGAATGGTCTGTAAAGTACTCCTTTCCCAAAGAAAGGTGGGCAGTGAAGGTAGTGTGAATGAAGCAGAAGCCCAGATGGCTTCTGTGCCTCCCAATATATTCCACAGAGTCTATTCCCAACCCCCCTTTAATTAACGGCACTTTGCACCTTCCCAAGAGGCGCTAAGTGCTGCAAGTTGAAGCCAATTAGCACCTCTTCCCAGGATTTGATTATGCCAAATAATACAGGGGCACTCCCCACTGTTGCTCTAAAAAGCCATGGGAGAAAACTATGCCCATATATATATATATAGACACATATATATCTTGTTGGCAGCTCTCCAGGTTTGCTACCTAGATTTTCAAATACTTTATCCTTCAATTATCCTAGCAGGCTTTTCCCACCATTTTCCAAAGGACCAGATGTACTCCAAGTAGAACTCTGCATTAGCCGGAGGACTGCAATGACGTGGCTGCAGCTCCACCAGTCTCCAAAAGCAACACTTCTTTTGGGGAGATTTTGTTTGCTCTGGGAAGACAGATGGGGATTTAGAAGGGAGGTTTCCAGCATCCCCATCTATTGTGCACTTGGGCTGAGCCTGTATGTGACAATACAGGGCACCGCAGCAGTGTTGTGCCTGCATGGATTTCAGTCTCCTCTCTGCAGCATGTGGGAAGACTAGGTGGGGTGGGAATGTGGCACACTTCCTCAAGGCCTCTGACCCCACCTCTACCCCTGCAACTTAAGTAGGCCTTGGAGGAAATTAATTTGGATTGGAGGAAGGAAGTGTCATTCCCCTCTGATACCAGTTGATCACTCCCCAAAGACCTCTCCAGATGTTTTGTGCTACCTTTCCCAAACCTTCCTGACTACTGGCCAAGCTGGCTCGGGCTGATGGGAGTTCAAGTCCTAAACATTAGTGGGGGATTGGTGGGAGGGCTGCTTTATGTTACGAAGGAGTTGACCAGGCCCACAGCTTAAACACTGCAGGAAGGGGGACTGGACTGGGACAAGGATGCCTGCTGAATGGTGCCCCACCCTACGCACCCCTCTGCCAGGGGAAGCAGGCAGCACACACGTGGGCGACTTGTGATGTGCTAGGTTGCTCTGTGACACAAAAAACTGCGAGCCAGAAACAGCCTCCGTATCATCTGAAAGACTCGGAGAAGGAAGGAAGCTGATCGGGAGGCCACGAGAGAGAGAGAGAGTGGCGCCCCCTGTGTGAAAGGAATTCCCCCAAGGGGTTTGTCCGGCACCTACGCCGCTGCTTTGCAGGACCAGGGAAAAGCTATTCTTTTCTCCAGAGCGTTTTAGAGACTTCGTTCTAATTCTTTACAGCTGCTTTATTGACTTCTGTGCTGTTTTTTAAAATGTTGCATTGCATACTTTTGTGTATTTGTATTGTGTTTTATATTTTGAACAGTTCGTATGGCATGTTAGACTTTTCAACTGTGTGAAATTCACCCCGTAAGCAGAAGAAATTGGTCGGATGAAAAATAAGAGAAACGGGTAGGGCTAAAAACTTGCGTTTCACGCTGTGGAGGGCTGAAAAGCGCTCCATCCAAGGAGTTCCCACACTCGTCGCAAGGGCAGTGCTCAGATCAGCATCCAGCCATGCCTGAGCAGGACCATGACAAAGGTCCATCAACGGTAGTCGGCCTCATCCTTCTGGAAAGCCCCCCGATCTGGGTAGGAAGGAAATAGGACGCCCCAACAGTTTCTCTGCCGCAGCTGAGAGTCCGGGATGCACTGCCTCTGACCTGGGGGTCGATGGAGCTGAGCTGAGCTGTCCTCTCCGCCACGCAGGCTTCCAGTCCTATTGCAGCCCGGGCGAGCCTCCGCGCCGCGGGCCCGCGCTCTGCCGGGCAAAGCTCTCGGCCCCGAGCGTTGCTTCTTTCCGCAGGGGAGGAGAAGAGGGGGAGGGTCCGCGGCCGATCTCCAGCATGGTGGGCGGGTCCGGGGGCGGACTCACCGCCCATGCATTACAGCGCAGGTGGCTCCGGCTGGGCGCTCCATTCGCCGGCGGTGGCGCTTCTCAGGCTACGGGCGTCGCGTCGGCAGAGCGGGGCAGCTGAGCCTTGGGCTGCAGCCACGCGGGGTCGGCTTTCTCGGGAGCCCCGGCTTGGAGCGCGCCAGCGGCAGAGGCAGCTTCTTCGATCCAGTGCGGGCTCACGTGCCCCGGCGGTGGAGCCGGCAGGAGCTCGCTGGGGGCTTACTCGGGCTGGACGCGGCTGAAGCCAGATCGCCATGGAGGCTCCGCTCCGTCTCCACGCGGTCAGCACCCTAGCGCGGCCAGCCGGCCCCATGGCGCTCCAGGCGGCACTCAGCCCTCCCCGTTGACCAACTTTTCTCAGGCGAAAGTCGAGGAGATCGGGCCGAGAAGGCCGGCTCTCCTTCCAGTCGGCCTCCAGGCGCTTGCATGGCTTGCCTGGGCCCGATCCAAGGCCGCGCCGCGTCGCCCGGGTTTGCCCCGGCGGGACTTTTGGACCCTGCAGCAGAGCGAGTTTAAGAACAACCACAACAAACTTTTCCTGCTGCGACGCCAGCCCTTATTCCTGCTTCTGAGCCGCCGAGCAGAGAGAGAACGAGCCCAACATGAAGCTGAGGCGCCTCGGGGCTGGTCCGTCATGGAGTTCGCCTTGTTTTGCTTTGCCGGGTTTTATCCGCCTCGAGGCACCTGCCCGGCGAGAGACCCGAAGCGTCCGGGACGGTTTGAACTGGCGCGCTCGCATCTGAGGACTTGCGATTCCTAAGAAAGGGACGGGACTAGTTTGGGGGATGCCCGACCATGTGTGCCTTGCAAGTGCTTTGGGGCCACGCTCGCCGCAGCCGCGCCTCCTTCCCTGCAATCAGTGGTAAGCACTAACCAAGAAAAGCGAAAACGCGGACGGGGCCAGAGGAGACGGCAGCCGTGACCCTTGGCCGCTCTCTTGCTCGCTCGCTCGCTCGCGCCGCTCCTCGCCATGGCTGGCCTTCGTTCCAGCCTGCGAGGGGCTTTGTTGAGCCTGTTGCTCTTCTTGCTGAAGGCCCCCGCTCCCGTGCCGGCTGCCTCCAAAGCCATCGTTTGCCAGGAGATCACAGTGCCCATGTGCAAGGGCATCGGCTACAATTTGACGTACATGCCGAACCAGTTCAACCATGACACACAAGACGAAGCCGGCCTGGAGGTTCACCAGTTCTGGCCCCTGGTGGAGATTCAGTGCTCTCCCGATCTGAAGTTTTTCCTGTGCAGCATGTACACCCCCATCTGCCTGCTGGACTACGCCAAGCCACTGCCGCCCTGCAGGTCGGTCTGTGAGAGGGCCAAGGCTGGTTGCTCTCCCCTGATGAGGCAGTATGGCTTTGCGTGGCCTGAGAGGATGAACTGCGACAAGCTGCCGCTCCTGGGAGATGCGGAGATGCTGTGCATGGATTACAACCGGACGGAGGCCACCACCACACTGCCCCCGTTTTTCACCAAACCCACTCGCTCCTCCAAGGGTGCCCACAAAAATCTCACCCCGCTAAGTGGTGGTGACTGCAAGAAAGTGTGCGAGTGCAAGGAGCCCTTGGTTGTCATCTCCAAAGAAACCCACCCCCTCTACAACAAGATTGAGACAGGCCACGTACGCAACTGTGCCATCCCTTGCTTTCAGCCCTACTTCACCCAGCACGAGAAGACTTTTGCCACCTTCTGGATAGGCCTGTGGTCTGTCCTCTGCTTCATCTCCACCTTCACCACAGTGGCCACCTTTCTAATTGACATGGAGAGGTTCAGGTACCCAGAGCGCCCCATCATCTTCTTGTCTGCCTGCTACCTCTTCGTGTCCATTGGCTACATCATCCGGCTGGTTGTGGGCCATGCCAACGTAGCCTGCAACGCAGATTACAACCATATCCACTATGAGACCACGGGGCCTGCTCTGTGCACGGTGGTCTTCCTCCTGATCTACTTCTTCGGCATGGCCAGCTCCATCTGGTGGGTGATCTTGTCTCTCACCTGGTTCCTGGCTGCTGGCATGAAATGGGGGAATGAGGCCATCGCTGGCTACTCGCAGTATTTCCACATGGCAGCCTGGCTCATTCCCAGCGTCAAGTCCATCGCTGTGCTGGCCCTGAGCTCGGTCGATGGTGACCCAGTGGCTGGCATCTGTTACGTGGGAAATCAGAACCTTGACAAGCTGAGGGGCTTCGTGCTGGCCCCGCTGGTGGTGTACCTCTTCACTGGGACCATGTTTCTGCTGGCAGGTTTTGTGTCCCTCTTCAGGATTCGGAGTGTCATCAAGCAAGGAGGCACAAAAACGGACAAGCTGGAGAAGCTGATGATCCGCATCGGCATCTTCACGGTGCTTTATACCGTCCCGGCAACCATCGTGGTGTCCTGCTATATCTACGAGCAGCACTACAGAGAGATGTGGGAGGTCGCTCTGAACTGCTCCTGCCACGGGGACAAGAGTGAGCCCAAGCCCAAGCCCGACTACGCCGTCTTTATGCTGAAGTACTTCATGTGCCTGGTGGTGGGGATCACCTCTGGGGTCTGGATCTGGTCTGGCAAGACTCTTGAGTCCTGGAAGCGGTTTACAGGGCGATGCTGCCGGCGGGGAAAGCCCCCTAGCATGGCCGTGTACAGTGAAGCAAACACTGCTCTGACTGCCAGGACAGGGCTGCCCAGCTCCGCTTCCTACCACAAACAAGTCCCTCTGTCCCATGTATAACACTGAAAAAAGCACCTTGCTTGCCATGGTTGGGAGCAGGTAAGTGGGTGGCGAAGCTCCCGACTGGCAGAGGTTTGGGAACAACCTTGGAGCGTTCTGTCTGCTCTGGAACTGCTTGCTTCACCTCCAGCTCTGGAAGGAGGTGCTTGTGTTTTGCCCACATTTCAAGATTGCTGTATTTACCAATGTCACAATGCACCCTTGTGTGAGATTTCCTTCTCCCTTGAAGAACGGGGAGTGAAGCTTTCTGCAACCTTGCATTCTCCAATTACGTTCACCTAGAACTCTCATCATCTTACCAGCAAAGCTGTGCTGGTCAAGGATGATGGGAGTGGTGTCTCCACACATTTGAAAAATGCCAAGTTGGGGAATGCTGGTGGCATAATATTTAGAGCCAGAAGCTACATTAGATGGGAGGCTCTCTAGGCACTGTTTTGATTTTTATGTGAAGAATGTAGCAGTTGTGAATGGAAGAAGGGAAGAGGAGCTGCTTAACCTTTCCTGCTATATCTACTCAGTATGATGCCCTAACTGTTTCTCTCCATCTTTTGACATATTCTTGGGAAAGCAGCTCAGGGTGGATGACTGTGCGTAGACAAATGTCTGGAAGGAAAAGGGTTAAGCAGCCCCTCCTCACCTGCCCTTTTCAGGGGACCAGCAGGGCCATCCGCTATATGTCTGGTCAGAAATAAGCCCTGTTGAGTTGACTGGAACTTATTCCCAGGTCAGTGGCTGGGATTGCAACCTACTCGTGTATTGTCTCCCATGTAACAGTGAGCTTGGCCTCTCAAATTGAGAAAGGGGTGTTTTGAGTCCTTTCTACTAGGGTGAACTGGGGACATGTGTGGTCAGACATAAAATATGCCTGTGTCATTTCACACATGCTACTGATGTTTGAAATATAAAGAATCCATTTGGAGGGAGGATCTCCTTTAAAATTGATGGTTGTGGAGTTAATGCCTGACCAGAGTCCAGTTTCAGGTTTTATTTTTGGATGGTATAACTCTACCATCATCACTTTTGACTGTTGCCTCTGCCAAATTGAATGCCACACAGTCTCATCAAAGCTGTGTAATAGTTTTTCGCTGCTGCTGCTGCTAGGGATGAGTTTAAAATAAAAGTAGGAAGGGCAGCCCTAATGTTTTGATGGGTGAAGATTGCACAAAGTCCTCCTTAAATGTAGAAACTGCACATGGCATCTTGATGTGTGTTGTTTTTTCTGTCTCTTTGCAAACAGTGGTGCATTGCTTTAGCATTTCTTTAATTCCTAAAGCTGCTTTTAAATATATATGACTCAAATCTCTCCCAACCTGGTGTTGGGCAATGGCCCCATGACCCTTTGCAGGATGGGGACAAAGAGAGTTGTAGTCCAACACATTTGAAGGGCGCCAGCTTGGGGAAGTTTCATGCACTGACCCTTCTCAATGCTGCTTTCCACCCCCCTACCCCCCATAGAGGGGCAAAGAGTTAAGGCTAAAATGAGAAGTAGAAGTGGGAGTAAAACTGGAACGTAGTGTGACTTGCGCCTGCATGCCTAGGATTGCACTGCAGGTCTTTAGCAACAAAGAGCGCATTTGAGGACCAGTTTCTCTTGCTGGACAGCAGCAATCAGGAGGAAAGGAACTGCTCTCTCCTTTGGCAGGCCAGCAGTGCATGTTGGCTCAGAAATGAGTCTGGGGCTCCCTTGCAAGGGAGTGCATGGAGATCCCACCTTAGAAGCCACTGGATACATTTTGATTTTCCGATGCAGCTTTCTCTTTATCCTCTCCTACCCTTTAGTCCACGATTTATTGGAACAATGGTGCTTGGGTGCCCGGCATTCATGTGTGGCTGCTGTGGTGAATGGGGACCGGCATGCCGGGGCAGAGGATTCCAAATGTTTTCTGCGCCCCAGCCTTAGCAACTAGGACTCTGCCACTGGTTTGGTCTTCTAAGACTGCATTAGCTTTGTAAAAAAAATGTAGGCAAGGACAATCAGTTAACTGCCCTCGCCACCTTGGCCCCTGCTTCAGAAGGGGGTCAAAGCCTGGGCTGCTGTGGACACCTTTGGAGCAAAGCTGCTCCATGCCACCCTTGTAAGGGCGGCACCTGCCTACACCTGCACTTGTTGGCAGGAGCCAACAAACATGAAACAGGAGTAGCTCTGGACAGAGGTCACTAACACAGGCTGTCACACCTCTTCCAATGCAAAATGATTGCACTTTATATGTGGGGAAAATGTAGGTTGAATCTGCTGTGCTGGGAAGATGGGGCCATTTCCCTGACCTCCAGCTGCATATGTGAAGGGCTGCTCTGCTTCTGAGAGGCTGGCTTGTGCAGAGTGCAGCCTCACCTGGCCTTTCACTCATGGGCAAGCAGATCCAGCCACCCCGTAAGTCAGACTCAGAGGTCATCTGCCCCACAGCCCCCTCTGGGGAAGGAACCCCTACGAGCCAGTATCTGATGGCTGGGCCACACCTGCACATCTGTAGCTTGATGAGCGTGTGCAGCCAAATTTGTCACCTTGTGTGCTCCTCTCACAGTGCTTTTCTCTGGGTAGGATGTATCCACTGCAGTGAGTAGGGAAAGTTGTGTTCTCATTCTCTTTCTGTCCTCTTCACGCTCCATTCAGAAGTGGCAGGACCCCTGCTGCAGTGCCTCATGTGCTTATCTGGGCTTTACCCCGCTTGACATCTGAGGAGGAAGGCATCAGCTTAGGCAGTTAAGGGTGCCTAAAACTGGCTGGTTTACACCCAGTGCTTGAGAGGAAGAGAAAAATCCACTGTCTTCCTCTGCAGTTGCCTGTGCCTTCCCTCTCAGAAGGCAGAGATTTGCTTCATGTGATCTGGAACCCTGCACTTTCAGCACTTTTCATGGAGACTTTCTGATATCACTGCCAACCAAACACACTGGCAGCATCTTGCATTGAGGTCTCTGTAGGACAGCTTTTTCAACTTGGCACCTTCCAGATGCATTGGCCTGCAACTCTCACCATTCCTCTGCAGCAGGGCCACTGCCAGTTGGGTGTGATGGAAGTTGTAGTCCAGCACCTGCAGGAAGCACAAGAGTGGGGAAGGCTGCTGCCCTGCAATGGGAGCATCCCTCCAGCTTTCCTCTGGGACTTCTGGTCTTATGAGTAGGGACAGGTGTGAATGGACTCACCTGCATGCGCTCAGCACTGCTGCTGGAGTAATGTTGGCTGAAGGCTTCCAAGCTGACACAAGAATCCAGCTTTTGTTTGCTGCACAGATCCTACATCTGCTGCTGAGGCAAGGTCATATCCAGTTCCTGGACTGGATGGCTGCAGCACTAGGGGCCAGGTCAGATGTTAAAAACAGATGATGTAGAGGGAGACCACGTTGAGGCAAGGCTAGGGGGTCGTGGACATTTGGCTAAAAGAAATTTGGGCCTGGAGGGCAATTAGCAACACTGCCTTCGTGGAAGGTAAAGGGAAGGGCTAGAGCAGAAAGAGGGCTGTGGGGCCATATTTCTGCAGGTTGTCATTGTGTGGAATGGCTCTGGCCAGCACCTCTAGCTGCAAACAGGAGCTTCATCCACTGAAACCATTTTCAGAAAGATTTGCTACAAGGCAGAGCCTTGTGGCACCCTAAAGACTAACCAGTTTATTCTGACAACTGCTTCTGTTGCCTGGGGTCCACTCCATAGAGACCTGCACTAAAATAACACTTCATGTGCCACATAAAGTGGACTTCAAGCCAACAAAACTTTTGCCAGAATAAGTTAGTGTTTAAGTCACAACTCTCTTCATTACTTCTCCCTCATAGATAGCTAGATTTTAAAAAAAATCCAAATGGCTTTTAAGGAAAGCACTAGGTTCAAAAAGATGGCATTTGGGTTTGCAAACTGGCATCTTTGAGACTACTGTGAATACAGCTAGTCAGGTGGAGCCGTGGCCCAGACCTTCCTCTGGAGGTGGCTTAGCACTGAGGGCAATTTTCTACCAGCCAGGATGATCATGGCATCATCCTGTGCAGATGTCTGCAGCCCCGAGCCTGGAACAGCATGGGCATCCCATTGTGTGTGGCAGGTGGGAGGACCAGGGGAACAGTTCAGCCTTCATGCTCCCCTCAAAAGCCATCGACTTCTGACCAGCTGCTGCATCTTTTGCCTCTGAAGAAGATGCAGAGGCCAAAGATGCAGCAGGCTGAGGTCCCTCCTGGTTCCTTCATGGGAAGGTGGTGCCTTGCTCCCCTCCTCCCCACCCTGCAGAGTGCCCCCCTCCCAAGGCCTGCTGCAGAGACCTTCTGCCTTCAGAGCTGCCATCAACATGGAAAGCACCAGGCTGCTGCAGGGGTGGAGGGAGGGGGGGCCCTTCCAGTGCAGGTGCAAAAGGATCTTGACCTTTTCCAGTGGCAGGCTGGGCAGCTTCTACTGGCCACAGCACGGCACCTTCAATGCCTTTTTTAAAAAGTTGGTTTCCTTGCTGGATTTGTGCCCCATCCTCTTCCCTCCCTCAAAAATATTGATGTGGAGCAGATGTCATTTTATCCTTAGACCAGCTCTGTGGGGCAGGCTAAACTGAGGCAAGCTGGATGGTTCCAAATTGAACTGAGCCCCCACTTTGGTTGCATTGCATGTGCACCTTGCTTGGTGTCCAGCTGCCTTTCGTTGCTCTGTCTTGTTACTACATGGCCTGGAGTATTCAAGCTAAGTGGGGGACACAAGCCAGACCACAGGTCACTGGACCTCTCAACTTCTTCCTACCTCGTGGCATTCTGCAGATGTGGCACCTGCTGGGCCCTTGTGCTCTGCAGAAGAGAAAGACTCCAGGGCCATGGACTGATGGAATGCAGGTGAATGCTGCTGTTGGCCATGATGTCTGCTTCTGCATCCTGGGGAACAGCTCCTGTTTGCCTGGCAATTGGGGTGGCCACCTTGTCTGGCTTAATGTTGGAAGAAGGACCGATCCTCTCGGAGCCTGTTGTTTTGTTTGTGGTTTTGCGGTGCATGCAATTCATGGTGCTTTCCTAAGAAAGCTGTCACGGAAGGTGCTGCCAATTAAGCAATTCGGCCAATCTCAGGTCTTGCTCATCAGTTCTCTGTTGGGCTTTTTTCATCACAAGGAACCCAGCAACTGTCATGGTTGGGTTCAGAACACACACAGCCCCAGGCTAGGGGTTCTCGTGTTGCCTGGAGAACTCCTTGAGCATTCAGAGCACCTGTAAGTGCCTCTCACCCTGCTTTAATCCATCAAAACTAGTGGGCTCTGCTGGACACATTTTTAAAATGTGTGGCTCAAGAAGTACTTTGACCAGCCTTCCCAGAGCAGCACCATTTCCTTCCTACTAGGAGAAAAATATAGTGGAGAGGATGTCTCTCTTGAAGGTAAGAGCTCAGCTGTGCTTAGGGACCGTGTCTGCAGAGGATGTCTTCCCTAAGTGAACAAACCCTGAAGGCAACTTGAATCAGACAGAGTCACAGTTACCGTTTTTTTCAAATCGATGCCACTTTTCTGGCAAAATTACAGTCGCAGTAGAAAGGAATTTATTTACATTAACCAAACACATGTGTTTCCCCTCCCAGCAACTTAGTGTGCTAACCAAAATTCTGCTTCTGGGGAAATTTCTATTTACCCTGAAAGGATTTTTTTCACAATTAGGACTTCGACTGAGGCATGCTGGAATAGAAGAAGCTGAAGCTCACAAGCACTGGGTTTCCAAACTCCATAAATAGGAAAGTTACAAGGGTGGGGGAGGACTTTATAGGTCAACCTTCCCCAACCTGGCTCCCCGCAGATGTGTTGGACTAGAACTCCCATCAACTCCCACTTCTAGTCCAACACATCTGGAGGGAGCCAGGTTGGGGAAGGCTGTTCTCCACCCTTGCATTGCCTCCCCAGTTGCCCTCCATGATGGCAGCAACACCCAAGAGCATTAACTGCCTCATCTCTGGGTAGGAAGGGGCCCATGTGTGCGCCTCTACCTTTCCTCCAGACCATGCAAATTCATTTCTTTTTGGTACTAGATGAAGGTTGTCTTTTGTATTCAGTAGGGGGTATGTGTTAGCTCTGAAAATCCTGATTCACTTATGCCTGCTTTTTAAAAACTTTCTATCATGTGTTGTGTCAAGCGGAATGGTGATACTTAGGAAACAAAAGCTCATCTCGAAGCAACCCGAAAGAAAGAAGGTAGAAAAGACACTTTCTGTGTAAGGTATAGAATAGGTTACCTTGAATCAGTTGGCTGGGCTAGATCAGGCCTGCCCCATTTATGAAATACTCAGCCTAGACCCTGCTGTGAAGTACCTAACCATTCTGTCGTGCCACATGGCTAACAAAAAGAGGTTTATTAAAGTCTCATTAAGCTGTGGACACTGCTGGATAAAACAGCTTTTTTCAGTTCTGGATCTAAGTGTTGTGATTGCTTGAAGTTATTCAAACTTACATGTCATAATCATATAGTTAGGATAATAATCTGATCAAAACATTATGCTTTGTGTGTTTTACAAACATGAATACTGCTCACTGCAAGAAAATGAAAAAGGTGTGACTGGCTGGTGAAAAAAGAAAGTAGAGAAAACAAGACTGAAATAAGCAGCACATAATTACAGTGATTGAAATTGTATTCCAAAGGCAGAAAGCTGCAAATGAAAAGTTATTGCTAGTTTTGACAGGGTCTTTCAATCAAGGCATTGTGTACACTAATGTGTTTCAAGACAGAATTGCACCATGAAGTTATAGCATGTAAATAGCTGTACTAAAAGAATTAAGTTTGTATGTACTAAATCTCAAGTGGACTTTGATACGGGTTGGAAGCAGGTTGTGATTTCTTACTGACAGGGAGATGGCTTCTCTGGGGACAGAGTACATGGCAGTGGCCCAGGGCATTAAAAGGCTGTACTTGATGTTAGATTTGTGCTTCAGTTGTGCTGCTCTTTCATTTGTGCCTTGCAGAGAGAGAGAGTTACATACTCTTTACAATATGAGTAACAGTGCCATGCCAAAAAAGGGGTTAAGAAAGAGAGGGAGAAGACACTGGATTCTGTAAAAAGCTTTAAGTAAAAGAATAAACCAATTTCAGACTGTCACATTAATACATGCTTAAACATGCTTATTGCAATAACGGTTAGCAGATAATTCCCTGGTATGAGAAAGCAAACTGGTTTTTGTCTTCAAAATATACCTTTTGTAGGCCATTTCCTGTTGCAATCTGTATGAAAAGATTTTTTTTAAAAAAATCTGTACTAAACTCCCAACTTCTGTATGAAATTACACATGGAACCACAAACCACAACAACTCAGTCAGAAGCAGTTTGTACGAAAATGTCCTTGTGTCTGTTCTGAGGAAACTGGTTAGACCATTGCATGTTTCTAAGTACAGCAGCGCATTCAACATTTTGTGAAAAGATGAGAGAATGTATTTAGAGACTGTACAGAATGGAGTTAGAGAACAAAGACATGTATAATTTTGTTTTCTAGCTTGTGATTATGGTGAATAGAAAACAAGAAGTTACAAGAATGTATCCCATCTAGAAAAGCATCAGTACACAAAAAAGTGAAGCAGTCCCACTAAGGTTTTAAGCTTGCAGCGTGGCAGATGGCCTAGGATAGCCTTCCCAAACCTGGCACCCCCTAGATGGCGTTGACTACACTCCCCATCATCAGCCCAGGCAGCCTCTCTGAGGAGTGATGGGAGTTGTAGTTCAGGCCACATGAAGGGCCACAGGGGTTGGGGAAGGCTGCCAAGAAGTTTTCAGTGACTCTAGCTCTTCCTTCAACCCCCATCCTTTATAGGGAATTCACACCTGGATCGCCTCCTCTGAGCACTTGCTTGCAGACTTGGTTCTTTAATTAAATGCAGGAAGCAAAGATGAACTTCATTGCTAAGCCTTCCCTTTACAGAAGGACATCTCCCTCCCCCCTCACACAAAAACCCCACTGAAAGGCCATCCAAGGTTTCTGCCCTTCAGTTTGCACAGGGGTTTCTGAGACCCAGGAGTAGTTGGCTTCAGAAGCAGAGGGAAGGCTTCAGCGGCAACGGGGGGGCTTCATCACCAGATCCCCCTCATAGATCACTGGTGAATTGGTGCTGAACATACCACCCTTTGTAAGACACATCGCATTAACACATTATGCAAGCCGGTGTTTTCTTACTGAACAACAAGAGTCCAGAGACTGACGCAGTTCAACTGCAAGCCATGCCTGTGGCCAGGAGCGGAGCATGGAGGCTGGAGAGGCCCTCCAGCTGCTCTCCAGAGACAGCAACTCATGCTCACCAAAACAGAGCCAGTGATAGCTTACAAGCAGCTTCTGATACCAATCTGCAAATACTGCTGCAAGCATTTTATAGGGCACTCTTGGAGGCTCAAAAGGCCTTATTGTGTTGCCCGCCCTTACCACAAGCCTCCAAGCCTGTAAGTACGATGCCTGTGCTGCAGATGGGAAGTAGAGGTGGAAAGCTTGCGATGTGCTGAAGCCTGTTTAGGAATCCAGTGGAGGGATTCCCTTTTCTGCAAGGTCTGGTGGGTATTTGCTCTTAGCATTCCAAAGTGGGGGCTCCTCGAAATGTTTTGCTTGTACTTCTAAGGGAGTCATGCTGCCGTTTAAGAATCCTTCCAGCCTGACTAAGGGAAGAGTGAGAAAAGCACTGCAGCAGCATTTGGCACTCTATAAAGGCAGGCTGATTTGTGACATTTCCCCCAAGCTGCTCTTTCCCAGGACCCAATACTCTTCCTCAGGGAACTGAACACCAATACTGAAGGACAGGGGCAGGGAGAGGCAAAAGACCAAAAAAGACATGACTTCAAATGTGTAACTACAGCTAAACCTTTTTCATTTTACATTCAAGTAGGTATGGAGGGGCAATCCAGATCAGGACTCTAGCATGGGGGGGGGGCGCTTTTAAGATCCAGATCTTGCCCCCACTCAAGATATCTACTGAAGAATCAAAAGACAGAGCTTCGAGCAAGATGTCTGTTTTGGCCCTTAATGTGCCCAACACAATATGCATCATGTTCCACAGCCCAGAAAGCCAGATACAGAGCAGTGTTCTGATCCTAAAACTGCTTCCGACTGTGAGGCAGCATGAAAGGGAAACCGCCAAGAGATTAGGCCTCTGCTCTCATTGCAGCACTCTTGATGGGAGGAAAAACTTCACCATTCTGCCTTCCATGAAGGAACCAGATCAGAAGTCAGATGTCTAAGTAGACATGGGCTTAGATGACCTACATGGCTACTATTCAATGCCTTTGTCTCTCCTGTATTGTCTTCAAGGCAGAAGGTGTCACCCCTCCATGGTTCACCCTAAAATGTCAGTGATGGGAGGCAGGAACACAGATGGATTTTGTCCAAAGTCTTGAAGCAGAGCCTGCTTTATTCACATAATGGATGACTTGCATTGAACTACCAGAAATAATCCCAGCTGCAGTAAGTCGGGGTCCACAGAGGGAAGATCTAATAACCAACATCAGGGTTTGGGAACCTTGTGCCCACCAGGTACCTTGAACTATGATTCCCATAACCATTGATTGTGCTGGCTGGGGCTTTAGGAACCGTCACTGCCCTAAAGCATGTGCTCTAAACAGGGAGGTGTCCGAAAAGCAGGCATCCTGGCTCATGAAACAGCTGCCAACATAGAATTGAAAACATCCAGAAGTATCAATGCAGGGTTTGTATCATACTTTCAGTGTCAGGCCAACAAACTTCTCTGGCTAGAGCGTGATGCTTGGGCATGACATATCTAGATTCAGACCTTTCCTGCGTAGCTCACTAAGAGTCCTAGGACAAATTAATCTAATGGATGTTCAGGTTAACTAAGATGGGGACCTCAGCTTTTGAACCTGTGGGCACACTAGGGAGTTTGGGAAACTGCAGTGGTCACCACCACAAAATGCCAGGTTGGTGGATCCCACCCTAGCATTTGCCTATGACATCTATCGCTTTTAGACTGTGTCTTGTCCAGCAAAATCTGTTGGACACCATGACATCTCTTTAGTAAGGGGTTGTCTAATTTGGTTATTTGCTGGCAGTGCAATCATGTCCAGTGGTGGCTTTTTTGTGAGAGGAGGTCATTGCACAGATGTATTTTATAGTGGAACATATTTATGGATGTACAAAAGCTTTTAAATTATTTACCTGCTTCATGGAAATTAACAAATGGTTGGTGTAACTGGATCCTCTGTGCCTTTTTGACAGCCAAAAGTCTGACCTGACAAGACTGAAAGCAGAAATAATTCATATATGAAGTTGCTCATTTTCTAACATACATAACATGCCCCTAAGATCAGCCACTGTATCTGAAGCCAGGAGAATGGCTAATGTAACACACGAGGAAGGCCAGTTAAAAGCATAGTTAAAGATAAAATTAATAAACATAAAGAAGGACAAGCCCTGCTGAAAAATAAACAACATGGCTTCTGCAAAGGTAAGTCCTATTTTACTAACCTTTTAAGAGTTCTTTGAGGGTCTCAATAAACATGTTGACGTGGTGAACTGATAGACATTTTTTATTTGGACTTCCAGAAGTGTTGGGCAAAGTTCCTCAGCAAAGAATCCATTAACAAACTTCACAGTGTGGGATAAGGGGAGATACAAACCCTTGCATGGATCAGTAATTGGTTAAAGAAAGGAAAGCAGAGAGTAGAAATAAATGATAAATCCTCCCAGTGCAGGGTTGTAAATAATGAGGAGCCACAGGAATTTGTACTTGGATCAAGGCATTTCAACTTACTCATAAATGATCTGGAATCAGAAGGGAGCAGTGATATGGCCTGGTTTGCTGATGACACCAAATTCTTTAGGGTGATTAAAACAAAGTAAATGTGGTTTGGTGTAAACAAGAGTAAAACGATGTATTTGGGGTCAAAACCCTCCAACTCCAATTATAAGTGGATGGGATCTGAGCTAGCAGTGACTGAGGGATCTTGGGGTTGTGGTTAATCCATGGTGCAGGTGTTGTGAAAAAGGAACTTCCCATGTTGGGCATAATTAGGAAAGAAAATTGCAGTGATCTTACTCCCCATAGAAATCTATGATGCATTCACACATGGACCACTGTGCAGTTCTGGTAACTGCACCTTAAAAAGGGTATTATACAGTTGGAAAGGGGCACCCAAAACAATCAAGGGGGTGGATCAACACCCCTAGGAAATAATGTTACAACAGTTAAGATTGTTCAGCTTTGCAAGCAGGAGTGTGTATGAGGTGTAAGAAATTATTTGTAGTGTGGAGAAAATGGGAAGGATGACATTTTTCTGCTTCTCTCTTAATACTAAAACCCATGGTCAACCCATTAAACTTGTTGATGGGAAATGCAGGACAAAATATTTCACACAGTGCAGAATTAAACTATGGCATTCACTCCCACAAGATGCAGTAATGGCCTCCAATCTGAATCCCCTTAAAAAGGGAATTGCCAAATTCATGGAGGCAATCCATGCTATATGCTACCCTAGTGTCTGAGGCAGTTTGTCTATCCACACCAAATGCTGGGGAACATGGGCAGGGAAGTGACAGATTCTGCTTGTGAGGTTCCTGTGGGCAGGTGATGGGCCACTGTGTGAGCAGAATGTGGGGCAAATGGACCCTGGGCCTGATCCAGCGCAGCGCTCGTGCCACTGCCCACATCTTGCTAATGGACCTGTTTTCCACCAGAACTGTCAACTCCCCAGCTGAGTCAGCATCCTCAACTTGGCATCTTCCATATATCTTGGACTGTTACTCCCAGGATGCCAGCTAGGACTGATGAGAGATGGGGAAGGCAGGCTAGGGGAGGCTGAGCTTAAATCCATTTTTTCTGCACACATTTGCCTCTTATGCCCTGCTTACCATCCCAAAAAGGTTCCTTACTGCTGGCTTGTTGGCCCTGCCAGAGTACTCTTCTCACTGTCCACAGACTATCAACACCATTCCCTCTAGGATGCAAACAGTAGGAAATGGCAAGTTTGATATGGAATTAATGGTAATTTAAAGGGAAAGTAGAGAGAAGGAAATGGCAACCCACTCCAGTATCTTTGCCATGAAAACCCCATGGACAGTACCAAAAGGCAAAAAGATATGCTGGAAGATGAGCCCCTCAGGTCGGAAGGTGTCCAATATGCTACTGCGGAAGAGCAAAGGGCTAGTACTAGTAGCACCAGAAAGATGGAAGCGACTGGGTCAAAGCCGAAAGGACACTCAGTTGCAGATGTATCTGGCGGTGAAAGGAGAGTCCGATGCTGTAAAGATCTATACTCCATAGGAACCTGGAATGTAAGATCCATGAATCAAGGCAAGCTGGATGTGGTCAAACAAGAGATGACAAGACTGAACACCAACATCTTGGGAATCAGTGAACTAAAATGGACAGGAATGGGTGAATTTAATTCAGATGACCATCAGATATACTACTGCGGGCAAGAATCCCTCAGAAGAAATGAAGCAGCCTTCATAGTCATTAAAAGAGTAGGAAAAGCAGTACTGGGATACAATCTCCAAAATGACAGAATGACCTCAGTTCGAATCCAAGGCAAACCATTCTGTATCACTGTAGTCCAAGTCTATGCCCCAACCACAGGTGCTGAAGAGGCTGATCGGTTCAATGAAGGCCTACAACACCTTCTAGAATTTACACCCAAAAATGATGTCCTTATCATCATGGGGGATTGGAATGCTAAAGTAGGAAGCCAAAAGATAACTGGAATAACAGGCAAGTTTGGCCTTGGAGTACAAAATGAAGCAGGGCACAGGCTGGTAGAATTTTGTCAAAAGAATACGATGGTCATAGCAAACACTCTTTCCCAACAACCCAAGAGATGACTCTACACATGAACATCACCAGACGGTCAACACAGAAATCAGATTGACTATGTGCTCTGCAGCCAAAGATGGAGAAGCTTTATACAGTCAGTAAAAACTAGACCAGGAGCTGACTGTGGCTCAGATCATGAGCTTCTGGTTGCAAAATTTAGGCTTCAATTGAAGAAAGTAGGGAAAAGCACTAGGCCACTCAGGTATGACCTAAATCATATCCCTGGTGAATATACAGTGGAGGTGACAAATAGATATAAGGAATTAGATCTGATAGACAGAGTGCCTGAAGAACTATGGACAGAGGTTTGCAACATTGTACAAGAGGCAGCAACTAAAACCATCCCAAAGAAAAAGAAATGCAAGAAAGCAAAATGGCTGTCTGAGGAAGCTTTACAAATAGCTGAGGAAAGAAGGGAAACAAAAGGCAAGGGAGAAAGGGAAAGATACACCCAATTGAATGCAGAATTCCTGATAATAGCTAGAAGAGATAAGAATGCCTTCTTCAATGAACAGTGCAAAGAAATAGAAGAAAACAATAGAATAGGGAGGACCAGAGATCTCTTCAAGAGAATTGGAGATATGAAGGGAAAGTTTCATGCAAAGATGGGCATGATAAAGGACTAAAATGGCAGGGACCTAACAGAGGCAGAAGAGATTAAGAAGAGGTGGCAAGGTTACACAGAGGAACTATACAAGAAAGAGCTTAACATCCCTGATAACCACGATGGGGTGGTCAATGACCTCAAGCCAGACATCCTGGAATGTGAAGTCAAATGGGCCTTAGGAAGTCTGAGCAACAACAAAGCTAGTGGAGGTGACAATATTCCAGCTGAGCTATTCAAAATCTTAAAAGACGATGCAGTAAAAGTGTACACTCAATATTCCAGCAAATTTGGAAAACTCAACAGTGGCCACAGGATTGAAAAAGGTCAGTTTACATTCCCATCCCAAAGAAGGGCAATGCCAAAGAATGTTCAAACTATCGCACCATTGCACTCATTTCACATGCTAGCAAAGTTACACTCACAATCCTACAAGCTAGGCTCCAGCAGTATGTGGACTGAAAACTACCAGAAGTACAGGCAGGATTTTGAAGAGCAGAGGAACTAGAGATCAAATTGCCAACATACGCTGGATCATGGAGAAAGCTAGGGAGTTCCAGAAAAACATCTACTTCTGCTTCATGACTATGCTAAAGCCTTTGATTGTGTGGATCACAGCAAATTGTGGTAAGTTCTTAAAGAGATGGAAGTACCAGACCATCTTATTTGTCTCTTGAGAAACCTATATGTGGGTCAAGAAGCAACAGTTAGAACTGGACACGGAACCACTGATTGGTTCAAACTGAGAAAGGAGTTCGGCAAGGCTGTATACTGTCACCTTGCCTATTTAACTTATATGCAGAGCACATCATGAGAAAGGCAGGGCTAGATGAATGACCAGTTGGAATTAAGATTGCTGTGAGAAATATCAACAACCTCAGATATGCAGATGATAGCACTTTCATGGCAGAAAGTGAAGAGGAACTAAAGAGCCTCTTGATGTGGGTGAAGGAGGAGAGCGCAAAAGTTGGCCTGAAACTCAACATTAAGAAAACTAGGATCATGGCATCCAGTCCTCTCACTTCCTGGCAAATAGATGGGGAAGAAATGGAGGTAGTGACAGATTTTATTTTCCTGGGCTCCAAGATCACTGCAGATGGGGACTGCAGTCAAGAAATTAAAAGACGCTTGCTCCTGGGGAGGAAAGCTATGGCAAATCTAGATAGCATACTAAAAAGCTATCTTTTTAGTATCACCCAGCCATCACCCAGCCAAGAAAAGTGCATATAGTCAATGCTATGGTTTTCCCAGTTGCAATATATGGCTGTGAAAATTGGACCATAAGGAAGGCTGAGCGCTGACGAATTGAGGCCTTTGAATTGTGGTGCTGGCGGAGACTCCTGCAAGTCCCTTGGACAGCAAGGCGATCAAATTGGTCAGTCCTAGAGGAGATCAACCCTGACTGCTCTTTAGAAGGGCAGATCCTGAAGATGAAACTCAAATACTTTGATCACCTAATGAGAAGAAAGGATTCCCTGGAGAAGAGTCAATAGATTCTTAGATGGGAACAATAGATGGCAAAAGTAGAAGGGGACGGCAGAGAATGAGGTGGTTAGATGGAGTCACTGAAGCAGTTGGTGTGAGCTTGATTGGACTCCAGGGGATGGTGGAGGACAGGAAGGCCTGGAGGAATGTTGTCCATGGGGTTGCAATGGGTCAGACATGACTTCGCGACTAACAACAACAGAGAGACTGCTGAGAATCATTTGCAGCTGCCCCTTATTGCTGTTTCTCAGTGGTAGAGCCCATGCTTTATATGGAGGGGCCTGAAGTTCTGTCTTGGTTACCTCCAGCTAAGAAAGACAATACTGAGTTAGCAATAGTGAGCAATGGCATTCCTAAGGCATGTTCCAAGGCTGACACACTAAGGGAAACAGTTCTTAGATGGTTCACTAATTTCTGCTGTGTTAGTAGGATTGTTGTTGGAGATACTACAGGGCATGCTTGACAGCCCCACTCTAGAAGAATGAAAAGCTGAAGACAGATGGTGGACTCTATTCTGCCATCCCAGTTCCAGGGAGTAGTGAATCCAAGGGAAGAGGGCTGCAGGGCAAGCATGGAGGCACAGTAAGAGGTCTGGGAAGCCCAGCCTGAAGATTCCTATCACTTAAGCAACGGAGCTTGCTGGATAACTTGGAGGCATTCAACATAACTGATGATAATTATAATCATCATATATCATATCATCATATCATATATAAGCTTTGAGCTTCCTGGAGCAAAGCAGAATACATGTACAAGCACCTCAAGGTCATAATAAATACAGGAAAATTGAATGACCCACAAAAACCGTGATAGCAAAAAATCCTGGTGTTCCTTGGTTGGTTGATGGATACTCAATCTCACAAATTAGGAATATTGAACATTTTTATTTGCCATCCTTTTCATGCTTTATGCAGTTTTCCCAGGTGCCCTGATGTGTCAAAACTGCATCACCCACAATATACTATCTAGGCTCCTGCAGTACGTTCACTTACGGGCTCTGGACAACCTGGCAGCATCCACATCAGTACAACTAGCAACAAGTTGCAGTTTAGAACATGTTCCACCTTCCCTTGAACATTCAGTTTCCCTCCTTACTTGCTTGATACCTACCTGCTTATGCAGCACTGGGTGGTTCTGAACATTTACTCCTTGCTCAAGTAAATGTCCTCTACCTGCCCAATCCACTTAAAGAAGTTTCAGTATGTAATTGCCTTGGAGACCAAACAAACCATTTCATATACAGAAGCAATATGGCAGCACTCAAGTGAGCTGGCACACTGCCGAATCTTGGCCAGTTGCTGAACCTTCAACTGAGCTCAAATGAGTGAGTGAGTGAATGAGTGAGGTTGGGCACCTTCTAAAAATTATCTCCATGTGGCCAAAAGAGCATATTAGAAACAGCTAGCACTGAAAGTAGCACGTACGTGGCTGGTTCACCACTCATGCTCAAAAGCTCTCTTAGCATCAGAAGGCTGTTATCACACAGTCACAAACATTTACTGAACTGGAATGCTACTTGGCACTTTGAGAACATAGCTGAATTTGGCAGGGTGCAGTATGTTCATCTACAGCACTGTTTCTCACTTTTTCTGAGTGTGTTCTTGTTTTCAACTATGCAACTTCTCCACATCCTAGTAAAAATGCACAGGCTCTTCTGTTCCCCCGTGTGAATCCTGCCACTTAGCACCGAAGTTAGCAGCACAGGGATTTGAACAGCTTCCATAAAATTGTATTTTCTTTCAAGCCCTGATTCCTCATCTGGCTTCAGCCCTACTAATTCAGTCATTGAAGTCTCCCCTTGCATAAAATGGGTTCGATCCAAATTTACACTCAGATCATCTGCATTGATGTAAGCGTACTTCCCTATCCACTCCTTCCCCTTGAAAAGTCATTAGACCCTACTGAATGGGATGAGTTGTGCTGCATTATGTGGGGAGATTCCCCAAAAACAAGCAGAGGGACCTTCTGTGAGCAGAGCCCTTACTTCCTGTGGACAGCAAGTCCTGGATCCAACCCACCATTGATGCCCTGCTGAACATTCACTGAACAGAATACATGGTGAGTCCTAATGATAAGAAAACCTTGCAGTTATATTACCTGAAGTTGCACTCTTAGCGCAAAGCACTCAGAGAAATCTTCCATTTGCCCTAATGAACAGAAAATATTTTAATAAAATGCGCTATAACCATGAGTACGCAGTTACAAAACCGCAAGACTTTTCAAGAAGGTGATGTCCCTCTTTTCCCAATTCCCCTCATGCCCAAGGAGTGAGGTGAGTGGCCTTAGTATGCTCCAGCACTTCTCGGGGGGGACCTCCAACTCTTCCTGCAGACGGTTAGCAGGGAACCAGCCTGTTACTGGGGGCACCATACTTATTCCATTCTCTCTGCAGAAGAGCTAATCTGGTATGGAGTTGGAAGTGTTTTTGATGCCAGGTGAAGATGAATGTTTTTCTGAGCTTCTTAGTTCTTATGACCACTTCAACTGGATGGGTTTTCAGGCTGAGGTTGTTGTGCATTGTTATTAACTCTGTACCATTTCTATTGTATTTTCAATGAGCATCAGCTGCTCTGAAAGTCTTTTGACTGAAGATTGGAGCATTAAGCTTTTGCAAGCCAACCTGAAATGACCTGGGTGCAATCCAGCAGGCACTGCAGCACACCATTTCAGTGGCACTTTGTGGAAGGCTCTCCCACTCGCCCTGCTGGACTGTGCCCATGATGGAGCCCATTTCACACTTTGGAACAAATTGCATGGGACAGAGAAATGCAAAGCAAAACAAATCACACCTCACCTTAATTAAAATAAAGTTTATTATTAGCTTCTCTTTTAATACAAACATGAGAAAGGAAAGCCACCTGAAGATGTAGCATTGGTTTCAAAATTGAACTGTGATCAATACCTGAAGCCACAGACTTGGTAGAATTCCTGTCTGGGGCTGGTGGACTAAAATACTGCTAACAGTCTGGGTGCCACTGAGCCCTCACGAAGCAAGTGGGGCTCAACAGGAAACCAAACTGAAGATTAGTACAAAGGGTTGCACTTGACTATGTGTTACACCCAATGTGGGAAGTTGTAAAATGCAGACTCATCAGTGATGTTTACCTGGAGTTGTGGAAGTCTGTAACCCAGAAAGTCAATTTACATTTCCTATCTTTAGGAGCAGAAAACTTAAGTCATCCCACATTCCAATGCTGGCAGAGCAAACTTAATTTACAGGAAAAGTGAAGATTTCGAGGATCAGTTCCAGAGCAAGGGGCATTAAGTACTAGGCTTTTAAAGGGAGAAAAGGCTTTTTTAAAGCAATTCTATGAACCGAAAATAATCATACCTCCCTCATCAACAAGTCCAGGTCATTCAAAATACTTTCCCATTGTGAACTTAAACATTTTGAAAGCATAGGACAAAAGCAGGACTTGCTCCATATTTACTGTTGCAGTGGAAGTGTTTAGCAGAACAGCCTTATTGCCCATTTACCACCAAGTCAGTACATTTGTTCAGGCTAATGAATGCAGCCCTTTTCAGTGCTTCAGGCAAAAGAAGTGTTTATGGACTGTCCCTCTCCCAGGACTGGCTAGAAGAACAAGAACATGAGAAGCACCATAGCTGACAAAACATGGACCCAGACCAATGCTGAGTACCGTTTCCCTGCTCCTGTCTCAACCCACTGGAACCCCATGACAACCTCAGAAGGAGAGAGTAATGTTCAGCTCAGCAGCACCCCGGTGAACACCAGGTGCCAATCAACAGTCTGGGTGGTCTGGTGTATGAATTTGAGTGTGAGTGGGTGGGTGGGGGAGTGCTGGGGGGAAGGGAAGAACTACCTTCCGCTTGTCAGTGCTACAGCATCAGTCCCAGGGCGGCCTTATCCTCTATTAATGTGAACATTGCCCTGACTCTGAAAGGCAACTGTAGCCATGGTCCTGGGTGACTGAGGGGGAAAGGACATGGTGACTATGGTTGTGTTAATGTTTAAATTCTAAATTTTAAAACTAGTCATTATTAAAAACTCACATAGTTCACAGCTATAGGCCTACATAGTAAGCAAACACCTGTGGATTGTAGTGGGATGCATGAGGAGAATGGGGGAAGGCTCTTTGAAGAGTTTTTGCACCTCTGGATTTTTATGCAAATGTGCCCCCTCAGCAAGGTCCTGTCTTCTTTCCCACATGGAATTATGCTTCTCTGGCTCTGGGCTTCCTTGGCTGGATTTGCTCTCTGTCTTCTGGCTGGAAGACACCATCACTGCTGATCCGTGAGCTTGACATGGAGGTGGTGCTCCTGTCCACAGGAATGCTGGTGCCATAGTATTGCAGCTTTCTGTCTTGCTCAAGAGAGGATGGCATTAGAACGGCGAATGCCAACTAAGTTATCAGCACTGAATGATCGCCTCATAGCAGCTTTTGACAAGTCTTTGTATTTGTCTTCACAGAGCCTGGATATAGCCTATAA
The DNA here is from genome assembly GCA_023646645.1 of Varanus salvator macromaculatus. Classification (NCBI taxonomy): domain Eukaryota; kingdom Metazoa; phylum Chordata; class Lepidosauria; order Squamata; family Varanidae; genus Varanus; species Varanus salvator. Next base: position 6,496,669 of record JAIXND010000779.1, on the reverse strand, counting down.
CACATGTTCAAGCCAGATGGAAATTTTTAGTATTATTGGAGCCAGAAATTTTTAAAACCAACATCAATTTTTCTCATCCAAACCAAAACCAGACCTATTTGCATCCCTCTGAACTGGGGTTTGGTTTTTTTTGGTTCATGTTTGTATTCAAGAACACATCCATATCAATTAAAAAGAACAGACTCACTTTGAAACACAAGGGGTGTAACAAGTGAATAAATGCACTTATAAAGCCAGATCAATAACATGCAAAATTATCCTAATAGATAATGTATAGAAGAACCCAATTCGCTCATCAAAACATGTAATTTACTTCCATAGTGACTTGAGTATTTCACTAGACAGCTGAAGGAATGGCCTCTATCCCTGTATGCCCCATGTAGGAAAAGGCAACTCCAAAGGTCTCAATTGCATTGTAATTTGTGCATCTGCAGCTGAGGAAAGCACTTGTGGGGCACTTTACCCACTATGGCTCATGCATTTCTTCTTAGGTTGAATTCAGCGATAATCCAAGAATACATGAAGCAGCTGGGACAGAGGGCAACATCAAGGGAATACAGAATCATTCTCAACAACTGTCTAAAACCTTTCTTGGAGAATTAGAAGCCAAGGCATCTTGTGGATGTGGATAAATGCAGTTTACTAAGGCTAGAATCCTCCACTTGATTACCAGGGAGTAATATGACTGAACTGTCCAAGTTTTCTTTAATTTTTGGCATGTTATTGAGCTCAAAAGGCAGCTTTTTATATAATAATCAATAGGGACTGAATTATATGGAGTATCAGATGCTGCAAAGAGAAGCACAAGGCCGTTGTGTGATTGTGAGACCTTGGTAGGAGGGAGAGGCGGTGTTGGGTAATTTACACAACCTTTTTCTTCCCAATGTACTCTATAATATATTGAGCAGACATGACCCCACTTCTTTAGCAACTCTGGATTACAGCCTCAAAGATGATGGACCAAATATACAGAAAAGACATTTGCCAGTATTTCTAAGTGTGGAGACTTATAACTGTCTGAATCTATACTGTCTTGTTTCTATACCTCCCCATGCCCGCTTCCTCAGAGGGGTTCATCTTCATATCAAGGATTTCTGTAACTACAAGGTTGATGCTTCCAATAAAACCAAACCAAACATTTTGTAAGCCACACTCATGTGATGAACAACAGAGGCTGCTGTTATGCAAGCAAATTAGCAAGCACAACAAGTTGCAGACTGTTACCTCCAGCTTCTGTGCTCGTTCTTTACTAAGGGGCTCCAGCAGAAAGCTCAGGTTGTTGTCATCTGCTAAAGAGCGAAGGTCAAAGTAGTATTTGGCGTAAACACTGGCAGGAACATTGATATTGAATTGCAGCAGCTCCAAGAAGTGTCTTTCCATCTCATTCCTGGAGGAAATTAAGTCTGGTTAGCAGAAATACAAAAGAATGGCTATTATCCAGTCAAAAACAAAATACTCACACTTTCGAAAACTAATGCTGACTGCAACCAAAGTATTTTTTAAAAAGCAGAACAAGCCTGCTTATTTTAGAGGCAAGATGTAGTTTGAATTCTGAGACCTCCAGCTTGCAGGGAAAGGTAATGTTCTGCCATGCACTCACTCTGCTGACTTGGAAGTGCTGTTCTTTTGAGTTCCATTAGCCCAGCTGTACACAATTCATACTCCATTTTCATTCTTACAAGACCCTGTGCTATAGTTATCAGATGAAAAGAATGATGTGCGCTGTTGATTAGTTTTGAAGAACTTGCAGACATTTTCACCAGGTTGATAACAGGAAGGGGGTTTGTTGAAGTAGAGGCGGACCAACAAAAGAAGTAAGCGTATCACCACGGCAACAAATGGATCTCTGAATAGCTGCTGCTATTATCTCGGAGTAAAAAGCCTCTTGAGGCAACATGGATTCATCTCCAGCAATAAATAAATAAGCCAGCCAGCCAGCCACCCAGCCGCATCAGTACTGGGGTAGGCAAAGGACTCCTCTGCCCTGAAACCACTGAAAGGATATTTGGTTAGCATAAAGGAGGAGGAGGAATTCTTTGAAGGCTGCCTCTGACATTGCTTCAGCAAAATCCATCCTATGGATTCAGGTGCCGGTCAGCACCTCTGCAGATTGGGTGGAAGAGCATCAAGGAAAACCCAGAAGCTGGAAGAGCTCTGAAGAGGTACATACCACCTATATTCCAAACAGTACTAGTGTGTAATAACATCTGACTTAGCCTGTGTGCCCTCAAATCCCAAAATGCACTGTTCTAATTATATTTATTATTTGAAAAGTTCATAAAAAGAAGTTGAATTCAAGATATGCAAACATCCATTAAGCTGAAAAGGTAGAATGAAAATGAAGTCGTCCACTATACTACACTTAACTTTATACTACAAACAGGAGTGGTAAGAAACCATTAGCACACTAACCCCATTAACTCATGTCTTGTTAGGATAAACTCATTTCTCAAGCCAATTCACTAAGATGCAGTTATGTTTGAACTTGTACTTGAAATGTTAAAAATCACAAGCATGCTAGTAACAAACACAATGAAAACAAATTTGCCCCTACTACCTTCCTTCCTCTCACATACTACATACCAGCACTCAAAAAATCTCAAGGGGCTTTTAAGACACTTTTCACATCACTGACAAAACATCTTAAAAATGATGTGCCCAGTGTTATCTCCTGCATATGAAAACAAAAACAGAGTGCAGGATTTTCTAGCCACACTGCAAATACAGAAAGGAGTAATATGGGGGAAGTCCTCCTGAAAGTCTAAACATGTGGGGAGCACAAAACTCATCAACAGACAGCAGCAGAGTAGGGAGCCCAGTGGAAGAGAAGATGCTGAACCTGAAGCCTGTGCGCATCCCACCCTGCCATATTTACCACAACTGATGTTCACACCAGCCAGTTTCAAGGAGATATGCAAAAGTTGCCCAATCTATTCAGAGGGCAAAACAGGAGTTGTTTACAGATCCCACAAACAACAGAGATTTATTCCTAGACAAGGCAACTGCTTAACTCACAACTGTACAGTAAGTCTACATCAACATTTTAATTTCTGGTTAACCCTTAGGAGGATTTGGGCAGTGGGGATATTTCCTTTTAAAAATATTGACATTTTACTTGTAGAAATGGAAAGCAAACAGGAATCAATCATTTAAATGGCTAGTCTCATTGAGAAAAAGAGAGTTGTACAATTTGTTTCTAGTAAGATAGTTCCATTAAATATACTGCCAGAATTAATTTCCTGCTCATGTGGTCATAAACCTCATAAAAATGCAAATCAGATAAAGTTTTGATGATCAGCTGATCGGGGCGTCATTTATCTCTTTTGTACAGATCTTGCTAATACATTTTAATTGTATAAAAATACAATACTTTGCCAGATTAATGTCTATTAATATGGGTTAGATGCTTGGAAAAGCAAAAAGGCCCAATGTGTTTGTATTGCTTTATTTACTATCACATGTAGCTAAAGAATGAACAGCATGTCCCCTCTTTTATGCACAGTGTAATCTACAGGATTAGCAGCTGCATGGCTAGGGTTTTTTCCCACTCTGATTACCGTATTTTTCGCTCTATAAGACACACTTTTTTCCCCCTCAAAAGTAAGGGGAAATGTCTGTGCGTCTTATAGAGTGAACGTGTGTGTGCCCAACACCCGGGATGCTGCCGGTCCGGTTGCACCACGTGGCACCACCAGGCCAGCATGCACTCGGCGTGCCCTGCTCTGTCCCCCACTCCGGGAACTGCCCACCCGCACTGGGAAGACCTGCCGCGCCGCAGCCTCTGCGCCACAGCGCCCCCCCGTGCCGCTGCCGCCATGCCCCCCCCCCGTACTGCTGGCACATCAGCGTGCCGCCGCGCCCTCCCCGCATGGCGCCCGCCGCCTCTGTGCTGCTGCCGCCACGCCCCCCCGCCGCTGGCGCATCCGCGTGCCGCTGCGCCCCCCCCCGCGCCGCTGCCGCCTCCGCATGCACTTGGCCAGCACGCACCTGGCCGGCACGCACTCGGTGCGCTCTGCTTTGCCCCTCGCCACCCACTGGGGAACTGACTTTAACCCTTCAGTTGCACGGAGAGACAGAGTGCTCACCCCCACCCGTTCGGGAACTGCTCACCCCCACAATCAAATAGACATTGTTTTCTTCCAAAAGCCTTTTGATAAAATCCATCAACAGACTCTTGAGAAAACCTGGCAGTGATGGAATAAGGGCTGTGTGCGCACACACATATTGTCCTATGGATCAGTAACTGATTAAAGAACTGAAAGCCAACATTGAGAATGCATGGTAATTTCTCCCAGTGCAGGAGTGTAAGCACAAGATTCTCACAAGATTCTGCATTAGGATCAGTGCTTTTCAACCTGTTCATAAATGATCTGGAATTAGAAGTGAGCAATAAAGTAGCCAAGTTTGCTGATGATACTAAACTATTTAAAGCATTTAAAAGGGATTGTGAGGAATTCCAGTGGGATCTCTCCGAGCTGGGAAAAAGGGCATCAGAACGGCAAATGCTGTTCAGTGTAAGCAAGTGTAAAGTTAGCATGCTGGGGGAAAAAAATCTCATCTTCAAGTATAAGCTGATGGAATCTGAACTAGTGCTGACAGACCAAGAAAGGGGTCTTGAGAATGTGGTGGACAGCTTGATGAAAATGTCAAATGTTAGGAGGGAATGCCATAATATGCACATAAAAAGTGCAAAGAAGGGCAACTAAAACAATCAAGGGATTGGAGCAGCTCCCCTATCAGACTTTGTTACAACAATCAGGATTGCTTCTCTTAGGAAAATGATGAGTAATGGGAAGCATGGCAAAGATGTTCAAAATTATGCATGGTGTGAAAAAGTGGAAAGTGGGACATTTTCCTCCTCTCTGAAAAAAAAATGGGTTAATCCCCATGAAAACACCCATCACTCCTTTGTTCTGAAAAAAAAGAAAAAAAAAAGATTCAACAGCAGAAGTATAGTGAGCTTGAAATACCTTTTGGGGATGGAAGGAAAGTTCCCCACAATTTAGCTTTGTTTTTCAAGGGTTGGACCTTTTAATACCTCATGGATAATTAACTGGGACTTCTAAATGCTTAACAAAAACAATGTGGATATAAAGTTTCATTGCCTGAAGACCTTCCCAATTGAGGATACAAGAAACACAATTATTATAGTGATCTCTACAACTGTGCAAATGTTAGATTTTCATGCCCTTGGCCCAGAGGAAGAAATGACGCACAAGAGACCACTGAGTGAGCATTTCTCTCAACTCAAAAGGATGCGTAGATGCAGCCCGAGTTTCTTAAGTATCACTTTTAAATACGAAAAAAGAGAGAGAGAGAGAGAGAAAAGTTGGAGGATTGAATTTAGGTCTTCTCATTGCTCACCTTCTCTGTCTAAGATAGAGGCAAGAAAAACCAGAGAGAGCAGGTATGCTGGGGGTGTGCAATCAAAAGAATATGTACAGTTTATTCGGACCTACAGGAAATACATGTGGCATTGAAGGGACTGCAGAGATGGATTCTATACAAGATGTTTTCATGCCCTAACAGTTACATGCACAGTCTGCGGGGGATGGAGGGGTCATGCGCACAGTATGCTAGAGGCACATGAGAGTAAACAACTGGGATTAAGACATCCCAATACATCCCATTCTGTTATAGTTTATTAAATAGTTTAGTAAACCATTTGATTCAGAATATTTTTTTTCTCGTTTTCCTCCTCTAAAAACTAGGTGCATCTTATGGTCAGGTGTGTCTTATAGAGCAAAAAATACGGTAAGTCACTTTCTCTGAGCAGGTTTTTATATGGCGAAGACTTTAACTAATTAAGTGTTTAGTTTCCTCTTGTTTCAGAGTTCTTGTCACAGAAGTATAATGAAAAGTGAATTCTTAAGTATTATTTCTCCCAACTCTTGAAGTCACAAATCAGATCTTTTTTTTTTTTTAAATCCAGCTAATTCCCACCCAGTTTGCCTATAGTGTTTCTCCTTAAGCACCTTACTACAATTAAGAGTCATCTTTCTGAATGCATCTTCTATAGCAAGGGTATGCAATTTCTGGCCTACAACTTGCATGATCTCTCCCACAATTGTTTGGGGCTACTGGGAATTGGGGGCCAAAACATCTGGAGACACATCTGCAGCAGGAATGAGGACCTGGTAGGCCAGATCTAGCCAATGGTGCCTTTGGCTCTCGCCTAGTCATGATATTTCTAAGAGGAAGGCACTCAGATTTAGAGTAATAGGACTAAATGAAACTAGATCACCCTGTAATAATCATTCTGTAAGCACAAAGCATAATAATTAGCAAGTTTGGTGTTGAACATTGGACTGGCACAGGAAGTTTAATCATTGCATACTCTCTTCTATCTAGACTTGAAGAATGCTTCATTATGGAGATCAGGGGGTGGGGAGTGTATGTGCACACACTTGTGTGTGTATGTGGGGCGGGGGGTAAAAGAGCCTCTAACCAGCAGATTTATTTTAAGTCTAAGTCCTTTCTTTCTTTTTCTGTATTAGGCAAGTGTATATTACTTTTCCTAACAAAAAGTATTCTCCTTTATTTCAAACTGTCGACTACCTGTGTGTGTGTATGTAATTCAGAACACTTTAGCATCAAGGCAACCACTGTCTCCTACTCCACACCAGGTATTAGTAGACAGGAAATTGAAACTTGTCAATTTTAAACAGAAGGTTTGTAAACAAACACACATGCACGCACACACACACAGTAAATCCAAATTTCCTACACTATGGAGTCATCTTTCGCAGTTCTCCCATCATGTAGTAACTAAGCTTAGGAAAACAACTTCCATTTTTGCCAAAGAAGCTTTTTTCTAACCCTTGCTGCAGGTGAGGTGTGAGCAATTTGAGGAGGGTTGTACCTGGGGAGGAAAGTGCTAGGCTGTGTTCTTCCCATGCACCCACAAGGTTTACCAATATCATCATACAAGGCCATTCTACCTGTTATGTTAATAAAAAGCAAACATAATTATTCACCTCCAAAGGACTGAAATCCAAAGAAATTTAGATATGCATTTTCCATAAAAAAAGGTGCTTAACAACAGCCATACTACTAGCCATACTACTACTTAGGACATTAAATATAGATCACACTGCAAGCTTATAACATTAGATACAAATTGCATTCAAGTAATGAGCTGCATGTGTGTCACTAAGAGAAATACATCAGAGGTCACACGTACAGCTATTTGCAATCCCTTGAATTCACAATTTGAAATGCATGGCACCAAATATGCAAAGATTCATGTGGGAAGTAGGCAAAAAAAAGCCTTTGCTCCTATGATGATGATGCAACACAGTACTCATACATGGTTTGCTCAAAGTGTAACACTCACCATAGGGTAGAGGTGGGGTATTTGTGAGAAAGTGGAACTGTATCTTCTGGAAGGCTCTGAATCCACTTAAGATTTTGTCAGAGAGCATGTACAAGACAGTAAACTTCTACTGCCATGAAGAGATGGCAATGGGTGTACCAGAGGCCAACTTAAGGTAAGTCATCACAGCAGCCCCATGTACTCAAACGATACCTAAGGATCCTACTATTGTGCTTTTTCAGAAAATAGATTTTATTGTGGAAAATCTTTCAGTTAGGTCCTTGCTGCTTTTAGTATAACTATTTGTTCCTTTCACATTTGTACAAAGTGACTGGACATTCCAAGTATTTTGCACTACAACTTCCACCATTACTGACCATTCTCATGCTGGCTAGGAGGATGAAAGTTGAAGTCCAGAACATCTGGAAGGCACCAGGTTGAAGAATGCTGTTTTACTGTATTACAGCAAATGCTAGCTCACAAATGCACGTACATCAAGACACTTGATTGTTACAAGGGTGAGGAATGCCACGATTGGGCAGCAGAGGAAATCCCGGTTAGGGAAGCTGTGGAGGGAGGTGGTTATGAAATGTTTTGGATATCTGATATTTTCTAAAGACATTAAGGATATGTTAGTTTGTTCTTATAGTATAAGGGAGTAGAGATGTCTGCATAAGTCAAACACACAATATTCTATTAAACTATGAGATACTTATGAGTGATCACCAGAAAGCAGCAAATTAGATTGTCTTGTCATTTACCCTAATAAGTGCAGATGGCTAAAGACGTCACAAAGATTCTGGCAATTTTAATGTACATTTTCAATAATGGGTGCATTGGCTATGGTCCACCAACCCCTTGTGTTCTCAGATGAAATGTGAAAAAGTATGCATACTATTAAAGAATTACAGAATTAAATGATGAGCAGAGAAGCAGATTCCAAAGTGTGTTTAAGGAAACAAAACCCATTAAATGGAAACTCCAAAAAATGCAGGATGCTCAGTGCAGCATATACAAATGGAAAGTAAATATGTATTTTCAAACACACTCTGGGTAAGCCAAAGAAGATCAGATTGAATTAAACCTTGCAACTTACATGTCTTCAATTGTAATATCCTTCAGTATTTGGCAGTAATCCACATTCCACACAGCCTGATCATCCCACACTTTAGAAGCCAGCAGTATAGCACCTAGAACTATTCTTTTCCAGTTACTTGGGCAGATGTCGATCTCTGCATAGGTTAAGAGCCTTTCCAAATAAACCTGAGGAGATAGAACATTCTTAAATTTGCACACATCACAATGTATTTGTACAACATAGAGAAAAAGAGTTTGTCAGATTTCTTTTAATGTCATTTGTCCACATCCACCAAATATGATTTGTTTTAAAGCAGATTAAACATCATCAACTGACTCTGAAGACTGGACACTGTAGGCTGAACTAATTTTCAAACATCTAAGATTTCAAGCTCTGCTTTGCTCAGCTTCTCAACAGACTGAGCGCTTCCTCAGCTGAAATCTAAGCGGTCAAAATGAAGACTGTAATCCCAAGCCCACACACTGAGTTCTGGAGGACATAGTTCTGTGCAAACTTTCTTACGATTACAATGTTTAAAAATTCCCTCTAGATATAGAATATATTGTATTTGTTAGTGTTGAAATTATTACCGAAATATAAGAGAATTTTGAATAAATGGGTAGAGATGATTGGGAAGGGTGGAATGGGTGTCTGGGGTCTACGAAGGGAAGGCTCCTCCCCCCCTACCCCCTTGGAAGCCCAAAACGGCGGGAAGGAGAGAATCTCTTGAAGTTGGGCAAGGGGGCCTCCATACACAGTTGTGGTGGGGAATATGGTGGGGGTAGGGATGAGCTGATTTGGGTGGGTGTTCCTGTCTTATTGGAGTGTTTATTTTATCACATTTGGAGACCAAAAAGAACATTTAATGTATTGAAAGAATGGGAAAAACACTGAAGATTGTGTCTTGGAATGTAAATGGCTTGGGAGAAAAATATATACAAGCCAGAATTGAAAAATCTTTATATAAAGAAAAAGCAAATATTATATTTTTACAAGGAATGCATCAAAAGAAAGATGGGGTAAATGAACTAAAATTATACTGGGCAGACGTATATGAGAAATCGTATGGTAGTTCAAAAGCAAGAGGTAATGCAATTATTCTTGCCAAAAGATGTGAATTTAAAATAAAAGCTATAAAAAAGGATAATTAGCGAAGATTTCTTATAATACAAGGTCTAATATATGGACAAGAGGTGACGTTAGCTAATATATATGGACCTAATATAAATCAAAGGGAGTTCAACAAGGTATATAAAGAAATAGAAGAATTAAAAAAAGGATATGTGATAATGGTGGGTGATTATAATATGGTTATGGATAAAGAAAAAGATAAATCTAACCCATCAAAGTCAGATACAAAATATAAGAATACAGATTTAAGTCAATTTATTAAGGAAAACAGATTTAAAGATGTTTGGAGAGAATTAAATGGGGACCAGAAAAGTTATACATTTTATTCAAATACACATTAAAATTTCACAAGAATAGACTATATATTAGTAACATCAGAAATAATATCCAAGATAGTCAGTGTAGATATAAAAGTAATTAAAATATTGGACCATGCATTGACAACAATGGAAATAAAATGTGATTATAGACAGGCAAATAGATGGAGGATACGGATCCTAATAGATGGATTTATGGATTTTTAAAAATGAGAAGATTTTAGAAAAAATGGAAAAAAATTAAAAGATACATGGGAAATAAATGAAAAAGGAGATGGTAATAGAAGTGTAATATGGGCTACAATGAAAGCAGGGGTAAGAGGGCTATAAATAAAATATTCATATATTTAAAAAAACAAAAAGAACAACATATAATGAGACTAGAAGAAGAAATTAAAGAATTAGAGAAAGAATATATTAAAGGTAGAGAAAACAAAATTATGTTAGAATTAACAGCAAAAAGAAAAGAAATACAAAATATTGAATTAGAACAAGTACAAAGAAATCTAATTTACTTGAAAAGGGAATTTTATGAAAATAGTAATAAAAATTCTAAAATGCTGGCCAGAGCCATACAAGTCAAAAAAGCAAAAAAATTAACTAGAGTAATAAAGAACGAAAAAGGGGAAAGATGTAATAAGGTGAAAGAACAACTTTTAATTTTCCAAAGGTTTTTTGACAAATTTTATAAGGGAAATGAAACAGATTTGAAAGAAAGCCAAAATATATGGAAAAGAATTTAAAGTATAAAATTCAAGAAGAGGATAAAGAAATTATGGAAACTCAAATAGAAGAAGAGATATTAGAAATTATAAGTAAATTAAAAATAGGTAAAGCACCAGGATCTGATGGATTGGGTAATATTATAATTTTTTAAAAAAATTATTAGTCCCTAAAATGAAAACGATGTTTAATAAAATAATGGAAGGGGAAACAATTCCATGCACTTGGAGAAAATCCATGATAGTATTGCTAGCAAATCCTAATAAAGCCCTTACAAAACCTGAATCTTATAGACCGATATCTCTCATTAATCAAGATACTAAGATCTTTACAGCGATATTGGTAAACAGATTGAATATATTTATAGATAAATATATAAGGAATGTGGGTTTATAAGAGGTCGACGAATGTCAGATGTGGTAAGGAGAATATTAAATGTTAACTATTATATTCAGAAGCAAAATATAAAAGCAAGTATACTAGCATCAGATACACTTAAAGCCTTTGACTGTGTGGAATGGCCAACAATGAAGATTTTAATAGAGAAGATGGGATTTGGAGTAAAGTTTAAGAAAGTAATACATCAATTATATTCAGAAAATATGGCAAAAATAATTGTAAATGATGGTATTACAGAAACAATAATCCTAAACTGAGGGATGAGACAGGGTTGTCCTTTATCTCAAATATTATTTGCTTTAATGGTGGAAATATTGGCAAATACAATTAGGAATGATACACAGAAGGAATTGGAGTACGTCAGAAAATTAAAATTAATTTATTCGCAGATGACACACTGCTAACACTTCAAGATCCAATAAATACTATAGAGAGAATATATTTACATTTAAAGGAATTTGGGAAATATAGTGGATTGCTAGTTAATTGAGAAAAATCCAAAATGATGTTATATAATCATAATACTGAAGAAGTGGATATATTAAAAGAAAAATATAAATTAAAAATAGTAGACAATATTAGATACTTAGGAATCGATATTCCAAAAGACAGTCAAGAAATAAAGAAGAAAAATTAAAAAAGGACATAAAAGATGAGAGGAAAATATGAAAAGGTAAAATTATCATTGCTTGGAAGAATAGCAGTAACAAAAATGAAAATTCTGCCAAATATTAATTTTTTGTTTTGGATGATCCCACTCAGGTTTTATGATCCTGAAAGGAAATGCAGAAATTATTGGAGGTTTATTGTAATGGAGCGAAGAGAGCAAGGGGGGTGCGTACTGGAGGAGCAGGAAGAGTGGTTCGCCCGTCCCATCAGTGCTGGCAACTGTCATCAAAGCGACGGCGGCCCTGTTGGTACAGTTGTTGAGGTTGTTGATGCTGACGTTGTTGCTGAGGCCGATGTTGGGGTTGCTGTCTCGGCTGATAAAACTGGCGAAATTGTGGACGGTTCCAAGACCACTTACGTTGGGGTTGAATCTGGAGCTCCATCCGACGCGCCGTCATTCTCGACTCGCGGAGTTTCTTGAGCCGGTGGTCTGTTCGCGAATTGAAGAGGCCGGACCCATCAAAAGGCATCTCTTCAATTCATCGCTTGGTTTCCTCAGGGAAATTACAGCTGCGAAGCCAAGCATGTCTCCGCAGCGAAACGGCTCCGACCAAGGCCCTCGAGTTGGTGTCCACATGATGCCCTGCTGTGGACAGTTGTTGAATAGCGAATTGCATCACTTCCTTCAGGAGGACCTTGGCCAGATCTCCCTGCTGGTCTGGGGGGTGGAGGCGATGTTGTGGAACCATTGTAAAATAAAATATTGATACCGGGCCAACGTCGCCTCATAATTTGATATGCGGAGCCCCAAGCCTGAGGCCGCATAGACTCTCCTGGCCAGGGAATTGATTTTTTGCCCTTCTTTATCCCTGGGGGCTGAGTGGCCCCTGGCCTCCCTGCCCTGTGAGGATTCAACTACCGCCGAATTGGGCTTCGGATGGCGGAGCAAAAAGGGTATGTCCTCCTCACGGACCCGATACATTCCTTCATAACGCCTTGAGGTAGGCCGAGGGTTGGAGGCCAGGTCCCAGGGCTGCTGCATAGCTTGCTTCAGGGTGGTGATCAGAGGCAAGACTATGGAGGATGACTGTTCCCCACGGACCACGTCGTAAAAACGATCCGTGGAGGGGCCCGGGCGCTGGATAGCATCGATTTCCAGAGATTGCACGAGCCTGCCCATCAGCTCAGCAAACGAGACGTGACTCTCATCTGGTGAAGACGGGCCTTGAGACAAGACAAGCGTGTCCGGAGAGGTAGACTCCGCGTCGGAATCATCGGAGTCTGGGCCACAGTATGGCGGAGCAGAAGATGATGACTCCACTGGCGAGATGGTCCAACTGCTCTCCTCTCTCCGTGGCGGTGGCAAAGGGCGCCTCGAGCCAGTTGACCATGGGAAGGGCCGCTGTGATGGAGAACGGTCCTGAGGTGGGTAATACCCAACGGAGACTGGTTCGTGCCACGTCTCATAGTATCGACGGTGATTCCAATCAACTGCAGGCCGATCAATAGAACGGCTCTGACGAGCCCGCGGTGGAGACAGTCCAAGAACCGGATCCACCGTCGTCAAGGGCATAGGGGTCGGTGACCTAGCCCCAGGAGGTGTATCCTCGATCTCCCCATCAGATTGATCCTCTCTGGAGTACAGCGGGAGGGTCAGATGGGCGATCGGCCGCTGGATGAGGGGGTCCCTGAGGGGTAACCCTCATTGCCTCCTGTAATGTCGGTGCCGGTGGTGTCGGAACGGTAGGAGGCGCTGGTACTGACGGGGCCATCGGATTCGAGTCCCGATGTCGAGGGCGCTCGGTATCCCTGGGCCGTTTAGAAGGTTTTTGGCCCTTGTCCTTCTTCGGCTTTTTATGAGCCGCTGACTTCCCAGAGTCGGGATGCTTACGCTTCTCCGCCTTTTTCTTCGGAGAAGGAGATGTAGCAGGCTCATTAGAGACGCCCTCAGCCAACGGCGCTTAGATGGAACAGCCAAAGAGGAGCCTGGCTTAGCGGCAGTCACCAGGGGATCGGACTGCATTAATGCATGATCCCAAAGAAGCCTCTTCAACCGATTTTCTCGGTTCTTTCTAGCTTGTTTGGAAAAAGCTAGACAGTGCGAACACTTAGGCAGAGGAGGCATAGCTCGTGCGGATTGGCTGGTGACATTTTTGAGCCGCAATCCGCACATTTGCGGAAGGCTGCCCGCTGCGCCATTGCAGAAAAAGAGAAATTAAGAATGATACTGCAGAGGGGAAGTATATATTTTTGTTTTTGGTTTTTTTTTTATATAGAAGAGAGAAAAAGAAAAGAACGAAGAAAGCCAGAGAAGAGGTTGAAGTACAAGGTGAACAAACAGGGAATATAACTTGGGAGTCTAGGAAGAAACAGGCCAAGTAGCATCAGAGCGAAAGTCAAAAGCGGCACGAGGCACAGTGAACGGCGGTCGCAAAGACTGAACAAAATGGCGGATGCTCCGCTCTTTATAGGTCTAGGGGGGAGGGGAGTGGAGCTTTCCCGCCAAAAAACGTTAGCTTGCAATCTCCGGCCAAAGGCACTGTGCAGGCGCAGCACCCATATGTGTGATGCACAGAGGCCACGACAGAGAAATATAAAAACGATTTGGATTAAGATATTTAAGGAAACTAGAGAAATTTTAGATATAGACTTAAAAACGTCACCAAGAATGGTGTTATTACTGTTGGTAGAAAAACAAGATATAAATGAAGCTAAGAAAGAATTGATTGTAAGTATGATAATGGCAGTTAGGTTAGTGATAGTTAAATATTGGAAACAGAATTGGGTTTTGCAAAGGCATGAATGGTATAATGAAATATGGAACATGGTAATTAATGATAAACTGATGACAGAAGTAAAAATTAAAAGAGGGTTAATGAAAGCAAATAAATATAATGAAATTTGGGGAGATTTTGTAAAAGCAGTACTGATAGAAGGCAAAGGCTGTAAACCCAGTCAAGATTATATGAACTTCTGGAGGGGATATGGAAATAACTGAAGTATGTTATATATTATTAATTGTTATAGTATGTGAATGGTGGTAGCATTAGTCTCCAGAGTGGTGGAGGCACTTTATTAATTACTCTTTTATTATTGTGCTTTTGTTATGTTATTATTGTTGTGATGTATTGTATTTATTTTTTGTCAAAAAAATAAAAAAGGAAAAAAAAATCCCTCTTATTTCCATCAAGATAGATTTACCTCTAGAGTTTCTTCATCAATTTAAAAAGAAGTCCATTAGTTTTAAGATATTAAAGTGGCATCCCAAATAACAGCAACACATTTCTGCTGTGCTTCCAGCTTCCCTTTCAGAGAAAATATAAATCACCTCCTGATTGAAAAATTAAATTGTTGTAAGGCAAGACTCTCCTTCATGGATCACTGCCATGTCGTGGCGAAAGGGCTTGCGTAGCTCAATGAAGCTATGAGCTATGCTGTGCAGGGCCACCCAAGACGGACAGGTCATAGCAGAGAGTTCTGACAAAACGTGATCCACTGGAGAAGGAAATGGCAACCCACTCCAGTATCTTTGCCATGAAAACCCCATGGACAGTACCAAAAGGCAAAAAGATATGACGCCGGAAGATGAGCCCCTCAGGTTGGAAGGTGTCCAATATGCTACTGGGGAAGAGCGGAGGGCTAGTACTAGTAGCACCAGAAAGAATGAAGCAACTGGGTCAAAGCCGAAAGGACACTCAGTTGTCAATGTATCTGGTGGTGAAAGGAGAGTCCGATGCTGCAAAGATCTATACTCCATTGGAACCTGGAATGTAAGATCCATGAATCAAGGCAAGCTGGATGTGATCAAACAAGAGATGACAAGACTGAACACCAACATCTTGGGAATCAGTGAACTAAAATGGACAGGAATGGGTGAATTTAATTCAGATGACCATCAGGTATACTACTACGGGCAAGAATCCCTCAGAAGAAATGGAGCAGCCTTCATAGTCAATAAAAGAGTAGGAACAGCAGTACTGGGATACAATCTCCAAAATGACAGAATGATCTCAGTTCGAATCCAAGACAAATCATTCAACATCACAATAGTCCAAGTCTGTGCCCCAACCACTGGTGCTGAAGAGGCTGAAGTTGACCAGTTCTATGAGGGCCTACAACACCTTCTAGAATTAACACCAAAAAATGATGTCCTTATCATCATGGGGGATTGGAATGCTAAAGTAGGAAGCCAAAAGATAACTGGAATAATAGGCAAGTTTGGCCTTGGAGTACAAAATGAAGCAGGGCACAGGCTGGTAGAATTTTGTCAAGAGAACATGCTGGTCATAGCAAACACTGTTTCCCAACAACTCAAGGGACGACTCTACACATGGACATCACCAGACGGTCAACACAGAAATCAGATTGACTATGTGCTCTGCAGCCAACGATGGAGAAGCTTTATACAGTCAGTAAAAACTAGACCAGGAGCTGACTGTGGCTCAGATCATGAGCTTCTGGTTGCAAAATTTAGGCTTCAATTGAAGAAAGTAGGGAAAAGCACTAGGTCGCTCAGGTATGACCTAAATCATATCCATGATGAATATATAGTAGAGGTGACAAATAGATGTAAGGAATTATATGTGATAGACAGAGTGCCTGAAGAACTATGGATAGAGGTTCGCAACACTGTACAAGAGGCAGCAACAAAAACCATCCCAAAGAAAAAGAAATGCAAGAAAGCAAAATGGCTGTCTGAGGAAGCTTTACAAATAGCTGAGGAAAGAAGGGAAACAAAAGGCAAGGGAGAAAGGGAAAGATACACCCAATTGAATGCAGAATTCCTGATAATAGCTAGAAGAGATAAGAATGCCTTCTTCAATGAACAGTGCAAAGAAATAGAAGAAAACAACAGAATAGGGAGGACCAGAGATCTCTTCAAGAGAATTGGAGATATGAAGGGAAAGTTTCATGCAAAGATGGGCATGATAAAGGACTAAAATGGCAGGGACCTAACAGAGGCAGAAGAGATTAAGAAGAGGTGGCAAGGTTACACAAAGGAACTATACAAGAAAGAGCTTAACATCCCTGATAACCACGATGGGGTGGTCAATGACCTCGAGCCAGACATCCTGGAATGTGAAGTCAAATGGGCCTTAAGAAGTGGCAAGATTAAGAAGAGGAAGTCCCCCTTGCTATTTAACATCTACATGAAACCGTTCGGAGAGGTCATCAGGAGGTGTGGGCTGCGGAATCATCAGTACACTGAAGATAACCAGCTCTACCTCTCGTTCTCTACCGATCCAGGTGAGGCGATGGCTGTGCTGAACCGGTGCCTGGCCGAGGTAATGGGCTGTATGAGGGCCAATAAACTGAAGCTCAATTCAGACAAGACAGAGGTCCTGCTGGTGGGAGGTTTGGGTCTTGGAGTGGGGGACTTGGGCCTTGTCCTGGATGGAGTTGCACTCCCTCTAAAGGACAAGGTCCGCAGCTTGGGGGTACTCCTCGATCCGGAGCTGTCATTACAGGCCCAGGTGACGGCAGCGGCGAGGAGTGCTTTCCTACAGCTTCGATTGGTACATGAGCTACGTCCCTTCCTGGACCATGACTGCCTGGCGACAGTGACACACGCGTTGGTGACTTCTCGATTAGATTTCTGCAACACCCTCTACACGGGGCTGCCCTTGAAGACAGTCCGGATACTTCAGTTGGTGCAAAATAGAGCTGCCAGGTTGCTGACGGGGACTGGGTGTTATTCTCATATAACCCCATTCCTCTGTCAGCTCCATCGGCTCCCAATTGAAGTTTGGGCCCAATTCAAGGTGCTAGTTTTGATTTATAAAGCCCTAAACGGCTTGGGACCTGGATACTTAATGGACCGCTTACGCCCTTACATGCCCTCCTTCCCTCTGAGATCTGAAACACAGGCCCTCCTCCGGGAACCCTCAGTGAGGGAGATTAAGAGGGTGAGTACCCGGAGGAGGGCTTTCCCGGCAGTGGCTCCCCAATTGTGGAATGCGCTCCCTGGAGAGGTCCGCCTGGTGCCACTGTTATTTGTTTTTAGGCGCCAGGTGAAGACCGTTTTATTTAAATCTTATTTTAAGTGTTAAATTGTTTATTTGTTTTTAGTTTATTGTTCAGTATTTATGTATTTATTTTGTTTAGTTAATTGGTTATTGTTTGTTAGAGTTTAATTGTGTTTATTTATTTAGTGGCTTGTTGTTATGATTTGGTATATTGATTGTATTTTTTAGGTGGGCCGAGATGCACCGGGAGGGGGAGGGGATAGATAGTTGGGGTTTATAATATTGTTTGTATTTTAAATGTTGTGAGCCGCCCCGAGGCTTTGTTGTGATGGGGCGGCATATAAGTGTTTTAATAAATAAATAAATAATAAATAAACTATACAAGAAAGAGCTTAATATTCCTGATAACCACGATGGGGTGGTCACTGACCTCGAGCCAGACATCCTGGAATGTGAAGTCAAATGGGCCTTAGGAAGTCTGAGCAACAACAAAGCTAGTGGAGGTGACAGTATTCCAGCTGAGCTATTCAAAATCCTAAAAGACAATGCAGGAAAAGTGCTACACTCAATATGACAGCAAATTTGGAAAACTCAACAGTGGCCACAGGATTGGAAAAGGTCAGTTTACATTCCCATCCCAAAGAAGGATAATGCCAAAGAATGTTCAAACTACTGCAGCATTGCACTCATTTCACATGCTAGCAAAATTATGCTCAAAATCCTACAAGCTAGGTTCCAGCAGTATGTGGACCGAGAACTACCAGAAGTACAGGCAGGATTTCGAAGAGGAACTAGAGATCAAATTGCCAACATATGCTGGATCACAGAGAAAGCTAGGGAGTTTCAGAAAAACATCTACTTCTGCTTAAGTGACTACGCTAAAGCCTTTGATTGTGTGGATCACAACAAATTGTGGCAAGTTCTTAAAGAGATGGGAGTACCTCACCATCTTATTTGTCTCATGAGAAATCTATATGCGGGTCAAGAAGCAACAGTGAGAACTGGACACGGAACCACTGATGGGTTCAACATTGAGAAAGAAGTTCAGCAAGGCTGTATACTGTCGCCCTGCCTATTTAACTTGTATGCAGAGCACATCATGAGAAAGGTGGGCCTAGATGAATCACCAGTTGGAATTAAGATTGCTGGGAGAAATATCAACAACCTCAGATATGCAGATGATAGCACTCTCATGGCAGAAAGTGAAGAGGAACTAAAGAGCCTCTTGATGCAGGTGAAAGGAGAGTGCAAAAGTTGGCCTGAAACTCAACATTAAGAAAACTAAGATCATGGCATCCGGTCCTCTCACTTCCTGGCAAATAGATGGGGAAGAAATGGAGGTAGTGACAGATTTTATTTTCCTGGGCTCCAAGATCACCGCAGATGGGAACTGCAGCCAAGGAATTAAAAGACGCTTGCTCCTGGGGAGGAAAGCTATGGCAAATCTAGACAGCATACTAAAAAGCAGAGACATCATCCTGCCAACAAAAGTGTGTGTAGTCAAGGCTATAGTTTTCCCAGTTGCAATGTATGGCTGTGAAAGTTGGACCATAAGGAAGGCTGAGAGCCGAAGAATTGAGGCCTTTGAATTGTTGTGCTGGAGAAGACTCCTGTGAGTCCCTTGGACTGCAAGGCGATCAAACCAGTCAATCTTAAAGGAGATCAACCCTGACTGCTCTATAGAAGGCCAGATAGTGAAGATGAAACTCAAATACTATGGCCACCTAATGAGAAGGAAGGACTCACTGGAGAAGAGCCTAATGTTGGGAACAACAGATGGCAAAAGAAGAAGGGGACGGCAGAGGATGAATTGGCTAGATGGAGTCACTGACGCAGTTGGTCTGAGCTTAAGTGGACTCCAGGGGATGGTGGAGGACAGGAAGGCCTGGAGGAATGTTGTTCATGGGGTCACGATGGGTCGGACATGACTTCGTGACTAACAACAACAAAGGCAGGACTGCAATGTGTAACAAAGCAGTTTTCCAAGTGCAGGCTCCATTAGGTCTCCACTTGCCTATTACCTTTTGCTTGTAATTCAGGTTAGCTCTTTTCTGTGGCAAAACACTGCCAACTAGTGGTAGAAGTGCTTTCACTGAATACCTTTCTTACAGTTCAATTTCCTTTGAAATGATGTTTTTAGAAGAATTTCAATGGAAGGACATACAGCAAGTGTGAAACTTAAGGTGCCACAGACTTCGCCTTTTCCTGCATGATTTGCTATCACTTGATATTATCAGAATTTATCATCCATGCTGATATTACATAACAGTACTGTGAGCAGGATATGTATTTCTTAGTAACTCCAGTTTATGAATTATTCCTGAGTCATGTGGAACATTCCACTTGCACACCTTTACTGGAATTATCTCAAAAGAACAGCAATGGAATCAATTTTTACATTCAAATTGGGACTTAATTCCTGCTGATGACAAAGATACTCACTACATGGTCTCTCTATGTGCACAACTAGTCCAACACTACAAGATACAGCCTAATATATTTCTGTATATATCATTTTTGTTTACCTAGTTCTTGTAACTGATTTTTGTGACACGTATTGAACAGGTAGCTCCAATATAAAGTTCATGAAACCACTGTATTTTTTACATAATGTTCTGTGTACTGCAAGGTAAAAATTACTTCATGCATTAGAAGTATTCTTACTTTCTAGAGCAGAGCCAAACTGTAGATATTTCTGGCCAAGCAGTCATTAGGAGACATCTGCTTAATCCTAGGATAGGAAGTGCAGATTGGACAAGTTGTTGCTTTGTTTTTTTTATTAAACACCAGGTAGCAGTATAATTAAGCAGGCCTTACCAGTGTCACTATTGCACATTCGGCCGTCAGCTGTGCTGCACTAAAAAGGGTACGTACAAAGCGATAGATGTGCTTGTGATCAGGGTCGTGCTTATAGTAATCATCCGGAACCTCTTCTCGCTGAAACAGGACATAGTTTGGGACAACTTTAGAAGACGCTATTGAACACAATGGAATTTAGTTTTGAGTAAAAAGTACAGGATAGTATTATTGGTAGAGTGAAATCATCACGTGTGCAAACAGGACTTTAAAATCCCCAATTTCTACTGCAGTCCCTTCCCCCAGCTCTGATAATGGTGGTGGGGGTGCTACAGAGTTACATTCTGCTAAGATTTCAAGGAGCTGCCACCAGGAGGGGAAGAACTGGCAACCCTCTTGCTATCTTTGAGTAAGCATCTTCTCTGGATTCCAAGCAAAAGCTATTGACACACAGCTCAACCAAAACCTGTATCAGCTGCTTGCTATAAGAATACAGTCCAAATTAAGCATCAAACCCGATGTCCAAGTATTAGTTTTTAAAGCGTGGTAAGCCAAAGGTCAATCTGGATGGATACAGACAGAAATGCTTCTTTGCACATAAGGACAAAAGCTAAGAGTCCAGAACCATCTCTTAATTCCTCCTGCCATCCCACCTTACCTTAAAAACAAACTAAAAATGGAGAAGCATTTAGTTCCCAGGTGTACAAACCTAATTGCTCATGCTGAATGCATTCAAGAAATCAAGGCAAATGAAGAAAACAATCAAATTTACCGTAAGTGGATGTGTTTTTTCATCAAAAATATCCAGTGATCTATCTGAATCCCTGCAACACATGAAAATGCATGCTATTGGTATGAGCGAAGTCTTCCTTGGGATGCACATTCCATTCCTTTAAGAGCAGCTTGATTAATCACAGGCTGAGGAAGACTAGCCCTGTGACTGGTGATATGCCCAACCCTGTTCCCTGCCCTCCCTCTTTCAAATATCTCCCAACTCTGCATTGTGCCATTTTAAATGTTTAGCACAAAATAATAAATGCAGCATATAAAGCAGCACTGCAGCACACTTCAGCTGTTTTCAGAATTTGTCACTAAGCTTTGCTGCATTTCAAGAGGTGACAGCTCATTTGGTGTCAAGGCTAAAAATGAAGTCTAGATGGGGCCCCTGCTGACTTTCCAAGTTGATGGAGGGGCACTGGTCAATCTCTATTCTACCATGCTGTCATGTGATAAAAGGTTGTGCTGATTTTAAGAAATTGTAAAATAAATATGGAACAAATGAATGCACAAAAATTTATCACATTAATTTATATACTGTTCTGTTGTTAAGGCAATATTGGGCACTGCTTTCATTTTCACACTGGTATTTCAGCAGAGGCAGGGAACACGTGGCCAACCAGTAATGGTTGAATGCAGCCAGAATACCCAAGAGTGAGCAATGACCAGGGATGCAGTGAACAATTATCTAATAATCAATGTTCCTCATCCCTGCATTTCAGGCTTATTACTAACCCCTCACCCTGTTGCAACTACCACCCCTCATACCAGCAAGAATAGTTTTTGTAAACTGAGTTTTCCTCCCACCCACATATTCTTTTAGATCTTTCTCTTTCTATATGCCACAAGTAACAGCCAGGCTGGTAAATATTTGTGTGATTGTTTGTAGCTTTCACAAACCTGCCTGCAAGGCTGTTTACCTTGAGTCACATGAGAAGTTTTTAATGCATACTACCATGGCGGGCAAGATGAAAGATATGGGCAAGGGCAGAACAGTAAGTAAAAGGTGGTCAGAAAGAGAAAAAAAAAACCAGGGTTGGATTGCAAGTAATGAAAGAAAGTGGCCATTAACCTGGGTTAATGTCCATCTTAACTTGCTCGATGGTAGTCAGAGTACCCCTATGAATAGGACAGGATGTGGTATGGTGGGCTGCAGGGGAGGGAGGCAACAGGAGAAACTGAGCAGGGGCACTTTGCACAAGCAGACACCCCCCACCCCCATGCAGGCTGTGATAGTCACCATAAAGCCACTTCCACAAATTAACTCAAAAACTCACAAAAGCCAGCAGAGGTATGACTTGTAAGTGCTGGAGCAGTGGCTCATGATTAGCGGGGCTGAAGTTCAGATCTCACCTCTACCTGCACTTGTTCTTTCAGGCAGTTCACTTGTCCTTTTCATGCCTCCCACAGCAGCCATTCTATGGTGGTGTTTCAGGACTGTGCTCAACTAGGCAAATGTGCCCAGAAGCAAAATACATTGCTTGCCCCAGCTATGTATCACAATGGGCAGCCATGACAGTCTGTGGGGCACCTCTACAGAACATTTACGCAGAACACAATCTTCCGTCATTGCTCCTTTCAGCTTCCTTTTGTCATGGTCCAACCCCATTCTCACAAAAACAAAGTAACAAACCAAAATGAAATTTCTATGACTGAAAGGTAGAAAGAAGTGAGATCTGATCGTTGCTGAGCAGAAAAAGCAATTTGTTTTAATTAGGTGAAAATGAACTACTTATGTTTGGTAGATGCAGTATAAATATCTGTGTTACAGAAATTATCAAATTGGTTCTCCATTTAAATAAAATACTTTATTTAATTCAAAGGCACTGATTCAATTTAGAGATTAACTAAGCAAGTATGATGAGCCTGGTGCCCTCAAGAAGTTTTAGACTAGAATTACCATAATCCTCAAGCAGTGTGACCAATGTTAAGGGACTGTTGGAGTTGTAGACTAACATATCTAAAGAACACTGAGTTGTTGACCCCAAAACTATAGGTTAACAAGCTTACACCCAGGTTTAATATCAAATTACTTAAGAGAGACATAAATATTTTCTCTAAAACAACTGATTTACATGAAATGATAAAACTCATTAATTTTACAGAATCTACACCCAGAAATCCTTTTAAAAAAGATCTTAGGGCTTCTAAAATCATTTTATCCACCCCAAAATACAGTTAAAGTCAGCCCATGCTGACTTCAGAACGTAAGTCCAACCATTTTATCATGTTATTTTCACAATACCAACTTCTTCCTATGTCTGGACATGAGTTAATACCAAGCTTGCAATTTCAGAACAGTGTGAATCACAATCTAATTAATCAGGCTCACATGCCAGCCACTGTTCTAGATTCTTCAGGAACTGATGATTTATAAACAACAGGTTTAAAAAGTGCTCACCTGTTCTTTATGTGATAGTATATTGCTAATGTAACACTGTGGGGAGAGGGGGGAAAAATCATTTCATTGTAAGTGGTTGTACAAAATCCATCTTGACACAAGATTGCTGTTAGGGATAAAAACAGATTTTTATAACCAAATCTATATTAGAAACATATAATTTCTTTCTCTTTCTTTCCTAAGACCCATTTTCACCTAACGTTCCATTTGTAAATTTTAAAAGTACATTTTAAAACTTTCTTCTATGCAACATCCACATTAATACAAGATTAACTGAAGTAAGATTCAAAACATTTGTAGCGCTAAGCAACTAGATCACAGCAGTCTAAAGGCTTAATATAGATGCACAGTTGGCCCTCCACATTTGAGAGGGTTAGGGGCAAAAGACCCCCATGAAAGTGGAGAAACCATTAATATATCTAGCCTGCTTCCCAAACCTTAATACTGTTGGCCATATGTGCACTGGATTGCTTCCTCTCTCCCCCTTGGTCTGATTCAGCAGATCAGGTCAGATTAGATTTCTCCTCTTCTTCAATTACTACATTCTTATGTTCTTATTCCCTGTTCCCCTTTCACTCACTAGCACTTCCTCTTTGCACCAAGGAAATGCCAGACAGATTTCCCTCTCTGGATGGGTGGGGCAAGAAGGCACACTTTGCAAGCCCTCCCTCTTCCCTTTCGTTTCCTCTCTGTCTATGGTAAGAGGTCTATTTTCCTGCAGGTCACACAACTCCAAAAAACCCTCCTGTTTAATTACAGATGGCAAACTTGTGAATAATCAAATCTGTGAAAGTAAAATCCACGAAAGTCAAGTTTCGACTGTACTATTGCATAAAATATGACCAGTGAAATTACTCTAGGCAGATGGGGCCAGAGGCCATCGATGGCATACCAGAGCAGCACTGTTTGTTGAGAGTGAATAAAGGTTGATATAACCCCACTGACAAGCTAGGGTACAATCCTCTAGTAACATATGCTTTCTTGCTATGTCTGAAAGCATAGAATTCACTCCACCTCTTCCAATTACAAACAACTGGGTAATGATCTAGATCACCCTTCCCAACCTGGTACCCTCCAGAAGTTTTGGACTACAACCCTCCATCAGCCCCAACCAGCATGGCCACAGGTCAGAACAGTTTGGAATTGCAGTCCAAAACATCTGGAGAGTGCTAGGCAGGGCCTGTTCCAGACCCATTCCAATCTGAGAATATTAACACTCATAGTTCATCCATAGTTTGCCAGAGCTGTGCTTTCCAGAATACAATTTGGGGAAAGGGATTAATATAAAATGCCACACTTATAAATGGGCTAAATCTATTTCCAAGGAATTATCCGTTAAGCAGCTTGCCCTGTAAGGGTGGTGGCACTCTTAAACAAAGCTCTTTATGATTCACGGCATGCAAATAGGCATGCAGTATGCAGGTGGCACAGTGGTTTAAACCCCTGTGCGGCTGGGCTGGTTGATCAAAAGGTCGCTGGTTCGAATCTGCACACGGGGTGAGCTCCCGTGTGCCGTCCCAGCTCCTGCCAACCTTGCAGTTCGAAAGCATGCAAATGCGAGTAGATCAAAAGGTACCACTTCGGTGGGCAGGTAACAGCGTTCCGTGCACTTCGGTGTTTAGTCATGCCAGCCACATGACCACGGAGACTGTCGACGGACAAACGCTGGCTCTCTCGGCTAGGAAACGGAGATGAGCACCACCCCCTAGAGTCAGGCATGACTGGACGTAATGTCAAGGGGAAACATTTACCTTTACCTTTTTATAATATAATGACTTTTACATTTGTGGGGGGAGGGGAACCACATGCTACTGATACCAAAGCCTAAAAACACTTGTATGTATACAAATTCAACACAACAAATAAGTCAATTTACCAAATAGTGGGCTTTACTTTGTGTTCAGAATTAATTACACAAGTTTTACTGTCTCAAGTGCTGCAGGATTTTATCAGCTATGGTTAAAGTAATGCTCAATTCAAGGATAATGGGGCTTATTCCTTGTATATAAACATATACACTTTGCCACAATTTTCTGCTTTTTAACTTGAAACTAGTTTCACAATTTTAGTCAAGAATGGATTGCTTTAAGATAAACATTTTAAATTTATAAGCCAACTTTATGATACATATTTCTAGTAACAGGAATCAGGGTGCTTTGGTATTGCAAGCCTGCACAGGTTGATAAACTGGATGCAACTGATACCAAAGATACCAGAAACAAAGTACATATGAATTAACTTTAGAGAATTCTGGAATCAAATAGGTAAGCACTAATCTGATGCCACTAGATGGCAGGCCAACATCAGAGGCAGTGATTACTAATTCAATCTGCAGTGCACATTTCATACTATAGCCCAGCCATAAAACTGCTCCATTTACCTAGATGTCCTCCTCTTGTACTGCAAGGTTTGAGGATGGAAAAAATTCCAGGGCATATGGATGAGTAACTTCTAGATTTCATGAGCAAAATGGAAGCTCCTCTATGGCCTCACCATGAGGCCTCAAAATGGGCTGGGCAGTGGTTAAGGATACTCTAGAGGAGATGCTGCAGGGGAAGAGGAGGTCACATCATCTCACATACTGGAAGTCACTCATGGTCCATTGGCATTCACCCCCAGATCCTGCGGTACTTACCATTTTATTGTGCTCCTAAGATTAGGCTGGCTGACTGTGCTGTCATCTATAAATATTGTTGAACATGAACTGTATTTTTTTGTAAGCTGCCCTGGGGAAACCTGCAAGCAGAAAAAAGATTTTATTTTTAATTCATTTTATATACTACAGCTGAAGCTGAAGCTCTCTGGGCAGCTAACAACAAGGTTTCTGAACTGCTCTTTCTGGGTTTCATCAACAAATACATGCAATGCATGTGACTTCTCTCTCAGATGATACATATAATGTTATTCCACAAAACAAAGGAATGCTAGGGATAAATGTTTAAACAGGTAACCTGTCAACCAATACAATTACCAGTAGAGTTCAAAAGTTAGCATCTGGGACAATGACTACAGATACCTACACATTCCTGCAAGATTTTAGGCATAGAGGTGCACACCTTGCATTTCTCCAGTCCTGGTTCTGTAAGCAGCTATTTCCTGTATACAGGTACTGAATAACTGGTGACAGTGACATATGCAAAGATATGGGCACATCTTTCAAAAGGGGCAATGATCAAATGCTGGAGGCTGAACTCAGTACCAGGAAATGCAAGGCCAAATACAGATACTTGTTCACAGACACATTGTGAGTTTGATGTTGTTTCCATTCCATTAAGGAAGCTGGTGTGGGAGAGAGGGTGCTGATCAGAAGCAGAATTGTAGCACAGGGGAAAAGAACTTTAACTTTTCCCTGTGGTGCCATTTTCTAATCCCAAATCCGCCAAAGCAGGTATCTGCCTCTGAACACGCAACTGCAGCAAATTTGGGAGTATTGTCAGAAGGAAAAAAGCACATCAGTAAAGAATTTATCACCCCAATCCCAATTCAGCACCCACTTATAGCTACCATTTTAGAAGGGAGCAAAACCAAGCCTAGCTTGGCCCTCACTTCAAGCCAAGAGGAGAAGAATATAATCACTGAGGCAGGGAGAGGCTACACTCTTTGGTCTAGTTCTGGAAAGACATTTCAGAGTTTCAGGACTGCAGGTATTTCCCCATTTAAAATCAATGTGAAACCAGGCCAAATATTGAGAAAGGAGATGAAAGACAACAGGAGCACAACTACACTACATAGCCACCTGCTACCCTATTGTGCACAGGGAGTTCTTAGCTATGGGCACTTAAATGTCTCATCCTTCAAACAAGCAGTTCTGGGAACTAGTGTGGAAGTAGCTGGCAAGGATCTGCTCACAGAGTCTTGCTGGGTATTTTTGTTAGCTTTTTACTCAAATCACCCTGGACTTTTTAACTATACAAAGCAAGAGTACATTCCCAGGCTCCTTCAGCAGGTAAGGCATAAATAACACATGAAGTGATCCAGAACATGGAGTTTTATTCAGCTAAGTTGTGTTTTACACATTCCTACTAGGATCCACCTAGCTTAGCATTCTTTGCAAGGATCCAGTAGCCAGTCGATACTTGGCAGTCTGCTGGAAATCGAATGTTCTGCCTAGCTGTGCCTTAACAATCATCCACTCCTATTCTACCTTGGCAGCAAAATATGCTTGAAAGACTGGAAGTGGAAGTACACATGAATCACTCTAACAAGACTGGCAGGCAGAAGTCATGGAAGTGGCAGGTTGAAGTGATATGATATCACTTACCCCATTAATCCCAGGTGACACTGTCGTTTAGCTACCATTAAAGCAGAGAGTAGTGCTCCTCCCTATCATAGCATCAGCCATGTAGAATAATTTCCTACTCACTTATTAAAAATATATTTACAGTTGAAACATTAATCTTCTATTTCAGTAATGAAGATAATGTAATTCTCCAAGACACTATACAGCAGCCAACCATTTGACTGTGCTGAGAGGATTTTAAAAAGATATGGTAACCTTATTTTACTATGTAGTACATGGTTTAATCATTCCAACCACGAACTCTACCCACTATGTAAGCTTAAAAGTTTTAAAATCCATATAAGCAAGCACAAATCATTTTTACCTTTCATACAAGGAGTCCTGTCTAACCATACAAATAAAAAAGGGAAAAAACTCTCTGGGTGAAAGTCTAGCTGTGTCTCCTTAAGCCACTCCCACTTCCATTCAGCAGTGAGGTTAAGAATTATTTTCCTAATGAACAAAAGAAGGCATGAACCTGCCAGAATTAAACACTTAAATCTCATTGGGCTGAAGCCAACACTGTAATTCTGCTAACAGAACTGCTTCTGTCAGTGGAATGGCGGGATTTGCCCTCCCCTATGGCCCTTTGCACACCCTCAAAATCTGCTTGGGGCAGGAGGGAACTCTTCAGAACAATTATTCAGATAGCACAAAGGGCTACCTGGAGTGGGAGTAGCAGGGAGGGAGAGAAGGTGAAAGTCCCACAGAAGTTTTAATGGTGCAACCTTGAATTTAGCCCATTAATTTTTAAGGAGGATATTTTAATTAATCCAGCAAAGTAAAAAGTGAGACCCTAAGATTTTTGCTGCCATTTCTTTCTTTTTTAAAAAAAAATATTAGGTGACTAGTAGTTGTCACACCTCTTTTATCTATTATATGTACTTACATGGTTGATGTGGTTGCTTTTCCTCTTCTCTCTCACTAAAAAGGGAGAAAATCTCTATCAATGAATGCTCTAATGTCTAAATAGATTGTATTTTAAAATATAGTATCTGCTTAGTTGCTTGCAGTTGCTCCTCTCATCCAGACACTGAAACCTGACAATTCTACTTGGCAACAGTTAAAATGGACAATAGCTCCATTTTAAGTTGGACACAGTCTGTCAGTTCCTTTGTGAGTGAGCTTCACTTCATGTTGTTTTTCTGGAAGTCTAACTGCACCATGAATGCAAGAAGATATTCCACAGAATATGTGCTCCTCAATTCAATACAACCAGTTTGTTGTTGTTGTTAAGGGGGGGGGGGTAACTGCAGTAGTTCATCCTATGGATACAAGCATCCCCCAACTAAAAATCACTAACACATTCTATACTCTTATTATGCAAAAACCTTTGAAAGAGTTATCATTAATGTTGGCCTGAGGAAAAGGGAGGTAAATATGTTACGTACCATAAGGAAGAAAGAGGTGGGTTAAAAATTTCATCAGGAAGCACCATCATCAGACATTAGACTGCTAGTTTGAGATAATCCCAGCTAAACTAAAAATTGTATACAATTAGGAGCGTATGACTACAACAAGTTTTGTTAGGAATAGTTACTGAGCTTCAAGCTGCATGGTAAACAGTGTGTCTCAAGAAAAGCCTCTAAGTAGATTTTTCTTCAAAGCTTAGTCATAAGACAACCATCTCCTGCCAAATTCTCATGTAAGGAATGTAATAATTCCTAGGGGGATTGTTAAAAATATATTAAAAGAATATTTTAGTATCTTTGTCAAAACCACAATGGAAAATGCTCTGAAGTGTGAGTAAAACTGTAGATGCAAGCAATATTTTTACAGAAGGGAAAGGAGAAAGAACAGGCCTCTCAGTTAAGATCTAAATACCCACTCCCTCACCCTGCTTTAAGAGAACAAAAGTTAGCTTACCATCTGTTTGGGATTTACTCAAGAAAATTGTGTTTGCTCTAGGATGGTCAGATGGATTTGATTCCAATGCTAAATCTGAAAGAAAGAATGCAAAGTTATGTTTTACTCAGGTTTGACCTTATTTTGGGAAGCACAAATACAGAAGAAAATCTTCAAGTCTTGCCAAAGCACCACTCACCTACCTCAAACATCCTAGCCAAGCAAACTGATTCCTGTGACATTCCATACCACACTTTTTCATAGATATAATTAGTATCTAGACAGCCTATTTTGCATGTGAAAACACTTCATAAATTGATCTCAGAATGTGTAAAGCAGCTTTGTACAGGGAGCTGAAAATGCTTCTGGGTTTGAATTTGCCCCATTCTATTAATCTTCAGGCTCTACTTTAGTCACAATCTGTATAGACGTTTTGATTATCAACATGTTTAATCAGGGCTGTAGAAGCACTTTTGAATTAATGCTTATAATGATTAGTCCTCATCATGCTTATAGTTCACACTGCCATACTAGGAAAGGCATTTCAAAATAGACTATAACAGTTTCCAAAGCATCTAATAGTTCAACTTTAATTTAATGTTCCATACTAAGAAGGAAAACAGCTTGAATTATACCAAACCTTTAAATAAAGACTCTGGTAATTAATGGAAAACTGTAGATCTCATCTACAAGAAGTCTCCAAGAATTTGAGAAAGATGTTTACAAACACGCAGTACCCAAGTTTGAATGGAAAAGATGCCATACTGTCACAGATGGCTCACCAAAAGGATTTATAGTTAAGAGATATGAGTAATCAGCAACTTGTTAATACAGAAGCCACTGTAATTTTGTCCACCTGCAGTTTGCAAAAAATGCTTTCTGTGTTATGAGAACATCTCAGGGAAGGATTACTTTAACTCAACTTTTAAAAAACATATATAAAATGAGCAAACTAAAGTCCCATTGTTTTCCATTCCATTGCCTTCTCTCCACTCCACTATAAACCATACCAATACACATAGGAAGGTGTGTATGTGCTATAGTGCCACAGGGACCCACACTTTGGACTGGACTTCTGACATATTTGCCAAAAAGCTGGCCACAGAATGACTTAAGCTGTATATACACTGGGTTCATTCATACTTTAACAGTAATTTTACAAATAAGCTTCAATGAAAAGGATCAAATGTCCTGTGCATTAATACAATACATTGTAGTGCACTGCACAGGAAACTGAAGGGATGTGGCCCAAATTTCTGTCAAGAAGGAACAGCTGCTCTGAGGAAAATAAATTGCAGTATAAATTACTGTTATGTCTGTAAACTGCTGGCAGTGACAACTCAGGTCACGAGGCAGTCCCCCCCCCCCTCCCCGCAGGCAGGGCACTGTTTCTTTCTTTAGCATACCAGTACAACCACCCTTGCATAATGTTAAGCTTCAGTTCAATACACCCACCAGCAGATGAATGAATGAGACTGTAACCTCATATATGCAGAAAAATCAGCCTTGCCCTTAGTGAAGTCAAGCAGTCCTGTTCCACGAAGCTCAACATTAACAATGATGCCATGGAAGAGTGTATCAAAAATACTAATGTTTTACTAAACGTTATGGAATGCATGCCATAAAGTCAACTAGTTCATAAAATCTGCAATCTAATAAAAGTAATACATATTATGCAGTATATTTCTCATGCAGCACAACCTATTTGTATAGTCCTTTGAAAGAGGAAAAGTGCATACAATTAATCTAAAGGTAAAGAGAATAGGGAGGACCAGAGATCTCTTCAAGAAAATTGGAGATATGAAGGGAAAGTTTCATGCAAAGATGGGCATGATTAAGGACCAAAATGGCAGGGACCTAACAGAGGCAGAAGAGATTAAGAAGAGGTGGCAAGATTACACAGACGAACTATACAAGAAAGAGCTTAACGTCCCTGATAACCACAATGGGGTGGTCACTGACCTCGAGCCAGACATCCTGGAATGTGAAGTCAAATGGGCCTTAGGAAGTCTGAGCAACAACAAAGCCAGTGGAGGTGAAAGTATTCCAGCTAAGCTATTCAAAATCCTAAAAGATGATGCAGTAAAAGTGCTACACTCAATATGCCAGCAAATTTGGAAAACTCAACAGTGGCCACAGGATTGGAAAAGGTCAGTTTACATTCCCATCCCAAAGAAGGGCAATGTCAAAGAATGTTCAAACTACTGCAGCATTGCACTCATTTCACATGCTAGCAAAGTTATGCTCAAAATCATACAAGCTAGGCTCCAGCAGTATGTGGACCGAGAACTACCAGAAGTACAGGCAGGATTTCGAAGAGGGAGAGGAACTAGAGATCAAATTGCCAACATATGCTGGATCACGGAGAAAGCTATGGAGTTCCAGAAAAACATCTACTTCTGCTTCATTGACTATGCTAACCCTTTGATTACATGGATCACAACAAATTGTGGCAAGTTCTTTTAGAGATGGGAGTACCAGACCATCTCATTTGTCTCTTGAGAAACCTATATGCAACAGTGAGAACTGGACACGGAACCACTGATGGGTTCAAAATTGAGAAAGGAGTTCGGCAAGGCTGTATACTGTCACCCTGCCTATTTAACTTATATAGATGCTGTGAGCCACCCTGAGGCTTTGTTGCAATGGGGGCAGCATAGAAATGTTTTAAATAAAATAAAATAAAAAAATATGCAGAGCACATCATGAGAAAGTCGGGCCTAGATAAATCACCAGTTGGAATTAAGATTACTGGGAGAAATATCAACAACCTCAGATATGCAGATGATACCACTCTCATGGCAGAAAGTGAAGAGGAACTAAAGAGCCTCTCAGTGCGGCTGAAGGAGGAGAGTCCAAAAGTTGGCTTGAAACTCAACATTAAGAAAACTAAGATCATGGCATCCGGTCCTCTCACTTCCTGGCAAATAGATGGGAAAGAAATGGAGGTAGTGACAGATTTTATTTTCCTGGGCTCCAAGATCACTGCAGACGGGGACTGCAGCCAAGAAATTAAAAGACGCTTGCACCTGGGGAGGAAAGCTATGGCAAATCTAGACAGCATACTAAAAAGCAGAGACATCATCCTGCCAACAAAAGTGTGTGTAGTCAAGGCTATAGTTTTCCCAGTTGCAATGTATGGCTGTGAAAGTTGGACCATAAGGAAGGCTGAGAGCCGAAGAATTGAGGCCTTTGAATTGTTGTGCTGGAGAAGACTCCTGTGAGTCCCTTGGACTGCAAGGCGATCAAACCAGTCAATCTTAAAGGAGATCAACCCTGACTGCTCTATAGAAGGCCAGATAGTGAAGATGAAACTCAAATACTATGGCCACCTAATGAGAAGGAAGGACTCACTGAAGAGCCTAATGCTGAGAACAATTGACGGCAAAAGAAGAAGGGGGTGGCAGAGAATGAGATGGCTGGATGGAGTCACTGAAACAGTTGGCATGAGCTTAAGTGGACTCCTGGGGATGGTGGAGGACAGGAAGGCCTGGAGGAATGTTTTGCATGGGGTCGCGATGGGTCGGACACAACTTCACGACTAACAACAACAACAAAAGAAAAGTTATGGTTGTAGCAGGAGCAACCTGGCTAAGACATAGTTGGCCAGGGTTAGGAGACCTACTTATTTAGAGTACACAGCAGGGCTGAATTAATATATATTAGCTGAACAAACTCAGTTCATTTATAACTGTCCCTTCTGTTTTCCCTGGACCAGAGGACAAGTAATCTGACATCTCTGCCAGTCAGAATGCTATTCCTGGACTACACCCTATTCCAACTCATATTCAGCTTTTGCATGAGGAAGACTCTTCCAAAACCATCCATCAGTGCTTCAACATCAAAATCTTACATGATTTAGAAAGTCAGTATTTATCTTCTCTTTATAAGCAGTTTGCTATGTATGTTGTTTCTAAAGACTATAATTCAGAGGTTACTGTACTAAGTGCTGTGTATACAGTGGACTTTCTGCTCCACCTGATTTCCAACTAGTTCTGTTTTGGGGGTTGAAGAAGCTGCACATAACAGTTCTTGTGCACACAAAGAATTTGGAGCAAATTTTGTAACTTCTTACAGTAAGGTGAAATCACATTCCAATAAAGAATTAAAATATTGCTTTACCCTTTATAGCAACAGAAGCATCCACTGTACTAGGCTGCACACGCATTTTGATACAGACATGTACAAGTCATTACCAGGGCATGTCTACCACCAGGTAAGTGTGCACAGGATTGCAGCCTAAATCAACTGAGTTGAATTTCCTCCTGTGACAAACATTCCAGCACTGGCAGATTACTCCAGCATCCATAGCAAACAAGGTCACTGAATTTTAAAAGTACAAATAACAATGAAATGACTATTTTTCAGCATGTTTCTTCATCTACATACAACTTTAGAAGATGGATGGATGAAATGATAGGTCCATGCTGCTCCTGCATTATGAGATCTGGATATGGAAATAGTAGCTAACAAAGTGCAAGCGGTATATCAAACTTGTGGGTGTGACTGTGAGGGTGTGACTGTGAGGAAATTACTAACTAAAAGTTTAGTAACAAAAAAAGCTAAGTTGCAAGGTAGTGCTATTTACTTTAAATTATAATAAAACTCATGAGAGAAAAATTGCTTATTGAGATTCACTTGAATCACTACTGCAAAACTAATACTGATTGATTTTTTTGTCCAGTCTCTGCATTTCTTTGAGGAATACAGAAGTTAACTGTTTACAGAAGAAGTTAACTGTTTCCATTTTGGCCTTCTGTACATAAGTAAGGAGACAAAGAAAGATCATATGCTTGAAGCAGAGGGTTCACAAGCCTACTTGGTATGGTGCATGTCCCTTCCCACACTGATGGGTTCAACAAGCTTTCCCTCCCTGCCCCACTGAGATAAGTTTACCAGTTGGTGATGTGCACTGAATTCAATCATTCCTTAGAAGTGCCAAAATGAGCTTCCTACATGAGCCACAGCTGTTCACCACCAAAACACATCTCAAGTTCCTCCAAGCCTGCCCTATATGGGCAGGTTGTGTTGCGCGTGAATGCAGAGTGGCACAGAACAGTGGTTCATGCAATGAGCAGCACCAGTGCATGCTAGTATAGCATGAAACAGGAACAGAGGGTTAAATTCTACACTTCTACTTCTAACCACCTGATTGCTCTCACAAAGACAGAATTAGGGAGAAAGCAAGCAACCACTGTCTGGGATAAAAAATTGTGTTATTAAATATGACACAATGAATCAATTAATGTATTTAGTATTGTAGAAAGTTTTAACTATTTTAAAAATATCAACTACAGAGAACAGCGTAGCTTTCCATCTCATGAAAAAACTTGTTTGGCTCCATAACTGCCACCCTTCCTTACTTCTGGAAAATTCTGGGCTCTTGGCCCACAATCCAGCACATCCAACTCTGTGCTGGATTGTGTGTCTTGTCTTCAAGAAAGTGATCTTACCTTGTGAACAGAACCAAACAAAAATCTACTAGCTTAACAATCACCTCCTTTGTTTCTAAGCAGATAGAATTGTATAGTGTAAAAGGAATGTGAACTGCATTTGGATTATGCTCCTAGGTCATATGAAGTCTTTATTTCATTGAAACAAGTGGTTTAACTACTATAGCAACTAAGTACTGCACATGATTGATCAGAAAATATAAGTTTTCAACAATGGGAAAGTTGATTTAAATCAGCTTCCCCCAACCTGGTGGCCTTCAGGGTCATTTGGACCATAACTCCCAAAATTCTCATTCAGCAGGGCCATTGACTGGGAATTCTGGGTGTTGCAGTCCAAACATGTCTGGAAGGCACAAGGTTGGGGAAGGCTGATTTAAATTAGCCTCTTTCCTTGGTGATCTAAAATCAGATTTAAATTAATCCATCCTATCACTGAGTACAAGCTGCTTGTGCACACCTAACTGAACAGCTTTGAGTTTCCAGAAATAGGATCTAGTAGATTCATAGCAGAATGGGATACCTTCCACTTGGAGCACTGACTTTACAACTCACAGAGGAAATGTCTATTAAATCTATAATGTTTGGTTCATAGATTGGATTTGGATGACATGACAACTGTGTCCATTGTGGGTGCAGGGAAACAGTGAGCAAGCAATTTGGCAAGAGTGGGAAAATTGCCTTGCTACTCTTGCTGGGCAACCAGGGCCACTGACAGCAGCAGCTGCTTCAGTAAATGCCCAGACAGCACTTTTGAGTGACAACTGCGGGTTGGGTCTCCCCACTCCTAACAGTCCTTTTGTGTTCACCACCCCACTTACGGCAGTAGTCAGTTTTCACAATTTTCTTTTAAAATGGGGTTTTGACAAAGCTAATCAGGGTTGAGAGGCACATATATGCCCCCGCCCCACACATATGTGCATACATATGTACACGCAGATGTATCTCCCTATCAAAAACCCAGCTTGGCTCTGTCAAAACCCTCATTTTAAAAGGAAGCTGTCAAAACTCCATGTTCCTCTAAGGATAGATTACACTTTTCCACCTAGAATCTGAGAAAAGGGTGGAAAAGTACAAATACACTGAAAAGAGGATCTAGCCATGATCTACTAGTGAACAAAGATTGTATGTGGCTTTGGTTTTTTCAACAGCTCATTTTTTGACAGCTGTCAAGATAGTGCAAAGTACAAAACAAACGTATGCACAAACAGCCCACACTGAGTAGAAGTACAGAATGTGTTGTTCGTGACATGCAGACTCACCTATACAAATGCATGATCTGACAGAAAAGCATATTAGCTATGATGTATTTACAATGATTGACCTCTTATTTTCTTCATAGATGATGAAGAAAGGCAGGTTCTAACTCAGGTGTGGGCAAAAGAGATCTTTTAGACTTCAGCTTCAAGACATACCTTCCAACATGGCTAATGGCCAAGTATGCTGGGAGTTA
This sequence comes from Varanus salvator macromaculatus, assembly GCA_023646645.1. Lineage (NCBI taxonomy): Eukaryota > Metazoa > Chordata > Lepidosauria > Squamata > Varanidae > Varanus > Varanus salvator. Next base: position 6,460,130 of record JAIXND010000779.1, on the reverse strand, counting down.
AAAGTCCAAAACATGTGGAGTTCTTTCTGTGCCCTAGAATGGTACTTGTCTGGCACCAAAAAGAATAGTGTAAATGCTAAGCAAAGCTCCTTTTGGAAGGCATTCCAGAAAAAGGACACTATATCTGAGAAGGTCCTCTACTGAAATCACCCAACTAACTTTCTTCAGCATCTAGAAGATAGTCTGTGAAGATTTCAAAGCAGGTGCATATAAGAGATGTTCCTTAAAGATATTTGTACAATAAATCATTCAGAAATGACAATAACTTTTTGAATTGGGGCTCAGAAATGGACTGGAAGCCAACACAGCTGACAAGCACCGGCATCATATTAACCAGTCCCTTAGCAACCTAGCAGCTCTATTTTGAAGTTTCTGAGCCACCTCCACATGAAACCCATTGCTGTAATCCAACAAGGAAGTTATCAGAGCATGGATAACTGTTACCAGGCTAACTCTGTTCAACTAGGGTTGCCAACTGGTATATGCTGATAAAAGGCTTCCTAGGCATGAAAATCATCTATGTCCCAAGTAATGATAGATGCAGGAACACCGAGAAATGGTGCAGCTGGTATTTCAGGAGGAGTGCAGTTATATCATATTAGGTTGAACAACCACTTAACAGGTTGTATGAACCACCTATGTACACTAGCTTTGTCCTGTCTGGATTGAACTTCAGGGCATACACTGCCTCTCATGAGTTAGTTAACTAAGAAATGAAAGCTGAGTGTCATCTATAAATCTCAGACTTTAGCCCAAATCTCAGAATAACCTCTCCAAGTGGTTGTATGCAGATGTTACATAGCACTGAGGATAAAATTAAGTTCTGCAAGAATAATAGCCATAAAATAAAGTAATCCCCCTGCACTACCTTCTGGAAATGACCACCCAAGCAGGAATGGTACTTCTCTAAAATGGTGTCCCATTTCAGACAACTAATCCAGAAGGATATTATGGATGATGGTGCTGAAAGCTGCTGAGAGGCCCAAGACAGGCCAAAGCTCCATAAATAATCACCATGCCTTCTGAACCCTTTGGAGGTAACTTTGAAGTGTTCCATTCACTTTCCCTTTCTCTGTCATAATACTGTTTCATAGGTTTATACATTTGTGAATTTTAATGTTAGAATTACACAACAAAGGAAATGCTTTCCTATGGCTAAAATACTATACCACAGTTCTTACTGTTCAATTATATGAATGTTTTTACTGCTGCCACTTTTAGGATGTGTTTCATCTGTTTTCCTGCAGTTACTGTGGCACCTAAAAAGTTTTTACTTTAATTTTTACTCTGCAGTTTTCTACAGTCCTGAATATTATTGGTGACTATGCTTTGTTCCCTTAAGTACCCTTTATAGGGACATATAGAATTCTTATTATTCTCTTGTTTCTGGAATGAAACATAATCCACATAATCCAATCTTGAATGAGAAACCTGCATGGAACAAAAGCTGGGTGGAGGTGGGTTGCTGGAACTTTAGTGCTGGAACTCAACTTCCTGTTGGTTTGAATACAGCTTGCCTGTGTCCAGTTATAATGGTGTCATACTTTGTTCAGCCTTCAAAATCCCCTTGTTCCACCACCCTTTTCCTTCCTTCTGATAAATACATAGAAAATGCAGTGTTTATGTCACTCAGACTTCTCCTGATAGCCATAATTTTTCCTCAAGTGTAGCAGTTCGTGGAATAATCTTCATAACCAGATATGACTTATAGCTATGCAGGGATGACAAGTGTGTGCAGGGATGACGGGCGCGATCACGGTTGTGATGGGGGGGGCGGGGAGATGGCAGGGCTTGTGGGTGTGTGTGGGGGGAAGATGGCCGCGATCTTTGTTGTTGTCACTTTGCTTCACCTTTTTTCTGATTAAAAAAAATAGTTACAGAACGGATTAACCTTATTTATATTGAACCTTATGGGGAAATTTAACTTGGCTCATGACCAATTTGGGTCACAACCAGAGTCCTGGAACAGATTAAGTTCATGAGCAAAGGTACCACTGTATACTAAGTTTGTATACCAAGAAATACATGTTGAATCTAAACTTCATCATCCTTACAGTAGAACCAATGAAACCAATGGGGATGAGTTTGGTCATGACTTGCATATCCCTTTGATTTCAGTGGGTCTACTCTAAGCATGACTAAGTTAGGATCCAACCCTCTTAATTTCTGGGACATGTGTATGCTGTACACATTTGAGATGGAATATAATTGTTTATTTGGAAAATTTATTCTGCTTAAATGTCACCAGGATGTGTCCAGATCCATTAGTTGAGATGTGAAGCCCTTTTTCACACAGCTGCACAACTTCAATTCAGTTCAAACATGCACTGTCAGAGTAATAACATCTACACAAAGATTGTCATAATATGGGAAAGATCAGTCCCTAAAATTATTCAACAGTGATGTTCAGATTACTGCCATAGAGCAAGGATTAATCTTGTGCCCCATGCCAAGGGACAGGTCACATTACATAGTTAAAAATATGTGCAAATATTCAAGTGATATTAATGCAACATATACTGAATCATGAAGAACAAATGCTAACCCTGAAGCTGGATTTCAACTCTCCAGAAGATTGCTTGGGGAATGGGAAGAATAAATTATCATAACCCAGAGCTTGTGTGTTCCGGGTGCAATTAAGAGTTGCTGTCTTCTTTCCTAAATAGCCTCAAAATGGAAAGGAGGGCTATTTAAGAAACAGCATACAATCTCAATTAAAAAGATGATAAATAGTGGCTGTTGCTTAGAAAGACACAACACATAGCTAGCTGCTAGCTATGTTTGAATTAAAAGGGAATGGGCAAACATCCAACAATGTTAGCCATATTAACTTCTCTCACAGTGGTCTTAAGAGGGAAGGGGCTGAGGCCACTCTGGTTCTCCTGCACTTTGTTAACTGCCAAATGAACAGCAAGGCATAAAACAGGCAAAGAGTTTATGGACATCCTTTTCCATGTTTTCATTTTTTGATAGGCATTTTTATAACCAGTCTTTCACACCTGCAGACTCATGCCCATTTTCTTCCAATGCCAGTTAGCTTAGGTAAAGGTAAAGGTTTCCCCTTGATGTTACGTCCAGTCATGCCTGACTCTAGGGGGTGGTGCTCATCTCCGTTTCCTAGCCGAGAGCACCAGCGTTTGTCCGCAGACAGTCTCCATGGTCATGTGGCTGGCATGACTAAACACCAAAGTGCACGGAACGCTGTTACCTGCCCACCGAAGTGGTACCTTTTGATCTACTCACATTTGCATGCTTTCGAACTGCAAGGTTGGCAGGAGCTGGGACGGCACATGGGAGCTTACCCCGTGTGCAGATTCGAACCGGCGACCTTTCGATCAACCAGCCCAGCAGCACAGCAGTTTAAACCACTGCGCCACCTGCAGTCCCACCAGTTAGCTTACTTTCCCATTAACTTTGAAACACTTCACTTTGGTACCATTTCACACCCCTGCTTCACTAGGAATTAAACTATCTCTTCTCAGCTTTAGACTTATGCTGAAAAGACAATGTAGCTGCCCTCACATTAATTCAAGCATTCAAAGAGAAACTGTAACCCAACTACTTAAAACAGCAGCAAGTTACTAACTGATCTTGCAGCAGTAATTTAATGGCAAATTACCACTGCTCAATTGCAAACCACAGAGAAATATGAGGCCACACAGCAGTAGAGACAACAGTGAAGTGTCAGTGCCAATGCCAATGCATTCAATCATGGGGTTCACAGAACATGCTAAGCTACTGAGGGAGTGGCTTAGTGTGTTGTCTGAACCCCCTTACTTGCTGAAGGAGGGTTTGTTAAGTCACTCCAGGGTGACTCATACACCATCCCAACTAACCATGGGGGGGGGGGGGTTAGGAACCCCTCTGTGGCTTAGCATGTCATCTGAATGCAGATGACATATTAAGCCATAGTCTAGGCTAAAGAGCTTCTTAGAGGATCAAAAAAGTGTGCTTTGCCATTGATTTTTCCTGCACTCCTGCTGATATGAGGGGAAAATTGGGACTCCTTATGAACAGGCTGCTCTCCTTCCAGCAGTGGCAGCAGCATGGGGGAAAAGCCTCCAGGGTCCACTGAGTGCCACCTTCTCAACACTTCCACTGGGGCTTGTCAATACAATACACTGTGGAGGAGGAACTAGCTGCTTGATCTCATTTCCTTGAAGGGATGCAAGGCCAAGTAGCTGGATCCCACCCACCATTGTATGCAGGAACAAGTCACTCTGCACCCCCAGCTCCATTTCCCTGAAATGGAGCACAGGGAGGAAGCTTCTCCTAACATTTCATCACCAGTGCAGCTAGTGCTCATTGCCACCCCTGCTGATTGAGAGGGGCAGCTCGTTCTTTCTTGTCTTTCTGCCAAGCCAACACTCTGTGAGTGCCAGCTCTGCCAGGCAAGGAGGGCACAAGCCTCTCAGTGCGAGATAGCTCATGCTTCCTGCATGAGCAAGTACCTCCCCTCTCCTATACCAGTCAGCATGACAGCTAAGAGGTGCTCTTCCCCTGCCTCCTTTCCAAAAGAGGAGACTCACGCAGACAGCATGAGCAGGGGCACAGGGCAGGGAAGCAGATGACAGCTGCTAAAAGTGTTCACTTTTGGCAGCTGTCAGCTCAAGCCCCCTCAGTGCTCTTGCAGTGTTCCTTAGGATACCTCAATGATGGATTCAGAAAGAAAGATTGGGAAGTGCTGCCTGAGGACCCCTGCTGTGCCTGATCATTAGTGGGGTACAGCTAAGACTCCCAGGCAATTTTAAACCTGGATGGCTATATACCTACCCTAGAATTAAAACATCATCTTGACCAAGCTAATATAAGATAGAAAATTACAGTAGAACAATAGATCAATAATAGCATCTCTTGCTCAGATGGGTGGGAAGGAGCCCACTGATCCCCATACTATAAAGGATTGTTCTCATTCAGTTTGATCAACTTGGTCTACGATTTCTTTTTCTATAAATGAAAGACTTTCTTTTTCATAATGCGCATTTTTACAGATGTTTCAGTTTATGGTGCTGATCTTACTAATGGGAGCACAGCTGGGCTGACTAGAACTCCCCCCCCCCTTTTATAGCAATGTTAGCATTCCCTTGCACACAATGGCAAACATCACGTGTTATCCCTCAGCAGAGGGTGGGCAATTAAGTCGTGCGTTCCTGCTGGGGAAGGGGTCCTCCTGAATAACACTGGATGACTTCCAGAAAAACGGAAGTTACAGCCACGGTACAAATCGTGCAGTGCTTTAAGCAAGAGATATGCACTTATTTCTCGTGTGTAACGTGCAGGAACACAGATCCCTAAAGCAATATGCGAAAAATATTTAATTTTACACCGGAGGAAGTCAGCTGGAGAAGGGGAAAAGGAAACACTCCCACTTCACGTTCCACAGTACCACTCGCGGCAGGCACGGGGGCGGCGCATCAGCCGCAGCCCCTCACTCACCATCCGGGAATTCTCGGTCACTGATGTGCTGCAGGTGGGGGCCGCCCCCGCCAGGATCTGAGTCCCCCGATTCAGCCTCAGTGGTCTCCCGATAGGCGCCGCCTCTTCGCTCGAGCCCCACGGCCGCTGGTCCGGCCCCGGCTCCCACGCCGTCGCCGCCGCCCGCCACCGCCCCCAGCGCAGACCTGCGGGCCCGGCCGAGCTTGGGGCTGGCGCCGGGAGAAACGCAGCAGGTGACGGTGTTTCCCATGTCGGCGCAGAGAAACGGCCGTCTTCGGCGGTGGGCTCAGGCCGGGCTATAGAGGGCCGCGGCAACGGCGACACCAGCTTCTCCTCATGGTCACGCCGCCTCCGGCTTCCCTCACTCGGCTCCGGTCCTCAGAGCGAGCACAGAAGCCCAGCTGCAAGAGGAAACGCCACTTTCCCAATGGGCCTACCGCTTCTGCGCTCTCGCTCCGGTGCCGTTCGCCAATCACAGGCCGCGCATTACGCCCCCACGTGATCCCCAGCGCCGTATCATTCCAGTACGAAGGGGGACAAGCCCAGTGGTGCCACCCGAAGCCACATGACAGGGCGCGGCCGAAACCGGAAAGGGCCACGCCCACGTCTTCTTCATAGGAGAGTAAACAGAGATACACAATTAGTTAGAAATGTACACATGCGATGTGGAAAATAACTTCAGCATGGCACACTCTATGTTTTTCAAACAGCTCTGTCCCTTGTTTGTTCTGCACAGAAAATCCTCCGTAGTTTGCCTAAAGCTAAGTGTCTCCTCCTTAATGGATCACTTCCTTGTCGTGCAAAGGGGCTTGTGTAGCTCAATGAAGCTTTGAGCTATGCCATGCAGGGCCACCCAAGACGGACAGGTCATAGCAGAGAGCTCTGACAAAACGTGATCCACTGGCGAAGGAAATGGCAACCCACTCCAGTAGCTTTGCCATGAAAACCCCATGGACAGTGCCAAAAGGCAAAAACACATGATGCCGGAAGATGAGCTCCTCAGGTTGGAAGGTGTCCAATATGCTACTGGGGAAGAGTAGAGGGCTAGTATTAGTAGTGCCAGAAAGAATGAAGCAACTGGGTCAAAGCAGAAAGGACACTCAGCTGTCTATGTATTTGGCGGTGAAAGGAAAGTCGATGCTGCAAAGATCTATACTCCATAGGAACCTGGAATGTAAGATCCATGAATCAAGGCAAGCTGGATGTTGTCAAACAAGAGATGACAAGACTGAACATTGACATCTTAGGAATCAGTGAACTAAAATGGACAGGAATGGGTGAATTTAATTCAGATGACCATCGGGTATACTACTGTGGTCAAGAATCCCTCAGAAGAAATGGAGTAGCCTTCATAGTCAATAAAAGAGTAGGAAAAGCAGTACTGGGATACAATCTCCAAAATGACAGAGTGATCTCAGTTCGAATTCAAGGCAAACCATTCAACATCACAATAGTCCAAGTCTATGCCCCAATCACTGGTGCTGAAGAGGCTGAAGTTGACCGTTTCTATGAAGACCTACAAGACCTTCTAGAATTAACACCCAAAAATGATGTCCTTATCATCATGGGGGATTGGAATGCTAAGGTAGGAAGCCAAAAGATAACTGGAATAACAGGCAAGTTTGGCCTTGGAGTACAAAATGAAGCAGGGCACAGGCTGGTAGAATTTTGTCAAGAGAATATGATGGTCATAGCAAACACTGTTTCCCAACAACCCAAGAGACAACTCTACGCATGGACATCACCAGACAGTCAACACAGAAATCAGACTGACTAGGTGCTCTGCAGCCAAAGATGGAGACAATCTATACAGTTAGTAAAAATTAGACCAGGAGCTGACTGTGGCTCAGATCATGAGCTTCTGGTTGCAAAATTTAGGCTTAAATTGAAGAAAGTAGGGAAAAGCACTAGGCCGCTCAGGTATGACCTAAATCATATCCCTGATGAATATACAGTAGAGGTGACAAATAGATTTAAGGAATTAGATCTGATAGACAGATTGCCTGAAGAACTATGGATGGAGGTTCGCAGCATTGTACAAGAGGTAGCAACTAAAACCATCCCAAAGAAAAAGAAATGCAAGAAAGCAAAATGGCTGTCTGAGGAAGCTTTACAAATAGCTGAGGAAAGAGGGGAAGCAAAAGGCAAGGGAGAAAGAGAAAGATACACCCAATTGAATGCAGCATTCCAGAGAATAGCTAGAAGAGATAAGAATGCCTTCTTAAATGAACAGAGCAAAGAAGTAGAAGAAAACAATAGAATAGGCAGGACCAGAGATTTTCTTCAAGAAAATTGGATATGAAGGGAACGTTTCATGCAAAGATGGGCATGATAAAGGACCAAAATGGCAGGGACCTAACAAAGGCAGAAAAGATTAAGAAGAGGTGGCAAGATTACACAGAGGAAGTATACAAGAAAGAGCTTAACATTCCTGATAACCACAATGGGGTGGTCACTGACTTCGAGCCAGACATCCTGGAAAGTGAAGTCAAATGGACCTTAGGAAGTCTGAGCAACAACAAAGCCAGTGGAGGTGACAGTATTCCAGCTGAGCTATTCAAAATCCTAAAAGACAATGCAGTAAAAGTGCTACACTCAATATACCAGCAAATTTGGAAAACTCAACAGTGGCCACAGGATGGGAAAAGGTCAGTTTACATTCTGATCCCAAAGAAGGGCAATGCCAAAGAATGTTCAAACTACTGCAGCATTGCACTCATTTCACATGCTAGCAAAGTTATGCTCAAAATTCTACAAGCTAGGCTCCAGCAGTATGTGGACTGAGAGCTACCAGAAGTAGAGGCAGGATTTCGAAGAGGGAGAGGAACTAGAGATCAAATTGCCAACATACGCTGGATCATGGAGAAAGCTAGGGAGTTCCAGAAAAACATTTACTTCTGCTTAAGTGAATACGCTAAAGCCTTTGATTGTGTGGATCACAACAAATTATGGCAAGTTCTTAAAGAGATGGGAGTACCAGACCATCTTATTTGTCTCGTGAGAAACCTATATGCATGTCAAGAAGCAACAGTGAGAACTGGGCATGGAACCACTGATTGGTTCAAAACTGAGAAAGGAGTTCGGCAAGGCTGCATATTGTCACCCTGCTATTTAACTTTTATGCAGAGCACATCATGAGAAAGGTGGGGCTGGATGAATCAAAAGGTGGAATTAAGATTGCCGGGAGAAATATTACCAACCTCAGATTTGTAGGTGATACCACTCTCATGGCAGAAAGTGAAGAGGAACTAAAGAGCCTCTTGATGCAGGTAAAGGAGAGCACAAAAGCTGGCTTGAAATTCAACATTAAGAAAACTAAGATCATGGCATCTGGTCCTCTCACTTCCTGGCAAATAGATGGGGAAGAAATGGAGGTAGTGACAGATTTTATTTTCCTGGGCTCCAAGATCACCGCAGATGGGGACTGCAGCCAAGGAATTAAAAGACGCTTGCTCCTGGGGAGGAAAGCTATGGCAAGGGGCGGCATATAAATTTTTAAATAAATAAAAATAAATAAATAAAATCTAGACAGCATACTAAAAAGCAGAGACATCACCCTGCCAACAAAAGTGCATATAGTCAAGGCTATGGTTTTCCCAGTTGCAATGTATGGCTGTGAAAGCTGGACCATAAGGAAGGCTGAGCGCAAAAAGATTGAGGCCTTTGAATTGTGGTGCTGGAGGGGACTCCTGCGAGTCCCTTGGACCACAAGGCAATCAAACCAGTCGGTCCTAGAGGAGATCAACCCTGACTGCTCTTTAGTAGGCCAGTACTGAAGATGAAACTCAAATACTTTGGCCACCTAATGAGAAGGAAGGACTCCCTGGAGAAGAGCCTAATACTAAGAACAATAGATGGCAAAAGAAGAAGGGGATAGCAGAGAATGAGGTGGCTGGATGGAGTCACTGAAGCAGTTGGTGTGAGCTTAAGTGGACTCCATGGGAAGGTGAAGGACAGGAAGGCCTGGAGGAACGTTGTCCATGGGGTCACGATGGGTCGGAAACGACTTCGCGACTAACAACAAGTGTCCCTTCGTCTTTAGAACTGTAGGCTTAGATGGATGGTGATCATTTGCAGTTCTCACTTTTCCTATCTCTATGATCCTCCTCTCCCATTGGCGGCTCACCCGGCTCCCTGGCAGTTATTGGCTCCGCTCACTTCGCCGTCCTCTTTTCCCCAGGGGTTGCTTGGGCTGGGGTTACCTTTGCGCGCGATTTGCCTCGCGTTTCTCACGCAGCCGCCGCGACGGGCGGGGCCGGGGAGCTTCCGCGGGTGCGGCGAGACGTGAGGAGTGGCGGGGCCCCTGTCTTGTGGATCCGCTCTGACGTTTATAGGCCTCTGGCTCTGTCACGACGGGAAGAGCTGAGACTCTGGTCGCCCCAGGCTGGGAGGAGGACGCAAGAAAAGCGGCGGGCGAACTCTGGGGTTTCGCAGAACAATTCCGTATGTAAACGCCAAGCAGAGGACGGGGGAAGTGCGGTTAGTGGACCGGTCTCCGCTGCAAGTTGGGCTGTTCCCTCTGGTCTCCGTTTTTTTTGTGTCTCGTTTCTTTTTTTAGGCTTCTCTAGCAGTTTATTGGCTAACAACACTTTAAAAAGGGTTAACACAGTAAAAGAAAATATTAAAAGTGCTGGATATTTTAAAAAAGTCAGCGCTGCAGTCCTATGCATGTGCTTCTGTTAAAAAATGAGCATAAGATGGTGGCCTAAGGTAGGGCCTTAGCTTGTTATTTTTGGTACCTTTATTAATGCCTTGCTTTATTCATATATGGATCTTTTTTTCAAAGACCAAAACAACTTTTCGTGTGTGTGTGTTCTCAGAAGGAGGGCAGGGTACTATCCATCATTCTCTTACTAATGGGCACGTTTGTGTGATAACTGTTAGTTAAGATAATCTTTTCTGCACCCTGACAGTGTTATGGTTCCTTTGAAGTTGCAATCCCATGCACGTTTAGACAGAAAAAGCGCACAACTGGGTCATGCTGAGAGTTGCAGCCTTTTTCTTTTCTTGTCTGAATTTGCATAGGATCAAGCTTTTAATCCTTCTTCGTGCATCAGCTTCAAACCTAGCATTAGCCACATTTGGGGTCATTTTATGATCCCACCCAAGGCAGATACTGAATATGAAAGGCCTTCGTTTGATGAATGTACCCCCAGCATGAAGTTTGAATCAGCATAAGAATGGATTTCAGATTTAAATCAGTAAGGGAATTCAAGATTTAATCTTTCAAGAAACAATATATAATAAAATCCACATAACAGTGCTTGGCTGGTTACCTGTGATCTGCATAACAAATGGCTTCAAATCATCATAAACAAGGTTTTAATTCAGGCTGTAGCTGAAAATTCACAAAATACCTTTCTGTCACTATATTCTCTAGTGCTTATGCATTTTGAATTAGGGAAACAAAGCTTCCCCAGAACCTCTCCAAAAAAGCACACTTAATGTGCAAAGTGTCTCATTGAATTCAGTTTTACTCCTGGGTAACTATATTGTAGAGGTTTCCAACTTCTAGCCTGCCAGATGTTTTAGCCTACAGCACCCATCAACCCTGAGCAGCATGGCCAACAATGAAGGATCATAGAAGCTGTAGGCAAAAACATATACATGGTCACATGTTGTCCACCCCTTCTGCATAGAAGTGCAGGTGGTCAAAGTATTCCTATGATGATAGAGAGGAGATTCCCTGGTGGAGTTGCACCATTTCCTAAGCCCCACCCTTTTGCTGCAGCTTGGGAGAAGGGCATGGTGACTTTATCTAAATTGTATGGGTGTGTGTCTTTCTGCTCTTCTCTTTTTCTTTGCCCTCCACTGTTACAGTTAGTGGTGGAGAATTACCTGCTCTGCCTTCAGGGTTGGTGTAATTAAGGGCATCTTGGGGAGAGGGGCCTCTCTTAGGATCCTGGAGATCTTGGACATGTCCCATTTTTCACCATCATCAGAACACTATTGGTAGGATATCAGGACCTCACCCCTTTCCGTGGGTGTTTGGCAGAAGGGGCTTGCATTGGTGTATGTACTTTCCCACCAGTGGAATAGGACTTCAGCTGCATCCAATGCCCTTACCTCTGTTGCCTTGATTACTGCATTCTTAGTCACTCCTAGGACATCTTTTTATCTGGGAATGATGAACAGAATCTGTACATCCGAAGAAACATCAACTGTCTTTTTTCGAAGGCAACCTTCCTTGTCATTCTAACAGGCAAAAGTGATTGTGCAATATTCTACTTTTTCCTCCACACTAATTTTTAGGGATAAGAAAAGATGGAAGAAATGGTGGGAAATATTACAAATGAAAATACATTGTGCAGATAACTAGTAAAATCCTGTGAATGAGGCAGAGTGATTGCAAAAAGACCCCTCATCTGGAAGATCAGAATCTACAAAGCATGAATGAGAGGTTTACATGAGAGGTTTACATGGGTTTTCTTCCTGGAGTTTGTAGTTCTCTGTTCCTAGGAAGGATTTTTTGCACCCTTGTTGGGATGAATATCTGATAGAAACTTAGTTGAGGAATAGTGTAAATTGCTTGTTCTGACTTATTTTTTTGTAAAGCTTTCCTCATTGTGGCTGCTAAAATGAAATTAAAAAATGCAAAATAGCCCTCCCCCCCAAACGGCGGGCCATTTGAATCATGATATTTTCCTTACCATGAGAGGCAGTGATGAGGGCCCTGTAATACTTAAAGGCCCACCCTCTTGCTGTACATCATCTGAGTAATAACTGATTGCTTCAGCTCCTTGCCATTCTCCCCCCTGGGTAAAATGCTGCAATTCAGAATGCTGAATGCTGTAAGGCTGGACTAGCCCAGCACTCTCTCTCAGATGTGACTGTAATGCTAAAGCAGAGGTCCTCGAACTTTTTCGACAGGAGGCCAGTTGACAGGTGCCAGCGGTGGGTGCAGGCTGCCAAGGCGGTGCTGGCGGGGGTGGGGGGCGGTGAGGGGGTGGGGTGCGTGCACGTGCGTGTGTGCGTGCGGACACAAGGCGAGGCGGGGGCGGGGGGGCGCAGGGCAAGAGGCTGGCTTGCTCATGAGATAGTTTTCTCCGAGCGAATCCAAAACAACCTCCTTGCAAGCAAGCTGCGCACCCGCGCAAGCACACAGCGAGTGCAAAACCTCTGGGGTGGGTCAGTTAAATGGGCAAGGTGGGCCGAATCTGGCCTGCGGGCCTTAGTTTGAGGACCCATGTGCTAAAGCAACAACCAGAGGACAGGAATGTTGCATTCCTATTTTGTTCCTCACTGTGAGCATCCCCATTTGGGTTTTGCAGGAAAGGGTAGATAATCTCTTGCCTTGGCAATTACTCTGTAGCAATCCAGTCCTTACGTGCAACCTGAGATGCACTTGCTGGAATGTTTTACTGGATTCTTATTTTTTGCTGTTACTTTTGAAAAACTTTGGAGAGAGGTGTCTGTGAAGCTGCTTAGTGAAAGAAACGAATTTTAGATGCTTGCTGTGTAGCACTGAGGATTTGTACACTGGTGTAGGGCAGCTTAACCATATTCCCCCTGATCAGACTTTCCACACTCCAGTTTATATTGCTGAAAGGCTGTTCAGTTGTCATGTAAATTGCAATGTTTTAGTTCTTTATCTTTTTTCTCAATCACTTTGGTCATGGTCTTGTAATGCACAATAAAAATCAATAAAAAGTAAATTGGTGGCATGGTGCAAAGAATCAATGCTTCCTCCACTAGGGTGCTGATTCATAATGGGTTCCATGTACAGTGGTACCTTGGCTCACGAACTTAATCCATTTCAGGACTCTGGTCATGACCCAAATTGGTCGTGAACCAAGTTAAATTACCCCATAAGGTTCAATGTAAATAAGGTCAATCTGTTCTGCCACTACTTATTTTTTAATCAGAAAATATGAAGAAGCAATGTGACAAAGAACAACAAAGATCTCGGCCATCTTCCCCCTCCACCCCAAGCATGAACCTGGCCATCTCCCCGCCCCGCCCCCAGCACAATTATGCCCATCATCCCGGTGCGCTGTGGGGGGGGGGGAGATGGGCATGAGTGCGGACGTGCTTGGCGGGGGGAGAGATGAACATGTGCGTGCTGGGGTAGAGAGATGGGCACAAACGCGGGCGTGCTGGGGCAGGGGGGATGGCCGAGATTGCGATTGTGCTCATGCAGGAAAGACAGGTGCAATCCCAGGCGTGCTCCTGTAGGAAAGATGGTCGTGATCTTGGTCATCGCCCCCCCGCCCCCACTTGGGTGGGGGGGATGGCCATGATCACAGTCGCCACCCAATGTGGAGTTCGCAACCTGAGTCAAAATTTTTATGAAATTTTTGTTCATGACCCAATTTGGTCATGAACTGAGGCGTTAGTGAGCCGAGGTACCACTGTATTTACTTTTGAGTAAGCAATCAGGGCAGGAATTTAGCTGCAGATTTAAGATAACATACGGTTGATCTTCAGGGAATTCAGGAGGATGGAATGGCAAAGCCTCACTGCCTTTCCTAAAGCAGAAATGAAACACAAGGGTTCCACTGCCTGAGCTTTATTTCCACATACTAAAGGTAATGTGGGGATTGGTGCTGCTGCACTTACCTATGTGGTAGCAAAAGAATCATGTGTGATATATTGAACATGCATTGATCAGGTCTAGAAATATTCACATAGTACACCAAATGTGTATTCATATTCCCTGCATGCCTGTTCAGAGAGATGGTTGTAAGAATCTAGCATTATGCAGTCATTTTGCTCTCATGCAAGGAAGCTGAGCAACAATGAGTCCATTAGTACTCTGGCCTCCGTGTGCTGTTTTTGTTGGACCGCCAGTGCAGGTGAATTCAGACATAAGCATTTCTGAACATGCATAGATACACTGATTTATTTGTACACATCTGTCTACCCATTAATGATTTGATTGTCTCCATCCCAACTATCAAACAAGAGGCTGTGGCTGAACCATGAGCTCTTGCTGAAACATGGGTTAACCCCATGAAGCGACAACAAAATGCTCAGTTCACAGAAGTCAAACAGGTGATTCTCAGGGAGTCACAAAAAGAAAGCCAAAACATCCGTACACACATGCTAAAAATAGCAACTGAAACATGCCACACACAATCCCTCCAGCACACCACCACATTAATTCCCCAAAACCCAGCAAGACACACACCACACCAGAACAAACCAGATACCACCACCACTGCTACCAAAAAAACCCAAAAATAACACCACACGCACAAAACAGGAAAAGAATGGCCAGAATGAACCTGGATTCCTTTTTGAGGGACAGGGAAGCAAACTATAGAGTTTCTCTGCTGTACCAACCTCCCTGAACCCCAAGTGATCTCGGAGGGGTGTTCCTTGTGGTTGAGGAGACCTTCACTTCTGCCAGCTCCCAGAAAGACCGCTGTCCCGGTGCTGCTAACAGCTGTAATGAAACAGCATTTCCCCACAGCAGATTCCTGCTGATGAGCTGGGCTGCATGGAAAGCAAGAGATCCCCAGAGTTCCAAGGGCTTCCAAGGGTTCCAACTCCTGAAGCTGCCAAGGGCTTTACAGTATATCACAGAAGTGTGTACACCCCTCACATTTTGTAAATATTTTATTATATATTTTCATGTGACAACCCTGAAGAAATGACACTTTGCTACAATGTAAAGTAGTGAGTCTCCTTCATGGACCACTGCCTTATTGAGGCAAAGGGGCTTGCGTAGCTCAATGAAGCTATGAGTTATGCCATGCAGGGCCACCCAAGACAGATTAGTCATAGCAGAGGGCTCTGACAAAACGTGATCCACTGGATGAATCTCCAAAATGACAGAATGATCTCAGTTCGAATCCAAGGCAAACCATTCAACATCACAATAGTCCAAGTCTGTGCCCCAACCACTGGTGCTGAAGAGGCTGACGTTGACCGGTTCTATGAAGGCCTACAACACCTTCTAGAATTAACACCCAAAAATGATGTCCTTATCATCATGGGGAATTGGAATGCTAAAGTAGGAAGCCAAAAGATAACTGGAATAACAGGCAAGTTTGGCCTTGGAGTACAAAATGAAGCAGGGCACAGGCTGGTAGAATTTTGTCAAGAGAACATGCTGGTCATAGCAAACACTCTTTTCCAAAAACCCAAGAGATGACTCTACACATGGACGTCACCAGACGGTCAACATAGAAATCAGATTGACTATGGGCTCTACAGCCAAAGATAGAGAAGCTCTATACAGTCAGTAAAAACTAGACCAGGAGCTGACTGTGGCTCAGATCATGAGCTTCTGGTTGCAAAATTTAGGCTTAAATTGAAGAAAGTAGGGAAAAGCACTAGGCCACTCAGGTATGACCTAAATCATATCCCTGATGAATATACAGTAGAGGTGCCAAATAGATGTAAGGAATTAGGTCTGATAGAGTGCCTGAAGAACTATGGATGGAGGTTCGCAGCATTGTACAAGAGGTAGCAACTAAAGCCATCCCAAAGAAAAAGAAATGCAAGAAAGCAAAATGGCTGTCTGAGGAAGCTTTACAAATAGCTGAGGAAAGAAGGAAAGCATAAGGCAAGGGAGAAAGATACAGCCAATTGAATGCAGAATTCCAGAGAATAGCTAGAAGAGATAAGAATGCCTTCTTAAATGAACAGTGCAAAGAAATAGAAGAAAATTCTTTAGAAGGCCAGATACTGAAGATGAAATTCAAATACTTTGGCCACCTAATGAGAAGGAAGGACTCCCTGGAGAAGAGCCTAATGCTGGGAAGAATAGATGGCAAAAGAAGAAGGGGACAGCAGAGGATGAGGTGGCTAGATGGAGTCACTGAAGCAGTTGGTGTAAGCTTAAGTGGACTCCGGGGGATGGTGGAGGGCAGGAAGGCCTGGAGGTATGTTGTCCATGGGGCCGCGCTGGGTCGGACATGACTTCACGACTAACGACAACAAAAGTAGTTAGTGTACAGCTTGTATAACAGTGTAAATTTGCTGTCCCCTCAAAATAACTCAGCACACAGCTATTAATGTCTAAACGCTGGCAACCAAAGTGAGTACGCCCATAAGTGAAACTGTCCAAATTGGGCATTATTAGCCTTTTTCCCTCCCCGGTGTCATGTGACTCGTTAGTGTTACGAGGTCTCAGGTGTGAATGGGGAGCAGATGTGTTAAATTTGGTGTTAGCGCTCTTACCGTCTCATACTGGTCACTGGAAGTTCAACATGGCACCTCATGGCAAAGAACTCTCTGAGGATCTGAAAAAAAAGAATTGTTGCTCTACATAAAGATGGCCTAGGCTATAAGAAGATTGCCAAGACCCTGAAACTGAGCTGCAGCACAGTGGCCAAGACCATACAGCGGTTTAACGGGACAGGTTCCACTCAGTACAGGCCTCGCCATGGTCGACTGAAGAAGTTGAGTGCACATGCTCAGCATCATATCCAGAGGTTGGCTTTGGGAAATAGATGTATGAGTGCTGCCAGCATTGCTGCAGAGGTTGAAGGAGTGGTGGGTCAGCCTGTCAGTGCTCAGACCATACTCTGCACACTGCATCAAATTGGTCTGCAGGGCTGCCATCCCAGAAGGAAGCCTCTTCTAAAGATGATGTACAAGAAAGCCCGCAAACATTTTGCTGAAGACAAGCAGACTAAGGACATGGATTAGTGGAACCATGTCCTGTGGTCTGATGAGACCAAGATAAACTTATTTGGTTCAGATGGTGTCAAGTGTGTGTGATGCCAACCAAGTGAGGAATACAAAGACAAGTGTGTCTTGCCTACAGTCAAGCATGGTGGTGGGAGTGTCATGGTCTGGGGCTGCATGAGTGCTGCCGGTACTGGGGAGCTACAGTTCATTGAGGGTACCATGAATGCCACCATGTACTGTGACATACTGAAGCAGAGCATGATCCCCTCCTTTCGGAAACCGGGCCACAGGGCAGTATTCCAACATGATAACGACCCCAAACACACCTCCAAGACGACCATTGCCTTGCTAAAGAAGCTGAGGGTAAAGGTGATGGACTGGCCAAGCATGTCTCCAGACCTAAACCCTATCGAGCATCTGTGGGGCATCCTGAAACAGAAGGTGGAGGAGTGCAACGTCTCTAACATCCACCAGCTCCGTGATGTCATCATGGAGGAGCGGAAGAGGACTCCAGTGGCAATCTGTGAAGCTCTGGTGAACTCCATGCCCAAGAGGGTTAAGGCAGTGCTGGAAAATAATGGTGGCCACACAAAATGTTGACACTATGGGCCCAATTTGGACAGTTTCACTTAGGGGTGTACTCACTTTTGTTGCCAGCAGTTTAGACATTAATGGCTGTGTGTTATTTTGAGGGGACAGCAAATTTACACTGTTATACAAGCTGTATACTCACTACTTTACATTGTAGCAAAGTGTCATTTCTTCAGGGTTGTCACATGAAAAGATATAATAAAATATTTACAAAATGTGAGGGATGTACTCACTTCTGTGATATACTGTATATGCAGCCTACAACCTGCCCGCCCCTGCACACCCCACCTGGTGTCTAGGACTGAGTTTTATAGTACAGTATTATGCATGCAGGGGAAACAGGTAGCACCAATTTCAGTCCCGCGGTGCTTCCACGCGGGGTTGCAGACTGAATTGATCTAAGGGAGTTAGGGTTCAGCACTATGGAGAGCTCCTTTAAAGTTCAGGGTGGGTGCACACCAGCCTAATGACACCACAGCCAGGAGCCTTGCCATGTACATCCTCTAGAATTCAGTGGACCTTACTCCCAGACCACAGGGTTGCTACTTTACATTCATGCCCGCATATCACTTTGTGAACCTTTTGGCTGCACACTGCCTTCATTTTTGCTGCTGTAGCCTCTGCTTCACGGATTTAAAAGCCAAGCAGCCAGCCTAGGTTAAGAAAGGCAACATTCAAGCCCCTAACTGTTCTAGCAACAGTTCACACTAAACTTCAGAGGATGCAGGTTGTGTCCTACACTGGGTCTCAGTTCAGACACAGCCGTGGCTAGAGTTCCACCCATGTGAGCAACTAGAGACCCTGTGGGAAGACAGAAGCAGCATCCAGAAGGGGCAAGAAGCTGCAGAGGAATTGCCAGGGTCTGGCAGGAAAAGGAAGTCGGAGTGTTCTTGAATTGAATCGGGTTTACTTCGGTTGGACCATTGTAGATCAAGGCTGCACTCCCACTCATACTGGTCTGGGATTAAGTTTCACCGAGCCCAATAGGAATTACTTTGGAGTTGCACTGTAATTGCACTGTCCTGGGAATTGCACTGTAAGAGGACAGGAAAGGCGCACCTAGCCTGACAGAAGCTTCCCGTTTTGCAGGACATAAAGAGGTAGGAACGGCTCTTCCCCTCCAGGGGGCGCTTTGTCTAATACAGCCTGAGTAGGCGGTGAGAGGTTCTTTGCCTGTTTATAGAGATAGAAAACAAAGTTGCCCATTCTCGAAGACAGTGAAATCTGCCCTATGAATAACGTTGAACTGGTTTCAAATTCTCAAGCCAAAACGATGGAAATAGTTTTATAACGTTCTAAAGAATTTGCCAGAGTGAGAAGCCATCTGACCTCCATCAAGAAAAGTGTTGGTTCTGCCCCTCCAATCCCTGATTTTTTCTGGAAAGGGTATTGCTCTTATTTTCTATCTCTATAGTCAAAGCTATGGTTTTCCCAGTTGCAATGTATGGCTGTGAAAGCTGGACCATAAGGAAGGCCGAGCGCAAAAGGATTGAGGCCTTTGAATTGTGGTGCTGGCGGAGACTCCTGCGAGTCCCTTGGACTGCAAGGTGATCAAACCGGTCAGTCCTAGAGGAGATCAACCCTGACTGCTCTTTAGAAGGGCAGATCCTGAAGATGAAACTCAAATACTTTGGCCACCTAATGAGAAGGAAAGACTCCTTGGAGAAGAGCCTAATGCTGTGAACAATAGATGGCAAAAGAAGAAGGGGACGGCAGAGGATGAGGTGGCTAGATGGAGTCACTGAAGTGGTTGGTGTGAGCTTGAGTGGACTCCGGGGGATAGTGGAGGACAGGAAGGCCTAGAGGTATGTTGTCCATGGTGTTGCGATGGGTCGGACACGACTTTGGGACTAACAACAACAACAACAATGATACTGCAGCACTGCGCAGCGTCAGTCTCCCGCTCCTGAGAAAGTTCTTTTCCTGAGAGGAGCGAAGGCTCTTTGCAGACCAAGCGTCTCAGAGCTATGAGGGGGAGAATCCTTGCTCGCCTTGGTAACCTAGCAACGAGAGGAGGGAGGGAGAGGTTGTGGAGGAATCGCAAAGGTTAACCACATAAAGGGTGGGGGCTGGGCAAGAGAACGTGGATGGAGCCTGCCTATCCCACCGGAGCCCAGCGGCGCAGGATCCTGGTGCTGAGAGCTAGAGAGCACGGAAGCTGCTTCTCTAGCGTTTCTGCCTGTGATATCCTACCTCACTGGGTTGTTGTGCAAAACATTAACCAAAAGCAAGAAAGGGCTAGGAACAGTGCAAGTCCATCGCCATCACTGTATCTTGGTGACAATGAATTCCATGAGATATTGGCCTGCATGCAGTTGTTGAATTTCTTGGCACCAGATGTCTTGGCCACAGGGCTTTCAATGACTTCTAGCCATGTTGATTGTATGCCCTCAAGGAGCAGAGGCCATCTCAATTGGATTCCTATCTTACCCTGATTTTATGGGGTTCCCAAAAGCATTGGGTTGGCCATCGTAGTGCAGGTTGCTGGACTACAGAGGCCTTTGGCCTGTTCCATACTGGAGTGGTTATATCAGTATCTTTTACTAAATTTTGTAAAACATCCAACACCATGAACATGCTGTGATAATGTGCAAACAACCCCTGATAGGAGAATTTACAAATTTAAATTGCATGTACGGAGACCAAAAAAGTATGTGTATTTATAATAAAATATGTACTCTTATAATGTTTCTTCAAAGTTGAGCAGGGGGCTTTAGATATTTTGGCCTACAACTCCCATCAGCCCTAACCAGCATGGCTAATGGTAAAGGATTATGGGAGTAATAGGCTAAAACATCTGGAGAACCACAAGTTGCCCATACATGTAAACAGTTCACTGGAAAATGTTGTTAAACAATGCAAGATACAGTCTCTTTAATGGCCTGCATCCACTCCCCTAATACTAACTTTGGACATTAAAATTCAAAATAAACTTGCTGATTTCTTGGTAATGTCCGCACATTGATATTTTATGGACTATAAGCATGATCATGGTCAGGTACCTATTCTATGGATAATCTTCAATTGGAAAGTTAGATTTGTTCTGCTTATATTGTAAGTTCTCTCTTCGTGCTGTTTGTTATTCAAGTTGTTAGTCTTGAAAGTAGTTTCCTTCATGGTGGTAGAGAGCAGTGTGATTATTAAAGGAAGTATTACGGCATTTATCTGGGTGCCTGCACACTTGCTGGCAGTGCATCAATTCAGAGCCCTTTTCTTGAACAGCCAAGGACTGTTAACATTGGTTGCCCTTGGGATCAACCTTTTCCAACTCTAGTTTGTGGGATTTGGTAACTTCAGATCTCTTTGAAATACTTACTCCATGCATGCCCTCCCTGTTAGGGTGCATAAACTGTGTGTGGTTTGAGAGTTGGTGAAATATTCTCCAGGAGTCATGACTTTTTTGACAATGTATGCTGCTTTGCCCCATTTGCAGAACTTGTTGGTTTGATCATGCAGAAATATTCAGTGTGTGGACTTCTGCTGGTATTGAAAATGCAGCAACTGATTTCTTGAAATTGGTTGTCTGGGTCTTGGGGTAATGTTTTGACTTTCCTAGCAAAGAAAGGAAGTATCACACCCAGTGGGCCAGGGCTTGTGCACTTCACAGTGCCTTTTGTGCAAAGAAGTGGGCTGCACCTGCAGGTAGGGCACTCGAAGAGGGCACGCTTCTTGAGGCTTGGATGTGTGGTTGGGGTGAGCCAAAGCTTATATCTAATACCTTAGGTGTTATTGGCAGGGGGTGCCATCCTTAACCCTGTCTTATGCTCCAATAAAGTGCAGGGCTGGATCTGAGGCAGTGAAATCTCAAAAGGCCAATCTCCCAAGGGCTTAGGGCATGGGTCCTCAAACTATAGCCCGCGGGCTGAATCCAGCCTCTCATGCCCATTTATCCGGCCAGCCTCAAAGGTTTTGGACTCCCTGCCCCCACCTGCCTCGGTGCGCATGTTCACCGGCACTGCCGCTGCCTCACTGCATGCATGCTGAGGCAGTGGCTTGCTCACTCGGAGATTGTTTTGGATTTGCTCGGACATCTCCAAGCAAGCAAGCTGCTACCTTGCTTCATGCACCCACTGCTGCCTTGCCACATGTGCCCACCACTGCTGCCACCTCACCAGCCTGCCCCTGTGGGCACCCCAGCCTCATGGGTCCACATCCACCGCCTTCCCCTCTGTACCCTTCACCACTTGCAACTGGGTAAGATAGATATAAACTGTGATTACATGCGAAACCACATGGTTTCTGCAGGGCTGTAGCATCCCATTCTCATCTCTAGGGCAGTGGACCTTGCTAAAAGTCCACATCCACATTATTAATCATATATGGTAGGGGTGGATAACAGGAAGCTTGCCTTCTATTGAGTCAGACCCCTGGTCAATCTAGCAATGAACACTTGGGTGTCTCTGAGAAAAATAAAGAGTGCCTTGCAGCATATCCTACCTCACAGGGATGGAGGTACAGGCATACAAAGACACACTGATGGGCACCCATGCACACAACCAGGTATACACACACAAACACACAGCAATAGACTCTTCTCTGTTCCTAGTGACATGCCTCATCACAAGAACAAGCTCTCTGTTTCCTTGCTGCCAATTGTGAGGATACAGTTGTCTTTGCCAGAGTTATTGGGAAGGGGAGGCTGAAACCTCTTCATGCCCCCTGTGCTCAGTCCTGATTGAGATGACTGTTCTCCCTGCCCCGCAAATCAACCCACCACCCAACTGACAGCTGGGTGGCTGGGAAAAGTGGTTCATGGACCTGCAGAGTAGTCAAAGGCTGCAGGTTGTTGACATGTGGCACAGAATTTTGCCACATGTCATGTTTTCTAGCCAGAAGAATTTTGTCTTCTGGCTAGAAAACAGCATAGGACATTTGTCAGTCTCCTGCCTTCCAGGGAACATTTGTTTCTGGAATCCATTTATTAAAAACAAAAGGTTTAGCATCAGTCAACCCTGGTTTCACACTTTTAACACTGAACGCACGGGTGTAGGTTTAACCATACTGCTAGCAAAGCTCATCTTATCTACTTGATTCAGGAAAGACTGGGGTCATTCTAGGCCCCAAATACCATTCCTGTACCATTGCATTCTGGCAGTAGAGGCACACAGAACCTCTGGACCTAATCTGGACTGCCAGGCTTTCCAGCCCAGCCCAGCCCAGCCTCCAGAGCATTTTAGAAGTCTGGAGGAAGGTTGTGACCTTCAAACGCACCCCTGGGAGAATCCCCTCCAGGGTATTCCTATTGTTCTCTCTGATCTGAGATACAAGTGAGGATGAAGATGGTGGGGACCCAGCCTAGGCAAGGAAAAATCATAGAATAGTAGAATTGTAAGGGGCCAAGAAGGCCATCAGATCCAACTCTTTTATGTTGAAGGTCACGAATTTACACCATCCCATTCAGGTAGCTGTCCAGTTTCTTTTTGAATGTCTCTAGTATGGGAGAGCCCATGACCAATCTAGGCAACTGGTTCCACTGTCGTGTTGCTCCAACAAAGACAAAGCTTTTCTTGAGATCTAGCCTGAACCCGGTTTATTGCAACTTGACTTGATTATTCTGCGTCCTACACTCTGGTATTGGTGAGGAGAGATCTTGACCTTCTTCTTTGTGATACCCTTTAAGGTACTTAAGAGGGATAGCATGTTCTTCCAGGTGTAGGCCAAAGAGCTTTGTGAAGGGGCCAGGGTTCAAAATTGCTTGACCCATACTGCGAAGAGCATTTTCTGGATAATTGCCTAACTCGAATATCTTGATGGAGTACTATTTTTATTACCATTATTTAGCCAGGCTTTCATCTCTGAGGTCAAACTGAAAGATGGATTCTCAGGATGAATATTTTGCATTTCAGCAGGCCACCTTTGGGATGAAGCGAGCTGAAAATCTCAATAAATGAGCTGTGGAGAGTGAGTGAAGCTTGAGTAGACTTTTGTGACTGGAATGTTGCATGGACCACCTCTTCTCTAACTGTGTCCTTCCCCTTGGTTTGACAGGCAAGAAGATGGCCTTGGTTCCCTATGACAGCATTGCTCTTTGGGGAATGCAAAAGCTGCATAAATCTTCCTCTGCATACACTTTTGCCAACCGAACTATCCAGATTAAACAGAACTGGAACCAGCTGGGCGTCGCTGCCGTGGTCTGGGATGCGGTGTGTATAATTTACGCTTCTTCGTGTGCAGCAAATGTTGCTTGGATCCATCAGTAATTCTAGAGAGCAGTGAGGTGGGTGGCAGTTGACAGCGCTCAGTGAGGATGGTAGGCAGCATAAGGCCCTTCAAGCAAAGGAGCCACTCTAGTTCTCTTGTTCTCCTAGTTTTAAATAAGTGTATTATTGCTTTTGCGAGAACAAAACTAAAAGTCATATGTAAACTTCCAGAATGATACAGTACACAACTCACTTTAGAGTGGGAATGTTTTGTCCATAGAGACCCATCTTCCTCAACCTGCAGTCCTTGAGATGCACTGGAAAGCAATTCCTAGCATCTTCAGGCTGGTATAAACTTTCTAGGCCCTTCAACTTTTGCTAGTTAAAGATGCCCATTGTTAGTCTTTTGTCAAATGCCATCCAATCCAGTGATTCTTTGACCCTGTTGTAACTTGTTCCTGTCTGTGTTTACTAAAAGCATTTTAGTTTTTTCTCTAAAAGTGCTATATTCAGTGGAGCTTTGTTTAGGAGTAAAGTCTGATTAAATTATCTTCATGCTTATCGATGATCACCTTACTTAAGCATTTCTTGGGCTATCCAGGGGAACAAAACAAAAAACAAAAACACTGTACTGATATTCCTTGCATGCTAAATTGATTATTATTCCAGCTGCTGATTTTGAAAAACTGCTTCATATCTGACACTGAGGTTGAAATGCAACCATTTTGCAAATGTTTAAGGAAATGCTCTGTGCACTTATTATCTGTTTCACACAGATTTTCCTGCACTACCTGGAGATCAGACCTGGGGCTTTGGCATGTGCAGCAGGTGTGCTGCCACTGGGCCACCCCCCAGTTTATCTTACCTCACCTTTTTTTGGCCCTGTGTCTACAGAGGGGATGGCAAGTGCAGAAGCAGATGGGAACAACTTCTCACACTATCTCTTTTAGCCTAGTACTCACATCTGAGTACAAGATGTGACAGCACAATTGTGAACCGCTACACTCCCCTTCAGAGTGGCAGGAAAGACAACCCCTGGCTCTGCCCACCTTAAGGGGCCTTGTAGGCAGTTTGCATGTATGTGTGCCTATTGCAACTGGAATTGCATATGTTATATTTAGGAAAATACAGTACATGACATAGTACAAAATAGAACAAAGTCGATAGGCAGTGCATTGCATCATGTACTAGTTCCCCACTACTCTGCACTGGTTACGCCTCATCTGGAGTACTGTGTCCAGTTCTGGGCACCACAGATTAAGAAAGATGCAGGGAAGCTAGAAGGAGTTCAGAGGAGGGCAAGAAGGATGAACCAGGGACTGGAAACAAAACCCTGTGAGGCAAGATTGGAAGAACTGGGCGTGTTTAGCTTCAAGAAGAGGAGGCTGAGGAGAGATATGATAACTCTGTACAAGTAGTTGAAAAGCTGCCACAAAGAGGAAGGAAGGGATCTCTTCTCAGTCACCCCAGAGTGCAGGACAGAGAATAATAATGGGGTTAAGAGACAAGAAGCCAGATTCCAGCTAGATATCAGCTAGATATGTTAGAGCAGTATGACAATGGAACCAATGATCAAGGGAAGTTGTGGACTTTCCCACACTAAGGGCATTCAAGATGCAACTGGACAGCCATCTGAGAGGGATGGTTTAACTGGGAGTCCTGCACAGAGCAGGCCCCTTCCAACTCTACCATTCTATGATTCTCCATGCTACAGATAGGCCAAAGGGAAGAGAGTAGGTTTGGTGCTGTGTCCAGGATCTGTACATCTGCATTCCACTACTAGAGGTTGCCTGGCGCAGTGGCTCGAACTTTGTTCAGATCTTGCCTCTGCCAGAAACACACTAGTGTGTTTGGCAAACTGCTCTCTCTTGACCTCCATACCCCTCTCCCCACCTGCAGTGTAAGAGAATGACTCACCTTGCCTCCTTCCCCAACATGGTGACCTCCAAAAGGTTTGGATTGCAGCTCCCATCAACCCCAGGCAGCATGGCCACTGGTTAGGGATGGTGGAAGTTTAATACCAGCTTGGGAAAGATTGTCTTGCAGAATCATTGTGAAACCCACAATTAGGAAATGCAGGTAAAGCACTTTCAACATCTGAAAGCACTATATAAATGGTAGGTAGCATTAAACAATTACTCTTTCTTGTATTTTATTTTTAGGAAAACTACCTACTGCATTCAAAATTAGAAACATAGAAACATAGAAACAGAGCGAGTCAGAAGGGGCCTCCTGGGCCATCTAGTCTGACCTCCGGCACCAGCCGGCTCCGCTCATGACATGCCCACCATGTGCATGTCCAGCCTATCTTTGAACACCCTCACCGATGGGGCCTCAACGACCTCCCGTGGAAGCCCATTCCACGCCCTTGGGGTCCTAACTGTCAGGAAGTGCTTCCTGGCATCCAAATTGAACCTTGGCTCCCTGAGCTTTGCTCCATTGGAGCGCGTCCTGCCTTCCTCTGCAGGGGAGAACAGGCCTCTCCCCATCTCCATGTGACACCCCCTCACATACCTGTATGTTGCCAACATATCCCCTCTGAGTCTCCTCTTCTCCAGGCTGAAGAGACCCAGTTCCCTCAGTCTCGCCTCATACCCCATCCCCTGCAAACCAGCCACCATCCTTGTGGCCCTACGCTGCACTGACTCCAACCTGGCTATATCCTTTCTGTAATGAGGGGCCCAAAACTGAACACAATACTCCAGTTGCGGGCGCACCAGAGTCATGTAGAGTGGAAGTAATACCTCTCTTGATCTAGAAGCCACACTTCTGGCTATGCAACCAAGGGTGGCATTCGCCCTCTTGACCACCGCATCACACTGCTGACTCATGTTTAGCCTGCGGTCAACCAGTACCCCGAGGTCCCTTTCACAAGTGCTGCTCTCCAGCCACTTGTCCCCTAACCTGTACTTATGACAGCTATTCCTATGCCCCAAGTGCAAGACCTTGCACTTCTCCACATTGAACGCCATCCTGTTGTCTCCTGCCCACTTCCATAGTCTGTCCAGATCCTTTTGGATCTGGAGTACCTGCTTCTCAGTTGTGGCCACTGCTCCAGTTTTAGTGTCGTCTGCGAATTTGATCAGCAGACTGTTCACCCCTTCTTCCATGTCGTTAATGAAAAGATTAAACAGGATCGGCCCCAGGACAGAGCCCTGGGGGACACCGCTTGTCACTGGCTGCCATCCCGACGATTCCCCGCTAATGGTTACCTTCAATTGCCAGATCTTCCTGTGATTGGTTTGGATAGAAGTCTTGCATTCTCCCTTTACCTGTTCCTTCTCATGCCCTCTATCTTATTTGGCTTTTTGTGCTTTATTTTTCTTTCTAAATGGGTTAATCTATGCCATTATACTTGTGCATCTGTTGGGCCATTCTATTAAATTCCTTTGTTAATTTATTTTAGTAGAAACTAAAGATGGACCAGTCTTAAAACTGTCCTGCCTTTTTAATTTGGAAGCCATATTGCATGTTTTAGAAAGCATGAGGGTACCCACATGACATCTCTATGAATTAATCACTTATTATTAATCGTTAACTCACTTTTTTATTTTTTGTTTTTGTTTTTATATAATTTTATGTAATTTGTTATTGTTTTATTGTTTTAATTGTACATTTGTGAGCCATCCCGAGATGCCGAGACATGTGGTGACGGCATATAAAAGTTATAAATATATATATATATAAAATAAGAGAGGGGTGGTGGAGCAGGGAATGCTGCTGAAGCTGCACTTTCTGGGGAAACAAGTATTATGTATGGGAAGCACAAAAGGACTAGGATGCAACCATAACAAAAACATTTATGATTCAGAGCAAAACAGCAATTAAAAAAGTGAATAAACTTCCTGGCAGCAACAGTGGTCTAAAACAATACCGGGGATATGCAAAAGATGAGCCCATGCAAGTTCTTGCTTATGACAGATGCCAAAATAACTGCTTGATTTGCCATCCTTGGTGGCAAATAAAACGTTTGGTGGTGGTGGTGGTGGTGGTGGTGAACTGGACCAGTGCTCACTGTTCATATTCACCTTCAAACCCCACACTTTACATGTCAACTCAGACAGACCCCCAAGGAATGTTTATCATCAATGATATTCTAGTGTATCTTAATGGTGTCTCATTACCCCCCCCCCCTTTTTGGCAAACTTCTCATGTTACCTGGTCAGATGTTAGCCAAAGAAGCATTCTTTTTAACCAGATTTTTTTCCTCCCACCCCAGGCTGTGGTTTTGTGCACTTTTTTAGAGATGAGAGGCATTGATCTGCAAGGAAGTCTGGTGATTGAATTAGGAGCTGGAACAGGCCTGCTCGGAATTGTAGCCACCTTGCTCGGTAAGATTCTTCTTGCAGAAACTGGGTGGGATGGGGGATGTGTTCTGTTATATTTATTTCACTGTCTTCAGGAGGTGTTCCTCACAGATCATTAGGGCTTAATCCTGTGCATGTTTAGACTGGAAAAAGGCTTTACAGTTCCCAGTATTTCACATGGCTGCCTGAGACATGCTGAGAATTGTATGACTTTTTTTTTTCTATCTAAATCTGCATAGGATTGTACCCCTGCAGAGTCTAGATGGCCAGAAGGTTCTTTGGAGACCCAGGTATGTGGTCAGAAAAGTGGTTTGACCTTATAACTACATCTCTGAGCTTTCAGCACCCTTGCACTACCAGCATAGAAAGAACTGCACTGGCTGCACTCTGCGTTCTCAAAAACTATGGGGAAGAAGGTGCCCTGGGTCAGTGAGGGGAGGAGACAGGTGTTGCCATGATGCAAGTGATCCTAATGGACTTTGGCCTGCTCCCATCACCCTGCTTTGCAGGGGATGAGGAGCATGGCGGCAGCCTTTGCCTCTCACTTCTTCCAGCCTGTGTAGGATGCCAGTAATCCTGATTTGCTGTCCTGTGGATCAGCTCGCACCCTTATTTATTTATTTAAAACATTTCTATCAGCTTGCACCCTTATTTGCTTGTTTGTTTGTTTGTTTATTTAAAACATTTCTATGCTGCCCCCATCGCAACAAAGTCTCGGGGTGGCTCAACAAAGCCTCAGGGCGGTTATTTCATTAGGGAGGGCAGGCACGTTCATTTTCCAGCCTTCCCAAAGTATTTAACCTTTCCAGTCTTCCAGTAAGTATAAGCTGAGGAGGAGAAGCTCAGTGAATAGTCCTTGGATTCTATTTAGTAGTTTTGGAATCACTGTCCATGCTTTAATCTTGAGAATACTTATTTATTAACATTATTTTTATTCTGTCTTTTGGGATGCAAATCCTTCAGAGGCAGCTTGCAAGTAATATCAACCATCAGTCATGAAATTACAATAAACTGTCTTTTTCAAGAAAATGTAACACAGCATAATACTACATGATTCTGTGCTAGAGCAGGCTCTGAGGCAGTAGTTGCCTGCTTACCTGGAATCCTTCCCACAGAGCAGGTGGCAGTAGATGAGACCTGGGTAATTATCTATTTTCTTGCCTATTCTTTGGATGGAAAAACTGGGGGCTGCAAAAGATGGGTATCGTATGCTTGGGCTGAGCCTGGAATACACAAACGCAACTCAGTCATTGTGCCCATTGCAGATCCAATTTAAAATGCCTGTGTATGGCAAGTGCTGTCCCATTTAACACAACGTTAATGTTGCTCTCTTGGGCATGACACAGATCTAGATTTCCTTCCTGCTGTATTTAATGCTAAGTCTCAGAATTCTAAGTTGGAGACTCTGGGTTAGCAACAGTGAAATACTAGAAAACATAAGCATGCCAAAGCCATTACCTTTCCTTGAATATGCTAGAACTGTTTTGTTCTCCGCAGTTCGGCTGATGACATGACTGGACAATGACCAGAAAGTGCACTTCAAAAATTATTCCAAATTCTAGTTTACACATGGACACTGAAAATGTTTTTTCTACATTTGGCAAATCAGATCTGCATTACAAAATTGTGCTAGACACCAGTAATTTGTCTTTTTGTCCTGTCTTTCTCTGGGCTAGGTGCTCGTGTTACAATTACAGACAGGAAGGCTGCCTTGCCATTACTTGAGGCAAATGTACAAGCTAATCTACCTGCTGAGCTCCAGCCAAGAGCAGTAGTCAAGGAACTGACTTGGGGACAAGATTTGGCAAACTTCTCTCCAGGAGGGTATGACTTCATCTTAGGGGCAGACATTATTTATCTAGAAGAAACATTTATGGATCTTCTTCAAACACTGGACCATCTGTGCTCTGACCAGACTGTAATCTTGCTTTCCTGTCGTCTCCGCTATGAGCGGGATCAGAACTTCCTGGAGATGCTGAGGGGACGTTTTTCAGTCCAGGAGGTGTTCTACGATGCTAGTAATGATGTGCATATCTTCAAAGCACAGCAGAAGGTCCAGTATGGAGATTTGTGACTGGTTTCATTGTGAATTCTTCTCAGCTCATATCTCCCTTCACCCTATCCCTTGGTATATCTGGACCAAAGAACTTCCCTTTATCATTCCAGCAGGCCAAAAATTTACTTATTTTAATCATTCTGATAACCTAAATTATAAATGGCCCATTGAATAACTATTAAGGAAATCATAGCTAGAGCTGCACTTGGAGAAACACAAGATCTTTTGGCACCATGTAAATGAAAAATCCAGTTAGATTCTGAATACCGATGTTTTACTTCTGTTTTCCACTGGTGTTGAATGCAAAATACTGTTAGAAGGATGGGCTCTGAGGACTACCATCCTTCCAGTGGAACAGCAAATGAAAATTACTTGCTGACTGGAAAGAGATTGTGCCAGCTGCAAAGGAAATAGTTGATTAGATTATGTACAGCATCTGTTTGCTTCTTTGGAGGCAGTGAATTTGTTGGTCAGTTTTCTAATAGGCTGACTGATGCAATAATGAAAGAACCCTTGCATTGTTGACAGTGAAGGAGAAAGCAACAGCTCTTGATGTAGCCCTAGTCAAGGTCAAGGATTGGTTAATAGAATAATGATAGCTGAGCTACTAGGAAGCAGTAAACCTAGTATTCTTAAACTAGGGTGGGGGGTGGTTGCCAGGGATTGGTAAGAAGCAACAATACAAATGTGATTCTGATGTAAGTAGTGAAATTCTGCTTCTCCACCCTGGTGCCCTCAGGATGTGTTGGTCTACAGCTTTTCACCATTCCTAATTTACCACTGTTGCCAATAGGGCAGGGATGATGGGTGTTGAGGGGCACCAGATTGGGTTGACAGATACCACAGGTGTGACATCTGCTATATTCAAGTGATGGGCAAAACACATGTTTTGTGCTGTTGTGAGCTGCCCCGAGGCTGCTGCAAGGGGCAGCATACAAATATTTAAATAAATAAATAAATAAATAAATAAAGTATGTGATGCAGAAGACCCACACAAAAAATGGGGGAATGTTTGGAAGACTAGTGTAGGAAGGAGTTGTTGAAATTTCCCTTGTGTTAGAGACATGGGATAGAATGGTAAGGCATTGGCTTTAATTCATTCTTTGTAACCTTTCTCTGTGTTTGGCTCAGACTGTGAGGCTTCAGAACACTATATGTTCAGTGGCATTATGTATCCTACAGGTTTGGACATAGGATAGGATGGAAAGGAAAAAGTGGTTAATTCTGCTATGTGGGCAAATACTTTGCAATGTCCTACTTGGATATTTTTTGTCCACTTAATGGGGGCATGTATAGCCATAGAAGGTGATAATGAATGTATTTGAAATTTTTTGCAAAAAGATTTCAGGTGCTGTGACCAGAATTTCTAGATGATAAATTGTGAAAAGGAAATCTGTATAAAATTTCTAAATTTGTACTGCATTTCTTTTTGGAATGTTGGCAAAAGGGGAAAGTTAGGGTCTCTTGAGTTATCCCTGGAGAAATGAAAAGGTTAGGTCCTCTCAAGTACTGAGGAGTAAATATTAGGTTAAGAATCATGGGTGTTAAGATCCAGAAAATGTGGAGGGTACTCAGTTGTGAACTTACCTAATCATATTGGGCAAATTAAAGTTGCAAACTTATGACTGACTGACTTGGAAGAAACATTGATTGAACTCAGTGGAACTTACTTTTGAATAAGCATTTGTAAGATGGCTTTTAAAGTTTTGCTTCTTGTCCAGTACTTGGGAAGGGGCTGATTGTGCCTTGGACACTCATTTTACTGTACCCTTAAACCAGTTTCATTCACACAGACCAACTTGACTGATCCTAACAGGGCCAGTGGAGCAGGAATTCAGTTCAATTATGTATGAGAAGCCTGTTGGGAACGTGCAGGCAGGCCTCTTCCTCTTCTTCATCTTCCTCAGGAGAGATGACCCAGCCAGTTATGCATGCTTTAGAAACATTGTGGCTTGACTGCTATAATGCATGATATGTGAGGTGGCCTTTGAAAAACAGTTGGAAACTTCAGGTGGTGCAGATCACTCACCATTGTGAACATGTGAAAAGTTCTTATTTCAAAGGCATGTAAAGGATTCAGTGGTTCAATTCAAACTCCAGTCAAAGTGCTGTTAAAACCCTAAGGGTACCATCCTGTGCACCCTTAGACGGAAAAAAATGCTACAACTTCCAGAATTTACCCACTTCCATGGCTGGCTGAGGGATTTGAGGAATTGTATTTCTGATGAAACTTGTGTAGGATTATGCCCTAGACAGCTAAGGACCACCTTCTTCAACATGAATCTGCTATCTTCCTTTGAGGCTCTTCCAGATGTACTTTCTTCTTTTGAGGATAGGCAGAAATACTAGAGGGCCCTTTATATAGTCCTTTGTAGGGTTACTAGAGGGGGTTTCATAGAAATACAATAGGGCCAAGGTAGCCTAGGGTAGGCCTGGTAAGTAGCTTTTCCTGGTGCCATTGGTTACCTTGGAGGGGCCAGGTATTTAATCATAGTGGTATTTGAGGCTCTTCTAATTATTTTAGCTGTTCCTTGATTCTACTGGTTGCTGTACTATTGCTTTTTAAATCTGTGCTTTATATTTTTGGGGCAGCTTGGTGTTTTATTTCTCTCGTAAGCTGCCAGAAAAGCATTTGTGATAAAAGGCAGGATACTAGTTCTCTTAATACTGTTAGTAAGAACTTTGGTGTCTTGAGTCTCAATGTAATAAAGTCAAATTTTACAGCTTTATACAGTAAAGGAAGAACATTTTACTTTGTACAGAAAATAGATCATAAAATAGGCTCATAACAAATTACCTGTTCATATTTGCATTTTTTCCTGAGAAAAAACAAATAGAAATTTAGTAACTGTTGTAACCAGGGCAATAAATATTTCATCATACCTCTCTTCCCCTTGCTAAAATGGTCTGACAATCCTATTTGCAGTGAAATTTTACAGGGATAGTTCCTCCTTCCACACATGCCTTTTCCTCTCCTTATCCATGTTTTGAATTATTTATTGAAAAGCTTTCAACATATTAGAACCAAGGCATGCTGGCACTCCCTCTAGGCTTTCCTTGGTATCTCCCTTACAAATCTTGAAGATTCCCCCACAACTTCTTGGCCTATTTTTTCCTTCTTAAGATTTAGAATGAAAGTGGGAAGTTGTTCTTTCAGACCAGTTTTATTGATGTGTTTACATTGAAGGGAGATGTTTGCAATGCTTTCAGAAACTAGATAGACCTGTTGAGGAATATTTTGGAAGGCTATGCTTGTTGATTTGATGGGTCTGTTATTAGAAAGCTGGAACTATGAAAATTTACTCCATTAACCTCTGAATTTTAAGTGCAGATATTCAAATGCAACTGGTAGCTGGAAATGTACAATTTCTCACACAAGGTCCAGCAAGAAGCATAAAGCCCTTATGTTGAGCAGGAAACACCTTTTGCATTCAGCATGGTGCTTGTATTTCATCAAAATCCTTCTAAGGAGGAAAACACTAGTTGAAATCAAAGTTATACTTTGGCAGGAAATGTCTGTATATGTAACCCTTTATTTGATTTGTATCTTGCCTTTTTTTAAGAACTCAAAACAACACACATCAAACTCCTCCTGCTGCTCTCCATCTTATCCCCACAACCCCTCTGTGAAGTAGGCAGGGCTGAGAGTCTGTGAGTGGCCTAAAGTCACCCAGTTGGCTCCATGGCTCAGTGGGGACTAGAATCTAGATCGCCTGAGTTTCAGCCCCACAGTCTTAACCACTACACCACACTGGCTCTCCTATTTAATATTTGATTAACAAATATTCAGAAATGATCATATGTAGCAAGCAATCCATAGAAAAGAAGTTTTGCATGATTATACATTTAGTAATGAGGCCTAAGCTATCTGGATGGCTAGGAAGAAAATACCCCTAGCTATGGTTTCTACAAAGTTCAGCCTCAGTTTCCTATTAGCAAAATACAAATGATATGGACAATTCTGGGGAATGACTCAATTCCAAGTGGTTTTGTTTTAGTTTTTTTAAATATTCTACTCCTATTTGGCAACTCGGCTAAAGCTGAGACTTATAAATGAATCACTCCCTCTCTAAAAAAAAGAGACTCCAAAAGATTTTAAAAGCAGGTTTATGTGTATGCACATAATTGTGTAAAAAGGGTGTTATGACAGTTTATACCACAAATTTTACAGTAAGAAAAAACACTGTTATGACAGTAATTCACAAATTCACAAGGACCACTTTAATATACAAAGCAATTACTAGCATCCTGAAACACAAAGCAGTTAGTATGTACATGATGTTAATAAAATGCAATACAACTCAGTACATTAAAAATGGAAAGCACAAAATTACAAAATTAAAGCAGGTATGTTTCAAGGAAATAGAGAGTTTTCAAATTAACAATCCATGTCTAATCCATATTTCTCTGCTTAGTCATTTAATTTCAAGAGAAAATATTTTAAAACTTCAATACCCTGTTTTGTGCTGATTGTTCGGGGATAAAGAATTAGAAATGGGGAAGGGTAAACTTCATTAAATAAAAATAACATAGCCATCTCCACTCCAGAAACTTCCCATATTATTCTAAATTAATTCTGCATTGCAAATTCTTAATGTGAAAATTGATATCCAAATACAATCGGAATGAACTTTACAGGAGCAGGTGCTTATGTTGCCTCTTAAACCAGAACATCTATATATGAAACAGTCCAATCATAAACATGCCTGAGGGTCTAACATGTAGGTTATTATTATTTCAAGACATGTACTGGAATGCAATACACTGTACATGGAACCAATGTAATACACAAATATGGAGTGGCACCTGGATCAAGTAAAACTTGCAGAAAACTTTTTGCAACAAATCCTTCCATTATTTATCATGGCCTTTTTAATTGCAACCCACAGAGTTTATTTTCCTCCATCCCTGTTTCCTTCGCTCACAGATTGTCCCTCATGTTTATCACACCTAGCTAAGGCTGTGTTTACATGGTTGTTTTGAAAGAAACCCCTCTCAAGCTTGCAGCAATTTCAGATTTGTTAATATGATCAACAGGTTAATCAGGCCCTTGGGCTCATGGTAGGGTGAAGAACCCACAAGTAAACAAGAACTGTTATTGTTGGTATGCAATTATGAGTGAGTTGCACTCAGAACACACTGCAAATACATGGTGAAAATAAGACAGACCATGACACTTTATTTTGGCAGTAGTATATCCAGAAATCAATTAGTTGTAACCCACCATAGTTATGTACTCATTATACTGAGGTAAGTGGAAGATCCCCCTCACAGACACACTGTAGATTACCCTATCATCCCAGAAAGCATTGCTCCATACTTCTTGACATAGAAACAAAATGGCAAAATGCCATGTGTACACAGGCCCTGAGAAAGTGAGCAAGAAAGTTCAAAAAGATGCCAGGAGATTCCTTACAGATGTAGACAAGGTACAATGATTCACAATCACAATTCTGAACAAACTCCAGGAATTTCTGATGATGGAAACAAGTTCTTAGAAGGCATGAAAGTTTACTTCATACTCGTAGGGACCTGCACGTGCAGTACCAAAAATAGATTGGTGCCAAAAAAAATTGCTGCCCCATCCTGGACCATAGCTTGCATATATTTTTAAAAATACATGTCTGGTTGAAGTATTTTTGTTGTTCTTTCTCTTCCTATAAAAGGTCATGTAATAATTTGGTGCTATGTTCAACACAGAAGTTAAATGTATCACATAGCAGCAGACTGCTAATATTTCAGCACCATTTTGTTATTTAACTTCTTATTTAACAGTCTCAAGAGGCTGTGCTTCTCTGTGTATTCAGAACTTACAAGAGTGACTTTAGAAGATTGAGAAGATCAACAAAGTCTGACCATAAGTCCAATATATGTAACCACTGATATGTGCAACATATAAATATGCCCATTTTACATTAAAAGATTCAACATGACAGCTGATATCAATTCTTCTCATTTGCAACTAGAAAACAGTTGTGCTTTTTTGAAAAGAAAAAAAAAACCAAAAACACCTAGTTATGTTACATAGCTTCATCACTAGGTAAAAGTATCTGAACAGAATGCATTTCTACAAAATGTGGCATCACTGACATTTAATTTTCTTTCTTACCCCATGATTGTTCCTAAAATTATTACCCCCTCTTGCATTTCCATTGGCATTTGGAGGAATTGAATTCTCTAACTTACACTGATACCTACATCTTTGGTACTACTTTGTGCAGATCCCCCTGAAAGAATAGCCTCCTTTGGGAGTTCTCCTGAGAGTCAACTGATTAGTTATGAGATGCATATGGATAACAGATTCACAACCAGCATGCTAGGAGCTCCTTAAATTAAGCAAGAGCAAAGCCACATGATCGCACCCTCAAGTCTTATTTCCTGCTGAGCTGCAGCACTTTAGACTGAATGTGGGCAACTGAAGGGATCCCACACATATTTAACTTGGATGTCAGAGGGAGAAGATTGTATTAGAACCTTCTCTCTCTGACACCTGAGTTAAATATGGTGTCTTTTCTATTTTAAAGTTGTTAAAGTAATAAAACATTCAGTTCCCCACCAGCAGTGATACAGCCCAGCTATAAACATCACACAAGGCTGTGGATCATGTGTTTCAGCTCTTAGGCATAATCAATCTTATTGATGTTCAGAGGTCTCTTTTTGATAATTATTTCTGGTAAGAATATGGTTTTTTTAAATAGATGCTACAGAACCACCAAACCTGTCTGGACAAAAGTGTGCTTTCACATTCAAGCAATGCTACTGACAATTGTCAGGAGTAAGCTGTTACAAAACAACACTTTTTTAAAAAAATGAGCAAACCCCTTTCTGACGTGGGGGGAAAAAAGCAAAAGGGCTCATTCGTTCCCTTCGTATAACTCAGTTGGTTTTGCCTTAAGTGTATAGCTGCCAAAGAGACAAAGCACAAAGTGAAGAACTTGGGAACCAGAGGAGCTTTAAACAGATGAGATCATTTCATAATTCACCAGCTAAAAAACAAAACCCCCCGCAACAAACTGCAGTGGAATAACTGAAATGTGTAAGTGAACAACAGTACAATGTGTCAGTAAGCGCCAGAATAAGGTAGCTCAAACTACTGAAGGGAGGCAGGGTAGGGGAAGGAACCTCACACGTGTGTGCTTGCACACACACCACACTCTCACACTAAAACTTATTTTCAGATCTCAATATACTATAATACTCAGCATTCCTGACTCAGAAGCTCTCAGAGCTATAGATTATATACTGTGTATATATTTTTATATATGTACATATTTTATACATAAGCATTTCCCAAGAATATCTGTTAGAAGAGCACCAAGGGCAATAGTTTAACTGCCTATATGGTATGTGTGTAGGTAAGCAAAATATAATAACTGTATTTTAAACCAATTTTGTGTGTGATTATTGTAATGGAGCTAGCCCTTTCTACACTTTTTTTCAGTTAAGCCTGTCCATTCATCTTTTAACAACATTTCTGTTGTGCAGTAAAGTGGCTAAATTTGTAACAGCTAACAGAGCCTTGCTCTTAACTCAATAAATTAACAATATAAAAATGTGGGTTTTTCTCACTGTCTTCTGTTTCTTTTGGCTATTAGAACTGAAAATCACATACCAGTAAACCAGTGCCAGTTCTGTACTTGGGTTAATGAAACCTAATTATATTACATAAGGAATGCCAGTTGCCTAAATATCTCAGTACTGGAGAAGTAAAATTTTACTAGAAGATTATCTTATTGCTGGTGAAAGAGTCCAGAATGAAACCCCTGAATTTACCTATATAAGAGCCATAGCTGATACAGCAATGCTGCAAGCACTCTATATTAAGCCTCCTTTATAGACCAATTGAGCAGTGGAAAGGCCATGTTCAGGGTATGATTAACCCTGTAAAAACCCATTCTGCTGACCATGTCTCCACTGAAATACCATAGTAACTAGAGAGGATGCCAAAATTGTGACAGTTGTTTTTCCATGGTGGTGGTGGTTTTGCCCAATACAGTTACATATAAACTATAATAGTATTACATAACTGATACAATTTGAACAAATTATCCAACATAGTTTTATGTAGAAGCTTTT
The DNA here is from genome assembly GCA_023646645.1 of Varanus salvator macromaculatus. Classification (NCBI taxonomy): domain Eukaryota; kingdom Metazoa; phylum Chordata; class Lepidosauria; order Squamata; family Varanidae; genus Varanus; species Varanus salvator. The sequence continues at coordinate 6,421,941 of JAIXND010000779.1, read as the reverse complement.
AAAAAAATTCCCCAACCAGGAACACCAAATACAATGGATGTCGACGAGAATGGCAATATAAGAATGCCTGACAAATCAACAGAGATATGAGTCTATCAGGGTGGGGTGGGGTGGGGTGGGGTGGGGTGACAACTTCGCAATGGATTAAAAAGTGGCTTTAAAATATCAATTAACTATGCTCCAAAATCTTTGCAAGAAACTCCATATTTTAAAAAAGATTATGTGAGCATTAAGTATTTCCAGAATGGTATTATTTATTTGGTAATTTATAGATTTCTATTCTGCCTTGTCCATTTTGCCTAAGGCAATTTTCAAACCAGATATACACATTAAAGATTTCTTTGTTTGCTAAACTAATAGTAGGAGAAAAGCAAGTCTTTCTAAACAGAAGCTTTGTAAAGGTTGCTTAGAACTAGATTTGAACACTTAATTCTAAAGATACTTTGGTACTTTGTGATGTGAGATCAACAAAATTCTATGTTATCTGATCCTATATAAAACAGTAGGATTTTTTAAAATTTTCATGGAATATTCATTAATAAAACTAGCATCAACATTGTTACAGATCTTCAACTCATTGAATAAAATCTGTTTGTTTTTTTTTTTAAATACCTTTCATGTCTGTTACTGTCTATCAGAAATATTTATTTTACTTCTAGGCTTGTATAACTGCTGGGATTAGAGACTCAAAATAATTTAATGTCCTTCAGTCCAAATGATCCTGTTTTGACTCTGGAAGGGCAACCTCTCCTTAACAATCATACATGTTTTGATAAAACAGTGGAAGTTCTAATGTTTATCTAGGGCTTTGCTGTAATCGTGCCATTTTAAGAGTCTTGCAAAGAAGGGGTTTTGATCACATTTTGATATGAAGGGTTTAATCTAAATTTTTGCAGTTCTCCAAATCACTCAGAGCCCTACTCAAATCTACTGACTTAACTTGGTTGTCTGCTTGGCTAACAGTTGTTTCAGAAGTACGCTTGTTGGGTATATTTTGTGCTGAAATACGCATGTCATCTGTACTTAAACGAGTTATCAACTCCCTTTTGAGATTATATTAAAGGAGGAAGGGAAGGATTTATCAACTAGTATTTGAATTATTAGGATGGCTCAAAGTTTTTCTTTCTTCTCCAAACATACACTGGGTTGGTTATGCTTCTGCTGATATCTGGATAATTTCTCCTCTGGACAGAGCAAAGTAAAATGGTACTTGCTTTAATTAATGTTTCTTTATACAAGTATCACTTCAATTTGAACTGCATTTTATTGTTCCTACTCTACTAGGAGTTCACACCTCATCGATTATCAAAGGTATCTGATTTCTTCATGTGTATTCATAAGACTGAATCTATGAAACAATTACAGATGTCATTATCTTTACAGTAGAGGAAAAACTTCAAAAAACCAGATATAATGTACAGACAAGCTACCTGCCCTCTCCCTAACTCTTCTTTATATGTTCCTGTAATTCCTGCTACTGCATACCTGAAATGCACATCCTTTGGCATCATCCTACCACATAGCTGTAACTGCACTGACTATTAATGGATTTTTGAAACCATGCAATAATTTGGCAACCATCATTTTCTCAGTGCATCATACCTTGGTCATGTGTGCAGCCCACCAAATACATCAGGGCAGAGGCTGAGGTGACTGTCTCTAAGGCATTCAGATGAGCTCAGTACTAACTCTTGAAACCATTGTGAAATTTCCCCACCCCAATAGCTTCACAAGTTAAATTGTTACTCCTTGAAGAGGACGGGAGATGAGGAATCCTGTTCTTTATCTTCACTCTCAGGATGAACTCTGATGAAAATAACCTGGGGCTGGGAAGGGGGAGAAGTGGAGGCAGGTATTTCAACATTCACAGTTTAATGCAAAAGCACAGATGAATTAAATTCTGCAGTTGCTTTCAGGCAGTTTTGCGCGTAGAAAAAAAGAAATGTTTAGAAAATAAAAAGTTCACTTTGTCTTTCTGGCTGTCAGCAAACCAGTCTTTCTCCCACATTAACAAATCAAAAATAAGGATCTAAAATTAATCCGATTTGTGGCAATACAGGTCCTTAAGTGCTTTTAGCTCTTCAATCAATGTCTTGTTTTGGTTTTCAAGCACAGCCACTCTGTTTTCTAGACATTTGACATATTCCTTTTTCTTCCTGCGACACTCCCTTGCTGCCTCCCTGTAGGCAAAGCAGGATATTCAAATTCAACTGAGTATGCAAACATTTGCAAATATTCATCAGTGTCAAATGTTGATAACATGGGTCAAACTGAATAGCATAATTTGGGGGGTAAAGGAAGCACTACCCCCCTTTCTATACGGGTTAGCAACATCTCTTACTGTGCTAAGTATTTATTAGGTTAAACAAAAAATGTAAATACAACACCTCTTGAATGAGTAATAGTGAAGGTGCTTAGAGTCAATCAGAGCTAAGTGAGAGAAATGCAGAGTACAATAATGCATGCAATTAGACAACCAGATATCTTGCCAGATGAGGGCCGTACATACCATAATTCTACAACAAGATGTTGCTAAAAGGTTAGTGACTGAAGATACATTTATCTTGGTTTTAATGATACAATTCAAAGAGCTTTCTGTTGAGTGACAGATAAGAGAATGGAGATCCACTTGAACAAGCAGTCGTTTTGTCAATTATAAAAGCACGTATTTTTCAACAGCATGCTAGGCATGAAGATACAATCCAAACTAAGACAGGACTGAAGCTGTCCCTGTCATTAGTCAAAGTGAGGCAGCCACTTTGGACAAACAAGTATTAGCACGGCTCTCCACTTCAAGCTTACTGGCATGATCTGAGCAATAATTGGCTTCAAGCTAGCCAGCCACTCAAAGCCCCAGTTTCATTGCACATACAAATGGGGCTGGACTGAACTCCAGAGCAATGACTTCATCTGCTGAGCTTGTGGCAGGAAATTTGGACCCTGAGCCTGTTCCTTTCCTCCTGCTTGCTGCTGTGGCCTTCCTCTACCTTCCTTGCCTTCCCTGCTGTGGAGCAAGCAGCAACATGCTTCCCATCATTCCCACAATCACTTTTGTCTGGTGGGACAGTGCTGGCAGAAGGAAGTCATATGGCAGAAACAGCTGCATGAACCTGACATTTTAGTCTACCCAAATGCTTTAAAATCTTTCCTATATAGCAACTAATTCAGACCAATGTGACCAGGTAGAGCAGCTACAGAGGTCCACTGTATTCTGACCCTTTGCTGGGCAGATGTGCTGTCAACAAACTATTTCAAACACAACCAGGTTAACATGCTTCACTGGGTGTTCAAGAGCACAACCCTGTGGATATGTACTTAGAAGCATGCTTCACATCATTCAGTGGGCTTTACTAGCCAGTTGCTGTGTCTCAGATTGCAGCCCTGGTGACAAAAAGGAGAATTTCAGCAAATGAGTTTCTCTTGTCTCATATTTGATGTGGTACCAAACCCAATGTATGTTTACCTAGTAAAAAATTCCACAGCCTCTTACTCTCCCCAGAGAAGGACAATATTATTATTGTGAAACACCAATAATAATCTTGCATTGTCAGATAGATAATGAAATTTTAAATTACTCCATGGCAGCTCTACTTTTTGTTCAGCTATTTATTTAGTACTAGGAAGAAATGGACCTTCCATTCTCTCTTATTGGAAGTCAATACTGTTTGATCCATCCTACCTGTGGGGGCTTTTCTGAGGCAAAGCTGATTTATTCCACATGCAAATCATCCTGCTGTTTGGCTTGAAATCAAATTCTGAATGGATGATACATATTTTGACCCAATGATGTGCAGCTGATCGGTTTTTCATTTTTGCATAGGTGTAATTCAGACTGTTGGCAATTTTCTCTGAATTTCTGTCTTTGTCCTTTTTGATTGACTTTTTGGCATGGGAGATTTAGGGTGTGGTTAGAGCAGGAGGGTACCATACAACTGGTCTTCCTTGCATTTCACTGTCGGGACTACAGGCTGGTATACACTGAAGCTGTCTATAGCAGCCTCATTCTGTGCATATTTTTCAAACACAGCTGAATTTCTACCACACCTTCACTTTCACCTTGAAATAAATAATTTTGTGGGCTTTCAGGGTGGAGAGGAATAGGGATCTGCTGGTCTGCCTCAGGTAGACACATGTCTTCTGTGGGACCTGCACAGCACACAAACCTGTTCTTCATTAGACGGACTTCTCTCTTTCGTGCTGCTTCCTCTGCTGGCTGGGTGGGAAGTGCTGGGGAGGATGCCATGACGACACCAGGTGCAATGGTACTTGTAGGTGCTGTGCGAATCTGGTAGGTCTGGACATCTCCTGAAGCAGCTAGGAGGGAAAAAAGCATCAAGGAAAGGAAGAGTGTTACATTTGACAGCTCTGGTAGACTCTATTTTTGTAAAGTGTGAAGGTACAATCCTATGCATGTTTTGACGCAAAACATATCCTGCAGTTCTTACTATGATTCAGCCAGCATGACTGCTAGATAGAGGGGTACTGGAACTGAGTTTTTTTTTTGTGTGTAAGCACACAGTTGATTGAACCTTGAGAAACTGTATCATTCATTTGGACTGTAGACTTCTCCCCATATCGCTTGAAGCAGCATGGGTGTTGCCTCCTCCATATTGCTGTTCTGCCACACTGCAAAAGTATAAGGCTTCTGCTCCTGGGTTTACATAATTTGCTAATGAAGTCCTGCCCCCTTCTCTTCCCCTCCTACACCTTCTCTGCCACTTTCTCCTTTCTCTTTGCTGCTTTGCCCATCCCTGCTCATTTTGCATTTTAGAATCCACTTCAAATAATTTCCCTGCTTCTTAGTTCTCTCTTCCAGGTCTACCCAGTTCCTTTCTTTGACTCATATGATATTCTCATTTCTCTGGCTTCTTCCATCACATACTATTAGCCTTTTCATACTTGGTTCCTCTTCCCAGTCCACATAACCTTTGCTAGAAGCCATTGCTCTTGCTTCTCTTGCCCATTCCAACACCCTTTCCCTTTTCTATGCTACTGCTGTCACAGACTGCTGTCTATGCTATCCTCTTGTGTCTTTGCCTGCCTCCATATTTTCCCCTTCTGTTTTCCAAAAGCACTGCCACTTTCCCCTGCAACATCTGACCAAAACATATGGTTTCTGCTAATGATAAAGCATATTCGATTCCACTTATCTCAATTACTAGGGCTCTCCAGAAGCCACAAAAGGCAGAACAAGGAAGCCCCAGTTTGGACACCCTTGTCTATCCAACTGCTCTTAAATAACTCTTAGCTCTAAGACAGGGGTCGGCAACCCGTGGCTCTGGAGCCACACGTGGCTCTTGAATCCCTCTGCAGTGGTTCTGCCGATCTGCAACTGAGGCTCCGAGTTACAAAATACCAATGCCCCCGCTAGCTAGCTGGTTAAGTAAATTGCTACATTCCTCTGCTATTGTGCATGGAAAGAGTGGAACAAGCTTCCTGCAGGCTCTCATGTTACACAAAACACTGCTGAAAAGATTCTCTTTGTCCAAATGTAATCTCCTTCCTCTGAATGATAAAAGCTGTGCTTGGGACCTGTCACAATTCACATCATTTGATTGTTTATCTGCTAATCAGTCACTAAAGGTAAAGGTAAAGGTTTCCCCTTGACGTTACGTCCAGTCATGCCTGACTCTAGGGGGCGGTGCTCGTCTCCGTTTCCTAGCCGAGGGAGCCAGCGTTTGTCCGCAGACAGTCTCCGTGGTCATGTGGCCGGCATGACTAAACATCGAAGTGCACGGAACGCTGTTACCTGCCCACCAAAGTGGTACCTTTTTATCTACTTGCATTTGCATGCTTTCGAACTGCAAGGTTGGCAGGAGCTGGGACAGCGCACGGGAGCTCACCCTGTGTGCAGTTTCGAACTGGCGACCTTTCGATCAACCAGCCCAGCAGCACAGCGGTTTAAACCACTGTGCCACCTGCGGTCCCAATCAGTCACTAAACACACTTATATCTGTATCTGCAACTTCCCCCATAGGCCAACCATGGATAAATTGAAGAAAAGTTTCTGAAGAAAACCAAACGTTTAATGATACTTGGGTAGATTCATTTGCTTTTACTGCTGACGAACTTATGGGGTTTGCTGTTTAATGCATGCAGCCCTTTAGCACTGACTTTGACTCTTCAGGAAGCAGTTCTCCTTTCAAAATATATGAAAGGAGTCCTACTAGTTTATAATGTAAGATTAAAAATAACAGTTTTTATTTATAAAAATAACATTATTTAGCTGCAGCTAAATAATAATGAAGATATACATAGCATTAAGGTAAAAAACGATATATGCAGTGTTATCTTCATTTTTGATGTCAAAAGGGTTTTGCGGCTTCCAGTGTTTTCTTTTGTGTGGGAAAAGAGGCCAAATGGCTCTTTGAGTATTAAAGGTTGCTGACCCCTGCTCTAAGACTAAAAATGTTCCGTAAAATGAAAGAGTGCTCCCAACACTAATTACTGAACACTACCTGACAGTGCCAGAAATCAAACTTTAAAGGAAGGACAAATAGGGTTTTGTTAGTTTTTAATTAATAGTCATTAATAATGACTAACAACAATTAATAGGCTATTGTCTAAACAGCAACATGCAGAGCTGAAACAAAAACGATTGTTTGCCCTAGACAAGCTTTTTTAATCTATCACCCATTATTACGAGAAAGAGTACACTGCAACTTTCTGAGCAGCAGATCTTAGCTCAAAAGTGTTGTGCTTTACTAATTTCCTATGTGAATGATAATTCTCAATGGAAGTGCACAAATCGCTTAAGAATTACCTTACCTTGTACAACAACTTGGTTGCTGGGTACAAGGATCTGCTGTCCATCAGTGGTCTGTGCATATTGCAAAATGGTGGTACCAGGCTGGGTTGCAGCGGCATTGGTCATGGTGAGAGTCTGTAGGCCCTGCACTCCGTCTGTACCATTGTTCGCTAATTGGATTGCACCTCCCTGGGTGATAGCAACTGAAAGTAGGCAGGTACAAGTCAGCACTTGGAGCAGTGACCTCCTCAACATCACACACACAACTATTCTCAGTTGTCTTGTCAGATAAATTGCTCGTAAGTAAGCCTGCTTGAAAACCCTTGGCTTCATGCCCTAGTCTGCACATGATACTGCATTTCTCTGTGTATGTCCACTGCAACTGTCAATGAAGGCAGACACCATCCTGCTGTGGCATACTCAACAACACAAAAACCACTGAATGTGTTAAAAGCTGCTTTACCTCCATCTCAGTATATGTTGGTGTTTCTTGTGCTTCAGCTATGACTTCCTCTGCATTTTTTAAATGCCTCATTTACCCTGAAGGCCTGTGCATGTCTTTTCAGTCTTTTTCACTGTGTTTATGGGACTTACTTTAAAGGTATCTGTGCATGACATGGCTGTTAGACAGGCCTCCTTCTGCAGTCTGAAAGGTGCTACTTGGTGTACAAAAGAAATAAGCCTGAGACACCTGACTTTTGAGCAGCAAATGTCAGCTTTCATAGAAAGATAAAAACAATACTCTTTCATGAAATATTTTAGAAGGACCTATATTTTCAGTTTCATTCAACTGGTGTAATTTGATATGTGCATTTACCTTGCAAGTTGTGGCAGTTCATATTCACACTTATTTTAACAGTTGAACAATATTGGGATTATTTGAATCCTGATCTTTATTATCAATAAGTATTTACTGTGCCACTGCTGTTTTTCAATAATATGAAAAATGGATAATTAGCAATAAAAATGGTTACAAATGGTTATTTTTCACTGATATAATCAAATAGCATCAAAATTAACAATCTATTTCTGCCATGACTATGGCAATCTGTTCTTTCCAGTGGTTAAGAATTGTTTATTTTATTCTCATTCTTTATCCTACTCATTTAAGTGTATTACCCTTCTACTTATATCCTTTCCTCAGTCAGGTGTGTATTATATTATACTGTTCACTGTCTCTTCATCTCAGTTCCTTTTCATTATTCACCTGTTGACCAGAGTACACATAACAATTGCAAACTCTGAGTTTATTAACCCAGAATTTACCAGGTTGTGCACCATGTATGAACTGCTTGCAATTTTAATATGCAACCTCTGATCAGCCTGATTGTACATTGCTTCATGACATGCAAACCCAGACACTAAGGGTAATTTGTGGTTAAACAAACAAGATCCATGTGTAACCCTTGGTGTCTGGGTTGCTTTGTCATGGGCAATTGGAAATGGTATGAAGTGGTTCATACACAGCACAGAACCCAGGCAGTGGTTAATGAGCCCATAATTTACCACTGTTAAATACAAACAAATCCACATGACTTTCCCCTTCAATTTTCCCCTATGTTGTTACAATTTATCCACTTCATGAAGCTCCTCAGTCTGCTACATCTCATACAGACTGCAGCAGGAATACCGTTCACACATGGTCCCTCATACAATGCTTCTAGCATAGACTCCTCAGCTCCGCCACATATACACCAATCCATTCATGCAGACAATACCTGCATGCACAGCATTGCCATATTGATGGTGGATATCAGCAACACCAGTCCCTAAAAGAAAATCAGGACCACACTGGGGACCAGACAAATAATAATCACAAGCACTATGCCCTCAATCCTCCCACCCAGCCCTGACAATTGACCAAGTTAGAGGATCCACACGGCAACGCACCTCATGTGAAACTGCAACTAGAACATAAAAGCATGCTTGCATGCAATAGCTACTGCAGAGCAATGATCACAAAACAAGGGCCAATTGTCACTTGATAACCCAGCGTCTCTACTGCTTGTATCAACTGGCCCTTTCTATCAGGATGGCACATGCTAACAAAGTGTTGCAAAGCTGCCTTTCTCTGTCCTACGTATGGGCACCCCCTTCCTTTGGCAGCAGACCTTTGCTGGTTTGGGTGAAAGACTCGGCTATCCTTCTGAGAAATGTTTGGCCAGAAATGCCTTTGGGGACAGTGTATTAACAGGATTCATTGGCTTCAATTCAGGTGCTGCTCAAGTACCTTTGTGTGCTGTGATCACCCATTTCATCACCAAAGGTAGCACAATTAGACCTGGCCTTTGACAGAGGTGGGACCCCTGCAACCAGTACTATATACATTTCCATCCTGCTGCAGTGCTCATCAGGCTTGACTGCCAGTGTCCTTTGGCCTCTTTCCATGTATTTCCTAATTATGCATTTTCAGCATACCTGACATGATTATTTAAATCCTGATGGTAGCAAACATGGGGCTCTGGGTGTTTCTGAGCACTCTGGAAAAAAAATAATATAAATCCCAGGCATCCTTTATTTCTTAAAGCAAGACTCTGATGTGCGCTTTCTCCCTAATCACAAAATGAAAATTGCAGATCACATACTGTACTGCCCACTGCTGGTTTGGTAAATTGGAGTTGGCACCGTGACAGTAGTGATGGCAGGTGCTGCTGCTTCCTCTTCAGATTTTTCTTCTTCAATCCTTGGCACACCGGGAGCATCAGAGGACAAGTCGTTCAAGATTTTTCTGAAAAGGGAAAAAGAGTGTGGAATTTTGCCGTTGTCCAGACACTTGTCAGTTACTAGAAAAGTACAACATACACCAAATTGTATGGTAACATGGAGAGAAGAGCACTAGGATTTAGATCAGGGATCCATCTCATCAAGGAACATTTTCATTAATGGACATCTAGGAAGGCAAGAACTCCTCTCCTGCCATTTATCCTGACAGCAACTGGCATTCAGATGTCTGCAGGTGTTGAATCTACAGGTTCATTTAGCTCCCTGGCTAATAGCTACCAATAATGCCATCCTCTATGGATCAGTCAGATCTCTTTTCCCCACACTGTGTGTCACTGAATTCAATGTGAAGAGGCACTTTCTTTTCTGTCCTCAGTCTACTGCTGCTAGATTTAGTTGTGCCTAGAGTTAGGAAACCTTGAATGTTATTTATAAAAGAAAAATGGTTCTTTATCACCACTGTGCATCATTTTATAAACATCTATTATCTCTTTCCTTAGTTTCTTTTTCTTCCCGAAACATAGAAACAGAGCGAATCAGAAGGGGCCTCCTGGGCCATCTGGTCTGACCCCCAGCTCCAGCCGGCTTTGCCCACGACATGCCCACCATGTGCATGTCCAGCCTGTCTTTGAACACCCGGGCCTCAACGACCTCCCGTGGAAGCCCATTCCACGCCCTCGGGGTCCTAATTGTCAGGAAGTGCTTCCTGGCATCTAAATGGAACCTTGGCTCCCTGAGCTTTGCTCCGTTGGAGTGCCTACTGCCTTCCTCTGCAGGGGAGAACAGGTCTCTGCCCATCTCCATGTGACATCCCCTCACATACCTGTATGTCGCCAACACATCCCCTCTGAGTCTCCTCTTCCCCAGGCTGAAGAGACCCAGTTCCCTCAGTCTCGCCTCATACGGCATCCCCTGCAAACCGGCCACCAACCTTGTGGCCCCAGGCTGCAATGACTCCAACCTGGCTATACCCTTCCTGTAATGAGGGGCCCAAACCTGAGCACAATACTCCAGTTGTGGGCGCACCAGAGTCTTATACAGTGGTAGTAATACCTCTCTCGATCTAGAAGCCACGCTTCTGGCTATGCAACCAAGGGTGGCATTCGCCCTCTTGACCACTGCATCACACTGCTGTCTCATGTTTAGCCTGCAGTCAACCAGCACCCTGAGGTCCCTTTCACAAGTGCTACTCTCCAACCACTTGTCCCCTAACCTGTACTTATGACACCTATTCCTGTGGCCCAAGTGCAAGACCTTGCACTTATCCATATTGAATGCCATCCTGTTGTCTCCTGTCCATTTCCATAGTCTGTCCAGATCCTTTTGGATCTGAAGTACCTGCTCCTTAGTTGTGGCCACTGCTCCAGCTTTAGTATCATCTGCGAATTTGATCAGCAGACTGTTCACCCCTTCTTCCATGTCATTTATGAATACATTAAACAGGATTGGCCCCAGGACAGAGCCCTGGGGGACCCTGCTTGTCACTGGTAACCATCCCAATGATTCCCCACTAATGGTTACCCTCTGCTTTTGGTCAGTCAACCATGCCCTAATCCATCGGACAGTGCTTTGGTGTATCCCAAAACTCCTCAGTTTCCCCACCAGGATATCATGGGGCACTTTGTCAAAGGCCTTGCTGAAATCCAGGTATACCGCATCCACTGCATCCCCTCCATCTAGCCATCTCGAAACCTTGTCGTAGAAATCCCTATCTAGCATCACTAGATCTCTCTCTATTATGAACCTTTCCATTGTTTTTCTTACAATGGACGTAAGGCTAACTGGTCTGCAATTCCCCATGTTCCTTCTACTACCCTTTTTAAAAATTGGGACCACTGATGCCACCGTCCAGTCCTCTGGAACTTCACCCATTCTCCACGAGGTCTCAAAAATGGAGGCCAGCGGGCATGAGAGAACCCCTGCCAACTCTAAATGCTCTTGGGTGTAACCTGTTAGGGCCTGGCGCCTTTGTAATGTCCAATGCCCTGAGGAGCCCCTCGACTTCTAGGGGGTGACTGTAATCTGTGCCCCTAAATCCCCAGCCTCATCTAATCCCCTATGCGGATCTCCCCCGTCCTGCTTTGGGGAGAACACAGTGGCAAAAGAGTCATTTAGCATCTGTGCCTGTTCCCTCATATCTGTCACTGGATCTCCTTCCTCCTTATTTAGTGGTCCCACCACTTGTCTCCCCTTCCTCTTCCTATTTACATGCTGAAAGAAGCCCTTTTTGTTGCTCTTGATATTCTAGGCAAGTCTCAGCTTGTAATCAGCCTTAGCCTTGTGAAGAATCCTTCTGCAACGGGCCTCCTCCCCCCGGTATACCCTTTTGTCTATTTGCCCCAGTACCCATTTCCTACGGAGGTTCCTCTTTCGTCTAATCCCTCTAACCACCTCCTTTCGCATCCATGGCGGCACTCTCCTCCATCTCCCCACCTTACTAACTAGAGGTATCGTCATGGCTTGTGCCTCCAAAACCTCCCTTTTGAGTGCCATCCACCCCTCCTCAACTCCAGTAACCTTCCAGTAACCTATCAAGGGTCAAATAGTACACATGAGCACTAGCACCAATAACCACAGCAAATATTTATTACACATTGAAAAGACCAGGTACAGGCAGTTCCCAGATTATGAATGAGTTCTGTTCCTGAGAAAATGAAATTTGTCTTTAAGTCAAATTTGTATGCAAGTCAAATCATGTATAGCTGGCCCTCCATATTCATGTGTTAGAGGTGCAGGACCTGATGAAACTAGAAGAACCATGAGTATCTCTTGTCCACCTGGCACCCAAACTCACCAGAGCCTCCACTTTGCAGCAGAAAATACAGGGGTACCTTGGCTCACGAACTTAATCCGCTCCAGGACTCTGGTTGTGACCCAAATTGGTTGTGAGCCAAGTTAAATTTCCCCATAAGGTTCAATGTAAATAAGGTTAATCCATTCTGTAACCATTTTTTACATCAGAAAAATGTGAAGCAAAGTGACAACAACAGAGATCGCGACCATCTCCCCCCCGCCGCCCCGGCACCCAGAGCACAAGCGTGGCCATCTCCCTGCCACGACCAAGATTGCACCTGTCATCCCTGCAAGCACCCATCATCCTGGCACGCTGGGGGGTAGGGGGGAGAGATGGGCACAATCACGGGCGCACTGGGAGAGGAAGAGACGGGCACAAACAGTGCACTGGAGAACTGAGAGACGGACGCGAACGAGGTGTGCTGGGGGAAGGAGAGACGGGAGCAAATGGAGCGCACTGGGGGAGAGATGGGCATGAACGGGGCGCACTGGGGGTGGGGAGATTGGCTGCAAGCGTGCTGGTTCAGGGGGAGGGGAGAATGGCTGAGATTGCGCCTGTCTTTCCTGCAGGAGTGCGCCTGTGATCACGCATGCCTTCCCTGCACGAAAGCAACTGCGATTGTGGCCATCTCCCCATTTGGGGGAGGCGGGAGATAGCTGTGATCCTGATTGCCACTCAATGCGGAGTTCACAACCCAAGTCAAAATTTTAATGAAATTTTTGTTCATGACCTGATTTGTTTGTGAACGAAGGCATTCGTGAGCCGAGGTACCCTGTACCAGAGAGGTTTCCCTCTCCTGACTGGCAGCATGCGACATGCTTTCTAGCCCTCCCTCTATCCCCTTTTGCTTCCTCTCGCTCTATGATGATGATGACTTTCCTGCAGTATTTTTTTAAAAATTAATAGGCCTGATGGCAAGGATGAGGAGTTTGTAACTCAGATGCTTGTAACTTGGGGACAACCAGGACTCTACAATAAATAAAATAAAAATAATAAACGAACAAACAAACAAACAATAAATAAATAAATAAATAAAATAAAATTATGTATGTCACAATGAGCCAAAGCAACCATGTGAACATGGTCAGTGAAGGCAAAGGTATCTCTGAACAGTTGGATCTGGTACCTTTGCTAATCCTTCAAATAGCAGATTTGTACTTTAAACAGGTAAAAAGTTATATAGTTGCAGAAGCAGTTAACAATAACAAGTATTTATTAAGCACTGAAAAGCTTCTAAAAGATAGCTCAAAATCTAAACCAAGTAATACTCAAGCAGATTGTGAAGAGAAACAGAAATAAAAGGTGTGGAGTGTGCTGAGCCTAGAAACCAACTCATGAAAGAAGAGTGTTTTGACCAGGTTTTTTAAAAAGAAAGGAAGAACATTAAAAGTTGAACGTATTAGGGGGAGGAACACCAAATGGATTCATACAAGAATAGATCAAGGAATGAGCAAATAGCTTATGAAACACAGACTGAAGGGAATAAGGAAGATCATAAGAGACCAAATAGAGGTTGGATATTAAGGAGTTACAATAAATCAAAGTGATTTTTAAGTCCAGGCAACCTTCTAGTGCTGCCAAGCCTGACCACGCTGGTGCCTTCCAAAAGTGTTGCACTGCAACACCCAGAATCCCCTAGCTCGCCATGCTGGGAGCTGCAGTCCAACACAGCTGAAGGGCATCAGCTCAATGGTTGTCCCACAGAACATGGAAGCTACATGAGAACCTGAGATGATAAAGAAAGATGGCAAAGGTCTGGTCAGATCTGCAGCCAAAAAGGAGACAGTTAGGAGAATTAAGAGAAATGAAGGTTTGAGGGAACAACCTATATTTACATTATACCATCCAGAAAGCTTTAGAATTTAGGGTTTCTTGCCCAGATAGATCTTGGAGATATGCCATTATTTGGGTGATGTCAGGTACACATTGGCATTTCCCCACTGCTGGTGTAACTCTGTCAACAAGTGGCCCTAAAAATGTGTAGGCCGGGGATTTGTTTGAGACTCACTCTACTTTATCATAAAGTACTCTACTCTATAAAATAAAACAAGTTATGGTAATGCTAATAATTTCCCCCTTGTATATGATTTTTGTTCACAAGTTGGTTATACAGAAGACAGTCTGAGTTCTTATATCTTCATATGGAATATAGCCTTTCCCTAAGCAGAGAGATAATGTTTACCATTAATATGCTTTATGCACACAGTATATGTTGAAGTAGATCTTCTATGGACTGTAGAACAAAGAGACCAGTTACTAAGAAAAATAAAATGTTACACCAATTACTTTTTTGGGGCATGTCACCAGATCCTAATTATTTGAAGTCATACATAGGAGTATATAGCAAATCCTTCATATGCTACTGTGCTGCATCTATGCAACAGAAATTAAATTCCTACCTGTAGGAGGGTCGCCTGGAAAGGATTTCTCTGCGTTTCTGGGAATCTGTGACACTGTCTACAGATTCCTGTGAATCTTCACTTTCTGCAATAGTGGAGATCTAGAAATAAGAGCACAGTAATGCTAGAGTTTAAAAAAAAAAATAGCAAGGAACAGATTTAAAGATGAGAATATGATCTAACTGGCATTAAAAGTCATTCTCTATACATGAAATGGGGACTGCAGGTGGCGCAGTGGTTTAAACCGCTGTGCTGCTGGGCTGGTTGATCGAAAGGTCGCCGGTTCGAATCTGCACACGGGGTGAGCTCCCGTGCTCCGTCCCAGCTCCTGCCAACCTTGCAGTTCGAAAGCATGCAAATGCAAGTAGATGAAAAGGTACCACTTCGGTGGGCAGGTAACAGCGTTCCGTGCACTTCGGTGTCTAGTCATGCCGGCCACATGACCACGGAGACTGTCTGCGGACAAACGCTGGCTCCCTCGGCCAGGAAACGGAGATGAGCACCGCCCCCTAGAGTCAGGCATGACTGGACGTAACGTCAAGGGGAAACCTTTACCTTTATACATGAAATGGGTGCAGATCTAAAAATTTGTGGTCTCCTGTCACTTCTGGACATGGAGGTTTTTTTATACAGAAACTGATGGAATAAGGAATTCTATAAAACTTAGTATCTGTGATATCAAAGGGATTCAAAATCAAGATATCTAGTTTGTACAAGGCATCCCTATCAGTTCAGTTCCGGCTAGCATTTGCTCAACTTGATGACTGGTGAATATGAAAACTGTGGCAAACTGTACTTCTTTAAAAAATAGCAACATTATTTTTAATTTAAAGAAGAAAAGCCATGTCTATAGACATTAACAACATCACATCTGTGGGACTTAAACAGCTTCAGAACAACAGGGTGCTGATCAGTTTAAGTTTTACACAATACACAAGAGAACCATGAAGGCTTGTGAAACATTTGACTATGTATTTCAACATTCCTACTACATTCTTGCTTTTAATCTGCTCCTTCTAAATTCCAAACACTTTTGTTATCTGGCTCTTATCTTGTTTCAGAGTAGTCAGAAATTCCTGCATGCCATCTGAAATCTGGTGGGTGTGATACGTCAAAGAGGAGAAATCTGATACCTAGTTAGCATGGACAGAAGAAACTACAGAACTCATAATGTGCAATGAGAGAACAATGGTCATTATCCAAATGATTTCAAATATTAATTGCAAGGAGCAGGGGAGTGTTACCTGCCCAAGGGTACAAGATATAGCTTTGTGATTACTGGTTCTCAAAAGCAGAAAAAAGAACTTACTAAATTTATGACACGACTTCACAACTAACAACAACAACAAATTATTACATTGCATTTATGTTCCACCTTTTTTTTCTTCTTGCAATATAAAATTTATCTTATATTTTTAAGAACATGAGAAGAGCCCTCTTGAATTACTCATGATTCCTGTAGCTCCACACCCTCCACACACAGTAGTCAAACAGATGCTTCCAGGATGTCTAGGAACTGAGCCTTGCATCACTCTCTGGCTAACCTGGAGAGTTCCCATCTTATGCCCTTTGTCATTCACAATGGACTGACAGGCTGCCCAGTGGAACTGATCTACCCTGGAACCTCTTCTTTTTTCTTCATACATCCACTTTTGATAGCACCTTAAAAGGCCAACCCAGCCACTTTGGGGTCTCCTTCTGCAAGCAGCCTCCTCTTATCATAGTTATGTCTCACCAGAAAAATCTGTGACTGAAGCCAAATTCTGCCTATGACCCTTAGAAACTTTGCATGTGCTGATATGCTCCAAGGAAATGGAGAGAACAAAAGCAGAGTGGAGCCAAATGAAATGATCAGGAGCCATGAGGTTTTTGGCCTTCAGACCTGTTCTGAACATGCAATCCTGAAGTCGCTTTTTCATCTTATGTAGCACAAATTACTTATTATCTATGATACAGCAAAGAAAAATAGCTTTAAGGCACTGCTTATCATTTTCCCCCCAAAATTTAAACAGACGTGTTATAGGTACGTGGTGACTAATGAGGCTCACTATGCAACAGTTTGGCTGGTGTTCCAATGCTTCATGAGACAACATAGTTTTGAAAATTCCTTTCAATGTACCTGAACTGTCTGGACTTGTGGAGACTGAATAACTGATGGCTGGGCAGCCTGAATAACGCCATGGACTTGGACTGTTTGCCCATTCGGCAGCTGTACTAAGGTCACAGTGGGAGCAGAAGATGTTGCATGGGCTGCTGGCATAGATACCTAGGAGAGAAAGAGTGATTCATTACTGTAAAATCCACCACAGTGATAGAAGAATGCAATTCCCTATGATGTATTAAAATGGTGATAGACAGATATATTTGCATGGAACATTTGACATACCTTGAAATGGCCATTAAGCCTTTAGGCAATAAACAGCTCTTGTACACAGTCACAATGAATGTAAACAGTTGCAGGCACTTGTGTAGGCTTCCTTTTATAAAAATAACAAACGCCTCCAATGGCAGTCCAACTGGGATGCCTGTAAACCTCAGAAGTTGGAGGATCATGGGCATCCTATGCATACTGGAAGGAACATGGAGGCAAATGTTACCTCCACATTCCTTCCAGTCTGCAAAACAGTCAGCTGATAGAGCAGGGAGGAAGACTGAGACATCACCAAAGGATCCTGTAACTTGCTGGCACTGGTCTCCTTCACTCCCTGCCCCACAAAACATTCTCCAAAGTTGATTTTGTGACCTTGGAAATGCAGCTGGTGCAAGGACAGGAAAGAGTTAGGAGCTCTCATTCCAAGTTACAAGGTCGGAAAACTTTCCCAACCTCATGGCTGGGTATTGAAACATTCTATGAATGCCTAGAAATGACCTAGTGGCCGCAGGATTGCTCTGCCCAATTATTTATGTATTCTCCGTAACAGAGAATGCAAGACTGCTTTGTTTGCTATAGATCTATATATAGTCTGCAGAATTGAAAAGTTAAAACTAACAAACATTCAATGAACAGAATTTGCTTAGCCATTTAAAAACCCTAATGTGTGCCATGCAGAAATTGTGAATCGGCATATGGTTCAGGGTGCACCAGAAGAGGGCATTTATTGGAGAAGTGCCAAGGGAAATGTACACTACCTCCCTACTGCAGTTTCAGTATCAACTTCATATCCAAACTAATGCACAGCCAGAGAATTAGGTCTGAATGCCAGAAATCCTTGCTCTTCCATGGAGCTCACTATGTAGAGTTCAGCAAGTTGTCTTCTATCTACTCAAAGAATGAATGAGAGAACTCTGCAAAGCACTAGGAAAATGACCATTAATACCCGTGGAATTATTTATTTATTTATTTACTTATTTACTTATTTACAAATTTGTATGCCGCCCCCTTGCGAACAAGCCTCGGGGCAGCTCACAACAATAAATAAAACAGCAACCAATTACATTATATAAAACTTAACATTAAAAAACTGGCCCATCTCGAGGTAAAGCTAAAAATACAATAAATAACATAAATAAACAAATATAAATTAACAATTAAAATAACTTTTAAATAAAAAGGTCTTCGCCTGGCGCCGAAAAACAAATAACGACGGCACCAGGCAAACCTCTCTGGGGAGCATGTTCCATAAGTGGGATGCCACCACAGAGAAAGCCCTCCTTCGGGTGCTTACCCTCCTTATTTCCCTAACGGAGGGTTACCAGAGAAGGGCATCTGCTGCTGATCGTAAGGGGCGGGAGGGCAGATATGGTTGCAGACGCTCCTTTAGGTAGCCAGGACCCAAGCCGTTAAGGGCTTTATAGGTAATAACCAACATCTTGAATTGGGCTCAGACTTCAATAGGGAGCCAGTGAAGCTGACGGAGAACTGGGGTAATATGAGAACCACGCCCAGTCCCCGTCAGCACCCTGGCAGCTCTATTTTGTACCAATTGAAGTATCCGGACCATCTTCAAGGGTAGCCCCACATAGAGCACGTTACAGAAATCCAATTGGGAAGTCACCAGCCCGTGGGTCACTGTCGCCAGGCAGTTGTACTCCAGGAAGGGACACAGCTGATGGATCAGCCGAAGCTGATGGAAAGTGCTTCTCGCCACCTGCTGCCACTTGAGCTTCCAAAGTCAGCTCCGGGTTGAGGAGCACTCCCAGGCTGTGGACCCTGTCTTTCAGAGGGAGTGCAACCCCATTTAAGACAAGGGTCAGGTCCCCCATTCTGAAGCCTGACCCACCCACCAACAGGACTTCCGTCTTGTCAGGACTGAGCTTCAGTTTATTGGCCCTCATCCAGCCCATTACCTCAGCCAGACACCGGTTCAGCACAGCCACTGCCTCACCTGGATCGGTGGAGAACGAGAGGTAGAGCTGGGTATCATCAGCGTACTGATGATTCCACAGCCCACACCTCCTGATGACCTCTCCCAGCAGTTTCATGTAGATGTTAAAGAGCAAAGGGGACAGAATGGAACCCTGCAGAACTCCATGGAATAGCTGCCATGGCACAGTGCCATAGTCCCCCCCAGCACCACCTTCTGGAATCGGCTGTTGAGGTAGGAGTGGAACCACTGCAAAGCAGTGCCTCCAACTCCCAATCCCGCGAGCCTATCCAGGAGGATACCATGGTTGATGGTATCGAAAGCCGCTGAGAGGTCCAGGAGAACCAACAGGGATGCACTCCCCCTGTCCCTCTCCCTGCACAGGTCATCATACAGGGCGACCAAGGCAAGAATTAGAATACTTCTCTGACAGGAAATAGGTCCAGTGACCACACAGTTGTCTCCCACTCCCCACCTTTTCCAGAGCAACTCTTACTATGCCAACACCACATAGAATTATTTAAATTTATTTATTATTTTAAATAATTCTATATAATTAAATCTCCTTCATGGATCACTGCCTTGTCGTGGCGAAGGGGCTTGTGTAGCTCAATGAAGCTATGAGCTATGCCATGCAGGGCCACCCAAGACGGACAGGTCACAGCAGAGGGCTCTGACAAAACGTGATCCACAGGAGAAGGAAATGGCAACCCACTCCAGTACCATTGCCATGAAAACCCCATGGACAGTACCAAAAGGCAAACAGATATGATGCCAAAAGATGAGCCCCTCAGGTCAGAAGGTGTCCAGTGTGCTACTGGGGAAGAGCCAAGGGCTAGTACTAGTAGCGCCAGAAAGAATTAAGCTACTGGGTCAAAGCCGAAAGGACACTCAGTTGCAGATGTATCTGGTGGTGAAAGGAGAGTCCGATGCTGCAAAGATCTATACTCCATAGGAACCTGGAATGTAAGATCCATGAATCAAGGCAAGCTGGATGTGGTCAAACAAGAGATGACAAGACTGAACATCAACATCTTAGGAATCAGTGAACTAAAATGGACAGGCATGGGTGAATTTAATTCAGATGACCATCAGGTATACTACTGCGGGCAAGAATCCATCAGAAGAAATGGAGTAGCCTTCATAGTCAATAAAAGAGTAGGAACAGCAGTGCTGGGATACAATCTCCAAAATGACAGAGTGATCTCAGTTCGAATCCAAGGCAAACCATTCAACATCACAATAGTCCAAATCTATGCCCCAACCACTGGTGCTGAAGAGGCTGACGTTGACCAGTTCTATGAAGGCCTACAACACCTTCTAGAATTAACACCTAAAAATGATGTCCTTATCATCATGGGGGATTGGAATGCTAAAGTAGGAAGCCAAAAGATAACTGGAATAACAGGCAAGTTTGGCCTTGGAGTACAAAATGAAGCAGGGCACAGGCTGGTAGAATTTTGTCAAGAGAATACAATGGTCATAGCAAACACTCTTTGCCAACAACACAAGAGACGACTCTACACATGGACATCACCAGACAGTCAACACAGAAATCAGATTGACTATGTGCTCTGCAGCCAAAGATGGAGAAGCTGTATACAGTCAGTAAAAACTAGACCAGGAGCTGACTGTGGCTCCGATCATGAGCTTCTCATTGCAAAATTTAGGCTTAAATTGAAGAAAGTAGGGAAGAGCACTAGGCCACTCAGGTATGACCTAAATCATATCCCTGATGAATATACAGTAGAGGTGACAAATAGATTTAAGGAATTAGATCTGATAGACAGAGTGCCTGAAGAACTATGGACGGTGGTTCGCAACATTGTACAAGAGGTAGAAACTAAAACCATCCCAAAGAAGAAGAAATGCAAGAAAGCAAAATGGCTGTCTGAGGAAGCTTTACAAATAGCTGAGGAAAGAAGGGAAACAAAAGGCAAGGGAGAAAGAGAAAGATACACCCAATTGAATGCAGAATTCCAAAAATAGCTAGAAGAGATAAGAATGCCTTCTTAAATGAACAGTGCAAAGAAATAGAAGAAAACAATAGAATAGGGAGGACCAGAAAATTGGAGATATGAAGGGAATGTTTCATGCAAAGATGGGCATGATAAAGGATCAAAATGACAGGGACCTAACAGAGGCAGAAGAGATTAAGAAGAGGTGGCAAGATTACACAGAAGAACTATACAAGAAAGAGCTTAACGTCCCTAAAGAAGCCCTTTTTGAATTTCAAGAGCAACAAAAAGGGCTTCTTTCAGCATGTAAATAGGAAAAGGAAGGGGAGACAAGTGGTGGGACCACTAAATAAGGAGGAAGGAGATCCAGTGACTGATATGAGGGAACAGGCACAGATGCTAAATGACTATTTTGCCTCTGTGTTCTCCCCAAAGCAGGACGGGGGATATCCGTATAGGAGATTAGATGAGGCTGGGGACTTAGGGGCACAGATTAGAGTCACCACCCCTTGAAGTCGAGGGGCTCCTCAGGGCATTGGACATTACAAAGGCGCCAGGCCCTGACGGGTTACACCCGAGAGTACTTAGAGAGTTGGCAGGGGTTCTCTCACACCCGCTGGCCTCCATTTTTGAGACCTCGTGGAGAATGGGTGAAGTTCCAGAGGACTGGAGGGTGGCATCGGTGGTCCCAATTTTCAAAAAGGGTAGTAGGAAGGACATGGGGAATTATAGACTGGTTAGCCTTACGTCCACTGTAGGAAAAACAATGGAAAGGCTCATAACAGAGAGAGATCTAGTGATGCTAGATAGGGAAGGGAGGCTGACAGCCACACAACACGGCTTCTGCAAAAACAGGTCCTGCCAGACAAACCTTGTGGAATTCTATGACAAGGTTTCAAGATGGCTAGATGGAGGGGATGCAGTGGATGTGGTATACCTGGATTTCAGCAAGGCCTTTGACAAAGTGCCCCATGATATCCTGGTGGAGAAACTAAGGAGTTTTGGGATACACCAAAGCACTGTCCGATGGATTAGGGCATGGTTGACCAAAAGCAGAAGGTAACCATTAGCGGGGAATCATCGGGATGGCAGCCAGTGACAAGTGGGGTCCCCCAGGGCTCTGTCCTGGGGCCGATCCTGTTTAATCTTTTCATTAATGACATGGAAGAAGGGGTGAACAGTCTGCTGATCAAATTCGCAGACGACACTAAAACTGGAGCAGTGGCCACAACTGAGGAGCAAGTACTCCAGATCCAAAAGGATCTGGACAGACTATGGAAGTGGGCAGGAGACAACAGGATGGCGTTCAATGTGGATAAGTGCAAGGTCTTGCACTTGGGGTATAGGAATAGCTGTCATAAGTACAGGTTAGGTGACAAATGGCTGGATAGCAGCACTTGTGAAAGGGACCTCGGGGTGCTGGTTGACCGCAGGCTCAACATGAGTCAGCATGAGTCAGCAGTCAAGAGGGCAAATGCCACCCTTGGTGGCATAGCCAGAAGTGTGGCTTCAAGATCGAGAGAGATATTACTACCACTCTACACGACTCTGGTGCGCCCGCAACTGGAGTACTGTGTTCAGTTTTGGGCCCCTCATTACAGAAAGGATATAGCCAGGTTGGAGTCAGTGCAGCGCAGGGCCACAAGGATGGTGGCTGGTTTGCAGGGGATGATAACCATGATGGGGTGGTCACTGACCTCGAGCCAGACATCCTGGAATGTGAAGTCAAATGGGCCTTAGGAAGTCTGAGCAACAACAAAGCTAGTGGAGGTGACAGCATTCCAGCTGAGCTATTCAAAATCTTAAAAGACGATGCAGTAAAAGTGCTACACTGTCGTGCAGGAGAGGAGGAGGTAACCGTGATTACTAGGAGCAGGAGAGAGCAGACGCTTCCAGAAGAAGAACCAAATCAGGGGCCTCCGGTCGCTTCCCAGGAGGCTAGCCCTTTAAACCATACAGACTGTGAAGGAGAAAGGGAGGGGGAAAATACTGTGCTGGAGGAGGAGAAAAGCAGTGGACCGGAAGGGGACGGGCAGCTAGGAGGCATTGACTTGATTGACGCTAACCAACGACTAATGATGCGCTCTTATCAGCTTTGGGAAGAACGGAGAAGAAAGAAACAGGAGGAGGGGGAGGGATGAGATTCATTCTCAGGGGAACATCATTCATTCATATACGTGCCTTGCTGTTAGGACATTTGTTTAACCGTAAATCTTGTAGATAATGAGCAATAAACCAATTTAGAACCTCTGCTCCAGTTTGAAGAATTTATTGCAGCTAAAGCACCTCCAAGCGTGAGGGTGTTTTTATAACACCCTCACAACATACACTCAATATGCCAGCAAACTTGGAAAACTCAAAAGTGGCCACAGGATTGGAAAAAGGTCAGTTTACATTCCGATCCCAAAGAAGGGCAATGCCAAAGAATGTTCAAACTATCGCACCATTGCACTCATTTCACATGCTAGCAAAGTGATGCTCAAAATCCTACAAGCTAGGCTCCAGCAGTATGTGGACAGAGAACTACCAGAAGTACAGGCGAGGAACTAGAGATCAAATTGCCAACATACGCTGGATCATAGAGAAAGCTAGGGAGTTCCAGAAAAACATCTACTTCTGCTTTATTGAATATGCTAAAGCCTTTGATTGTGTGGATCACAAATTGTGGCAAGTTCTTAAAGAGATGGGAGTACCAGACCATCTTATTTGTCTCTTGAGAAACCTATATGCGGGTCACGAAGCAACAGTGAGAACTGGACATGGAACCACTGATTGGTTCAAAATTGAGAAAGGAGTTTGGCAAGGCTATATACTGTCGCCCTGCCTATTTAACTTATATGGAGAGCACATCATGAGAAAGGTGGGGCTAGATGAATCACCAGTTGGAATCAAGATTGCTGGGAGAAATATCAACAACCTCAGATATGCAGATGATACCACTCTCATGGCAGAAAGTGAAGAAGAACTAAAGAGCCTCTTGATACGGGTGAAGGAGGAGAGTGCAAAAGTTGGCCTGAAACTCAACATTAAGAAAACTAAGATCATGGCATCCAGTCCTCTCACTTCCTGGCAAATAGATGCGGAAGAAATGGAGGTAGTGACAGATTTTATTGTCCTGGGCTCCAAGATCACTGCAGATGGGGACTGCAGCCAAGAAAGTAAAAGACACTTGCTCCTGGGGAGGAGAGCTATGGCAAATTTACACAGCATACTAAAAAGCAGAGACATCACCCTGCCAACAAAAGTGCGTGTAGTCAAGGCTATGATTTTCCCAGTTGCAATGTATGGCTGTGAAAGCTGGACAATAAGGAAGACTGAGCGCCGAAGGATTGAGGCCTTTGAGTTGTGGTGCTGGAGGAGACTCCTGCGAGTCCTTTGGACTGCAAGGCAATCAAACTGGTCAGTCCTAGAGGAGAGCAACCCTGACTACTCTTTAGAAGGCCAGATCCTGAAGATGAAACTCAAATAGAAACATAGAAACATAGAAACAGAGCGAGTCAGAAGGGGCCTCCTGGGCCATCTAGTCTGACCTCCGGCACCAGCCGGCTCCGCTCATGACATGCCCACCATGTGCATGTCCAGCCTATCTTTGAACACCCTCACCGATGGGGCCTCAACGACCTCCCGTGGAAGCCCATTCCACGCCCTCGGGGTCCTAACTGTCAGGAAGTGCTTCCTGGCATCCAAATTGAACCTTACTTTGGCCACCTAATGAGAAGGAAAGACTCCCTGGAGAAGAGTCTAATGCTGGGAACAATAGATCGCAAAAGAAGAAGGGGATGGCAGAGGATGAGGTGGCTGGATGGAGTCACTGAGGTTGGTGTGAGCTTGAGTGGACTCCGGGGCATGGTGGAGGACAGGAAGGCCTGAAGGAATGCTGTCCATGGGGTCATGATGGGTCGGACACGACTTCACGACTAACAACAACAAAATATAATTAAATAATAATATAGAATTATTTAAATTATAATTATTTATTATTTTAATAATACCAATGATAGGGCTAACTTTTGTTTAATCACAATATTGTTACCCAAAAGCTATGTTCAGATGGTCATTTTGGGGATTAATATGCAAAGACATGCATAGGCCTCCTGCTGCACACACTGTCCCTTTTCTGCTCCCTGTGCAGTAGGCAGCAAATAAACGCAGACACCTAATTAATCACAGTTGCCCATTTCAACAAAAATGGGAAAGTATGGTTACCAGGTATGGAAAAATAAAGGATCTTAAAACAGCTTCATACTGTGGTTTATAATGCTAATTCATTTAAAAGCTGCTAACTGATGAAAGCCAGTATGGTGTAGTAGTTAAGAATGTGGGACTGGGATTCAGGAAATCTGTGCTCTAGTCCCTGCTCAGCCATGCAGCTCACTTGGTGACTTTGATCCAGTTACAGACTCTCAGCTCAGCCCATTTCACAGAGTTCTTGTTGTGAAGATAAGGCTGAGAGGAGGAGAATTATGTATGCTGGTTCGATTCCTTGAAAAGAAAGGTGGAAAATAAATTTCCCAGTACAGATGAAATAAGAAACTATGGCAAATTGGAGCTATGTTTCTTCCTGTGCACCATGAAGAAAAAGAAGCAAGCAAGGGAAAGTTTTGTTCATAAATCACCTTAATAAACCACAAGGGGATCATCTGAATCAGGCCCAGCTTGCGAATCAGCTACAGTGGCTTGGTTATTGGTTCATTTTGTAGTTATTAATATAGTTAATAAGAAATGTTACTGTTATAAATGTTAAGTTGATTGATGCTTAAACAGTACCATTTCTGAACATTCTGAATAAATGTGATTGGACCATGGCAGCATGCCAGCAGTAGGGCAGATGGGAGCATTACCCTCAAATCCTTTACCCAGTAGCCTCTGTGATCATGTTAGCACCAGAAGAGGATTAGGAAAATGTGAGTGCACACATGTATGTCCAATTTATCAACTGTTTGGTGCTGACTGGTGCTCTAGCCAAACTGGTCCTAGCCATTTCCCTAGACCAGGGGGCCAGTTGAAAGGTGTTGGTGATGGACATGGACTGCCAAGGTGGGGGGGGGCACAGGCTGGGGTGAGGTGTGGAGATCGTTTTCTCTGAGAGAGTCCAAAACGATCTCTATATGAGCAAGCCGCTGCCTTGCTGCATGTGCATATGTGCATGAGTCCAAAACCTCTATGGAGGGCTGGATAAATGGGCATGGCAGGCCATAGTTTGAGGACCCATGCCCTACACTGTAATAATCCCTGTGACTGAAGTATTGCATGTGAGTATGAAATCTGCCAGAGAGCTGGTGCCATTTAAGAGACTGGGTTGGGAGATCATCTGCAGAGACTATTCCTGTTTTTAAACAAGACAGGAGAAATGTCTGCTTTGAAATGGGAAGATTTGGATGGTGGGGACAGAGAAAATAGTATACACAATGAATCAACTGAAACAAATCTGTACCTGGGCTAATGTTGCAATTTGTGGCTGTGCCTGAACTGTCATCTGTTGGTTTTCTGCTTCTGTAACAGCTGCATCTCCACTCTGTTGGTTCTCTGCACCAGATTCCATGGTCATTTAGTTATCTACAATGATAATGATTTGCTTAATTACTATTGGTTTATCTCTTTGGTGAGAACTCTGTAAATTCTTTTTTTAATTATAAAATTTGCATTGCAAATTTATTAGTTACCAGAAATCTTGTATTGCATTATAACTTTTGTTTACATAATTACTAATTTTGGTTTAAAGTAACATTTGCAGTTCTAGTAGCTGCAGAGATAAAAGCGCAAATCAATCAGGAGTAACACAAAGTACAACCCTGCCACCTGTGGAGTTGACTGCAAGATTTTGGGAGATGCCCCTGCCTTACCTGCTTCCCCTCTTGCACCAAAGTCTCCTGAGTTCAGCATGTCTTCCTGATACTTAGGAGACTCTTTGTGGTGAATGCAGGAGTTTCCATAGGGAGAAGAGGCAAAGGTAGCTTCCAATAGTTCCATTTCACATGCTTTTCTCTGTATCCAATACACTGGGTTTGCTTCCAGTGTTGCATATTCTTCCAAAAAACCCAAGACGAACACTGTTCGTCACATGAAAGATTGAGGTATCATAAAAAAAGAATTACATAACTACACATGTAACAGAAATGGAACCACAATGTCAGAGTTACATCAAAATGCCAATCAAGAATTTCTGGCATGAAATAAAAGCCCAATTATGATTTTGTTGTATATTGATATGCTATTCCGGGGAATGCCATGGTACCTTTCACAATATTCATCTTAATGTGACATTCAAATTACACTGAATTATTTATGAACCACTGACTTGTTTTCTATGAAATGCTTAATATTTAGAGCCAATCTGAACTCTTTTGGCATCAATATTATCCCAGCACAACCAAAAGGACATCACCACATGAACTAGCCCTTTAATGGAAATGATGACCAGATGTCTGAGCATTTCCCCTGAAACTAGAACCAAACTTGAGGTGGGGGTGGCAGAAAGAAATAGGTAGCAGAAACTTCTGTGAAGATTAAAAGGGAGTGTTCAGTATTCACAGGAAACTGTGTTCAGATTTTAGATGTCAAGGAAAACTGAAAAATACACAGAATGAAAGATTTTTGTTTAGGATGATATTGTCTCTATCTCTTGGTTTTGAATCTGACTTGTTTATCTTGGACTAATATACAGATCCTTAATATTATCATTCATTACATTTCTTACATTACATTAATAGCTTTTTATGCAACTCAAAATTCACGTTGCATGCCTATATTAGTACTACACACAAAGATAAGGCTTTTACAAGAGCTAATACCCAAGCTAAGGAGACCACTTTGAACACTGTAGGCTCTATTTGCTGCCACAAAACGGTTCATCCCTAGGCCACCTAGTTGTAATGGGATATGATCTATTAATCTTGATCGTTAACTTTCAATCATAGTTTCATTTAAGAAATATTTTCAGCCTCATTACTGCAAAAGGTTATGAAAACAAATTCAGTTTCACAGAATTTTTCAAATGAGGCATGTACTTGCATGCTGCCTCGCTTTTCATTTTCTCTTAGTACAAATTACCATGTTTCCCCGAAAATAAGACACTGTCTTATATATATTTTTTTGGTTCACAAAAATGCACTACGTCTTATTTTCGGGGAAACACAGAGCTCTGCTTGCCATTTTCGGACCAATCGTAGATCCAACTTCTTCTCTTTGCAGTAAGCTGTAAGATTCTTGCTGCACGAGTCCTCTACGATTCTTTTCTTGTAATCGACAGAATAGATCTTTCTTTTTGCACTCATCTTTTCTGAGGGTCAAAATAATATTCTGTTTAAATCTACCATTAAATATGGTACCATACCATAATACTGTATGGGTAGAAGACGTACAAGACAGGAGTGAATGGTAAAGTTAAGAATAAGGTGATCAGGGCAATCAGAGGTGCCATACCGTCCCAAGAGCAATTTGGTAACTAATCACTGGCCAGAATGAGTGAAGCATGCTTTCACTATCGACTCCTCACAGGCGGAGTGCATTTGGTATTGCTCCGCCTGTGACAGGAGCAGGCGCTTAGAGGAAGCATCGGCTTATGCGGCTCTGCTCCCTCTGCTGCCTGGCTTCTCTATAGCGCCAACTCCTGTGGGCAGGTGCCAGGTGCTGACTGAAAAGTTTTTTGTTAATCATCAGTAATCATTTGCTAACTGCCACATCCCCTGCAACACTCTTTATTTGCTCACTGTACCACGGAGGGAGCAGAGTCGCATAAGCATGTTTCCTCCACACAGTGTATTAAATTAAAGTTAAGTTAAAAAATAAAGTTTAAAAAGGTTCTTTATGTTCCCCACTGGCCCTGGTAATAAACACAGCTAGGTCTTATTTTCAGGGTAGGTCTTATATTTTAGCAAGTACCAAAAATAGTACTAGGTCTTATTTTCAGGGAAACACAGTAGGATATCCATGTCATGATGAATGCATTGATAAACCATGGCTTGTACTTGCCTTCCAAATAAGAATTGGAAAACATAGTTTGAAGTGCTTTTCCAATTCTGTTTTGGAGGACATGTGCAAACCAAGGTTTACCAGTTTGTATGCCACAGCAAACTTTAATTTGCACAAAACTGTAAATGGAAAATGAAGAAGGCCACTCTCTTTGGTACCACTCCAATAGAAACAGGACCTGTATTTGCAAGTAATTATCTAGTCATCAATTAGTTTTCAAGGCCATATTCCATTTGTCTAGGATAGCTGACAAAATATATTTTCCCACCTGTTTCCCTATGCTTTAAGATCCAGAAATGAAGCCTGTTTGTGTGTAGCACCCCACCCCCCTCATCAGATGAGACACTGTCACTGTTGGCAGCAGTTTATTTTTGATGATGGATCTTTAAGAGGAATTTTCTCCCATCAGCAATTAACAACATCCACTTGAGACAAGCACAAAACTCCCTTTTAGCTTACATATGGTTGGAGGTCTCTGGTTTTAACTTCTATATTGTAGTTATTTTATTTACGTTGCAAACTATTTTAGGAAATCTGGTACAGAAGGCCATTTATGAGTTGAATTTAAATAGTCTCTTGGTCTGAGAGATTAACTAACTACAAAACACACACTGCCTTAGAAAAGATTGTGCGGGATTAAAAATAAAGAATAATTAGAAAGTGAGGATTCAGTTTTGTAGCGCTAAAGAGTATTTTATTTAGATCAATATTATTCACATTTCTTCTTGTACAGTAGGACTGTTAGCATAACCCAGCACCATTGATTCTTTGGAAGCACATTATTTATCTAATACTTCATTGTTCTTACCTTTGTAACTCAAGAACTGAATTTCAAAACCATACATTCTTGGACAAGGCAAGTTCTAAAAAAGGTTAATGAGAAAAAAATCCTGAAATATGTAGAACACACTTCTTATTGCACAATGTGGATTGATATAAGAACAGATTGTAGGAATATAATTATTTCTCTTTTATTTCAATAATAGTATGTTAGCAGGTAACGAAGCTGGAAAATGCTCACCTGGAGGAATTTTAAAAAATTGTTGCTAATCACTTCATTATAGTTGTTTCACCCATCTCAAGCAGCATAATACAAGAATCACAGGATCTGACCAAGAACTGGAGACAAGGCTAGTAACTCCATGACTGAAAAATCTACAAAGCCCTAGAAAGCATATCATGCTGATGGATCTTTTTCCTTCCTTCTCTTTCCCAAACAGTTGAAAAGCACAGTGCCAAAATATTTCAGAATCAAATCTTGGCACAAAGTGTACATAAAAATAACATGGGGAAGCATATTTGCTTTCATTTTTCCCAATCTGACAAGATGGAGATGCTGGAGATGCTCTTTCTTGAATGGCAATAACTGTTGAAAAAGCATGGGAAAGAATGGGCACTAACTGTTGGAACTGCGGAAATGGTCCAACACTGCAAAGGGAACAAGGAGGCTCAATAAAGAAATATGGAGGGGAGGGGAGATAATTCTTTTTTTAAAAAGGCAACTGTGCTTCTTGAGTCACTTACAGCACAATACTCTGTATATTTACTGGGAGGTAAACTGAACTCTAATTTGTTCAATTAGGCTTACTCCCAGGAAAATAGGCTTAACATTACAGCCTTTATCAGTGCTAACAGAATTCTGTACGTTCAGCTATTATTTATATAACATCTCAATGCTGGAAATTAATTTCTGAGTAATGAGTACAGAATGCCTTACTGGTCACAATGTCAATGCAATGTGATCATAATCAAATATGAGATACATCAAAATGTTTATTTTATTTAAATGAAATGAATTGTCAGTGTGAAAATTAATGTTTAACTACATGAGACAGCTTAACTAATGCTCCATGAACTGAAGAGCTCTTTTCAAATGAAGAAGGGACTCCAATCCAGCAAACATTTCAGCTGGAGAAATAAAAAGTAAAAATTATTTTCATTATAACCTTTCCCCTTTGCAGGCCCCTTTGCCATCTCCTATGCTGTTCCAGATTTTCAGCACTGCAGGAGGAAGAATTGCTAAAAACTGTTTTCCTCATTCTCCCACCAGTAGAAGTGTCTCATGAGTGAATTCCACTGGGAGGATAATCCCTCAAGCCATTTATATATTTTAAAGCAACATTTTTAATTTCCAAGAGAGCCTAGAGCAGAGGTGGTGAACCTATGGCATGCGTGCTGCAGCGGGCACGCAGAGCCCTCTTTGTTGGCACGTGAGCTAAGTCACCCCAGCAGCTGAGCATCGGATAACAGCGCACACAGGGGCCATGCGCATGTTTGGAAAGGAGTAGCAGCAACAGGCAATGAAATCATGAGCCACGACTTGTCCAAGCTTTCACATGGCTGGTCAGTGCATATTTGCTTGGACTGGCTGTGAGTTTTAATACATTCATTTTTATTAACACAAGATTTTAGCTTTGAGTTTTGAGTATCAGCATGCATACAACAGCAAAAATCACATTAATTGTGCAAAAGCATGCCAAATGCAAACTTTTACCTTTCAGTAAAATCTGTTTGTATCATTTAAAGCTCTGTTATTGTGTTTTTCTTTTAAGACAAAAGATGTTAATGTATAGGTTTTTTTTCTGAACTAAAACTTCAGTATTCAGGTTTTATTGCACTGTTTGCACTTTGCGATAAATAGGTGGGTTTTGTGTTGCAATTTGGGCACTTGGTCTCTAAAAGGTTTGCCATTACTGGCCTAGAGTGTATTGAACAACAGAGTGCACAGTTCATTCTGAAAAATTAAAGCAAGTTGCCCTTTCAAACTTTCAAGCACAGCAGAGATGTAAAGCCGTAGTTGCAGCCCATCTGCGGATATAAAAGAAAAAAATGGTTTCAAAATTTGAATTGTTTCTTGCCTCACCCACCCCTTCTGCTGGGGTAGGAGTTCTGAATTTTCAAGAGGAAAAGACAAAACTGTCTGCAATGGCGGGTCATTGGGAAAGAGGGTAGAAGGTAAAACATGGCCCAGCACCACTATTGCCCCCCAACACCTCCTTTTTTCATGCTTTGCTGAGGGGTTTGGAGAAAGTACCTAGTTCAGAAATTGCCTCTCTTCTCAGCCTTAGTTCAAAACTATTTATGAATTCCAGTGTTCTATCTCTCTTTCCCTGCTGCATCCCTTGGACTCCTGGGTTTTAAGGGCCATGCCCTGAAAAGTCCTCTGTATGTATAGTAGCTGCATAGAGGACTTTTACTAGTATTGTTTCTGGTGTGATAAGCAGAGGTCCTACTAGGCAGAATTTCTCACCCCATGCAAGTTTTAAAAACACAGAAACCCCAAAGGTTTAACGCCTGGCAAATACATGGCCTCCTTTTTCCTCCTTGGCTCTCTGTATCATAATATTCCAGATCCCATAAGAAAGAAGAAACTCGGTACTGACCGTAACCTCCACTCACTGACACCGAGCGGGGCTGGCAGGTGGGTTGTGTGACTGCACAGATGGCCACTTGAAGAACATTAGTTACAGGTAAGCAACCTGCTTTTCTTCTTCGTGGCCTCTGTGCATCACACATATGGGCTGACTAGCAAGCTTACCATAACGGAGGAGGGAAGGTGTCCTCATTGAAGAATAGAGGAGAGCACAGCTCTACCGAAAGAGCAGTCCTGTTGGGCCCGAACGTCGAGTCGGTAATGCCTGGCAAAGGTGCAAGGATTCGCCCAAGTAGCAGCCCAACATACATCATCAAGTGCAACTCTGGATGCGAAGGCGGATGATGTGGCCACAGTGCAAGTTGAATGGCTTTGAGGAGTCGACGGAAGATCAAGTTTAGCTAGCTGATAAGCCAGGGTGATAGTCTGGACTATCCACTTGGAAAGTCTTTGAGAAGATATCGCAGCACCTTGGTCGCTGGTGGAATATTTTACAAAGAGTCTATTTGTTCGTCTGAGGGACTCCGTCCTGGACCTGTAAAAAGCCAAGGAACGTCAGACGTCAAGCGAGTGTAATGACTTCTCCAACAGAGTTGAAGGCGAGGCAAAGAAGGCTGGCAAAACAATACCTTGTCCCAGGTGGAACAAAGTAGCCACTTTAGGCAAAAAAGAAGGGTCAAGTCTTAAGATGACCTTCTCCCAGTGAAAGTTCAAATAGGGAGGGTCTATACGCAGTGCACAAAGTTCACTGGCCCTTCGGGCTGAAGTGATTGCAATGAGGAAAGCAGTCTTCCATGAGACAAGGCGTAGATCAATAGTGGCCATCGGTTCGAAGGGGGGTCTCGTCAGGGCTTGCAGAACAACAGATAAGCTCCATGTAGGCATGACCGGTCGAATCACTGGATTCAGATTGTAAAGGCCCTTTAGAAATCTCTTAATAAGTGGTTTGGAAAAAAACAGAAGATCCATCCACTAGCTCCCAGTGGTGTGCAATGGCCACTGTGTACACCTTAATTGAGGAGGGCTTCAGTCCAGAATGTTGAAGATGGAGAAGGAACTGAAGAATTTGCGGGATTGATGATGTTATTGGAGAGAAGGAACGAGACTCAGCAAAGGCAGAGAAGCGATTCCACTTGGCCGCGTAAGATTTCCGTGTGGACGGTCCAAGTGCAGAGTCCAAAATATGTTGAATATCTGGGGTGATGGGCGCTGAATCCGATAAAGCATTGATCAGATTCGACGCGGTGTGATTCGATGAAGATCTATCGTGGAGATCAGAACGAACGACAGCTATACCAGCAGTCGCATCCGTACCAGCCAGCGTCGGTACCGACGGTATAATATCTATCATTCAATGTACCAGGCGGTCAGATTGAGCGCAGATAAGTCCAGATGCTGAAGCATACCGTCTTGCTGGGTTATAAGGTACGGAAGTAGTGGAAGAGATTGATGGGCCGTGCAAATGTTCAGGAGTGTTGCAAACCACGGCTGGTGGGGCCACCAAGGTGTGATAAGAATCCCTGCAGCTCGATTGTGCAAAAACTTCGCTACCACTCTCATTATAAGTGGAGTTGGTGGAAAAGCGTAAAAACGCAGGTTGGTCCACGATATCATAAAAGCGTCCCCCAGGGAGCCTCATCCGAGGCCTGCCCTCGAGCAAAAAGCTTGACACACCTTGTTTTGATAGGTGGCGAAGAGGTCGATGTCTGGAAACCCCCATCAAAGGAAGAGACGATTGCATATCTGAGGATCCAGCTCCCACTCGTGAGAGATAAATATGTGTCGACTGAGGAGATCTGCTTGAGTATTGTCCATCCCAGCCAGGTAAATGGCTAGAAGTGTAATGTCCCTCGGGATACACTAATCCCATATTGTCATCGCTAATCTGGCCAAAGTTGGAGATTTTGTCCCGCCTTGTTTGTTCAGATAAAACATTGTTGCAATATTGTCCGAGGTTATCTGAACCATTCGATGAAGAGGGACATCTTCGAAAGGGCATAGGGCCTTGAATACTGCTAGTAATTCCAAAAAGTTGATGTGTTTCGTGGATTCCTGACGATTCCACGTGCCTTGGACAGAGAGGTTAGAGCAGACTGCCCCCCAGACCAGAAGAGAGGCATCGGTCCCGAGCGTTATCGACGGGGCCTGAAGACGGAAAGGAATTCCCTAATTGAGGTTTTCCGGTACCGTCCACCACATCAAAGAATGAAGCACCGATGATGGGATTCACATCGGTTTCGAAGGTGGGTCCCGTTGTGGATGGAACCAACTGTTGAAGAGTAGTTAGAGCGGACGGAGTCGAAGTCTGGCATACAGTACTACCGTAACGGAAGAGGCCATATGACCCAACAGTCTCTGTATAGACTTTGCCGGAACCGTGCCCTGTTGTCGCATTCGTCGAACATGGTGAACGAGTGTCTTCTGTCTGTCCCGAGGGAGGAAGGCTTTCTTCACTGTCGAATCCAAGTGGGCTCCAATGAAGGTGAGCGTCTGTGTTGGAGAAAAAGAGGATTTGTCCATATTAATGCAGAGGCCCAGGTCATAAAGCAAGGCACGAGTCGTTTGGATTGACCGAAGGAGTCCGTGTTTTGACTGGGAAACCAGGAGCCAATCATCGAGGTAAGGGTAGACCTGTACACCTTGGAGGCGAAAGTAAGCAGAAACCGGGGCCATACACTTGGTGAAAACCCTCGGGGCAGTGGCTAGCCCGAACGGCAAAACCGTAAATTCATAGATGTCGGGACTGGCACCTAATGAAGGAAGCGCCTATATTTGCCATGAATAGAAATATGGAAATAGGTGTCCTTTAGATCCAACGAGGCAAACCAATCCTCTTTCCTCAGCAACAGCAAGATGTTATGAAGGGTGGTCATCCGAAACTTTCGTGTTAAGATGAAGTGGTTTAAGCCACGTAAGTCCAAGATCGGACACAGACCACCATCCCGTTTAGGGACCGTAAAATATCTGGAGTAGAATCCGTACAGTTTGTCAGACTCAAGAACCTGACGAATAGCTCCTTTACGAAGAAGTTGTTGTATTTCATCGAGCAGTACTGGGGAAAGTGAAGTCATCTGGATCGGACTCAATGGAGGAACGATGTCGAATTCTATCCGGTAGCAGAGCTCTATGATGGATAATACCCACCGGTCAGATGTAATGGACTCCCAAATGGGAAGTTGGCTTCAGAGCCGATCCCCAGATGAGAGGGGGGTGGGTATTGGAGGAGTTAGAGGAATGGCTCGCCAGTCCTGTCAACGCTGGCGTCTATCATCAAAGCGGCAGCGGGTTTGTTGATACCGCTGTTGAGGTTGTTGACGCCGGCGCTGTTGTTGTTGGGGCCGTTGTTGAGGCTACTGCCTTGGTTGATAGGACTGGCGGTACTGCGGACGGGTCCAAGACCACTTACGTCGTGGCTGCGCCTGTAGCTCCATTCTACACGCCATCATCCTTGACTCATGAAGTTTCTTGAGCCTGTGGTCAGTCCAAGAATTGAAGAGGCCGGACCCGTCAAACGGCATCTCTTCAATTCTGCACTTGGTTTCTTCAGGAAAATTACAGCTGTGGAGCCAAGCGTGTCTCCGCAGTGAAATGGCTCCGACCAAGGCCCTCGAATCAGTGTCCACATGATGTCTTGCTGTGGACAACTGTTGAATAGCGACTTGCATCACTTCCTTTAAAAGGACCTTGGCCAGATCTCCCTGTTGGTCTGGGAGGGTGGAGGCGACGTTGTGAAGCCGTTGTAAGATGAAGTACTGATAGCAGGCCAACGTCGCCTTGTAATTTGAGATGCGGAGCCTCAAGCCTGACGCCGCATAGACTCTCCTGGCCAGGGAGTCCATCTTCCGGCCCTCTTTATCCCTGGGAGCAGTATGTTCCCTGGCCTCCCTGCCCTGTGAGGATTCGACAACTGCCGAATTGGCTCTGGGTGTCGGAGCAGAAAGGGGATGTCTTCCTCACGAACATGATACATCACTTCATAGCACCTCGAAGTAGGCTGAGGGTTGGAGGCCAGGTCCCAGGCTTGCTTCAAAATTGTAATGAGAGGCAAGACTATAGAAGATGACTGCTCCCCACGGACCACATCGTAAAATTTATCCGTGGAGGGGCCCAGATGTTGAACGGCATCGATCTCAAGGGATTCCATGAGTCTGCCCATGAGTTCGGCAAACAGGACATGGCTCTCATCCGGCGATGAAGGGCCCTGAGATGAGACCACCACATCTGGAGAGGTGTCCACGTCCGAGTCATCTGATTCCGGCCCATAGTAGGGTGGAGCAGAAGATGATGAATCCGCTGGGGAGAGAGAGCAGCTACTCTCCTCCCATGGTGGTATCGGTGAAGGGCGCCTCGGGACTGAGGGTATTGGAAAAGGCCGCTGTGGTGGGGAGTGGTCCCGAGATGGGTAGTACCCAATAGAGGTTGGTTCTTGCCATGCTCCATAGTAGCTGCGGCTCCAGTCAACAGCAGGCTGGTCGATTGATCGACTTCGATGCGCCTGAGGTGGGGACAATCCAGTGGTCGGGTCCACCACAGCCGGGGGCATAGGGGTCGGTGACCTGGCCCCAGGAGGTGTATCCTCGATCTCCCCACCGGAGATTGATCCTCTGGGGGGCACGGTGGGAGGCTCAGATGGTCGGTCTGCTACAGGACGAGGGGATCCTCAAGGAGTAACCTTCACAGCCTCTTGTAACATCGGTTCCAGTGGCGTCGGGATGGTAGAAGGCGCCGGTATTGAAGTTGGCATCGGATCTGAATCCCGGTGTCAGAGGCAATCGGTATCCTTAGGACGCTTAGAGGCCTTCGGGCCCTTATCCTTCTTCGGCTTCTTATGAGGTGTCGACTTCGCAGAGTCGGCATGTTTACGCTTCTCCGCCTTTTTCTTCGGAGAAGCGGATGGAGCAGGCTCGGAAGAGACACCCTCAGCGGAAGGGTGTTTGGGTGGAGCCGCCGAAGAGGAGCCCGGTTTTGTGGCAGTCACAAGCAGATCGGACTGCATTAAGGCCCTGTCCCACAATAGCCTCCTTAACCAATTTTCACAGTTCTTTCTAGCCTGTTTTGAAAAGGCTAGACAGTGCAAACATTTATCGGTTCTATGCCCCTCTTCAAGGCAGAGGAGGCATAGCTCGTGCAGATTAGTCAGGGACATTTTCAAACTGCACTCCGCACATTTGCGGAAGGCCTCTAGCTGCGCCAACGCAGAAAGGGAAGTAAGAGATGATACTGCAGAGGGAAAATATATATTTTGGGTTTTTTTTGGTTTTTTTAGAAAGAAGAAAGATCATAAGAAGAGTAACAAGAGAAGAGGCAGAACTGTTCAGGGAAGGTAAGGAAATATAACCTGGAGATATAACAAGAACAAGCCAAGTAACGGTCAGAGCGAAAGACTAAAGTGGCACGAGGCACAGCGAACGGCGGTCGCAAAAGACTGAACAAGATGGCGGACGCTCCGCTCTTTATAGGCCGATGGGGGAGGGGAGCGGAGTTTTCCCGCCAAAAACCGTTAGCTTGCAATCTCCGGCCAAAGGCACTGCGCAGGCGCAGCAGCCCATATGTGTGATGCACAGAGGCCACGAAGAAGAACTGAGTCTTACTTTTACTGGGCCTTACATGAGGTTTGCTGCAGACCCACTTTCTCCTTGACTACCTCTGTTTTCAACCATAGCTATCACTACCACCTGTTTTTTAAGGGCAAATTAGACATTACTTTAACTGCATGGTTAGCCACCATGGTTAGCCATGCTTGGGCTGTTTTCAGTAAGGAGGGTGGGAAGCTGTCCCAATTTTCATCAGGAAAAAATGCACAGGAGAGGTTTTACCCTTCCCTCTCCAGCTACAACCCAAAGAAAAATGTGCCACCCCTACAGCAATTGGCGTTAGGAAAAGAAACTCCCATTTGCAATGAAAACTGTAAACTCTCCCACTGCCTGCTTACTGTTACTATTATTTTCTTAGGCCATTGATACTAATGTTGCAATTAAAGTAATGTCTAGTTTGGCTGCCAGACCTCCACTTTTCAGTTTAATCCTCTTTCCCCAGCTAGTATGAACTACCTGACCCTTAGGTTTATTATTATTTATATAGTGGCATCTGTGTACATTGCACTGGAAAAAGAACAGGCATGATGACAACTCCTTACCCAAGAGCTTAGCATCAAAAATAGACACAGGGAAATAACAAAGCGAGGAGGAAGTGGAGGCATGCATAAGCAAGGAACGAATATGTGATACCTTCAGTTACACACTCTATGGCATAATTATAATAAGATACAAGTAGAGCTCTTTTATTTCCGGGGACTTCTTCACATTGAGCTTGCTGGTACTGCTTCTGTTTTGAAGCAGGTGTGAGCATTTTTCTTAAGCAAACCGACCTTCTATCAACTCATAAAGCTGAACACAAATGCAGCAGTGACATGCCTCAGCTCAGCCAATGGATGTCAGAGGCTGTCACCAAACTCCACAGAGCATTGCAATGTAAGAGAAATATGGAGAAGCTTGTTATTGTTATCACAAAATAAATTATAACTTTTTAGTTTATTAACTTGCAAGCAACTTGAGTGATTTTAAGAAGAAATGGAATTAAAGATTTTGCTCCTATTAGCAGAGGTGATGGATACTACAACCCAGCATAATCAACCCCTCCCCTGACATATAATCTTAAATTTTGAATATTATTATCTAAAACATTATCATCCCTAATTTGTGACTAATTACCCACAAATGCCACCTTGCTAGCTTAAATATTGCAAGCAGGCTGTTTCAAACTGCAACTGGAAAATATTTGGCAAGGAAAAAGCTTGCCCATTTTAAGGTAAGTTTATTAGCATTCAACAATGTCACACTTCCCATATGAACTGCATTCCTTAAAACTACTTTTTTCCCAATTGGACAAAAGATGAAGATTTTACTTCAGCAAAAATGCCTTTTTCGGATATCACTGAAACAGATAATGTTGACCACATTAGAGATAGCAAGTACTCTACCTCGAAAACCAAAATACTGTGGCAATAAAAAAATGTTCTTACTGCACACTGTGCAGTAATACTTGCTAGCATAAGTTAGATAATTCTTTGGTTGATACACTCAGCCAGGCCGCTGTGGTTTATGCTGGGCCACTGCCTCTTCATGCTGTGCTTAACCTCACTTTGTTTCAGTTCCTGTCTGACACTAGTCTTTACTAGGGTGAGCAGAGGAGCAAATATATCACAGGACCTAAGAAGTGTGTGAGGCTGCTAAGTGTGTATATGAAGCTTCTCACCTAAAAACCTTTACTCTCGACATACACAAATCTGTAGAATGTGCAATTTCTTCTTGCAACACACATCATGATGGAAGGAAGCATGGAAAATAGATGGGTGTAAATGTTTAAAACTGTACTGAAGGGACTTTTTGAGTTTGAGCTTACCCTGTTTTAACTTTTATTTGACAAAAGGGACTAAAAACATTTCAACTTGCTATACCTCTGGAAGGGTCCAACCTTTGACACCTCCAGTTAGAAGGATCAACTAAGCACCATTCTTACTGTAAATACCACTGCTCTATTTGCCCCCACTCCCCCAGGAGTTTGTAAATAGAAAGGGGGTGGGATGGGAGAAGGGTTTGGAAGAGGAGGAGCTTTGGCCCTCCCTCTCCTTGTATGCAAGTTAGCCACATTGTTTTGGCTTATATTTAGATGTATATTCCTATGTAGTGGACATGACCACTATTTTGATCATTACCTATTTAGTCTGGAAATAGAATCCTTTTCATGCCAGATCTATATGGCTTTCATTTAAAATTTAGTAATCATCTGTTTTATAACTCTGCTGTAAATGTTCCTTTACAATGATGCAATTTTAGTGTTCAAATCAAATTTGTTAATTTTTGTACTTTGGGTTTTATCAATTTTACATTGATTTGTATTAGCAATGCATCATTCATAATGATGCTGCTGGTCTTACATCGATTTGGGGTTTGTCTATTGAGATTTACACTGGGACATTTGAAGGCATTTGCTGAAATGCACTTATATGCATCTGCTTTGGCATCTGCTTTGTAGTTCACCTCTGCTTTCTTTCCTATCAGGGCTGGGCTACAGAAGTGTGTGCATACTTCTCTGCTACCCTCCCCACTCTCAAATGCAGATAGTCTTCTACCCTTTGTCTACTGTGATGCCTTGTTTAAGTGTTTAGCGGTGTATAGCAGAGACCCATGGGCTGCTGATGGGTTGTTTGAGGGCTGTTTCTCCTCCAAAGAGTCATGCTGCCCAGACCCAGTCAACCAAACAATCTCTACCCAGGTGGATGATTAGGTGTCCACATGCCACAACTTTAAGATGACACCATGGCTTGTTTAAGCTACAGTAATCATGTGAATCAATTATGAGGCCTGGATTCTCACCCATAACCATAGCTCAGTAATACATCTGTTTTAGCAATAAGCAAAGTTTGTTCTTTAAGGTTTCAAATCAAGTTTGATATAACTACAAGGAGGAGGGAAGAGCTGGGAAAGATAGAAGAAAGATATGGCAGGAGCAAGGATGGGAATAAACATTTCTACCATTTAATCTTGAACCCTCAATCAGTTACAGAGAGCTGGCACTGTGTTTGTACTCACCCAGTGATACAAGGGTGAAAAACTCCATCTTCTGAACATTCAACTCTTTGACAGGCATTAGCTGAATTGCTTTATGTTTTTACTAGCAAGAAATGTATTTTTGCAATCAACATGTCCTGAATATGACTAGCAATGGCTATATGGTAATTTCTAGCATACTAAAAATATCTATTAACTTAATAAAAATTGGCATATTCCTAGTAGGTCAACACTGATTTGCAATGTTTAATTTAATATTTATATGTCTGATCATGGTTGGTACTGTTTGAACAAGTTCTGTATATTTGGCCAATGTGTTGTATAAACCAAAAGACCTTTGTGCAAATAGGTTATCTCTATGACTTTGGATGGCAGGGAACTGTCATTTATTTATGCTATCCCTCAATTTACAATATTCTCAGAACAGCTATCTTATCCCCCTTCACATCTTGTTCCTGGATTTTAGCTTGCTTATTTCGTTTCAATGTCTATTTTGCAGCTATTAGGAATTAAGCCCAATTCTGCATTATCATATCCTGGGTTCCTCTGTTGATGAGGGGATGTTGAGAGTTGTAGGACAATATATTGAGAGTGCACAAGGTTAGAGAAATTTGTCCTAGAGAATGATGGGAATCCTGTTTGGGACTACTGGCTGCAGTTTCATAACTTCAATAAATGAATGAATGAAACTCTCCAAGCCAGTTTTATATGTATATTAGCAATTATATTTGTTAATTTATAGCCTGGCTTTTTTTCCAAGAAGCCCTTGATAGAGTTAGAGTACACCATTCTTCCGCTATCCTTAATATACTCACAATAACATTGTAGATAAGCTCATATGGTTATTGGGAAAGATATGCTCAGGCACAGCTTATGTTTAATATAGGTGATTTCCCCAGCTCAACCCTGGCCATTGCTTATTAAAACAAAAATAAAAACAGGGATCAAGGACTTCTACTGAGACTTTGGAATGTGGCTACCAGTCAGAATATACACAACTGATTAAAATGGACTAGTAACCTAATGACTGATGTGAGAGTGTCAGAGGATGAAGAATTTCAGCTGTACTCCTCTGACATTCATCACTGAGGCAACCACTCCACCAGAGATTTTCTAAATATGGCCCTGCTCTCCATTTTCCCAAAACCAAACATGGGCTCCATGAAGACAGTAAAGAATTACTTCACCTCAAATGTGAATTCTGTTTGGGATGCACGTGAGGAAAGAAGCAGTGTTCAGGTTCCCAGTTCCCCCTCCCAAATGTTTCTTGGTCTGCAGGGAGTGGAAGGTATTTAAAACATTGCTCCTCCTTCATAACTTCAGAAGGGACATTTATACCCCTCATTGTGTGTCTGTTGGTGTTAGTTAACCTATCCAACTTCAGGAGTAATAAACAGTGTCACACATCGATGAAGGCTAGAGTTTACTTTTTTCATTGGAATGAATGATAGCCATCATACTGGGGTTGGGGAAAGCATACTCAGAGACACCAGTAAGTAACCCCAGCCATTAAAAATCAAACTTGCTCTTATTTACACACCACAATCCTTGATTAATCTCATGATCACATTAGAGTGGGACAAGATATTGAAAGCATAAAGTGGAATCTTGAGACCTCTTTTAAAAATCTATATAGAGTTATATGTATCATTTTATTTATTTCATTTCTCAGTCTTTAAAGCATTGTGATTATTTTATATACACTGATGTTGATATAATATCAATTCATTTGAATGAGTGAACCTGGTTGAGAACACGTGATATAACTGAATTGCAAAGTTGATCAACAATTTAATAAAGAATAAATTATAATAGAAACAAATTATTTATCTACAAGTTTAATCTTCCTGATCTCTATAATCAAGGTTTGGAATAGGTAAAGGGAAAATAATATCCTACCCTTAATTGATGATACACTGCAGTAGGGATGTAAAATCTGTGGTCAGCTATTGCTAAACTACAACTGTCATCTCTCATCATGATTGACCATGCCTGTTGAGGCTGATGAGAATCAGTGTCTAATATCATCTCAAGGGCTAGAGGTTTCCCACCCCTGCAATACATACTATGCTACAAAGAGCATTCCATCACAACATTACTCTTCAGATATACAATTTCAACTTGCTCCCAGACAGAGGTTTCACTGAATGTCAAGCACACACAGCTTTACCGTTCTCCATGCTGCTCATGGCTAGTCTAGTCAAGAATTGAGCAGGGTTGGCAATGACAGGAACAGGGGCTGCAGTGCCAAAGCTGCACACTTGCACATTTATTTTATTTTATTTATTAACACATACCACTTCCTTTTGGTACCTTTTACTCCACTTCTAGTTTAACACTGGAATTGCAACCCTATGTTTTTATATTGCTGTTAGCCGCCCCGAGGCTTGTTTGCAAGGGGGCGGCATACAAATATGTTAAATAAATAAATATGTAGACATACTTGAGAGTAAGCTCATTCAAACTCAATGGACACACATCTAAGTAAGCATGTGTAGGATAGCACTGTATATTCATAGTGGAGTAAGCTTCTGCCTCAATGCAATGTTAATGAGCAATACTGACATATAATGAAACAGGTAGCCCAGGGGAAACAGGAGATGTTATGATGCAAGGCTTTTCACAGGATGCAATGTTAGTTTGCAGACATAGAAACTACAGACTATAGACCTACAGACTGCTAGGGTAGATAAAAATTTTTAAAGGTAAATATGAAGTTTAAAAACAAATCATTTTTTAATGTAAATACTGAATTTCTCTTAAATAGCAATTTAGTTAGGATCACATAATCTGGCAAGAAGTGCAATAGTCCTAGTTATAGTGTACTCCTATGCATGTCAACTGGGAAGTTAGTCCAAGAGTTCCATGGGAACATTCCAGGTATATAGAGGACTGCAGTCTCAGGCTGTAATTCTAAAAATGTTTTAGACAAAACGCGGAACTCTGTGTTCCTGAGCCAGCATGAACATTCTTCTTTCTAAATATGCATAGGATTGCAGCCTAAATCTTTAAACTAAACCAATGCCTCAATCAGATACATTAACTTAATGGAAGTTTTTCTATCTAAAGAACCAATTTTGTGATTTCTCTATTATGAATGTATTTTACATTCCCCTTTCCAATCATAGACATTTCCTTTTCAACTGATGAAAATAAACTGCTCTAATCTGCCTAGAAACAATCAGATCTTACTTAATTTTTGTTTGCTACTTTTTAAAGGATGGAGCCTTTTTTAAAAACAGCAACAGCAAGTATATATTAGGATAGTGTCATTCTATCAGCCATTTTACTTTAAAAATCCAAATTTCTAAGCAGCACACAATTAATTCCTTATCTATACCTGCTTTTAATTACAGGAAGCAAAATTACATTGTTATAGTCCCAGTTGTTAAAAAGTGCTTCCAATTAAATCTAACTAGTGAGTGTGTGTTGGGGTGGGGGGATTATTTTGCAGTGTTCCTGAAATTCATATTAGAACATCACTTTATATTTCAGTTATGGCATTCTTGCTCCAGTTTCTTCCCCAGGCTCATGTTCCATGGAAAGCTAGTGTACTTTGCACTGAAGCCTAAGTGAAGTCATTGTTTAATGCTCCTCTTTGGGAAT
The DNA here is from genome assembly GCA_023646645.1 of Varanus salvator macromaculatus. NCBI lineage: Eukaryota > Metazoa > Chordata > Lepidosauria > Squamata > Varanidae > Varanus > Varanus salvator. The sequence goes on along the minus strand of JAIXND010000779.1, from coordinate 6,377,497 downwards.
AGAATGTAAGCCAGCCTTCCCTATCCTGATGCCCTCCAGCTGTGCTGAACTCCATTCGTGGCTCATGCTTGCTGGGGAAGGCAGGACTTTTAGGACACCAAAGGGCACCAGATTGCAAAAAGCTACTACAGGGGCACCTTACTAACAGGTAATGCATTTCCATCAATATCTGTTCAATCACCACAAGGATTATTGAATTTCCTCAGAAGCAAGCAGCCCAGCATAGTCACACATTTAAAATGGCAAGTTTGAGTTGCTACTCAATTGAACTGTGGACAAGGAGAATTCCAATTTGATATTTGAATTGTCAGCCCTCAGTGATACCCCATTAACAGATGAAAACTGAATTAAATCAAGCAAGAGGACACAGCCTTCCCTTAGTTTCTCTGGAGAGACCACTGATATAACTGACAAGCTCAAGCCTTTTTTACTAATGGACCTTCTAACACATACATCCCCAGGTTTTCCCCAACATTTGAGTGCTCATTCTTATGCTGCTCTTTCCAGATGCAAACTGTCTAATTGCAAATAATATGAACAGAATGTTCTCAGAGATGGTGAACAATGAGGAACAGTTTTTCTTCCTTCTTCTAAAAAAGATGACTGGTATGAACATAAATTTCTCCTATTGTGCTAGTACAGGAATCTTGGTGAAATTCACGGAGGGACATAAATATTAATAGCACATAATTATTATTGCAAAACATACATTTTACTAATGCTGTAACATGGCAAAAATCAACTGTTACTGTAATTTATCTCCTCTACTTTGAGAGAAAGCTAAACATTTTATGTCATACCTGGCAAACCTCTGAAGAACTTGTAGAACTCTGAAAAAAGGGTAAAATATAGAGGGGAGTAGGGGTATCTATTTTTTAAAAAATGTCAGCCAGTATAGCATATCCAGGATATAACACTTATACATGAAATCTTCAGAAATCCATTAACGGCAAGTAAAAGTGCATATGTAAGGTCAAAGAGAAGGCCTTTCTTGAATGTGACTGAAGCACTGCAATTGTGGCAAGTTCTTAAAGAGATGGGAGTACCAGACCATCTTATTTGTCTCTTGAGAAACCTATATGCAGGTCAAGAAGCAACAGTGAGAACTGGACACGGAACCACTGATCGGTTCAAAATTGAGAAAGTAGTTCGGCAAGGCTGTATACTGTCACCCTGCCTATTTAACTTATATGTAGAGCACATCATGAGAAAGGCAGGGCTAGATGAATCACCAGTTGGAATCAAGATTGCTGGGAGAAATATCAACAACCTCAGATATGCAGATGATACCACTCTCATGGCAGAAAGTGAAGAGGAACTAAAGAGCCTCTTGATGCGGGTGAAGGAGGAGAGCGCAAAAGTTGGCTTGAAACTCAACATTAAAAAAACTAAGATCATGGCATCCAGTCCTCTCACTTCCTGGGAAATAGATGCGGAAGAAATGGAGGTAGTGACAGATTTTATTTTCCTGGGCTCCAAGATCACCGCAGACGGGGGCTGCAGCCAAGAAATTAAAAGACACTTGCTCCTGGGGAGGAAAGCTATGGCAAATCTAGACAGCATAGTAAAAAGCAGAGACATCACCCTGCCAACAAAAGTGCGTATAGTCAAGGCTATGGTTTTCCCAGTTGCAATGTATGGCTGTGAAAGCTGGACCATAAGGAAGGCCGAGCGCAAAAGGATTGAGGCCTTTGAATTGTGGTGCTGAGGGAGACTCCTGCGAGTCCCTTGGACTGCAAGGCAATCAAACCGGTCAGTCCTAGAGGAGATCAACCCTGACTGCTCTTTAGAAGGCCAGATACTGAAGATGAAACTCAAATACTTTGGCCACCTAATGAGAAGGAAGGACTCCCTGGAGAGGAGTCTAATGCTGGGAACAATAGATGGCAAAAGAAGGAGGGGACGGCAGAGGATGAGGTGGCTAGATGGGGTCACTGAGGCAGTTGGTCTGAGCTTAAGCGGACTCCGGGAGATGGTGGAGGACAGAAAGGCCTGGAGGAATGTTGTCCATGGGATCCCAATGGGTTGGACACGACTTTGCAACTAACAACAACAACAACTCTTTTTCAAACTGGCTAGAGAAGTGCTTCAGGGGCAATATAGGGGGCCCAGACTCTTTCTTCTTATTACATGAAGCTCCTGTATTCTTAAATGCCTTTCTACTAGCAAGGCAGTTAAAAGGTAAGCATTTTAAAGGACCAAATGACTAGACTGCAGGATGTAAACATGTACATAGTTCTCCTATTTGACAGTACCATGAGGTGCTTACCTTTGGCTGCATTGTCTACTACATATTTTATGTCCTCATAAATACGAAAACATGTTCATGTGTAATTAAAAGCTCTGCAGACTTTTGTTACTACGACCTTCAGCAATGCACCAAAGGAGATGTAAAGTTTGTTGGACTAGTGCTTGAACATCTGCAAAAGCATCTGTGAACTCAACATATGGATGTGATTCTGAGATACAAGTTAAAAGAGTCACATTAAAAACAGCTTAAACTGAGTGGAGTAAAAAAAAAATATGAAAATCACAGATGCCAAAATATTTGGCAACAGCCCATGTACATACATGATTTCAGTGCTGCCTCAGTTTTTTCCTTTGGGTAAAAATTAAAAAGCCTAAACATACTAATAATTGCAAAGCCCATGATACATGACTGGTCTTTAACGTACTCTTGGTGCTATTCCTCTGTAGTCCAGTATTTTCAAGGTAAGATGTTGATGTAAACAAGCATTTAAGAGTCATCTGTTCTTTTAAGAGGAAGGACACATTAGTATATTTAAGGCAAATCATTCCAGGAAAACAAGGGGCAAAACTATCTTCATGCCTGCTACCGCTAAAGCAAAGGTGATTACCACCAATGGCCATTGATCGGATTAACTCATCAGCGTTTTCATTCCTCCTGCAATACATATACTTCTTTGCCATTTATGCAACAGTAACTTCATCTCTCTAGGCTGCACTGGAGGAAGATTACTCATTTCTAATCTAGTCCATTGCTTGGAAGCATGCTTTCAGTTATGCAGGTCACAATCAAACTGCCCATAAACATCCAAACATGGATTATGGGCATCCTATGTAAAGTGGGAGAAGCTGCACTGTTGATCTCTGCCTCCCTACTCCTCCTACTCTGTGTTTTTGCTAGACAATCATTGGATGCCAGGAAGTACTTCCTGACAGTTAGGACCCCGAGGGTGTGGAATGGGCTTCCACGAGAGGTGATTGAGGCCCCATCAGTGAGGGAGTTCAAAGCTGGACATGCACATGGTGGGCATGTCGTGAGCGGAGCTGGCTGGTGCCAGTGGTCAGACTAGATGGCCCAGGAGACTCCATCTGACTCACTCTGTTTCTATGTTTCTACGTTTTCACCATCCAGTTGGGGCACTTTGCAGGTTGAGGGAAAGAGGCTCAAGTCCCATTAGGATACCTGATATGCTGGCTGCTTCAGTCTTCTTCCCATCCCTGGCCCCCCTTTTACTTCTCTCTGAGGTCACTTTCCTTTCCTCAGAGAACAGTTGGTACATTTTTTTCCCACACCTGTTGCAAGGGGGAGGGGGAACAAAGCTGTGTGCCTGGAGGACTGTCTCTCATCTCAGAACTGAGAACTGAATTCAAAACAATCCTACCTCTGCGCTACTCTGCTCATGCCTAGAAGCTATAGAATTGTCCCCTCTGGAATAAATCTCATAAGTAATACATCATATATTAACATTTCTGCTTAACATGGAGGAACTATTAGTGGTCACCTTTGGAGGCTACAAAGCTAAAAATCTGAATTAGCAACCAATGCAAGCTTAACAGAACATGTCAAAACAGGTCTAGCAGCCGCAGCCCATGGCCTACTGGAGCAATTATATATTCTAGCTTTTCTTTTACTGGAAGGTTGCAGCTCTGATTAGCAGTTGGGGAAAATGGTTGAAAAAAATCCATATATATAGAAAAACCAAACAGAACAGAGATAGTTCTAAGTAAAACCTTGCAGTTTAAGATGAACAGGTGCAGCAATATATATGAGAGTCCTTAAATGTGTCTGCATGCATGTGTATGTACGAAATACTCTTTCCTTTCCTTCTTCATTTTGCATAGTGGTAGTGGTAGGGGATTTGTATGAGAATGGCACACTTTGTATAGGTATATCCAGGCAAGAAACACATGAAGTTGCAGAAAGGTAAGTGCAGTGAGTAGATTGAAAACCACTTTAATGCTTTTTTCATAGTGATGCCTGATAGTATCGGATGAATGGCCTTCTTTCAGCTGAATCTATGCCCTCCCCCAAAACAAAAAAATAGTAAAGTTTCTGTTAAAATGTGCTCTCCAATTAGAAAGTGAAATTATCAGTCACTCAATTCCAATCCCTCCCTCTGCTCCCATAAGCATTTAAGAGAAACATATACAAAGTATGTTTGGGGACACACGGTTTGCCTTTCCAAAGCTGAACTGCAAACAAAATCTTGAACAGGATCCAGGTTTGGTTCTGGGACATTGGAGAGAAGCCTCAGGAAGCACCAGAAAAGGTCCAAAGGGCCCCAGTGGGGCTCAGGCTGTGCCTGAATCTGATGCACATATGTAATACAATAAAATATGCAAAATAAAGTCAGTGCTTTATTTTATGTTCACAATATGGCCATTTCTTCTGAAGAAGTGTCTTTTCTCAGTTACAAAATAAGGCCTGCTCAGGAATTAAGCTTCTTCCCAATTTGAGTCTTTGTTGGTATTCCAGCATGTATACTAAGTAGTGTAGCTGTGTCTTCTATTTTTGGTCACAACTCTGTAAATATTAATTCACAAAATAAATGTTGTATAAATGATACAAAATTTGTTAGATATTAAACATGTGATGGTCTTGAAATAACTATGTGGGATAATACAGAATAGCAGCTGGAAACCATGTTTTCTTGTGTTTTTATTGCTTGAGCCCACACAGCAGATAATTCACCAAAGATAATTTTCCACTGATACTGTATGTTCAGTAACATAGCTGAATACCTTCATTTAGGTGTGTACTATATAGTGTGTACTATACAAATTCTTTCATTACTTTCAGTGATGTGACACTTCCTGAAGCAGCTTAACCCTGGCCATGAAGTTATATGTGACCTTTATAATGACCTTCAGCATCATTTTTAGAGTGGCATCTACCCACATCTTTGTCACTTTAGAATCAATCTGGCATGGGATCCTAATTTTAACATATCCATCCATTTTGGATACATCAATACAAGTTAAAAATGACACTGTGAGTGGCCTATAAACATACTCATACCTCTAATGTGTTGCTGATCAGTCAGAATTCATGGTAAGCAGCAACTTCCATGATCTTAAAGAAAGTGTAAGAATATAACAAAAACCATCCTACTTGGTACAGTAGAACAACCATGATCATATAGCTAACATGTTGTTATATTTATAGTACAAGAACCAATTTGGTAGCTGAAATAATTTGCAGATGAAAGAAACTTAACATCTAAATATGCCTACACAGAGAATCTAAACTATGCTTATTTGGCACCATATTCTACTGCAATCAATAGGCATTTCCAAGTAAATGTGTTCAGACTTCAGGAATACAAACTCTACATTTTTACTGTACTATTTTTTTCAGTATAGTTTCCAAATCAGTGAAAAGGGAAAAACAACCCTGAATGACTATAGCCAATAAAAGTTAAAAAAGTCCTTCTTTAAATAATGTAAAATTGAATTCCTTATCAGTTTTAGATTGTAACAAAATAATAATTTTACAAACCCATATGAAAATGAATGCTACATGTACAGGCATATTAGGGAAGTCACAAAAAGAAAACTTGCCATAATGTTTTCATTCAGTTGCCCAGGGGGCAACTGTCTTTTTCTAGCATCATATGCAAACCTACTACATACAACTGGAATTTGGGCTAAACAGAAAATATTTCATTTCCAACTATGCAGGAAAATGACTCCATAAGAAATTCAGCTTTTATTTTATTGGAGAGTACAAGCTCAAATGTTTGCAGAGAAACCCAAATACAAGTACTGTAGTTGATTAGAAATGCAACAAAACATGCTAATGCTCACTATATTTTAAAAATAGTATTAAGATAATCAGTTATTACATCAAGATAAACAGAGACTGCCATAAAGGTATTCATCAACTATTTTATTTTATTTTACTTTATTTTATTTTTTGTATTTTATTTATTTGTTGAATTTTTTGTATTTTATATGGGATTTTAATGAATGTAAGCTGCCCCGAGGCTCATGCGATGGGGCAGCATATAAGTTGTGTAAATAAATAAATAAAATCAACAATTCTCGTATTTAGTTCAACTATAAATGCTACTAAACTAAGTCGCTTGCAAGGTTTTCTTCCTCTCTGTTTTATCCCCACAACAGACCTGTGAGGTAGGTTAAGATGAGAGTCCATGATTGGTCCAAAGGCATCCACAGAGCTTTAGGCTGAATGGAGACTAGAAAAAAGTCTCACTCAAACACTCTTAACCACTATGCTGCACTTGCTTAGACATGCAGCTAATTTATCTTGATTACAATAAAACCATAAGGCCTATTCAAATGAACTGACAAACTTTAACCAGTTTTCAGGGACCCTTAGAATCTCCCCAGCAAATTAGCAATAGCATATAAGTCTCCTTTAAAGTCCATTAATCTGCATTGCCAGTATTGCTTTGCTTTGGGAAGGTAAAAGTGTTGGGCATTTCTAGTCACAAATCTTCAGGTGCTGAATGACATCTGGAAAGAGTGAATAAATTTCCATGGAGTGGTAAGTTCCAGATGTGACCATGACAAAGACCTTTGGGCAAAAGACCCCTGATTCACTGGATTTCTGGGGTGATTGTTCACTCATTCCATCCCCCAAATCTGTTTTAGGAAGAGCAGCTACTTTGATCTGATGTTGTTTTCCTTTGTGTGGTTTTATGAAGGATCAGGTACCTCTTGTTCCTTCTCCCTTTGTAGTGATGGAACTGGATAAGGGTTACTGCCACCATATAGTAGCAGGTGACTTTATATGAGATTCTCTGTATGCTATGTCATGAAATGGACAGTATGGAGGGAAGGGAATTGAACAGGCAGAAATGAGAGGGGAAACATATGAAATAACCTGTCAATGCATTCAGGGCAAGAACAAGGCCGAATATGTCTGGTTAGAACTCTATGTGAAATATGCATCCTCAAACACTCTCTAGAATCTTATGTATTAGTAGTGCACTGCAGCAAACAGGTTAACAAGCAGAGGGTTTCCTAAAGACAGAAGGTTTGAAATACTGATTATCAACAATGAGTGGGTCTCATCAAGTGCTTTATGTGGGTGTTATTTGAGTTGCGACAAAAAAGATGAAAACCCTAAAAGTAGATCCTATAGTAAGGATATTAGTAATATTAGACAAGTGAACTAGACTGTTAAAATTATATAGGTCAAGTATTCCAGTATTAGTTTATTAGGCATGACTTAAGTTCTATATTTAATAATTACTTCAAACATCTGCAGGTTGTCTAGAAAACACAGAAGTGTGATCCATAAAGGTGGCATGTGACAAAATTTGCAGAAAATCTGTAAGATGAGAAAAGGATTGAATTCATTTCTAAGACCAGCTAAACATAATGGTCTATTACAAACTGGCAGCTGTATACAATTGCTGCACAGTTAACAAGTACTACATATTCCAGACTATAACTCCAAAAAATGCCTTATCCTCCCAAGGCCTTTTTAATGGTAGTAACCTGTGCTTCCATATTTCACAGATGTTTTCCTAAAGTGAAAGTGTTCTGAAGGCAATGCACAACTTACAGAATAGGCAGTCAAATGAAAGTGGATTCATTAGATATTACCCTCATAAGAAACATCTCTATCTGGCAAATGATGATTCCAACAGTTTCTTTCCCTGTCTTGAGACAAACAGAATTAGGCCATATAAAAGATCTTCAGCAACCATATACTGACAACCAAAATATTTGAGGTGTGGGAAGTACAAAACTGGGGAATGGAAGTAGGGTGTCAAACACTTATTAGACATACATCAAGTTTCTGATGTATCTAGTCAAAAGCCAATGGAAAACAAATTAATTTGCTGTATGAGGAAAGCCATCACACTACATATATGGTATTTGGGATATGACCATCTGCCACCAACTTAGCTGAGCCAAATGACAAGCAAGCAAGGAGATAATTCCCAAGACCCTACAAACTAACTACAAGGATTTGAACTACTAGTTAAGGGAATGACAGTTTCCTCCTTCCATTATACTGTGAATCTAGAAAATAGTTAAAATATTTTCTCTGACCAATTTCTTCCAAAGAGTTAAGTGACTAGCCTGATTACCAAGGAATTTATTTGGGAGAAAGTTGCATGACTTTTGTAGAATCTTTTAACTGATTGAAAATAATTTAAGAGTACAGTAAAAATAAGTTGTTTCATTGTACAAAAAATAGCCATTGGGATCTTTGAAGGAAAAACCCCCACAATGCAGTTACACAATACCTTTATTAGTATCAACCAGAAGGCTACAAAGTGTACAAGTTTGCATACTTCTGTGACATTCTGGTGTACTCTAGTATTTCTTGTAGGTATTTTTAAAAATACATGTTAGTAACTGTACCTCTTACATTTCATATCGCCCATTTACAGTTCACTTATATAGTTGCCATTTAAGGACAGCATTATATGGTTGTATCCATTCCTCATGATTTACATTAGCAGAAAGCATTTCTGCACATTGGGGCACCCAGATCCCATTCTATTCCAGAGGAGTGCTCAACTCTCAGAAGCCTTTCAGCAGGAATGGAAGGGCTAAGTGGGCAGAAGTGCTAACCAGAATAGTGATTTAGACAAAAGGAAACACAGTGGTACCTTGGCTCATGAACTTAATCCATTCCAGGACCCTGGTCGTGACCCAAATTGGTCATGAGCCAAGCTAAATGTCCCCGTAAGGTTCAATGTAAATAAGGCTAATCTGTTCTGTAACTATTTTTTTAATCAGAAAAATGAGAAGCAGCAAAGTGACAAAGAACAACAAAGATCGTGGCAATCTCCCTCCCCCACAAGCATGAGCCCGGACATCTCCCCGCCCCCCCCCCGCAGCATGACTGTGGTTTCACCTGTCATCCTTGCATGCACCCGTCATCCTGGCGCGCTGGTTGGGGGGGGGAGATGGGTGTGAACATGGGCGCGCTCCTGTAGGAAAGACGGGTGCAATCTCGGCCATCTTCCCCTCCCTGCCCCCAGCACGATCACGGCCATCTCCCCACTGGGGGTGGGGGAGATGGCCATGATTGCAGTCACCACCCAATGCAGAGTTCATGATCTGAGTCAAAATATTAATGAAATTTTTGTTCACGACCCAATCTGGTTGTAAACTGAGGCATTCAAAGCCACTACTGAATACAGCCCACGGTATCTAATCTAAGTAGGCTCTGGTCCATGAGAAATATGTTACTATCTGTTAGTTTTTCTCTTAGTCCATCAATGGGTTGTTTTAAAGTAACAAAGCTTATTTCTGAATGTGTAAGTAGAAGTTATTTTCTATATAGAAATATACAAAGGGTTACATTTGGTGTATCGCCTGAAGAATCTAAAAAGCAAAATGCCAGAATTTCTATGCTTAAAGGACGTCAATGAAAACTATGAGAACTTGGTAAGCAAAAGATGGTTGCCTATGTACAAAGCATATTAGACATGAATAATTGTAATATTATATATTCGGCTGAAAACTAGGACTTTGAGAGCTATAAACACCAGAGAGACTTGTAGACTTAAACTGTGAATGTTATGAAATTCACTTCTTCTATTATGGATAATAATGCTATCTTTATTAGATAGCATTATTATGCTATCATTATTATTCCACGAGGGCGTGGAATGGGCTTCCACGGGAGGTTGTTGAGGCCCCATCGGTGAGGGTGTTCAAAGATAGGCTGGACATGTACATGGTGGGCATGTCATGAGCGGAGCCGGCTGGTGCCGGAGGTCAGACTAGATGGCCCAGGAGGCCCCTTCTGACTCGCTCTGTTTCTATGTTTCTATGTTTACACTGTAACTACTTTGTACTTTAAGTGTGGTGAAACCTCCCCTATATTATCATTGAGAAAGATTTGGCTATTGGGCAAAATAGTAAAGTGTTACAGCCTCAGTGTTTTCAGTATTGAGCAGGTTTCCTTGAAAGCTAGTAGAATGTGGTGCTATTGCTACATTTGGCCATTTTACCTTGCAGCCTACCCTGTTAACACATCGGAGATAAAAGAATTTCGCCAAATAAAAGCCCCAAACTCCATTTCAAAAACTGCTTTCATATATGCTTCTCTCTTAAGCCCTTTTACAAAGTGATCCTAAATCCCACTGGAACGCTGGCTGAGGGAGGTTGAGATACATAGGGAAGGAAAGGCTCTTTGCCAACAGGTTGGCCCATCCAGCTCAGAAAGCTCCACAGGCACTGAATTATTACCAGCAGTTTTGAACCAGTGGTAAATCCTGAAACACACTCCTAAGTTTCAACGGGAGTGAAATTTCATAAAAAGAATACTCTGCTAGCAAACAAAAATGAAAATACCACTCCCATCTTTGCTGGTGAGAGCCAGCAGAGCTTTGGAAGTGGCAAGCCACCCACCAAAATACTCCCAAGCCCATTCAGGATTGCTTTCTCACCCTCAGTCTAAATATGTGCTAACTCGGAGCATGTAAGCTAATGCTATACCAGCAGACTGTACATGTTTTTTAAAATGTTAATAAGGTCAGAATTGCCTAATTTAAATCAACTCTAAATACGTGGCCATGCATCATAATGCTGAACAAATGAACTACAAAAAGTGAAACAAGAGCAGAGAGAATTAAACCTGTTTTCCCTGAATCTGATACAACTTTGCTTTCAATGGGCCCAGGCTTTCATAATATCCAGACACAGAGCTGAGAGGAAAACAAAGTGTTCAAGAATACAGTTTGATCCAAAATATTTTATTTAAAAGGAACTCTGAAGGTTGCTGAACCTCAAAGCACTTTTTGAGCACAGCTGAAAAGCCATGCTTTGTGTAATCATGATTTTAAAGTTCCTTTAAAAAGAAGGGGAAATGACCCTGTATCTGGCCGTGCAGAACACCACTAGATCCAGACGGCCGATGCATGTCCAAGCATCCCCTTTGCAAGGCTCTGCCAGCAGCAGCGCCTGGCCTGCCCCGTCGCCCCTGCCGACAGTGCCAGGATCTCTCTGCCTACGGAGGGGTGGGAAGCACAGGGAGACTCTGGGGTGGGGCGGCTAAGCAGAGGCCGACTGGAGAGCCCGCTACGGTGGCCGAGCAATCGGCATTTACTCGCCACAGAGGAAGGCCGGAGGGGGTCACAAGTACTGTACAATAGAGAGCAGGAAAGAGAGGAGGACGAGGTTCCCTCTTTCCCACGGGGCGCCCCCTGGCCCCATTACATCACCGAAGTTCTCTCGTAGGTTGTGATGCATGTTTCTTTTCGCGCGCGTTTTTCACCCATCACGACTTCGGTCAAGCAGCTCAGCCTCAGGGAAGAGACGGGGAGGACTATGAGAAGGTGGGAATACCAGGGGGGCAGAGAGGTTGCTGGGTGCCCCCCTGGGGCCATGTCCAACGGCGTGGATGCCCCGAAGGGGGCTGTGTGGTTGCACTGCCGCTGCCCCCTCCCTGCGGTGTAAGCGCGGCGGCGGCGGCAGCAAAGCCGTTCCCGCCGCCGCCTGCCTCGCTCTGCCTGGCCCGGCCGCCGCCGCCGCCTCCATCCGCCATTATTCTTTGTTCGTTGCGCGGGGCCGGCGGCGCGGCGGTTGCGGCCAGGCTCGGCGAGAAGGCGGCGGCCGCAGCGAAGCGGCCGAGCGGGGTAAAGGGCGGAAGCGGGAAGAAAGACCGCGGGGGATCCATCTTAAAATTAGAAAAACCGGGCAAAAATGGGGCGACCGGGGAGGGGGCGAAGAAAGCGGGCGCCCCTCTTGCAGGGCGACAGCAGGCCGAAGCCAGGTTCTCCCCCCACCGCCGCCTTCTTCCCCCCGACTCCTGCATGCCAAACAATCCCGCCTCGGCGGCCGCGGCCGCCTCTGCCGGGCCTCCTGCCGCGGCCGCCGCCGCCACCCCTCCCTGTTTTTCTTCTCTTGGTCTGTCTCTCTCCTGCTTGCTTTCCTTGCTTTCCTCCTCGCTTTTCTTTGCTTTTCTCCTCTTACCGGCTACAGGCTGCTCCGTCACTGCTTTCGTTCGCGCCTAGGCTCTCGCCGCAGTTTTATTCTCTCCCCCACGTAACACACCGCGTCAAACTACACCTCCGCCGCGTCACTCACATAACACACACACGCTCTCTCAGGCTCTCCCAGCCCCGGCGACAGGCAAGCAGCAGCGGCCGACTGAGAGGGAGAGAGAGGAGCCAGCCAGGGAGCAAGCGCCGCCGAGCAAGCCTCGGCTCCCCTCCCTCCTCCCTCCCTCCCTCCGATACACGGAAAGAGCCGAGCGGCCCCCACGGAAACGCCCGAAGGTAGCTGAGCGACCGCTGCGGAACGGAGCGGGTGAGCGGCGCGATAATGGGAATCAGTCGGTTCGCGCAGGAAAAGGGCCTTGGTGGCTGCTGGCGGTGGCTCGAAAGAAGCGGAGGAGCGGCTTGAAGCAAGGCAAAGCTTTCGTGACGCCCATCGAAGAGCCGGGCAAAGGAGATGGGGCAGAGGGAGCCGAGACTGAGCGGAAAGCGTCCCCAATCCCAGCGCTTCCTCCGCGGATATAAATAAACCTCGCTTCCCCCTCCACATTAACTGCAATAGCCGTTTTAGACCTAGCGGCGGAAACTCCCGAGCATAAACGAACGAAACCCACCGGGGGGGGGGGTCAAGAACGAGAAGCAGTGCTTGGCCTGGAACGCGGAGCTCCCTTCTGCCGCTGCTTCCTCGTGGATAGAGCTGCAGCTGCCTTGAGAGCCCCGGCAGGAGGGAATCCCCGAAACGAAGAGGAAGACTCCTCGGCTTCTCTGGGGCTGCTTTTCCCCCCCGAGAGGAAATCAGGCGCTCTCGCCAAAGCACGTCAGGGCTGTTGAGGCCTGGGAAATGGAAGCTTTCGTAAAGGCCTGGCCGTGCGCATAAGGCGGCCGCCATAGCGGCTTCTTCGATTTCCTGTTATGATAGTCGTGAAGTCGTGCCCGACCCATCGCGACTCCATGGACGACATTCCTGCAGGCTCTCATGTCCTCCACCATCCCCCGGAGTCCACTTGACTCCATCTAGCTACCTCATCCTCTGGCGACCCCTTCTTCTTTTGCCATCTATTCTTCCCAGCATTAGGCTCTTTTCCAGGGAGTCCTTCCTTCTCATTAGGTGGCCAAAGTATTTGAGTTTCATCTTAAGTATCTGGCCTTCTAAAAAGTAGTCGGGGTTGATTTCCTTTTAAGACTGACAGATTTGATCTCTTTGCTGCCCAGCACCACAAGTTCAAAGGCCTCAATTCTTTGGCGCTCAGCCTTCCTTATGGTCCAATTTTCACAGCCATACATTGCAACTGGGAAAACCGTAGCCTTGACTATATGCACTTTTGTTGGCAGGGTGATGTCTCTGCTTTTTAGTATGCTGTCTAGATTTGCCATAGCTTTCCTCCCCAGGAGCAATTTCTTGGGTGCAGTCCCCGTCTGCAGTGATCTTGGAGCCCAGGAAAATAAAATCTGTCACTACCTCCATTTCTTCTCCATCTATTTGCCAGGAAGTGAGAGGACCAGATGCCATGATCTTAGTTTTCTTAATGTTGAGTTTCAAGCCAACTTTCGCACTCTCCTCCTTCACCCGCAACAAGAGGCTCTTTAGTTCCTCTTCACTTTCTGCCATTAGAGTGGTATCATCTGCCATATCTGAGGTTGTTGATATTTCTCTGGGCAATCTTAATTCCAACTTGTGATTCATCTAGCCCAGGGGTCGGGAACCTTTTTGGCTGAGAGCCATGAACGCCACATATTTTAAAATGTAATTCCGTGAGAGCCATACAATATGTTTAAAACTAAATACAAGTAAATGTGTGTATTTTATGTAAGACCGACACTTTTAAAGTACAATAAGTCTCTGAATTCTTTTTAATAACGTTGTTATGCTGTTAGCACCAGTGATGAATAAAGTACTTCTTACCATTAATGCGACTTCTTGTGCTGCATGGTTTTGCTGATGGCTTTGTAGTCTGGTTGAGACGTGGTGAGGTTAAGCTTCATGCAGGCGTTGAGACTTCCATCCGTTAAACGTGATCATAGGTTGGTCTTAATGTTCTTTAGATGTGAGAAAGACTGCTCACATGCATACGTAGAGCCAAACGTCAGTACAGCAATACTCACACGCTGCAGTGTGTGGTATGTGACGGGAAGCATGTTCCAAGTTTTGACAATCAGCTGGTCCACGGGTTGAAGTTTTTTCATTTCTCCCCACTTGTGTTTGCTCGCCAACTCTGCTTGCTGTCGTGCAAGTCTTTCCAAATCTTCATTCAGTGACTTGAACTTACTCACCCACATGTCTGAGGCCTTCAGGTCAGCAGCTTGTAGCTCAAAATCTCTGACGGAGACACCAGGGATGTAACTCAGGTCGGTGCTGTCCACTGCACTCTCGTGTGGATGGGTGATGAACTTAAAAAGACGAGTGCGCTCACGAAATTCTCCAAAGCGCGCTTTGAATGACTGCAGGAGATTAGATGTGAAGCCCGCTAGCTGCTGAAGATCAAGATGTTGAGCAGGGTCACTTGCTGTGCATGCATCTTTAAACTCTCCCAGTTTTTCAAAGTGTAGTAAACGACCTGTTTCAATGTCGGCGATGAAGAGTTCTAGCTTGTTTTCAAATGCAAACACTGCTTGTTGAAGGGATAAGATTGTATTTCCAACGCCTTGCATTTTCACATTGAGCTGGTTCAGATGTACAGTCGTGTCCACGAGATAGTAGAACTTCAGGAGCCACTCAGTGTTAGCTAACTCAGGATGCTTGATGTTTTTCATTTCAAGAAAAGTCCAGATTTCGCTCAGACAAGCTGTGAAATGGCTGAGCACCTTCCCTCTTGACAACCAACGCACATTGCTGTGCAGAAGCAGACCAGGATAATTATTCCCAACTTCATCCAGCAGTGTTTTAAACTGGCAATCATTTAAAGCTCGGGCAACAATAAAGTTGACCACCCGAATGACCAGCGACATCACCTCACCAAGCTGCTCACCACACATCTGAGCACAAAGCGCCTCCTGATGTAGGATGCAGTGAAAACTTAGGATGGGTCTCTTTTCATGTTCACAAAGAAGCGCTACGAATCCTCTGTTTTTCCCCACCATGCATGGAGAACCATCAGTACACACCGAAATAAGTTTATCCATCAGTAGATTTTTTTCTTTAGCGAGCTCAGTGAAAGACTTGAATAAATCCTCCCCTCTTGTTGTCCCTTTCATAGGCAAAAGAGCAAGACTTTCCTCACATAGTGTGTCACCGACAGCATACCTTGCAATCACGCTGAACTGGGATAAATGGCTTACATCTGTTGACTCATCCAAAGCGAGAGAAAAGAATGGTACTGCATTTATGTCCTTCACTTGTGTTGCCTCAATTTGATTTGCCATCATGATGGTACGATCGTGAACAGTTCTTGCCGACAGAGGCATGTCTTTTATTCGTTTGATTATCTTGTCTTTATCCGAAAGTCATCAAAAATTTCATTGGCAACATCAAGCATGAATGTTTTGGCATACTCCCCATCTGTGAATGGCTTTCCGTTTCTCACAATTGCTAAAGCACCAGCAAAGCCAGCCAAATTCCAGTCACCTTGTTGGGTCCAAACACGGAGTTGCTGCTGACTAGCTTGCACTCTGCGCAGTAGCTCTTGACATGCTTTCTTCCTGCTGTCCCCCGCAGGATATTTCGATGCAAATGTAGTATGGCGTGTGTCGAAGTGCCGCTTTATATTTGACCATTTCATCAATGCAATTTTATCATTGCATATTAGACACACTGCAGAACCTGCTCTCTCCACAAAGGCGAATTCCCCTGTCCATTCCTGCAGAAAAGTACGATACTCCTCATCTTTTTTTCTTTTAGCCATCTTCTTCGATAAAAGGGTTTCTGCAATTAGCTAGCTGACTACTTGATTAAAAGGAGGGAAGTTTACTTCCTGACCTCACAACGACCCGTGTACGTTACGCATTATCCAATAAAAATTTGGTGTTGTCCCGGAGGACAGCTGTGATTGGCTCCAGCCACCCGCAACCATGAACATGAGCGGTAGGAAATGAATGGATTGAAATACATGAGAATGTTTTATATTTTTAACATTATTATTTTTATTAAAGATTTGTCTGTGAGCCAGATGCAGCCATCAAAAGAGCCACATCTGGCTCGCGAGCCATAGGTTCCTGACCTCTGATCTAGCCTGACCTTTCCTATGATGTGCTCTGCATATAAGTTAAATAGGCAGGGCGACAGTATACAGCCTTGCCAAACTCCTTTCCCAATTTTGAACCAATCAGTGGTTCTATGTCCAGTTCTCACTGCTGCTTCTTGACCCGCATATAGGTTTCTCAAGAGACAAATAAGATGGTCTGGTACTCCCATCTCTTTAAGAACTTGCCACAATTTGTGATCCACACAATCAAAGGTTTTAGCATAGTCAATGAAGTAGAAGTAGATGTTTTTGTGGAACTCCCTAGCTTTCTCCATTATCCAGAGTATGTTGGCTATTAGATCTCTAGTTCCTCTCCCTCTTTGAAACCCAGCCTGTACTTCTGGTAGTTCTCGGTTCACATACTGCTGGAGCCTAGCTTGTAGGATTTTGAGCATAACTTTGCTAGCATGTGAAGTGAATGCAATGGTGCGATAGTTTGAACATTCTTTGGCATTGTCCTTCTTTGGAATTGGAATGTAAACTGACCTTTTCCAATCCTGTGGCCACAGTTAAGTTTTCCAAATTTATATTGAGTTTTGTACTTTAACTGCATCGTCTTTTAAGATTTTGAATAGCTCAGCCGGAATACTGTCACCACTAACTTTGTTGCTCAGACTTCCTAAGGCCCATTTGACTTCACATTCCAGGATGTCTGGCTTGAGGTCATTGACCACCCCATCGTGGTTATCAGGGATGTTAAGCTCTTTCTTGTATAGTTCCTCTGTGTAACCTTGCCACCTCTTCTTAATCTCTTCTGCCTCTGTTAGGTCCCTGCCATTTTGGTCCTTTATCATGCCCATCTTTGCATGAAACATTCCCTTCATATCTCCAATTCTCTTGAAGAGATCTCTGGTCCTCCCTATTCTGTTGTTTTCTTCTATTTCTTTGCACTGTTCATTTAGGAAGGCATTCTTATCTCTTCTAGCTATTCTCTGGAATTCTGCTTTCAATTGGCTGTATCTTTCCCTTTTTACTTTGCCTTTTGTTTCCCTTCTTTCCTCAGCTATTTGTAAAGCTTCCTCAGACAGCCATTTTGCTTTCTTGCATTTCTTTTTCTTTGGGATGGTTTTAGTTGCTACCTCTTGTAGAGTGTTGTGAACCTCTGTCCATAGTTCTTCAGGCACTCTGTCTATCAGATCTACGCTTAAACCTATTTGTCACCTCTACTGTATATTCATCAGGGATATGATTTAGGTCATACCTGAGCGACCTAGTGCTTTTCCCTACTTTCTTCAATTTAAGCCTAAATTTTGCAACAAGAAGCTCATGATCGGAGCCACAGTTAGCTCCTGGTCTAGTTTTTACTGACTGTATAGAGCTTCTCCATCTTTGGCTACAGAGCACATAATCTGATTTCTGTGTTGACCGTCTGGTGATGTCCATGTGTAGAGTCGTCTCTTGGGTTGTTGGGAAAGAGTGTTTGCTATGAACAATGTGTTCCCTTGACAAAATTCTACCAGCCTGTGCCCTGCTTCATTTTGTACTCCAAGGCCAAACTTGCCTGTTATTCTGGTTATCTTTTGACTTCCTATTTTAGCATTTCAATCCCCCATGATGATAAGTACATCATTTTTTGGTGTTATTTCTAGAAGATGTTGTAGGTCGTCTTAGAACTGGTCAACTTCAGCCTCTTCAGCACTAGTGGTTGGGGCATAGACTTGGACTACAGTGATGTTGAATGGTTTGCCTTGGATTCGAACTGAGATCATTCTGTCATTTTGGGGATTGTATCCCAGTACTGCTTTTCCTACTCTTATTGACTATGAAGGCTACTCCATTTCTTCTGAAGGATTCTTGCCCGCAGTAGTATACCTGATGGTCATCTGAATTAAATTCACCTATTCCTGTCCATTTTAGTTCGCTGGTTCCCAAGATGTCAATGTTCAGTCTTGTCATCTCATATTTGACCACTTCCAGTTAGAGCTCCAGTTAGCCTCACATAATTGCACAGGTGCTGCAGTGGTATCCTCCTTAACAGTGACACACACGCACTCACAAACACAAATATGCACGTTCAGGAACAGTGCCTGTGACGATATTCAGGGCTTCATACTATTCCGTGATGGTTTCTACTATCAAGTTATTTTTGCGAGAGATTAATGGCTCAATCACTGGGTCTCATGGCAAAACTCAACCAAATAGGCCAGTATGGTGCCCCTGGTCTTCACACTTCTGTTTCTTTGTTTCTGCACACGAAAAGCAACATTGGCTTTAAGCTTATGATGGATGTAGACGGAAAGAAGATCAAATGTGAAGCACTGCTTTCTACCTCCAGAGTGTGTGTGTGTTTGCAAGATCACAGCTTTCACTGAAAGGAGAACTTGCTGTTAGTAAATGGAAGTTTCTGGTTACAGAATTGGGGAGGTGGAGAGAAGCAGGTGATGCTTTCATCTGCCCCACAAAAGCTAGTTCTCCTAATTCCACCATCTAATCTGCCCCACTAAGTTTCTCTGTCACTAAAAGATTTTTTTCAAGACTGCTGTCACTGTTGCCATACTGAAGTCATCCTGCAAGGGCTAAGAGCCCAGCAGGGTGCTTAAAGCAAGAGAGTGACTTAGAGACTGGGGCATGCTGGGATTCTATATTTATTTATTTATTTATTTATTTATTTAAATATTTATATGCCGCCCCTTGCAGCAGCCTCGGGGCGGCTCACAATATTAAACAAATATATTATTAAAAACATATACCATATTTAAAAACTGGCCCATCTCAGGTTATCATATAAAAACATACAACAAAATATAAATAAGAAATTTAAATTAATACATAAAGATAAACCTAAAACATAAATTAAACATAAATTAAACCTAACATTAACTATTAAAATATTGTCTAAATAAAAAGGTCACAAAATTTGAATAATTTTGGGCCTCTAGAGAGTCATCTTGTGGTTGCAGCAGTCCTGTAGCCAGGCAGGGCACACAGGTGTACCTCTACCCCAGAGCTGTACTTTCATATACCCCCTTAGGATTTCATTGAAAACATTTCCTTTTACTTTTTGATAGGACAAAGTATGACAATCTTCATTTACAGAATGACAACTTGTTTTGGGAAAAGGAATTGCCTTAAAGAGCAATTTAAGAATAGGACAGTATTACTCAGTGCATAAGAAAGGATGCTGCAAAAGCCTATTGTCACTTTTATGTTTGGCTGATCTTCCTTATCTGTTCTGTATAGGATGACCTCAGAATTTCATTGTAATGTCTGCATTCTGTCATTAATTGCTCTGTACCTGTGTACGTGACCAGGAGAGTATAAAATGCTCTGTACCTGTATTGAAACCTCGCAGTTGAGTTTGCCTGGTAATGCATTATCATTAGTTACTGCAAGGAGCCTGGGGCTTATGACAATAAAGCAGCAGAGGTTCTAACGTTTGATCTTTCCCACGAACCCGAGTTTTTATTTCCTCCTCACAAATTGAAAACTGAGATTCTGTCACCACAAAGTTCCAAGTGTCCTTTTGAATCCAAACTCAAACAAAAGTATCCAAAAAGTCTTCAACTGGTCTGAGTATCCACAACACAGAAGAGCCAGCTCCACACACAAAATCTTCAAAACCCAGGAATAAAATGCTAATTCAAATGTATAGTGGTACCTTGGCTCATGAACTTAATCCGTTTCATGACTCTGGTTGTGACCCAAATTGGTTGTGACCCAAGTCAAATTTCCCCATAAGTTTCAATGTAAATAAGGTTAATCAGTTCTGTAACTATTTTTTTAAACCAGAAATTTTGAAACAAGGTGACAAAGAACAACAAAGTACTATACAGTACAGTGGAGAATACTAACCTGGGAGGAGAGGGGAGAGATTATTGTTTTAAGGGAGAGTCGTGAGCAGAGCCAGCTGGTGCCGGTGGTCAGACTAGATGGCCCAGGAGGCCCCTTCTGACTCGCTCTGTTTCTATGTTTCCCCCTCCATAAGGACATTGGGGAGATCCCTTTCAGGGGTTTCCTCTCTTTGTCTCAGCTGCAGGGTCAATTTTGGTGAAAAATCTGTCTATAGTCGCTTGTTTTTTCCTGCGCGGTATAACCCTCCGAAAATGAAAGACCATGTTTTCATTCATCAGATTCAACACTCTGTTCATTACATTTATGATGGGGTGGTGCTTCTCAAAGAAATCCTGGCATGGGTGCACTCCTGCAGGAAAGACAGGTGCAATCTCGGCCATCTCCCCCCTCCCCAACCAGCACGATCATGGCCATCTCCCCATCCCCCACCCCCGAGTGGGGAGATGGCCAGGATTGCAGTCGTGTTCATGCAGGGAAGATGTGTGATCACAGGTGTGCTCCTGCAGGAAAGATGGGTGCAGCACAGCACAGCCATGATCACATGTGTTTCCTGCATGAACGCGACTGCGATCGTGGCCATCTCCCCACTCGGGAGTGGGGGGGAGATGGCTGCAATCTTGGTTACAACCCAAAACAGAGTTCGTGACCCAAGTCAAAATTGTCATGAAATTTTTGTTCGTGAGCCAAGGTACCACTATATATATGAATTCACTATGTAAATTCACCCCTCCATGTAGGAATTATACCTAGACCAAGTTGGCAAGGGCCTCAGTGGCAACAGCAGCTCCTGCCTCTTCAGCTTTCCTGCTCTTCTGGCTTGGAATTTCAGTCCTGCCCTTCCTGTTAAGGTTGCCCAGAAATATTTTGCTGCAGGTCCTCATTTGTTCTTTCTAATCTCATGCCTTTCACTTTGGTTGCAAAATGACACACACACCCTCATGGACAAGGCGGTAGTTTCTGTGTACTTGGTATGCACCAGGTAAATTAATTAAAATGAAAAACGGTAGCAGACAACTACTGTGCCTGTTCAGTGGCCTTAAAGAAAGATGGAAATGTTGAAGGTGTCAACTGGGGAAGAAAGGAAAATGGGAGCAGGAACTGCAGATTAGGGATGAATCTGTGTACACCAGAAGGTTAAAACCTTCCTCTTGTAGAATACAGGGAAGTTTCAAGAAGTTAGTAAAGTTAAAGGTACACTTTTTCCGCTTTCCCAATCTATAGACATTCCATCACTATAAGTGAAAAGCTTGGGCTAGGGGTGGCTCATAAATGTGAGCCCTTTAACAACATATAGAACAAAGTGAGAAGTTGCAGGAGGATTGGAAAACAGGTACTATTTTTTCCTTTCTCCTTCCAGCAGTCCCTTATGATCCCTGAAGAGTATTAGACTCCTGCGTCCCTAGAATGGATCAGTTAAACACCCGTAACACAGTTAAAACATTTTGTTGCAGTTCTGTGTGTGTATTACAGATTAGCAAAACTTCTTTCTTTCCTTCCCATCCCATTTTAGTGTATCCTATTTCAACACTCTTTAGAGAACAATGCCCCTTATACAGGGCTTGAAAATTCCGCTCGCCCACTCGCCAAATGTGAGTGTAAATTCCTTTCTGGCGAACACAGTAATGCCCTGCATCCCTATTTGCAAATGGGACCCTAACCAGGAAGCAAACCCACATGGACTCGCACAGGCAGAGACCTTGACCCACGTGTACATTCGCCCAGGCGCATCTGCTTTCTGCGATCCTCGGGCCTGTCTCTCCACTGGCCCTTCTAGGAAGCAGCCATCTCTTGCTTTAACCCTTAGATGGGCCGCGAAGGACGCCGCCCCCCCTCATGCTTATTGCAGGCGGTTGGAGGTGGGAGGGCGTGGAGCAGGTGGTGGGGCTCTGGCGTCCTCTGCTCGCCCCCTAAGGCAAGCCCGGCGGCTGCTTCTTGGCCTGAACGGAGACAAAGCGAGGCTGGGGGTCTCCGCCTTCCTGGAGGGGCCAAGTGATGTGAATTGGGAGAGCTTTTCCTCCCCCCCCCCCGCATCCCACCATTCCAGTGCACTGGCAAGCTGGAAGGAGCCAGAGGATGCAATGGGACAATGTAAAATTTTTGTCATGTTGTTATTTATTTGTATATTTTGTTTTGTTGTGAGCTGCCCCGAGGCTTTGTTGCGATGGGGTGGCATAGAAATGTTTTAAATAAATAAAATAAACAAACATAGAAATGTTTTAAATAAATAAATAAATAAATGGGAGGGCTGTGGGGGGGTGGCGGAGGATCTGGGGAGATGTCTCTGCCCCACGAGGTTGCACGCTCCAGGTGGAAAGTAAGATTTTTGCCTGGCTAGTAGGGCTAGACTTGAAATTTTAAGCCCTGCTCTTATACATCCATCTACCCAGGCAAATGAAAATTTAGAAAACTGCAACAAGGTCTTACCAAGGTTTTAACCTCATCTCCTAAATTAGAAGAGGCATGGTCCAGTTTTACAGCTGGATCAAATTTCTCAGAAATAATTGAGCAAAGGATAAAACATATCTGAGACACCCTCTGATAATGCTCAACTAAATTGCCTATGAGCCAAAGAGAAAACTATTTTTTCCTAATATATTTGTTGCCATCTCTCAGAGGATAACTTTTAAATGTAATTTTAAAAAAATAAATAAATTGGGACATATTATCACCAGATGGCAGTGCATACCAAGATATGGTGCAATGGACTTTTATATCATCTACAGCAAATTGCATGTAGTTTTTTAAATCATCATTTTGCTTAATTACAGCAATATACCCTTGGCAGTGGTTCCACTCCATTTAGCTGGCTGATTCCAGAAGGTGGTGCTGGGGTACTATGGTTCTATGCCATGGGTCCTCAAACTATGGCCTGTGGGACGGATCCGGCCCACCATGCCCATTTATCTGGCCCGTGCTGCCACCTGCGGGGAGGTGGTGGCTTGCTCACTGGGAGATGGTTTTGGACTTGTTGGGAGATCTCTGAGCGAGCAAGCCGCGCACACCCACCACCGCCTCACGCATACCCAACACCACCTCACCGGGCCCGTGTGGGTTGCTGCTGCCTTTCAACTGGCCCTCTATTGAAAAAGTTTGAGGACCCCTGCTCTACGCTTTGCCATGGGGTTCCTCAGGGCTCTGTTTTGTCCTCCATGCTCTTCAACATCTACATGAAACCTCTGGGAGAGGTCATCAGGAGGTTTGGGCTGCGGAATCACCAGTATGCTGATGACACCCAGCTCTACTCTTTTTCAACTAATCCAGGTGAGGCAGTGGCTGTCCTGAACCGGTGCCTGACTGGGGTAATGAGCTGGATGAGGGCCAATAAACTGAAGCTCAATCCAGATAAGACAGAGGTCCTTTTGGTAGGTGGTTCAGGTTTTCAGGTAAGTGATTTTGGCCCTGTCCTGGATGGGGTTGTGCGCCTTCTAAAGGACAGGGTCCACAGCTTGGGAATGCTCCTCAACCTGGAGCTGTCCCTGGAGGCCCAGGTGGCGGCGGTGCTGAGGAACGCTTTCCTTCAGCTTTGGCTGATCCATCAGCTGGGTCCTTACCTGGACGAGCACTGCCTAGCAACAGTGACACACACTCTGGTAACTTCTTGGTTGAATTACTGTACTGCACTCTACGTGGGGCTGCCCTTAAAGATGGTCCAGATACTTGAATTGGTTCAGAACAGATCTGCCAGATTGCTGTCGGGGGCCGGTTGCTATTCTCATATAACACCGATCCTCCATCAGCTTCACTGGCTTCCAATTGAAGCCCGGGCCCAATTTAAGGTGCTGGTATTAACCTATAAAGCCCAAAATGGCTTGAGACCAGGATACCTAAAGAAACATCTTTTTTCCTACATGCCCACCTGCCCCTTAAGATCTGCAGCAGAGGTCCTGCTCTGGGAACCCTCATTGAAGGAGGTTAGGAGAGATCATACTTGGAGGAGGGCCTTCTCTGTGGTGGCACCCCAGCTATGGAATGTGCTCCCCAATGTTATAAGCTTTTTGGCACCAGGTCAAGACTTTTTTATTCTTTCGTACTTCTAATGTTTAATATTTTAACTACGTTTTATGCTTAGTTTGTGGATTATTTTGTATTTTTTGGGTGTATATATGTATGTAAGTATTGTATTTGACTTGTAAGCCATCCAGAGACCTGCAAGGTATTGGACCGGGTAAAAATACCCAAATAAATGAATGAATGAATGAATGAATGCAGTATCGGTAGGGTTGAGGACAAAAAATAGTCCATCTTGTTCATTGTCTGCCTGTGAGAGAGACTGGCAACACCAGCAAGTAATTTTATATTTAAAAAAAAATCTCCTTAGTGTAGGTGCACATGAACAGTAGAGCCCTCCTCCAGTCAGAACCAGCTGCTCCAGTGATCACAGAGAGGGAATTTATGCATTTAATTGTCTGTTACTGATAAGTAACAGACAACATCACAGCAGAAAACATTCCATTACTTTTGTACATGATTATCTTGACCTATGCTTCTGGTGTCAAAACATCTGCCTCCAGGCTTATTTTTCCACATTCTGACCTTGTCAGAGGTTTATTTTATATTTTTGACTCTCTTGTGTCTCTCTGATAGAGCCCTAAATAACTGACCCTTGTCTGATCATCAGGAAAATACTATATTCTTCAGTAGGCTAAGAATTGCTGTTATGCACTGTTGTCTCCAACATTTGGCAACCCTATGAATGAAGCCCTCCAAAATGCCCTGCTTAGCTCTTTTAAACTCAAGGCTGTGGCTTCCATTATGAAGTGGTCCCACCTCATAGTTTGTCTTCCTTTCCTTCTAGCTTTGCCATCTCATGGTGTGCCCAAAATACAAGTTTCAAATTTGTATTTTTGCTTCCAGGGAAAATTCTGGTTTGATTTGTTCCAGAACCTCTTTGTTCTGTTGGTCAAGGTAGTGTATCTGCAAAGCTTTCCTCCAACACCATGTTTTGATTGCATCACTTTTCTTTCCTTCAGCTTTCTTCACTGTCCAGCTTTCACATTCATACATAGTGATTGGGAATACAATGGTGTAGATGATCTTGGCTTTGGTCTTCAATGAAATGCTCTGATACTTGATGATCTTTTTAGTTCCTTCATTGTTGCCCTTCCAAGTCTCAGTATCCTAATTTCTTGGCTGTAGTCTCTCTTGGAATTGATGACTCACTTGACCTGGTTTTCTCGATGGGGCAGAAAGAGGGTGGCCTGGAAGTGAGAAATTTGACCTTAACTCCTTTGTCATAGTCAGACCACTTCTTCGTGAAGTTTGTGTTTGGGGCTGATTCCTCCCTCTGGAAGGGTGTGGGCCCTATTAAGATGGTCCGCCCTTGGAGCAAGATGGATCCAGATGGATTCCTGAGGGCTCTGGGGGATTTTCTGGCTGATAAAGCTGGCGCTCCTGTTGATGTCCTGGTCAATTCGTGGAATAGGGAGATGACCAGGGCAATCAACACGCTCGCTCCTAAGTGTCCTCTCCCACCTAGCAGAGCCCACTTGGCACCATGGTATACTCCTGAGTTGCAGGTGATGAAGCAGGGTGGGAGACGATTACAGCACAGGTGGAGGAAATCACAAGACGAATCTGACCGAACACACTTACGTGCTCATTATCCAGCCTATGCTGTGGCGGCGAGGGCGGCAAAGAGGCAATACTTCTCTGTTTCCATTGCTTCCTCACAGTGCCATCCAGAGGAGCTTTTCTGAATAGTGTGAGGCCTAACACACGCTGGCCAGGAAAATGACATGGTCGCACCTTCGGCAGCCCACTGTGACGACTTTGCCCAGCACTTTAAGGAAAAATCGCTCATATTCGCCGTGATCTGGACTCCATGGTTGATACTGTTCCAGTATGGGAAGTGTCCAGAGCTCCATTTGGTTCATCTTTAATGGATGAGTTTCAGTTATTGCGGCCTGATGATGTGGACAAGGTACTTGGGATGGTATGTCCTACCACCTGTCTACCACCACCCTTGCCCTTCCTGGCTACTGAAGGAGGCCAGTTATGGGATTGGTCCCTGGGTCCAGGAGGTTATTAATGGCTCACTGAGGGAGGGCTGGATCCCAGCCCCCTTGAAGGAGGTGGTGATCTGGCCTGTCCTGAAGAGGGCATCCCTGGACCCAGAGGTAGCCACTAATTTTAGACCGGTGGCCAATATTCCATTTTTGGGCAAGGAGTTAGAGTGGGTGGTAGTGGGACAACTCCAGGCTCTCTTGGATAAAACTGATTATCAGGACCCATTTCAGTCTGGCTTCAGACCCGGTTATGGTACTGAATCTGCCTTGGTCACCCTGTATGATGACCTGTGCAGGGAGAGGAACAGGGGGAGTGCATCCCTGTTGGTTCTCCTGGACCTCTCAGTGGCTTTTGATACCATCAACCATGGTATCCTTCTGGATAGGCTGACTGACCTGGGAGTAGGAGGCACTGCGTGGCAGTGGTTCCACTCCTATCTGGCTGGCCGATTCCAGATGGTGGTGCAGGGGGACTATAGCTCTGCACCATGGCAGCTTTGCCATGGAGTTCCGCAGGGCACTATTTTGTCCCCCATGCTATTTAACATCTACATGAAACTGCTGGGAGAGGTCATCAGGAGGTTTGGGCTGCAGAGTCATCAGTATGCTGATGACACCCAGCTCTACCTCTCATTTACATCTGCTCCAGGTGAGGCGATGGCCGTACTGAACCGGTGCCTGGCTGAGGTAATGGGCTGGATGAGGGCCAATAAACTGAGCCTCAATCTAGATAAGACGGAGGTCCTGCTGGTGGGCGGTACGGGTCTCCAGGTAGGTGATTTTGACCCAGTTCTGGATGGGGTAGCACTCCCTCTAAAGGACAGGGTCCACAGCTTGGGGGTACTCCTTGATCCAGAGCTGTCACTGGAGTTCCAAGTGGCAGAGGTGGCAAGGAGTGCTTTCCTACAACTTTGACTGATTCATCAGCTGTATCCTTACCTGGATGAGCACTCCCTAGCAACAGTGATACATGCTCTGGTAACCTCCCACTTGGATTACTGTAATGCACTCTACGTGGGGCTGCCCTTGAAAATGGTGCAGATACTCCAGCTGGTACAGAACAGAGCTGCCAGGCTGCTGATGGGTCCGGCCATTACTCTCACATAACACCGGTCCTCTATCAGCTCCACTGGCTCCCAGTTGAAGTCCAGGCCCAATTCAAGGTGCTGGATTTAACCTATAAAGCCCTGGATGTCTTGGGACCAGGATCCCTCAAGGAGTGCCTCTTCCCTTACATCATGCCCCTTAAGATCTGCGGGAAAGGCTTTGCTCCAGGAGCCTTCTTTAAAGGAGATAAAAAGAACAACCACTCAGAGCAGGGCCTTCTCTGCGGTGGCACCCAGGTTATGGAATGCGCTCCCTGGAGAGGTGTGCCTGGTGCTGAGTCTATATTCTTTTCAGCACCAGGTTAAAACCTTTTTATTTAATGGCTATTTTAAAAATCAATTTTATCATTAACAGTCACTTTTTGGTTTTTGTTTTGGTTTATATATAATTTTACTGTTACTGTTTTATTGTTTTCATGCTATGTTGTAAGCTGTCCCGAGATGCTGAGGCATGAGGGAACAGGATTTAAAAGTTTTAAATAAATAAATGACTGAGCCAAGGTATGCAAAATCTTTCACAATTTCAATTTGTACATTGTAGATAGTAAAGTTGTGTAATTCTTCTGTAGTCATGAGTTTTGTTTATTTAATGTTCAGCTCCAGTCCTGCTTTTTCAGTTTGTTTCTTTCACTTTCATTTGGAGTAGTTTCAATTTGCTGCTGCTTTCTGCCTATAATATGGTATTGTCAGCATATCTTAAATTATTGATGAATCTCCTGCCAATTTTTACTTCTCCTTCCTTTGATCCTAGTCCAGCTTTCCTTATGCTCTGCATATAGCTTGAACAGATAGGGTGATAAAATATACTCTTATTTGATTCCTTTGCCTACAGGAAACCATTGTGTTTCTCCATATTTGGCCCTAACTGTATCTTTTTGTTCACAATACATGTCATGAATCAGGACAAGCAAGCGCTGAGGCACACCCATTTCTTTTAGGACCATCCATAACTTATCATGATCCACACACAAAGACTATGTCTATAGTCCATAAAGCTAAACTTCTGAAATTCTTTGGTATGCTGCAGTAGCCAACACATACTGGCAGTATGATCTTGAGTGTGCCTCTTCTTTTTTGGAATCCAGCTTGAACATCAGGCATTTCTTACTCAATATATAGTAAAATTATTTGCTACAATACCTTGAGCATTACTTTGTTTGCATGGAAAATTGACACAATTGTTCTGCAGTTGCAACATTTGTTTGCATTTCCTTTCTTGAAATTTATTTCTATTCTGTGGACTATTGCTTTGTTTTCCATTTTTATTGGCATATTCTTGCTAGGACTTGGACAGATTCAGTCTCTGCAGCTTGGAATAGTTCTACTGGTACCCTGTCTGCTACAGGTACTTTATTCCTTTGAAGTGCTTTCAGAACAGCTTTCACTTCACTTCCTAATATTGCAGGTTCTTCCTCATAGAATTCTGCTTCAAAGGAGTCTGCATCCTTTTACCTCTTTTGTATAGTTCTTCTGTATGTTGTTTCCACCTTCTCTTTTTTTTTACCAAAGGATTTGGGAATTTACCACAGAAATTCATACTTCACTTTAGCCAGTGGGATCAGGGCAGGACAGTGAAGCAGAAGCCCAGGACTCCACTCAGCAGGTTGAGCAAGAGTGTTTCCAAACACAGCAAGTTTGCTAGTGAGTTAACACTAGCATTCAACACACTAGCATCAAAAGAGGACAGAGAGGTGTAACTCTGTTAGGTCCAGAGTCTTAAATTACCCAACTGCACCACTGATCTTAGCTGTAGGTTCTCTTGGTGATCCTTGGCCTGGGTGTTTGTTTGTTTGTTTATTAAAACATTTATATGCCGCCCTATCGCAATGAAGCCTCAGGGCGGCTTACAGCATAATTAAAACACAGCATAATTAAAACACAATAAAACAATAAATCACATTAATTTATCCCTCCTCCCTCGGTGCATCTCGGCAACTTAAAATATGTTCTTCAAGACTAAATCTTGGCATCTTGTCTAGTTTTCAATGTCTTGGCACATGGCAAAGTTTATTTTTTGAACTTTATGAATTTTGAAAATAAGATGACAAAACAGTTGAGAAATTGAAAATATGTGAATAAAGAAAGCCCATATGGTCAAAAGCAATTAGGCCATAAATAATTTCCAT
The DNA here is from genome assembly GCA_023646645.1 of Varanus salvator macromaculatus. Taxonomy (NCBI): domain Eukaryota; kingdom Metazoa; phylum Chordata; class Lepidosauria; order Squamata; family Varanidae; genus Varanus; species Varanus salvator. The sequence continues at coordinate 6,348,108 of JAIXND010000779.1, read as the reverse complement.
GTCTTTAGAAAGAACAGATATGTCAAGAAATAAAAAGGGAAAATGTCAAGTGTTACACAAACAATATAGCATGTCTTTCAATCCATATTATCCAACATGAAATTCTTGCTTCTGCTATTACCAATTGATTGTTTTATTGATGCAGGGGCAGAGAGATGTAGTCTCAAGCCATACATCTTGCTGTGCGAATTACACTTCCTTTCCAGAGCTTATGAATTCCTGGTGCTGTGCCATTGCTGGGTATGTAGCTAGTCAGACTCTGATGCTTTCAGATAATTGGGAGGAGAGGGGAGCTGGTGCCTGGGGATCTCTACTCACTCTCATGTACCATTTCCACATGTTACCTGTGAATATAACTTTCTCTTGGCAGCAGAGCCAGGACTAATCCTGAGAGAACATAGGAATCCAGCAACATAGGCCAGTGCGCAATTATTTATTATTAGATGCCAACTTATCTGCTAGAATGCCATGAAAACAGTGTACAACAATGTAGGTCACACAACCTCACAAGAATCAAGACAAGAAGCCCACAAGCGTGGGGGCCAATCATAGTTCTCGAAGTGGCACTTTCCATACTCTGGGGCAATACAGGAGAAAGGCCTTTTGAACATGCCCCACAAAGAGGGCTGTTTGGGTAACGGCATCTTAAAAAGGGCTCCGCTAGGGATCTTAGTAGCCAGGCATACTTGCAGTGGGACAAGTCCCAAGACAAGTCCCAAGTCTGAAGTGTTTGGGGCTTTAAAGGTTGAGACCCACACTCTGATATTTGTTCCCTAACTTATCCTAACACCTACATTGTCCACTGACATAAGGATTCCACTGACCCAGGCTTCCCATGGAGTCAAGTGCATAGACTTTTCCAATTAGTCTGGGACTGGGTAAGCCAAACTTATGGTTGCAGAGATAACCCATCACAATAATTAATGAATTCCTTGTGATGCATTTTATTATAGATTAATGATATTTAACCAGGTAGTCTACTTGGACTCCTTCTTCCTTTCTTTCATTTTGGCACACTTGGCAAATAATCAAAAGAGATTTGTTTAGCAAACTAATGTTCTGCTGTGGCCACAAAAGTGCAATCAATCCTATGCATGTTTTGGCAGAAAAAAAGTTGTACAACACAGAGCATTTCCAAGCTGGCATGGCTAGGCGTTAAAGGACCTTTTTCCTGCCTAAATATACATAGGATTCCACCCTAAATCAGTTAAACCTCTCTTGTCATTTACTAGTTTCATTTCTCTTCCTGTTTTCATCCTTGACCTCTGTAGACATCCAGCTGATCTGCAGGACATGCTGGGAAACAGGCTTGCCCTGAACATAAAGTTTGGCAAATAATTAGATGCTAAAGAGGAAAACAGCACACTCAGACTTTGTCAAAATTGTTAATTGCAACACTGCAGAAACCCAAGGGAGCAAAAGCACTAGATAGGAGGAAAAGAAACAAGTGCAACATAACCAAGCATTGTTCGTTGGTACAATCCTTGGCCCTGGACTGTTCTGGTTGCAGAAGCAGAATTCTCATAGCCTGATGATGCTTGTTTGACTTGAAGACTCAACAGTCACAACCTTGTTTATGCAGATATTAGCAGTATGAACAAATGTGTTGGAAAATGTCAGCCTTGTAGGGCTGAAGGGCAATTTGCCCACTTTCCCCACTCCTGCACATCTGACCAAACCTATGAAAAGGTGAGTGTGGGCTTTTGCAAATGTTCTGATATGTTAAAAATTATACAGAAGCAGACATAAAAAGAAGCAAGAGAAGAAACCCTTATTATGTTTTGAACAAAAACCAAAGCCTACAACCTTCTACCTGACCTAGGAGTAAATCAAGGGAACATAATGGGACTTCCACACTGAATAAACCTATCTTCCAGAGCAATGTTTATCCTGGCTTTGGTAAACATGCCAACACATTTTAATGAAGGAGGAAGAGTTGCTGACATTTTTGCTTGCAAAGGAAAAGGAAACATTTATTCAAGCAGGGTGAGGAGGAAATACTTGGGTTAGTCAAAATAATCAAAGAACCATTACTGTGAACATGCAGAAAGACAGAGACAGCATAAAGGAGATACAGATACATTGGGGAATTTGCCCTAGAAAGATTCAGAAGCTCCAGGGAGGCCTGTGCATACTAGGGCAATTCTGGTATGCTGGCAGGATTGTGAGTGACTAACCTGTATATTGGCATAAAATAGAGGTTGATCAATAAATAAATATTGATGGATGTTATCAGCACACACAGCAAAAGTGAAGGCATTCTTCTGGGAGAGCTTTGCTTAGGCAAGGATGCTTTCTGCACCATCAAGCCTTAACTGGCTTCATCAGGCTGAAGCATCATTTTAGCTGGACCTTCAGCAATGTCTCCTGCTCTGATTGTACTGAGGGATCCAAAAAAAAAAAAAAAAAAGTGGGAAAAAGAAGAAGCATGATAGCAGGGGTGAATAAACCTAACTGGCTCTGGGGACTAGCAAGGTTGGAACAAGTTCTACATAGAGATCTACACAGCAGAAAAAGTCTATGGCTAGAAGAGATCAGAGTTCTCCAAGAAGCACCACACAAGGGAGACAAGTTGTGGATACAAGGCAAAGAGTGATCCCAAGAGCTCTTGAGCTTTGATTGGCTGTGTGCTCCATTATGCCTGACCTGGAAAGGCTGTGGGCTGCACCACTAGGTCCAGAAAGTATATAAGCCAGCAGTTCCCAGGGGACAAGTAAACAGGGATTGCTAACAGGTGGAGGTCCTGGTTTCTAGGATCATTTGCCTGTAAGCTAATGGATGGTGTGTAATTAGGGCAATCAACTGAGCTGCTATGGGAATAAGAACAGAAAAGGCTGCAGCACCAATATTAAAGGGGAAGGACCTATAAGGAATGGATGCAGGTCATTAGTGGTCACCTGCAGGGTATGTAGTGGATTTGTTTTCCTGCATGAAGATAAATGCAAGCCCTCATTACTAGGAGAAAAGGTAAGTTTGGAGCAGTGAGTGGCCACGTTCCCAGATGTGAAAGAGTATGGAGAATCCTTGGGTAGGACACAACAGGTCCTGGAAGCCAGGGTAGAAGGGCAGTGAGAGTGCTGGACTGGGACTTTGGAGGCTCGGCCCCCACTTGTCCACAAAGCTTGCTTTGGCTAGTCACTCACAGGTTTGTTGTGAGGATAAAATGGAGAGCAAGAGGAGGATTGTGTGAGTCACCCTGGGCTCCCTGCAGGAAAGCAGTGGGGTATAACACCTGAACAGATGCAGTGAAGTGTCTGGACCACTCAGAAAAAGGAGCATGATGAGTGCAGGCAGGAGCAACCCACATGAAGCACAGTGACACAACTGAGGAAAACAGTCAGAAAGTGCTCTGTAGCACTGGAACTAAGAAATCTCATTGTGGCCCTCCTGGAGGAAAGTGGCCCTGCGACAACTGACCTCATGGGTAAGAAGCAAGATATGGGAGTCTTACAGATTGGAGGAGAGGACCCAGCTCTCTGCAGCAAAAGAAAGAGTAGCCATGGCTGGTGATTTCCTGCTCTGAGGCATAGAAGGGGATGCATGCTGGCCATACCCACTGGCTCAAGAAACATCTTCACTCTCTGGATCACCAGCTGGAGCTGTGATGGAATCACTGCTGACACTGATCAGATCCATCCTCCTGCTTCTCCTTGTGGGCATGAATGATAGTGCCAAGTGCAGTTGAGACTACATTGCACTTGACTACAAAGCTCTAGAAAGGAAGTAGAAAACCTCTGGGGCTCAAGTGACCCTCTCATCTGTTCTTCCAGTCCATGGAAGGGGACTAGAAAAGGAATGATGAATTCTGCAGGTGAGTCACTGAGTCCAAAGTTGGTGTTGCTGAGAGAGGTTTGGTTTCGGAGGCCATGATTTATGAATTTTTGGATGAAGTGCTGCTGGTTGGAGCAGGACTGCACCTCATAAAGACTTCAAAAGAATGTGCTTAGAAACATAGAAACAGAGCGAGTTAGAAGGGGCCTCCCAGGCCATCTAGTCTGACCTCTGGCACCAGCCGGCTCCGTTCACGACATGCCCACCATGTGCATGTCCAGCCTATCTTTGGACACCCTCACTGATGGGGCCTCAACCACCTCCCATGGAAGCCCATTTCATACCCTTGGGGTCCTAACTGTCAGGAAGTGCTTCCTGCTGCACGGCCCCAGTCCCCTGATCTCAAAGCAAAGGATGGAGTGATCACTTGCATCCAGATCTCCCCTAATCTGTACTTCATCTATCAGCTCCTCCCTATTGGTCAAGACCAAGTCAAGGATGTTTCCCCCCGTCGTCACCTCTTGGACCCTCTGTGTGAAAAACCCTCCCTCTATAGCTTCTAGGAAGCGACGTGACCTGGCTGTCATCGCCAAGTGAGTCTCCCAAGTAATATTCGGGAGATTGAAATCTCCCATAATTACTGTGTCTCTCTTCCAAGATATCCTTAGAATCTGGCCTGTCAGGACATCATCCAGGGTCTCAAGGTGACCTGGAGGATGCTAACATAACCCCACTATCAGGTCTCTTTCCCTGTCAAAACCCCTAAGTTTCACCCAGACTGCCTCTACCGAATCCCCATCTGTGCTGCATTGTATCTCACTGCATCCTACCCTAGGCGAAGACCTTTCTATTTAAGTCTTATTTTAATTGTTAGTGTAGATTTTGTTTTTAGTTTATTTGTGTGTGCTTGTTGTTCATTTATCTGGTTTGTTGTGTATTTTTGGTTTAGTTGATTTTGTTTAATTTATTTAGTTTTGTTTATGTTTATTTAATTAGATTTTTTAGTTGCCGAGATGCACCGTGGGGGGAGGGATAAATTAAAATGTTTTATTGTTTATTGTATTTTAATTATGTTGTTAGCCACCCCGAGGCTTTGTTGCGATGGGGCGGCCTATAAATGTTTTAATAAATAAAATAATAAATAAATCCCTTCCCTGATGTATAAAGCCATGCCCCCACCCCTCTTTCCCTTCCTTTCCTTTCTAAAGAGGTGATATCCTTTTGTGTTCACATTCCAGACTTGCCTTTCATCCCACCAAGTTTCTGTGATTCCCACCAGGTCATACCCTCCTATTTCCAGGAGAGCTTCAAGCTCTTCCTGCTTATTACCCATGCTCCTAGCATTGGTGTACATGCACCTCAGCTCCTTCCCACCGCTTCCTTTCCTTGGAGTTCCCAGCCTCCTCCTTCCTCTCATCCTCCTTGATACCTGACAGGGAGTCCTGTCAGTCCCTGCAGTACCTCTAAAACCCTGCTCCCAGAGCCCTGATCCTCTCCCCACACTTGTCCAGTGCAGACACGTTTCTGGGAGACTTGAACCCCCACCCCCACCCCCAGCTCAGTTTAAAGTCTTCCGGACGAAGCTCACTAGAGCATCTCCAAAGGACCTTTTCCCCATCCTCGTGAGGTGTAACCCGTCCCTTGCCAGAAGCCCATTGGCAAGAAAACGAGTGCCGTGGTCGAGGAACCCGAAGCGTTCCTTCTGGCACCACACCCTAAGCCAGTCGTTCACCTCGGAGACCCTCCTGTCCCTTCCTGGCCCAAATCCCTGGACTGGTAAGATTGATGAGAAGGCCACTTGGGCCTTTAGCTCCCTGAGTTTTTTCCCCAAGGCCTCGAAGTCTCTGGTGATCCTGACCACACCCTGCCTGGCCACATCGTTTGTGTCCACATGGATCACCATTATGTGTCATGTTTGATCAAGAGGGCTTTAAACTGAATTCTACGGGAGGTAAAGGTAACTGCCCAGAGGCATGGGCTACAGAGAAGGACTCATGTGCTTAGCAGCAACTGAGAGAGCAGCTATAGTAGGCCTGTTCAGCCACTTGACAGAAATGCCAGGACATCATTGGAGGATCAAGTTCATGGCCTTTGGTGCCTTTATACTTTATACTAGAGCTTACACTCTATGGGAGATAAACAGGGTGAGCTTGAACTCTTGATTCGAAAAGGTAAATATGACTTAGGTCAATTCTAAGGTCAAAACAATTCTTGTTTTTGTTGAGACAAAAATGCCCTACAACTCTCAGCATATCCTAACCAGCATAACCGGTTGGAGGGATGCTGGTACTTGAAGGACTTTTTCTGATTAAATATGTATCAGACTGCACTCTTAATAGGCATTACTCCCTAATTATCTAGTAATAGGTAGTATTCTCTATCACTCCCTCAAGAAGAACGTAGCATCTGAAGAATTTTCCTTCTTGATCAATCTGACAAGGATGGGAAGACTTGAACTGGTATTAGGAGTTATGATTTCCTACTCTTTTGCAATGTTGTCTACAGAAAGGTTAACATGTATGGGGAGGCTGATCATTATTAAATGGACTGGATTGTTTGTTGTGTTGAGTGAACTAGATTGTAGGGCCTTGCTAAGACAGGAACCTCTTCTGCAGTGAAACTATCTGGTGATATTGGAGAATATGGAGATATTGAAGAACATATCTGCCTTGATTCTGAAATTGGGTTCTATTCATTCCCCCCGCTGCAGCTCAGGAAGCCAAGGGCAGCTTTTTCAAGGTTACCCATTTTACTAGTCTCTGCTCCTGTGCCTTTACCAACCACCTGACAAGAGCTCCATTTACTAATGTCTGTACATTAGGATGCTGTTAAAAAGCACAAGAGTAGGCCAGGGCCTTTTCTCCTTGGTCTTCCAGCAGAACAATAATGGTTATGGTATTTCCTGATGTGGACAAATCTGGAATTCTTTGAAACAACCTTGAGAGAAGGCTGTTTTAGTGCATGACTAATATGGGGTGAGTCAGCCAGTTAGGAGGAGACCCTGTATATGTTTAGCACTTCAGTGGCATAGACCTACAACTTAAATCTTTTAAAGATCCTGCTCTACCCATTCTTTGCTGAAATGATCTATAAAAGAGAGGGATGCCTCCAAGGGGATGCCTCCAGCCCTCCACACTCGGAGGATGACGAGCAGGCTGTCTAGCACAGGAGAAGCATGGGGGCCAAGGCTGCTTCCTTGCTTCCCCTACTCCACAAAACACCCAGGCGGCATCCCAGCCCCATGCCGGCCAGAGAGCCGTTCCCCCAGCAGGGGCTGGGGAGGACGGGCCTGCCCGCTTCCTCGGCCTGGCTGCAGAGCAGGCGCGGGAATACGCTAAGCGTCGCTGCTGCTTCCGCGGCGCGCCATCTGCTCGGCCCTTTTCCTTGCTGCGCGCTCTTCCGGCTCGCTTCGGGGCGAGCTGTGTTGGCGCAGCGGCGACTGCTTGCGGCGAGTGGGGCCTCTTTTCCCAGGCCTGGAGAAATGAGAGGAGGGCGGACAGCTGTGTTCTGCCGATTTACCCTGATGGGTTCTCCCGAAGAGGGCGCCTGTCCTTTGTGTTTAGCTCGCTTTGTCGGTTTTATGCCTTTTGCTGATTTGTGAGATGCATTCCTGCACTTCTATGATTTTAGGAACCTTGAGCATTATTGATTAAGGTCCAAGGGTTAGATATCAATATTTTGCAGGCATGAATGAACACCTGCACGCATAACAAAACATCAGGCCCGTTTCAGTCACATCCTTCCAGATCCATCAGCTTGGAATGTCATAGCAGGGCTATTCTGAGCATTTATTTTCAGTGCGTGGAAGCTGAAATGGGAGATTACAGGTTTGTGTGTGAAAAAACAGGTGTGCTCTGTGATTGAGTGGGAGCTGTGAACTCTTCAAGGTGAGAGGGTTGTGGTGGAGGGGAGAAAACACTTCCTCCCACACTGTTAGCAATGCTCATGCAAAATTAGTTTCCGTGGTGGGCTTCTCAAGCATTTTATTGCTTTGGGAGCTGTAAATACAAAATGAACTTGAAACAAAGTAACCCAAAATAGAAATGGTACTTCAGCATCCTCCCACTTTTAAGTTAATGAACTGCGGCAGAGGCCTGCCCTGTAACAGCACTTGGAACATTTATCGTTGCTCAGCATAATAAATCCTCTTGATCAAATACAAGCAGGCAAATTGCATGCTTGATTAGTCAGAGGAAATTGGTCGCTTTGCTTAACCCCTGCAGTTTGAAATATGGATCCTGCTGGAGAGGAAAGCAAGTAGAATCAATTGGCAAAGTCATTAAAAGTGGGAAGGGAATTCAGAGATAGTGCCACTCAAATTGGCAACATTGCTCAGGAAAGGGGCAGGAAAACTGAATGTGGTGCAATGGCTCCCTATACCTTTATAGGTAGCAGAAACTATTGTCCATCCATTGATAACCATTTCCTACCATGGATGCAGTGTGTGGATGTATTCTCACAGGTGTACATATGGCATTTTCTGTTGAAAACCCTCAGGATGACATTTCTTCAAGAGGTTGATTCTTCTGATGAAAATAAAATGAGGATCAGGACACAATTCTGGACAGGTGCCATAGTGTGTAATAAAAAGGGAATCTGACCGCACTCCAAACACAAAGTGCAGATTTAGGCAAAACTTTGAGCATTATCTGAAAGCAAGCCTTGCGTTGTTGGTTTCAGTGCACAGACTTCATCTGTTTTGAATTTTCTTCCGGAATGTAGACATTAATATCTTGGTGTGGCTCCCCTGTCATGGTCCTTTCACTGTTCTAGCAATAGCCTTTGTGTGTGTCAGGGTGGCGGTGGGGGTGACAAGGAGGTAATCATATTTACCAAATTGCAGGTTTTTTCCTGGACTAAAAGTGTTGTTTCTTCCTGCCAAAACTAAAATGTAAGTTTAACCTATGTATTAAATTAGTTATGCTTTGCAGTGTGTTGTGTGTTTGGATGCTCGTATGATCTGTCTTGACAGCTGTACTCATGCTTATTTCTCTATGAAATTGACTCCCTCTGAACTAAAAGTATGTGGGAGAAGGAACTCCTTGCCATAAAAACCGCCCTTGAAACCTGCTTGGAAGAAGCCTGGCACCCAATTTTGGTCTTCACTGGCAAATGGGGCCTAGAGCACTTATAGACAACATGCAAGCTTAATGAGTGCTAGAAAGTGGGCTCTCTTCTTGTCCTATTCAACAGTGTTGAATGACCAACTCACAAACAAGGAAAAGAATGCTTGTAATCCAGAAAATCTCAAGAGAATGCAGCTCATCATTGGTGCAACTGTGCTAAAACCTGAACACTTTACCAAGAGACCAGTGGTTCCTTCCTATCAGCAAAAGAATCTGTATGCCCCAGATGCAACTTCAGGAATTGCAGGAAGGGAAAGAATCCTGCAGGCTTTGCAGTTGGCAAGGATTAGCTCCACACAAAACCTCCACTCTTCATTCCTGCTAGGCCTCTTAGGAAACAAGGTGTTGGACTTCTCCCATGATTCCCATGCAGCAGGATCCTGTATTTTGAGGTGTATAAGACCCTTTGTCCAATCTCTCAAGCCTTCTGACAGACCCATATAAGATCTATAATGCAATAATGTTCAAACATGTGGTGACTGCTGCATATCCAAAGGTTCGGCAGTGATGGCGAACATTTAGAGACCAAGTGCCCAAACTGCAACCCAAAACCCACTTATTTATTGCAAAATTCCAACACTGCAATAAAACCTGAATACTGAGGTTTTAGTTTAGAAAAAGCAACTCAGAGCCAGTCCAAGCAAATATATATATATATTCTTGGCAGTGCACTGACAGGCCATGCAAAAGCTTGGATGAGTCGCGGCTATTGAATCACGGCTTGTGACATCATTGCCTGGCGCCGCTATTCCTTTCCAAGCATGCACATGGCCCCTATGTGTGCTGTTATTCGATACTCGGCTGCTGGGACGATGCTGGGTGACTTGGCTCACGTGCCGACAGAGAGGGCTCTGCGTGCCCGCTGCAGCACACATGCCATAGGTTTGCCACCACTGCCATACGGGATGGAATCTTTGCAAGTGTTGTCAATACTTTATCACAGAGCCATCGCACTTCAGATAATTTGCAACCAGTTTTGTAGTGGCTTGTGCCTTTACCAGGATGGCCTATTTCATTTCCAGGAAGAGGTCCCCCAGCAGCCAGGAAACCATCGTTCCTTCATAGGGCGTTTTTCCTACATTGATCTCTGGCCTACCTCATCTAAGACCAGGACCCTCAGCTTGCACTCACCAACACAAACACACTCACCATCAAAGCTGCTATTGGCTTCTTCCCATTAATCGCCTTCTGGACTAGGCTCTGTATCAATCTTCCCTGGGTTCTCTGAGTGAGAGGAGGTGAATAAAATGATTTGGCAAAATTTCTGTAGGATCCCATCATCTTCAGCCAGATTACTATTGGTAAAGAAAGCATCCCATACTCCTTGCTTATTTGGTTCCTATACTTTTCCTACTTCTGCAACAGCCATTGTGAGGTGTGTGATTCCTATGCCTTACAGATTAGATTATTTGGCTTTTCTGACCTTTATCTGTGGATCAGACCCATGTCAAATCCAGTAACACACATTAGAAGGGAGTTCCAAGCATCAGCAATGGCCAGTACATGTAACACTCTTTTCTTGGTTCTCCAGGTCTCACTAGATGTTTCAGGGGATGGCTCACTTTCCTGAAATTTCACCAAACCTGAACTGCCAAGTTCACCATGGACTGTGTTTCAACACTTGTGCTGCAGTGCCTGTTGTTGAGAATAACCAAGGGTAGCTCTGATGTGTGCTTGTGCCATACAAAATAGCTTCCCATAGCAGCCCTTTGCCTGGCTCCCTTTCACTCATCTAAGCTACTCAAAGGGTTCACTGCCCTTTCTCTAACATGTACTTGTCATCCCTGCTAATTCTTGCACTACACTAAATGCAAAAGTATGTGCATCATTTTATTTTGCTTTTTCCTGTGAATTTGCTCCAGCTGGTTCACATCAGGCCCAAGATTACATCTCAGCTCTATTTAAATGACAGCTCATCACACTTCCCTTATACAAACTCAAAATCCACACTACATAAAGCTGTGTGGGGGAGGCAAGAGGCTCACCCAACATTGTTTCCCTCTAATACCAAATGTGCATGTTCCTGAAATGGCTGTGTAGCCACCAAACAGCTGGGGCACTCTGAATTCTGTGGCCCCAGCATGCCTTGGTAAGGAGCAAGTCTGTGAATATCCTTTTATGTCTGGTTGGTAACAACAGTCAAAGAAATGTGATCCTTCTTTCTTTGCTTTGGAGGTGATGTGCGGTGACCAAACTATGTGACTGTGGTTTTGCAATGACTGTCACACCAGCTGAGTAACACATGAGTCAGGTTGAGTGTTAGGAGAACTCAAGAGTCAGTGCTCAAAGTATAGGGTGGGCCAGCAGCAGTTACTGGAAGGTTGCAGAAGGAGAGGAAAGTAGCTCAGGAGGCCACATGTGATACGTTTCAGAGTACACATCTTCTCTTTGAAGGGCTGCCCAGTCACAGCCTGTTTAGAGAACCATAAGAAACAAAAGCAGGGGCTTGAGGTTGCCAGTGAACATTTCCCAGACAACAAATTGAGCAGGGACCAGCTTATAGGGTCATAGTCTTCCTTACCAGAAAGAAAGAAATACTGTGTCTCAATTGACAGTATAGCAATTATTTCTAAATTTGCTTCTCCCTCTATTGATTAGCATATGCACATTTTATACAAACACATCTCCTTTTTGGTAATACAGAAGTGGTTACTGTATCAGAGCCAAACTTCATAAGTTTCATCTACTGTAGTGCTTTTTCACCCTAATTCACAAACTGTTCTAAGTGAACAACCTGCTCAGGTCAGATCAGCATTTTTCAGTTCCTCTCATCCACCAGCTCTTGTTTTTAAGGAAGTCAGTGCCAGGCAGCAGGTAGAGTGTTGTAGCTTCAGAAGCATCCACTTAATATCCTTCTGGATAGTCTTGTACTTCATCTGCTTGTCTCTCAGCCTATCTAATGTCATACACTCATCATGAGAATAAATGAACTGGATCACAATCATACAGTAGTTTGTTCTCTAGAAAGTGCCATACAAAATCTTCATTAAACCTTCTTCTAATAAAACCAGTGTGGTGGACAGGGAGTATTTCCCTTTTTCTACAGCAACCCTGTGAGGAAGTTGAGGCTGAGCAATGGTCTGCTCCATGGTTGAACAGAAATTTAAGTTAGCCCCCACTCCACACACAGTACAATCTGGAGCTCCATCTGTCCATTGACACCAATGGAAAGGCTTTCTATAAGCTGGACTGGCATGCAGGTGGAGGGGTGGGGAGGTCAGCATTGCAGCATGTTAGGAGAGGGGTGTAGCCCTTCCCTGTCCTGCAATCTCCCTTAAAAAGCTCCCTGTTGCATGGCAGGTGCAGAAAATTCACACCTTTGATTGGCACTATTAGATACCTGGAGCTCAGCAGAATGGATTGGAGGCTCTGGGAAATACATTTGGATGCAAGGTACTGTGGGCTCAGGCTTTGTGACCCCCAACACTTTTGATTGGTTGCACCCCACTGGGCATCACAGAAGCCTGGCCAACTTCTCTTGGCACTGCAGAAGTATTTAGGGACTGCTGTTAAGGAGGGAAGGCTCTTTCAGTTCTCTGTTTTGGGTTTCTTCCGAAATGACCCCAGCAGGGCCTAACAGAAAGCTTTGCACTGATTTGCGAATGGGTTTCTTTCCTTGGGGCCCTTCCCAGGCATGCATGCAGAGAAAGATCATGCCTACAAATTTTGTAAGTATGGTAAGAATGTGGATTGTTGCTAGAGAACATATTGGACTGCTTTGCAGAGGAATACACTTCCAAACCAGAAGTAACAGTAATGCAAAAATGTTAACTCCACAGTTTGGTTACCAGGGAGCCTTTTGGAACCTATGAAGCATCTCTTCCTTGGGATGTTTCTTGCTGCCTTTAGGGATGCTGGTGCTGGAAGAGAAGAAAGATACCAAGGTCTACTCATGTAATCTTTTGTTTCCTCTTCATCTATTCACTTGTGCTGGTTTAATGACAGGAATTTCTGGGAAATGCTGAACAGATGCATTCGTATCTTCAGGGTCATTAATAACTTTGCTAAGAGTCCACTCCTGTGCATGTTTAGAAAAAGTCCTAGAGCCATATGGCTGGTTGGGAATGCTGGGAGCTGGAGGACTGTTTAAGTCATGGGTAAACATGCATGAGATTGCACTCTGCACTATATAGAAGTGGCAGCTCCTCTACTAGTCCTGTTACTTTTGGGACCCTCATTGTGGTGAGATCAACCATTGCCAGATATTGGAATGGTGCTACCTAAAAGTGAATGGCCAAGAAAATCATATAAAGTGCTGTAGTTTAACTCATGCACTCAAATACAGGTTTTAAAATTGCAAGCAGGAAGGGATGGCTGGAGCCTAATTATATATGGCAGAATTAAGGGTTGTTAATTTGGAGTATGTGCATCTGAATCTGATCTGATGTGTGTTTGTATAGTTATTTATAAGCTTTGTGGTTTGGTTCCTAAACTGCTGTTCTATTCATATAAGGGGAAGTGTTTTCTACCAACACAACCTCCCTCCATCTGCAGCCCCCTGTACTGTGGGTAAATTCACATGCCTCCCTCAGAATATGCCATGGGTTGGCTGTTTGCTGAACAACCCACATTACTCCAGACAGACAATTGGTTCTGCAGCTACTTGGTGTTGCTTGTTTCCCCCTCAGTCCCCGGCCTGCCCCTTACACATATCCCAGCCTTTGTGAAACAACAACTCTTGGATCTTCATTTTCCCAAGAGCAACCCACTGCCAAAGGATTGCTACATAAAGGATTGCTTGTCATATCTACAAGTGGAAAAGCACAGCATCTTGGAGCCTCGTATTCCCAGCAGAGGAAAGCTTCCACCCACTCTTGTCACTACCCCTTTTATGAATCAAAGCTGGCAGCCTTTTCTCCCTCGGATCCTTCAAATGTGCAGAAATGGGATTGGCATTTCTAAAATACCTTTTGTTCCTTCAAAATTGCACAGATGGCTTCAGTTTTTTAAAAAATGCATTGTTCCTTCACAAGCATGCACATTTTCAGGACTGCAATTTACAGTCTTGTAAATTTCCACCATGCAAACTGCACATCTAGCAGTGCCGCTTGTCAATGCTCTGCTCTCATCACATGTAGAAATGCCAGCTGTCACATTCCTTCTCCACTTGACAGTGAACTCTGAAAGGGGTGGCTGAATGAGACAGGAGCTTGTGCTGCAGGTGTAATTGCAGTGGAAGGATTTCTGCCTTGTCAATTTAACAACCAATGGAGCATTTAAACAAAGTAGGAAAAGTCGCCTTGCTGTGGTCCTGAGAGTCTGCGTACTCGTGCATTTCTGCAAGGCAGAAGCAAAAATAAAATTAAAAATCCAAACCCATTTATGTAGTTTTTAAGGACTGAAAAAAAAATAGAAAAGGTTGCCAATGTTATAGGGGCATTGCCAAGAATCAATGCAGGATTGGTGAAGAGGCAGAGAGACCCCCAAGAGTGTGTATAGCAATGAAGGCAGGTGGATGACGGTGCTGGGAAGATTACAAGGAACCTTTTTTTTTTTTTTTTGCTGCTTTTGTGAGGCAGCTCTGCAACTGTGCTGAAACAACTGTGTGGGGTTCAGACATCACAACCAAGCATGCTAAAAAGAAGCCAAGCTAAACAAACCTCCTACACACCATGGGTTCTCAGGGTGGGACTTGCTGGTCAAAAATCAAGCATGGTGGAAAAGATGCCATGCGAAGCCATCTTACAAGTAGTGATAACCCACCATGGCTTACCATGATGTGCAAAGTGCATCTCCACCCTGCACCATTCTCACAGGTCCTCCAATCCCCACAGGCAGATTTTGGGTGGGTGCAGAGAGAATGGGGAGGCAGGGCAGCCCTGGGTTAATTCATGCACCCTTTTAAAAATGCACTGGAGGAAGTTAGGGTCAAAGCCAAGGCTTTTATGTAGATATCAAACAATTTCAATGAATAAGTTTTAAAAAATCAAATCCAGTGGGGAGTGTGTGAAAACACTGAGTATGTTTCTTCTAGACACTTATGGTAGGTTTACAGCACAGGTAGGAGACATGTTTGAGTTGAGGGGTCTGATTGCCCCTCCATGGGGTGCTGCTCCATTTTGGCTTTCTCTGTGTTGAGAGCACCCAGGTCTCCACAGGCTGGAGGGGGAACTCTGTGAACCAGACTAAGCCAGCTGTTTGGAGGTTTGCAGCAGCTGAGAATAATCTCAGGAAGAAGAGGTAGAGTCAGAAGGGGTAGCAAGGGCATTCAAGGGCATTCAGTTATACTAAGGTACATTAAGTGGACTGATAGAAGAGTAAGGTAATAGGAAGGCATGCGTCATAAGGAGGGACAAATCAGTCTGCTTCCAGCTGATGTTACTTCTTTAGGAGAAATTAGGGCTAGATGGTCCGGTTGGCTGTGGAAGATAGAAGTTGTAGTTGTGAGAAATGGAAAATTACTGTTACTAAGTAGGAAGGTGAAAACTGAAGCACATCTGGAGAGGAGCAGGGTGGGGAAGGCTGATCTGTGGTGTGGGGCTCAGCTGAACTGAGCCAGCTGAGTGGAGGCTGGTGGTGCAAATGGCAGTGGGGTATGGGCGGCCCTCCAAAGGCAACTCAGCAAAAGGTTCAGTGCAACTGCAGCCCATGGTGAATACACTGCCCCTCTCCCATTCGAGCAACCAGTTCCCACTGAGTGAGTCCCATGAGCTTCCCCACATGGAAAAGCATGAATGCCTTCAGGTAAGGCACACCTGCTAAAAGCCTTATACATGGAGATGGGAATTTTGATTGGGGCCTGGGAGCCATCTTAAAGTCCATGCAGATTTCTTTAGACTGGCTTGATAACCTAATATAGGATCAATTCCCAGGAACCTTGGACTTCCCCAAACAGCACAGCTTAAAGTGTTCAAAGATTAGCCATCAAGATAGCTTTGTTGCTCCTGAGAAAAGGGGGTGTAGAAACCATGGAGAGAACTGCTGCTGGTAAAAGGGCTCCTTGAATGTGTAACTTAGGTTTGGAGTATTGTTGGTGGGTGCACTTCAGTTCAGTGAACACTAAAGGGCAGACTCTGCATGCAGTATAAAGAGGAGTGGATTGTTGCTAGAAGGCTGCACCAGATACTTCTGAATAGCAGCATTTCAGACTCCTTAGAGACTCTGCCCATCTGTCCATTTCTCCATCTGTCTGCCCGTCCAGACTTCCTATATTGCCTAGGCTCTGTTAATAAGTTTGCAGTGAATCTTTCCTTCCATTTCATAAGGCATTGACCATTTAATCCCCAATTTCTCATAGTACAAAGTTGTGAAAGGGGAAATCGAAAACCCATCCAACAATGTAAAATGGGACTAGGGGTCCTAAATGAAGCTTTAACATTCATTAGCCATGTACTAGCAAGCTTGAAGAACTCAATTTTTCTGAATTTGGATATGGACCGACATAATCCGCAATCCAACTCCCAGGCCAATGTGTAGATCACACAGTGCCCAGGGTGACTTGACTGATGCAGCTTATTGTGGCACAACTATGGCTTGTTTGTTGTCCAAACCTGGCAGGAATGACATGTACTCACATAACCCTAAGGCAGCTCATGGCTTCTGCAAGGGTTTTGCAGCCTCACACAGTCCACCCCACCAGGTTCAGAAGACACAAGCTGTGGTTGTGGCTTGGGTATTTCAAATGATGCTGCAGCCCACTATGCCTTAAAACTCCAGTGAGCTGTTTGATCATGTGAGCAGGCTGATTATTCTAGTGCAGCTCTAAACATATTGTGTAAAAGAGTCATGTGAAAACTTGTTTAGAGAGAAAAATGTTCGAGAGAAAAATGTTCATAAATGTTGTTTTAAATGTGATTTTTCAGAGGAGAAAATCAAATTTATGCAGATTAATGTAGAAAAGGGATAGAAAACTTTTAATAGTAAACACTTGCAAAAGCAACACAAACCTTAAGCAGACTGCTTCATTCATCCCTATAAAATGCATTATGTGGTACTCTTTCGATTGCATAGGGAGGGTGTATGTTTAAATGCAACCCTGTGTGAGGAGGGGGTGAGGAGGAGGAGGTTGTAGCTTATTTTTGCCCAGGGAGAAAGCACCCGACTGGGCCTTCTTCCTGTTGCCCTAGTTTTCCACATTCAAGTAGCTGTTTTGTTTTAACTTGAACTGAAATGAATTGTTTTAACATTAATTCATTACAGGCTGAAGTGATACTGTCCTAGCAGGGCTATATCACATGAATATTCTCTGATGAAACAGAATGAATTAAAACATGAATTGTAACGCACAGAATTACCAAGCTGCCAAGGTGATTCTCCAGTATCGTCTAGCTGAAATCTCTATAGTATCAGGGAAGAGGATTATGTGTTTCCATTTTAAAAGTTCTTCTCACAAGTTTTCTGGTCAACATCTTCCATCACCACACATTGTTTGCTGCAAATTAATGTACAATTTCCTATTTTCCTCTTGCAGGCTGAGATTTTCAGCCTTTTCGATTGTCGAAAATGTGAGTTAAGAGACCCTGGGAAAGTGATGCTTGCTTTCTCATATGGGACAAGCTTTTCAACAATGGAAATGGCTGTTTTTCTCCAGCCAAAAAACAGGAGGATGTGAGAGAAGAAAGGAAGGAACACCGGTGACTATTCAGCTGTCGCTGCTTCCTGGTCAACGCTCAACGATGGAGACTTCCTGAGCTTCAGGAGGCACCAGTGATGCAGATGTTTGCATTCTGCTTGATCAAGGAGTCACACACGGGAAGGAAATATCTAAATGGAGATTTGAGTCCTTGGCATCTCCAAGATGGTGAATAAAGGATCTCTGGAGGAGTGGTGGGAAGTATGTTTAGATCGAGTCCACTTGCCCAAAGACATGATACTGCATGACTCTGGTGTATTGTCGGAGAGGACACTGCTAGAAAATACATGTGTTGCAGCCAGTACTATTTGGGTTAGAGAACTTCACTTCAGGAAAGTTAATGCAGCTGGAAAGCACCCAGCAAGACACTGGAAGAGCTGCTGTCCACACACTTGGTTCAGCACTGTCAGACATAACCAGAAGGCTGAACATGCCCCAAAATAGGCGCTCACTTTTCTAGCAGCTGTCCTGGGAGGAAGCACCGGGGCAGCCCTGGTGCTGCCCACATTTATCCTCTTTGGGTTGGCTAAGGAGGAGCTCCCCAGCTTGTACACATGTGTGTGTGTAGGAGCAGGGCATGAGTAGGCCCACTTCCCAAATAAAAAGAATTCAACCCTTAGGCTTTTCTGAACCTCTCAGTTTCCATCCAGTGCGATGCCAGAAATAAAACACCATTTTGCTAGCTTTCCACAAATAGGCCCGTTATTTATACCTGAAAAAGATTCTTTACACAACATGCTTAGCATTTTATATCGTGCTTAGCATTCATAGCACTTTGCACATTATTTCACAAGTATATGATCTCTTTAACGTATTCTTGCAAGGTAGGTCAATATTATTGCCTCCATCATGCACATATCGCTTGTCACTGGCAGATTAAGGCCAGTTAGTGATTTTATGGTGAAGGTGAGATTTCCAACAGGGCTTCCCAGCACATGCACTTACTGTGCAAACCTAAAGGCTTCAACTTGCATCATTCCTTAGGGAGCATGGCTGGCTAGGACATGCTGGGAGTTGTAGGATCTTCTTCTGCTTATACAGGCATGCGATTGCATCCTAAGTATGTCAGCTCAATGTAGTTGAGGGCACTGATTTTGATGCTGCTGTTGTACTGCCAAAGGCAACCAGTGTGGCGTAGGACAAGTGAAATTTGGGCTTTTCATCCACAGACATTGGTGGGTGGCCTTTGGCCAGCTTCACTTAACTCATACATTTGCTGTGCAGATAAAAGGAGAAATGTATCTCCAGCAGATCCTTCCAGCCCCAACCAACATGGACAAGGTTGATGGAAATTGCAGTCTAAAATCTCTGGCAAGCACTGGGGTGAGGAAGGCTGGACGTCCACATGGTGGGCATGTCGTGAGCGGAGCCAGCTGGTGCCGGAGGTCAGACTAGATGGTCTGGGAGACCCCTTCTGACTCGCTCTGTTTCTATGTTTCTATGTTTCTAAGATATTCTGACAGCTATTATTATTAAGAAGCAATCTGTCCTATTTGTGTGTTTCCACTGAAAATATCCCAAATTACTCTACTGATATGCATCCAGAAGATGTCACTCCAAAGTTCATACTCTTCAGGAGATGCATTTTCAATTGACAATGCAATCCTATACATGCCTACTTAGACCTAAACCCCTTTGTGTTTGGGGAACTTACTTCCAAGTCAGTGTGTAGGACTTACAGCCTTAATTGGCCAAAATTACTCCTAGATCTTGGAATTCAAATGCCAATGTCTTGACATGTCTCTGCGACATTGGAGCAGCCAAGTCAATACTAGGCAGAGGAGCTGAGATATGTCTACTTATAAACTGCAGATTGCCACAAATTCAGCCCTGGAATGTGTTTGTGCTAGTAATAGATCTCCCTATTTTTTGCCAATTTTATTGGGATAATGACTGAGGACAATGAGAAGTCTCTAATTGTACAATTAAAGTAGTGGACATAATTACATGGTTTTGGATCATGGCCAAGGACCATGACAATTGCTCTAAAACTTAGTCTACAAATACTGTAGCAAAGATCCCCAGGAGGACAAAAGAGGGTGGCCACAACTGTAAAGATTCTCGCTTGCTCTCTTAAAGAGATATTCCACCAATAATGATTCAGAGGCAAATATGCTGTCAGGAATGATCTCATGCAGCAACAGAAACTAGAAGAGCATTTCAATGTGACTTAAATGCATTTCAGCTTCTTGGAAAACACAGCACATAGGAGCAGCTGCCAGGAGGGTGCTTTTTCAGACTATAAATTGAGACTGGAATGTGGGTTTAATTAAATCATTCCTGAGGTCATAATGAACAAAGACAAACTTCATCACCTTTATTTTTCACTCCTTATTTTGCACTAAAGGACCTCTTGCCCAAGTAGATATTTTGGGGAGGTTGGCACAAAACCTGACTGGCCTAATTGAAATAACTGTTCATGTACAAATGCACTAGGAATGCTTTGTCTTACCACAGAGATGAAGGAGACATTGCTTTCTGTTATAGGCACACTTGTTTTGCATAGTATATTTGCTGCCAATGAGTCAAGCCAGTTGCATTTTAGCAACAATTGGAAGGTTGTCTGCTGCTTTGCGTATGTGCACAGAGCTCATGGACAGTATATAGTTGAGATCCAAACAATCCAGGGAAACTCTCAGATACCTCTCATATACTTTTCAGCACAAGGCATTTATTACATGCTCCTCATTCCCTGCTTGCTGTTGTTTACACATTCTTTAGACAATGTTGTGACCCTCCAGTTTCATTTGTGTCTGTAAACAGCACTTGCAGTCAGTTCTGCTTTATGGCAGGGACAATATGGCATTTAATTTTAAAAGTGAAAGTGATTTCCTCTTGTGTAATTGTGCCATTCCATGACATCACAGTGACACCTGGAGATTATGTAGTAGAAAAGCAGGAAGGGATACCTTGTGAATGGCTTGGATCTCATTTCTCTGACAAAAAAGTAGTTGCAATGTATTAACAGCCTCCTCATCTAGAAAAAATTGTCAGTGTTGGATTATAGGAATAGCTGGAAATGTTAACTTTCCAAACATCTACTGTAGATTTCAGCACTTCCCTGCCTTCTTCTGAATGTACACAGCACAATGTTTTCCCTACCCATTATTGTTTACCTGGACAACAGCTCTTGAGTAAGTCCTTCACTAAGGATTTCTGAGAAAACAACAGGAATGGAACAAGAGAAAGGTCTCCATATGAATGGATAGCTAGTTAAAGAACAGGAAGCAAAGAGGCTGAGGACATATAATGTTCTTACAATGGAAGGATGGGAGGATTGAGGTTCTTTAGTGATCTGTATTGGAAATGGGACTTGTAGAAACAACATGTTTCTATGTTTCTATACACCAGCTTCCTCTGTTCTTTCTTTCTGCAACCAGAAATATGGGAATAAACAAAGTCATTCTGACTTTAATAAAGAAGCCCCAATAAATCATTCATTTGTTCTAACATATGCAAATAATGCAATTGTCTTGTACACATGGAACTGTAAAATTTGCTGGATTTTTCACTTTTGGAATATAGGATTATTAGTATAATCCTAATAGTATAGTAATATTAGTACTATCTCCTCCATCCCTGCACCTTCCTATGGATTTCAGTCCATAATCTCAGTGTGGAAAATGGTTATTTCCAGAAGCATTCCCAGGGAATTTCACTTTAAAATTCTGTCATGTAGCAGAAATACGTAGTTTGCAAAAATTTGTGCTAAACTACAGTGAAATGATAATTAGTCATGGTAATTAGCATAGTAATTAGCATGGTCTCTTCTTCCCCCTGGGAAGGCTGTACATGGATTAGGTTTCTGTCCAGTGCCTTGAATTGTCTGTGAGAGCTCACTGAAATTTGCCTCTCTCTTGCACATCTATATGTAAAGCAGGTTTGCCCATTTAAGGCACTGGGCTACAACCTTTGTCACAGGTCCCTTCTGAGTTGGGGAACACACATTTAACCCTGCTCACTGAAGCTAGGACAGATGGTTTGCATGCTGGCAATTCCATCTTATCCTCAGCCAGAGGCAAAGAGATCAAAGAGAAGCAACACTGGAGGCCACCTGGGCCCACAGAGCACACTTGCAGGTGCCTGGGGGAAGGACCCAGAGGAAGCCGGGAGCTTGTGGGAAATGGGCGGCTGACCTATTAATGCACTGCCAAGTAAGCAAAAAATGGGCTCACTTGTCTTGTAATGGGTAGAGCAGAAAGGAAGGAGAGGGTGACCTGTCCCTTGGAACAAACCCAAATTTTCTCTGAAATGGGAGAGTTTGTGCAATTGAACAGCTTGGGTAGAACAGGGGTGGACAAGAGATCTCCAGATGTTGTGACCTTCTACTGCCAGCATTTCTGGCCATTGGCCATGCTGGCAGAGGCTTCTTGAAGCTGAAGTCCAGAACACCTTCTGCCCTCCTCGACTTATAGGAACTGCCTGGATCCCAGGAACACCTACTTCGGAATTGCATTGCTTTCCTTTTACAATGTGTATGCCATCTTCTATCCACAAGGGATGCCATGAAAAGAAACAGCTCCAATATAAAACTGTGCCATTGCACATGAGGAGGTCAGTCCTATGGCCTGGGGAGAAGCTTTGGAGGCTGGAGGTTTCTGAATGCTGAGTGGTATTGCCAGTAGGGCAGGAGTGCCAGAGATTACCTTCATCTCTCATCATATGTCTTCTGCCCTTTTCCCCCTACAAGGGCTTTTCTTTTCTTTTCCCCCTACAAGGGTATAGGGAGGTTGCCCCCTACTGGCAAGGCCAGAAAGCATCCTCTCTGCTCCCCTCCCTCCCTCTGAGCACCCCCTTCCAGGACTCTCTGAGGTCCCCCAAGGGTGCTTGTGTGAACTCGGAAAGCTGCCAATGCCATGTTTTCCATGGTGGCTGGGAAGGAGCAGGGGTGTGGGGTAGGGGAGGGACAGCTTCTGGAGTCCCCTCTTGCAAGGTCATAGCACCTCAAAGAGTAGGTGCCAAAGGGTTCTGCAGGCCCAGGGATGCTGTTCTGGAACCCCAGAATTGCTCTGTCCTAGACAAATCAAAATCACAATTCTTCAACCAGAGCAAAAATATGGCCATTAATTCAATTTAAACATGTAAGGACTATAATTTGAAGCAAAGGGCCAGCAATTCTGGCATACGTGGCGGGTGGGGTGTGTAGCTCGGGATGCCCTACATCTGTGTGAGCCTGCCCACAAGGGACAGGGCCCATGTCCATCCTGTGACACAGCATGGGAACAACAGTGTGTCCTTCTGCACTTATGGGGAAACTCGTATGTGCTGGTGCATGAGATGAGGCCTATACTTGGGTGGTTTTCCTGCTTTTCCTCACATGCCAGGTGTATAAGACAACCCTCAATTTTCACCTCGCCCTTCTTGGCTTCCAGGGTCATCTTATACACCACGACATGCGGCAATGAGCGCCCAGGATGCATGTTTCGGGAGAACAACCACACGCATGGGCCTGGGAGGCAAGCTGTGCATGGGTGAGGCCAGTGCTTGGGGCTCCTGATCATGCTGGGTGTTGGAGGCCACCACCATGGTTGCTTGGCCAGCTCCAGTTCTGGGTTGGCCCCCACGCTGATTTGTGTGGCATGCCGCCCCTCCCTGGAGCAGCTCACCTGCCTTGGGAAGGGCCTGCTCAGAGGGCAGGGCTGGGACTGGGGCCCAGGCCGGGCCAATTGCCAGGGCCAGTTGCCTTGCGTGGTTGCCTTGCACAGTTGCCCTGGCACCCCTGGGCCATTGTGACAGGCTCACCACGGCCACAGGCACCCTGGAAGGGCCCCAGAGAGGCAGATCTTCTTGGTGGAGGATGCGCTGGCAGCTTCCTGCTTGCTCTGGTGGTGCACCGATCCAGTGTGTCTGCACAGTGGAGGAGGCACACGTGGATAAGTGAGTTGGCCTCCAGGGCAGCGCGGGCAGCCTCCCCTCGGCCTGGCCCAGCTCCCGCTGCCTGGCCATGGCAACACTCCCTCTCCCACAACAGAAGGATGGATGAGGGAGGCCACCACTGGCCCTCGGCCTCTTCACAGGGTGCCCTGGGAGGGCCTAAAGATGGTCCCACCAAAGTCGAGCCTCTGGCTTCTCCATTGGATTATTCATTTGTCATCCATGTCCTTTTTCTACTGCCCAACTGCCTGAGGCTCTTTGGAGGGTTAAGGGGGATTAAAGGTGGGAACATGTAGACAGGAAAAGCAAGAGTGGCACAGAAATAACACTGAAGCCATTTGGTGGTGGTGCAGCTCCTTTTCGCATTTTAAGGCAAGCTGCCTACAGAATCCACCTGTATCAGTGGGCGGCATACAAATTCCAAAATAAATAAGGTACTACATCAGATAAGGAGAGATGCTAACCCCCCCCCCCCTCAAAGCATTAGCAATAGAGCCACAGCAATTGCCATCAGTGCAAGATCAGATCACATGCCATACTAAAACGAAGAAAAGACATTCTAGGCATCCTGTCCACTAGAGGATGGAGGCGATCTGGCAATGGGATGGAGCCAGAAGGACATAGAGCCCAGACGGGTCAAGCTGCTGCCCGCAGACCTGGGAATGGCCAACTTTCTTTTTTCCTCTGCCCGGGAGTTGTCTGCCTCCGCCAGTATGGCCCTGCGCTTTAGCTGCCTCTGAACTGTGCATCCAGAAGGGTCTGCACGCCTGCCCATCTCTCTTACAATTGTGGCATCCTTCAGTGTGGTATGGCCACTGTCCCTTGCCCCAGGACCCACACAGAAAAAAAGGAGCCCCCAAGCTTTCAGAAATGGGGGCCCCGAATCCAGAGGAAGCCTGTCTGTGGAAATGAACAGCACTCCCCCAGTCCTGCTAGCCACATTTCTACTCTTCTCCTCCTCCTCCAGGTTTTCCAGGCTGAAGGGATGCCTCCACACCCGGGGAGGTAGAGTCTTCCTGGCCCAGGAGGGAAGCAGCAGGACACTCAGAGCTGCTGCAGGTGGACCCAGCATTGACCTCAGGGCCTGGGGTTGGACCTCTATCCTGCGGAGGAATAGAGTCCAGCCCCTGCCTGGTGGGCCGGGCCTCCACGCAGCAGCCTGCCATTGGGCGCCCAGGTCCTCCTTGCTGTGTGGGGACAAGAGCTCCGCCCATGTGGGTGTTGAGCTGAGACTGCTGGGTTCCGGAGCTGGCTCCGGAGGTGCCGAGGTGGTGTCCTCAGCAGTTGCCCCCCCTTGCTGCCCGAAGAGCTGTGCGGAGCCACCTGTGAGATGGCCGTTGCCAGGTGAGTCGCTGCCGGGTCTTTCAGGGAAAGGCTTGGGAGGAGGCTCTTCGTCACGGAAGCCCCTCTGCTGGGTGCAGGAGCGCTATGGCCTTGCGACCAAGGGGGCACACTGTGCCTGCTCCCAAGGGGAGGTCTGGCAGGCCAGGGGTCCCCATGGTTGCCAGCGTCAGCCCAGCCTTCAGGGCCAAGCAGAAAGGCAGCAGCAGGGAGATCTCTGAAGCACTGTGGGGAGCCATGGAGAAGCAGGAGGGAGGGCGCAGAGATGCCGGGACAGGTCTGGCTGGTCGCTCTGGTGGCACATTGGGTGCTGCTGTGCCTGCGAGTTTGTAGATCCACGTGGGCCCCCTGAAAAGATGTGAGCGATTTCTGGAGAGGGAGAAGGAGGGGGTGGGAATTCTGTACCTGCCAACATCATTTGCTTGGTCCAAGGTTCTGCAGGAGGCCAACCAAAGTGGCTCTTAGCCTGGGGCAAGTCCACATGGGGTGGTGGGGGGAGGCGGTCCTTCCTGGAGTCATAGCCTTGAGCATTTCATGGCATTTGAGACTGGAACCAGCACTTGTAAGGCCCCATGTGCCTATCCAAGTGCTCCATGGGCAAGCACAGAAGGTGGGCCAGGCGGGCTTCATCTGACATCCCACGCGGTCTCCATGGAAGGAAGGTCATGTTCCTATCATGATGCAGAGGCTGTTTCCCTCAAAGCATCAAGGTCATCCAGCCAGGAGGACCTGTCAACCTCTTTGTTGAGTGAGCTAGACTCTGATGAGGATGAGGAAGTGTCTTCCGGCTATACGACAGACTTCTCAGAGCAGGAGGACTGATGGAGGGATAGCAGGTATCTAAGAGAGGAGGCTTCTCGCATCGTGGTTGCCCTGGCACAGGCCTCGGGCATGATGGCTCCCACCAGGGTCCTTGGGATTCCTGCAGCTGGTTCCTTCCTCAAAGCAGCCAAGCTGCCCAGGGCTGGAAGGGGCCATCAGCTGCCCCTGGGAGGGGGAAGGTCTGGCCCATACACCAAGCCATAAGGAGCACGCCGACGGGGCCCCTGACTCAGGACAGGCTGATCCGGGGAGCGGAAAGTGCGTGTGGCACGAGGAGCAAACCTGCTTGCTACAATGAAAAGGAAGCGGGTGGGGGAGGACACAGAATCTTTTGTGTTTTCTTGGCTGCTGCCAAGGGGGCCTGGAATCTGTGGGAATGGCGTGTCTGCGAGATGCCCCTGCCCGCCTGGCCTAACTGGTTCATGCCAAAGCACGCTTTCCGTACACGCTCACATTAAGCACCGCTTGCGAGGGTCACGGCACCCCTTTCTCCTCCTCCTCCCGGACCTGCAGGCTGCACACATGATGGCAGGCCAGCTCAGCCAGGAAGCCAGCACCAACATGGGATGGTTTGTGGGCGAGAGTGTGGGGGCTGCCCCCTCAATGGCCCTTGTGGCATGTGAGCACGGACGACCTGCTGAGCCACACTCTGACCATCGGGCAGCTTTCAGCTCACCCTGGACTCTACCAGCAGAAGTGTGGGCCCACCTTCTCTTCCAATCTTTCTTCTCTTGCTCACAGGTGAGGTGCAGGAGGAGGGCCTGAAGAGCGTGTCCACTTCAGCTACATGCCTCATCGCCTATTCCCTTCCCCTCTTTTCACTTCCAAACATTGATTCACCACTCCCACCAACGTATTTACCTATCACCCATCTATCCACCTATCTATATCTACTTCTTCCTCACCAGTTAACCAAGGAAGATATTTATTTATTTATTTATTTATTTATATTTTACACATTTATATGCCGCCCCCAATTGCAACTAGCCTCGGGGCGGCTCACAACATAAACATAAATAATAAATATATTATTTAAAACTATAAACACTATTAAAACTGGCCCATCTCGAGGTATAAATTTAAAATACATTAAATACAATAAATACAGGAGAAAAACATGGCGTCGGGACGGAACAGACGTGTCTAGCGGGGCTCCGTTAGCACGCTGGTTATCTTCTGGCAGCGGGCACCGTGCCTGGTCTTAATGCTCTGTAGGGGTGAAGATAGATTGCTTGGCAAATTCCCAGTGGGTGTCTGAACAGCAATTCGGAGCTTACTGGGGAAAATTCAAGCCTTTCTCAGCCGGAAGAATACAGGAGGGAGTCTGCCCTCTACAAGTCCTCGACATGTTGATAGAGACTATCTTAGTTACTACCATCAGATCTACTGGAAATTATTTTTATCTCTTCTTCTTTGAAATAATACCCGTGGAGAAAGCTACATTGTTTACCAACTGATTTAAAAGAAGAAACTGAAAGCCCTTTTGGGTGAAGGACAGGAAAGGATTCCCCCCCCCCCTCCACGGAACTCAAACGCGGCATCTTCCATAATTGGAGAGATTAGACGGTTTGTAAACAACCAAATGGGGTTTTTTTTCTTTATTCTCTCCTAGGGCAAGATTTGAACTAAGAAATTAATGTTTAATTTTATGATAGACGCAATCTTCTAGTTTATTGGACGGATGCCAGATTTCGGCCATCTTTTCTTTTTCCTTTGTTCTGAAGTGTATGGATCCCTGCCAAAGCTGTAAAATTACTGACAAGATGGAGGAGGAGTTTAATATAGAAGGCAAAGACTTTTTAAAGTCAATTTTGGAAATCTATGACACATTAATTGACATATCAAATTTTTTGGAGAATGTTTTAATTAAGCAATATGATGGTTTATTAATGGAATCAAAAATGGACTTAAACATCCAACATGCAGAAGGGAAAGTTGAAGCTGAGAAGTTAACAAGGGACCCCTTGCAGAATGTAAAAGCAGTTTATTTGAAAACATCGCAGAAGGAGCAAATAACTGGTCATCTGGAAACTACAAAGGCTGAGAAGATAACAAGGGAACTTTTACCAGCCAGTCATTTGAAAACTTCAGAGAAGATAAGTAGCGTACGAGAGATAATGAGCGGACATGTTTTAATACAAGATGTATTACAGGCATACCTCTGGAAGAAGCTGGAGCAGAAAAAGAAGATAATAACTATCCAATTAAGACGGCTTGATGCTGTGGAAATTGATATATTTGGAAAAGGAGTAAGGAAGAAAAGGAAAACAACTACCCAATTAAGATGGTGTTATGGGAGAGGAGTAAAGAGGGGAAAAAAAAGAGAAAAGAGAAGAGAATGTGCTACTGTTTCTGGTGAAGCACTGTACTTTTGTTTCCATTTGTAATCAAAAACAAGGGAATTTTATTATAGGTGTTAAGGTTTAAGCTAAGATGAAATATAAAATCTTCTGTTGAATAGGATATAGTGGTCAAATAGATTTGTGTTGTTGTTTTTTTTCTTTTTTTCTTTTTTGTCTTTCCTCTTTCTACTTCACAAAGGAATGATTTAAATAGTCTGGTATGTGGAAATGAGACCAAAAAAAAAAGGCTGACATGATAATTTAGCTTAATAAAATATTGTTAAATGAGCATCCCCAACTATATTTGAAAGTGAAAACAGGAGAACTCATCTTATAATTAAAAACTATACAGAGTTAACTATATTTGTTTAAATGGAGTTTGTACTGAGGTTGGCGTGCTTATGTGTAATATAGAAAAAAAATGTGTGCTACTGTTTTTGGTAAAATAAGGGAATTTATTATAGGTGTTAAGGTTTAAGCTAAGATGAAATATAAAATTTTCTGCTAAATAGTATAGTGGTTAAATAGAACTGTGATGTTATCTCTTCTCTCTTTTTTATGTGTTTTTCCTCTCTCTATTTTATAAAGGAATGGACATAACTTAGCTTAATAAAACAGTGTTAAATGGGTATATCTGAAAGTGAAAATAGGAGAACCTATCTTTCAATTAAAAACTATATAGAGTCAACGATATCTGTATGTAACATAGAAAAAAATATGCTATTGTCTTTGGTGAAGTATTATACTTTTGTTTCCATTTGCAACTGAAAGTAAGGAAATTTATTATAGGTATTAAGGTCTAAGCTAAGATGAAATATAAAAATTTTATATTTTATAAAGGGATAATTCAAATAGACTCGTATGTAGATATGAGACAAAGAAAGGCTGACATAATAATTTTTTAAGCTGTTTTGAACAATGGACAGGAAAAGCAGGACTTTTCAAGAGAGAGAGATGGGATTGATTTTATGGAAGAAGGAAGATTGTGACTTCTATCGAATTTGAAAATTCATTATGAATTAGCTGGAAAAACGGGACTTGACTTTAATTTTTTTTTTATATTGTTATAAAAAGGAGCATAATAAGATTATTGTATGTTAAAAGATATGTTGTAGAGGCTGACCCAGTAGATCTGATGTGTGTTCTGTGATGATGTATGTAGTTTGTAGTTTAAAAACACTAATAAATTGATTTTTAAAAAAATACAATAAATACAATCAGAAAAAAAACCTTAATTTAACAATTAAAATGACTTTTAAATAAAAAGGTCTTCGCCTGGTGCCGAAAAGCAAATAATGACGGCGCCAGCGAGCCTCTCTGGGGAGCGCATTCCATAGGTGGGGCGCCGCCGCAGAGAAAGCCCTCCTCCGGGTACTCGCCCTCCTTATTTCCCTCATGGAGGGTTCCCGGAGGAGAGCATCTGCTGCTGATCGTAAGGGGTGGGAAGGCATATATGGCCGCGGACGCTCCTTTAGGTAACCAGGACCTAAGCCGTTAAGGGCTTTATAGGTAAGAACCAACACCTTGAATTGGGCCCGGACTTCAATAGGGAGCCAGTGAAGCTGATGGAGAACTGGGGTAATGTGAGAACCACGCCCAGTCCCCGTCAGCAACCTGGCAGCTCTATTTTGTACCAATTGAAGTATAGGACCGTCTTCAAAGGTAGCCCCACATAGAGCGCATTGCAGAAATCTAATCGGGAAGTCACCAGCGCATGGGTTACTGTCGCCAGGCAGTCGTACTCCAGAAAGGGATGCAGCTGATGGATCAGCCGAAGCTGATGGAAAGCGCTCCTCGCCACTGCTGACACTTGAGCTTCCAAGGTCAGCTCCGGGTTAAGGAGCACTCCCAGGCTGCAGACCCTGTCTTTCAGAGGGAGTGCAACCCCAATTAAGACAAGGGTCAGGTCCCCCATTCTGAGGCCCGAGCCACCCACCAACAGAACCTCCATCTTGTCAGGATTGAGCTTCAGTTTATTGGCCCTCATCCAGCCCATTACCTCGGCCAGGCACTGGTTCAGCACAACCACTGCCTCACCTGGATTGGTGGAGAATGAGAGGTTGAGCTGGATATCATCAGCGTACTGATGATTCCGCAGCCCACACCTCCTGATGACCTCTCCCAGCGGTTTCATGTAGATGTTGAAAAGCAAGGGGGACAAAATGGAGCCCTGCGGAACTCCATGGCATAGCTGCCATGGCGCAGAGCCATAGTCCCCCAGCACCACCTTCTGGAATCGGCTGTTGAGATAGGAACGGAACCTCTGCAGGGCAGTGCCTTCAACTCCCAATCCTGCAAGCCTATCCAGGAGGATACCATGGTCGATGGTATCGAAAGCCGCTGAGAGGTCCAGAAGAACCAACAGGGATGCACTCCCCCTGTCCCTCTCCCTGCACAGGTCATCATACAGGGCGACCAAGGCAGATTCAGTGCCGTACCCGGGTCTGAAGCCGGACTGAAA
Source organism: Varanus salvator macromaculatus (assembly GCA_023646645.1). NCBI lineage: Eukaryota > Metazoa > Chordata > Lepidosauria > Squamata > Varanidae > Varanus > Varanus salvator. Next base: position 6,317,799 of record JAIXND010000779.1, on the reverse strand, counting down.
TGGGTCCAGATAATCAGTTTCATCCAAGAGTGCCTGGAGTTGTCCAGCCACCACCCACTCCAGCATCTTGCCCAGAAATGGGATGTTGGCCACTGGTCTATAGTTGGCGACCACCTCTGGATCCAGGGATGCCTTCTTTAGGACTGGCCAGACTACCGCCTCCTTTAGAGGTGCAGGCACTCAGCCGTCTCTTAAAGAGGCGTTGACCACCTCCAGGATCCAGGGCACAATCCCATCCTTGGCTCTCTTTAATAGCCAACATGGGCACGGGTCCAGTAAACAGGTGGTTGGACGTACCAGTCCAAGCATATTGTCCACATCATCAGGCCACAAAAACTGAAATTCATCCATCAATGGAGGACAAGACGGCACCGTTGGCCCCTCCCCAAAAGAGTCTGTATCAATAGTAGAGTCCAGCTCGTGACGAATCTGAGTGACTTTCTCCCTAAAATGCATGGCAAAGTCGTCACAGCGGACTTTTGAGGGTGGCACCAGATCTTTTTTGGGGCCAGGTTTTATTAGCCCCTGCACCACCCGAAAGAGCTCCGCTGGACAGCATTGTGAGGAGGCAATGGACACGGAGAAGAATCTCTTCTTCGCTGCCCTCACCGCCACAGCATAGGCCCGATAATGGGCTCTTAAACATGTTCGATCAGATTCGTCCCGTGATTTCCTCCCCCTATGCTCCAGCCATCTCCCAACCCGCTTCATAGCCCATAATTCAGGTGTATACCACGGGGATGGACGGGCTCTGCCTGGTTGGAGAGGACGCTTAGGAGCGATCGTGTCAATAGCCCTGGTCATCTCCCTGTTCCACATATCAACCAGGGTGTCAACAGGAGCACCAGCCTTGTCAACCGGAAAATCCCCCAGAGCCCTCAGGAATCCATCCAGATCCATCTGACTCCGCGGGCGGACCAGCACAATCGGGTCCATACCCTTACAGAGGGAGAGGCCACTTTTGAGCTCAAACCTCACGAGGAAGTGATCTGACCATGACAAGGGCGTCAGACATAAGTTCTTCACCCTCAGATCACCCTCTTCTTGCCCCGTCGAGAAAACCAGGTCCAGAGTGTGTCCACACTCGTGGGTTGGGCCGCTGACATGTTGAGACAGCCCCATGGCTGTCATGGAGGCCATGAAGTCCTGAGCCGCCCTGGATAGATCAGTCTCGGCATGGAGATTGAAGTCCCCCAAGACCAACATCCTGGGGGTCTTCAACACCAAGTCCGAGATGACCTCCGTCAGCTCAGGCAGGGAGTCTGTTGGGCAGAAAGGTGCACGGTACACCAACAGACTCCCCATTCTGGCTCAGTCGCCCAACACCAAGTGAAGACACTCTAGCCCCAGTCTCGAGGGGACAGGAAGCCCCGAGAGGGAAAAAGAGGCTCGATGAACTAAAGCAACCCCCCTCCCCTCCCCTCCCCTCCCCTCCCCTCCGGGCATGGATGGTGCTGGACTAGGTACCCAGGCGGGCACAGTTGCGAGAGGGCAACATCTCCCCCCTCCCCTCCCAGGTCTCGGTGATACAGGCCAGGTCGGCCCTCTCATCCACAATCAGGTCATGGATGAGAGTAGCTTTATTGTGGACCGACCTGGCATTGAGCAACAGCACCATCAGGCCCGTGGGGCAGCTGACAAGGCTACCTGGTACCCGCCGGCTGGGGGAATAACCAGAAGTTCTGGAAGTTCTCGGTCCACATATTGCTGGAGCCTAGCTTGTAGGATTTTGAGCATAACTTTGCTACGTAGCATGTGAGATGACTACAATGGTGCGGTAGTTTGAACATTCTTTGGCATTGCCCTTCTTTGGGATCAGAATGTAAACTGACTTTTTCCAATCCTGTGGCCACTGTTGAGTTTTCCAAGTTTGCTGACATATTGAGTGTATTTGAATAGCTCAGCTGGAATCACCTCCACTAGCTTTGTTGTTGCTCAGACTTCCTGAGGCCCATTTTACTTCACATTCCAGGATGTCTGACTTGAGGTCAGTGACCACCCCATCGTGGTTATCAGGGACGTTAAGCTATTACTTGTATAGTTCCTCTGTGTAATCTTGCCACCTCTTCTTAATCTCTTCTGCCTCTGCTAGGTCCCTGCCATTTTGGTCCTTTATCATGCCCATCTTTGCATGAAACGTTCCCTTCATATCTCCAATTTTCTTGGAGATATCTCTGGTCCTCCCTATTCTGTTGTTTTCTTCTACTTCTTTGCACTGTTCATTTAAGAAGGCATTCTTCTCTCTTCTAGTTAATCTCTGGAATTCAATTGGGTGTATCTTCCTCTTTCTCCCTTGCCTTTCGCTTCCCTTCTTTCCTCAGCTATTTGTAAAGCTTCCTCAGATGGCCATTTTGCTTTCTTGCATTTCTTTTTCTTTGGGATGGTTTTACTTGCTAACTCTTGTAGAGTGTTGCGAACCTCCGTCCATAGTTCTTCAGGCACTCTGTCTATCAGATCTAATTCCTTACCTCTATTTGTCACCACTACTGTATATTCATCAGGAATATGATTTAGGTCATACCTGAGCGACCTAGTGCTTTTCCCTACTTTCTTCAATTAAACCTAAATTTTGCAATGAGAAGCTCATGATCTGAGCCACAGTCAGCTCCTGGTCTAGTTTTTACTGACTGTATACAGCTTCTCCATCTTTGGCTGCAGAGCACATAGTCAATCTGATTTCTGTGTTGACCGTCTGGTGATGTCCATGTGTAGAGTCGTCCCTTGAGTTGTTGGAAAAGAGTGTTTGCTATGACCAGCATGTTCTCTTGACAAAATTCTACCAGCCTGTGCCCTGCTTCATTTTGTACTCCAAGGCCAGACTTGCCTGTTATTCTGGTTATCTTTTGGCTTCCTACTTTAGCAAATCCCCCATGATGATAAGGACATCATTTTGTGGTGTTAAATCTAGAAGGTGTTGTAGGTCTTCATAGAACTGGTCAACTTCAGCCTCTTCAGCACCAGTGGTTGGGGCATAGACTTGGACTACAGTGATGTTGAATGGCTTGCCTTGGATTCGAACTGAGATCATTCTGTCATTTTGGAGATTGTATCCCAGTACTGCTTTTCCTACTCTTTTATTTACTATGAAGACTACTGCATTTCTTCTGAAGGATTCTTGCCCGCAGTAGTATACCTGATGGTCATCTGAATTAAATTCACCCATTCCTGTCCATTTTAGTTCACTGATTCCTGAGATGTCAATGTTCAGTCTTGTCATCTCTTGTTTGACCACATCCAGCTTGCCTTGATTCATGGATCTTACATTCCAGGTTCCTATGGAATATAGATCTTTGCAGCATCGGACTTTCCTTTCACCACCAGATACATCGGCAACTGAGTGTCCTTTCGGCTTTGACCCAGTCACTTCATTCTTTCTGGCGCTACTAGTACTAGCCCTCTGCTCTTCCCCAGCAGCATATTGGCCACCTTCCAACCTGAGGGACTCATCTTCCGGCGTCATATCTTTTTGCCTTTTGGTACTGTCCATGGGGTTATCATGGCAAAGATACTGGAGTGGGTTGCCGTTTCCTTCTCCAGTGGATCACGTTTTGTCAGAGCTCTCTGCTGTGACCTGTCCATCTTGGGTGGCCCTGAACGGCATAGCTCATAGCTTCCTGGTGATCCATGTGGGCACAAATGACGTGGCCAGGCAGGGTGTGGTCGGGATCACCAGGAACTTTTTGGCCTTGGGGAAGAAACTCAGGGAGCTGAAGGCCCAAGTGGCCTTCTCATCGATCTTACCGGTCCAGGGATTTGGGCCAGGAAGAGACAGGAGGGTCTCTGAGGTGAATGACTGGCTTAGGGTGTGGTGCCAGAAGGAACGCTTCGGGTTCCTCGACCACGGTGCTCGGTTTCTTGCCAATGGTCTTCTGGCAAGAGACGGGTTACACCTCACGAGGATAGGGAAAAGGTCATTTGGAGATGTTCTAGTGAGCTTCATCCAGAAAACTTTAAACTGAGCTGAGGGGGCAGGGGTTCGAGCCCCCCAGAACCATGTCTGCACTGGACAAGTGTGGGGAGAGGATCAGGGCTCTGGGAGCAGGTATTAGAGGTACTGCAGGGACTGACAGGACTCCTACAGAGAGGGGCCAGGTATCAGAGAGGATGGGAGGAAGGAGGAGGCTGGGAGCTCCAAGGAAAGGAAGCGGTGGGAAGGAGTTGAGGTGCATGTACACGAATGCTAGGAGCATGGGTAATAAGCAGGAAGAGCTTGAAGCTCTCCTGAGAATAGGAGTGTATGACCTGGTGGGAATCACAGAAACTTGGTGGGATGAAAGGCAAGTCTGGAATGTGAACATAGAAGGGTATCACCTTTTTAGAAAGGACAGGAAGGGAAAGAGAGGTGGGGGCGTGGTTTTATACATCAGGGAAGGGATAGGATGCAGTGAAATAGAATGCAGCACAGATGGGGATTCGGTAGAGGCAGTCTGAGTGAAACTTAGGGGTTTTGACAGGGAAAGAGACCTGACAGTGGGGGTATGTTATTGCCCTCCAGGTCACCTTGAGACCCTGGATGATGTCCTGACAGGCCAGAATCTAAAGATATCTCGGGGTAGAGACACAGTAATTATGAGAGATTTCAATCTCCCGGATATTAGTTGGGAGACTCACTCTACGGTGACAGCCAGGTCACGTCGCTTCCTAGAAGCTATAGAGGGAGGGTTTTTCACACAGAGGGTCCAAGAGGCAACGAGGGGGGGAAACATCCTTGACTTGGTCTTGACCAATAGGGAGGAGCTGATAGATGAGGTACAGATTAGGGGAGATCTGGATGCGAGTGATCACTCCATCCTTTGCTTTGAGATCAGGGGACTGGGGCCGTGCAGCAGGGCGAGCACTAGAAGCTGGGACTTCAAGGGGGCCAACTTTGGCCAACTGAAGGCCAGACTGGGGAAAGTCTCCTGGGATAGGTTACTGGAAGGTGAGTTGAGGAGGGGTGGATAGCACTTTTGGAGGTGCAAGCCTTGATGATACATCTAGTTAGTAAGGTGGAGAGGCAGAGGAGAGTGCTGCCATGGATGCAAAAGGAGGTGGTTAGAGGGATTAGACGAAAAAGGAACCTCCATAGGAAATGGGTACTGGGGCAAATAGAGTAAAGGGTGTACCGGGAGGAGGAGGCCCGTTGCAGAAGGATTCTTTGCAAGGCTAAGGCTGATTACGAGCTGAGACTTGCCAAGAATGTCAAGAGTAACAAAAAGGGCTTCTTTCAGCATGTAAATAGGAAGAGGAAGGGGAGACAAGTGGTGGGACCGCTAAATAATGAGGAACGAGATCCAGTGACTGATATGAGGGAACAGGCACAGATGCTAAATGACTATTTTGCCTCTTTGTTCTCCCCAAAGCAGGATGGGGGATATCCGCATAGGAGATTAGATGAGGCTGGAGATTTAGGGGCACAGATTAGAGTCACCCCCCCTTGAAGTCAAGGGGCTCTTCAGGGCATTGGACATTACAAAGGCGCCAGGCCCTGAAGGGTTACACCCGAGAGTACTTAGAGTGTTGGCAGGGGTTCTCTCACGCCCGCTGTCCTCCATTTTTGAGGCCCCGTGGAGAACGGGTGAAGTTCCAGAGGACTGAAGGGTGGCATCAGTGGTTCCAATTTTCAAAAAGGGTAGTAGACATGGGGAATTATAGACCTGTTAGCCTTACGTCCATTGTAGGAAAAACAATGGAAAGGCTCATAATAGAGAGAGATCTAGTGATGCTAGATAGGGAAGGGAGGCTGACAGCCACACAACACGGCTTCCGCAAAAACAGGTCCTGCCAGACAAACCTTGTGGAATTCTATGACAAGGTTTTGAGATGGCTTGATGGAGGGGATGCAGTGGATGTGGTATACCTGGATTTCAGCAAGGCCTTTGACAAAGTGCCCCCTGATATCCTGGTGGAGAAACTGAGGAGCTTTGGGATACACCAAAGCACTGTCCGGTGGATTCGGGCATGGTTGACTGACTGAAAGCAGAAGGTAACCATTAGTGGGGAATCATCGGGATAGTGGCCGGTGACAAGCGGGGTCCCCCAGGACTCTGTCCTGGGGCCGATCCTGTTTAATCTGTTCATTAATGACATGGAAGAAGGGGTGAACAGTCTGCTGATCAAATTCGCAGACGACACTAAAAGTGGAGCATTGGCCACAGCTGAGGAGCAGGTTCTCCAGATCCAAAAGGATCTGGACAGACTATAGAAGTGGGCAGGAGACAACAGGATGGTGTTCAATGTGGATAAGTGCAAGGTCTTGCAGGCTAAACATGAGTCAGCAGTGTGATGCGGTGGTCAAGAGGGCGAACACCACCCTTGGTTGCATAGCCAGGTGTGGCTTCTAGATCAAGAGAGGTATTACTACCACTCTATACAACTCTGGTGCACCCGCGACTGGAGTATTGTGCTCAGTTTTGGGCCCGTCATTACAGAAAGGATATAGTTAGGTTAGAGTCAGTGCAGCGTAGGGCCACAATGTTGGTGGCCGGTTTGCAGGGGATGGGGTATGAGTTGAGACTGAGGAAACTGGGTCTCTTCAGCCTGGAGAAGAGGAGTCTCAGAGGGGATATGTTGGCGACATACAGGTATGTGAGGGGATGTCACATGGAGATGGGTAGAGACCTGTTCTCCCCTGCAGAGGAAGGCAGGACATGCCCCAATGGAATAAAGCTCAGGGAGCCAAGCTTTCATTTGGATGCCAGGAAGCACTTCCTGACAGTTAGGACCCCAAGGGCGTGGAATGGGCTTCCACAAGAGGTCATTGAGGCCCCATCGGTGTGGGTTCAAGGATAGGCTGGATGTGCACTTGGTGGGCATGTTGTGAGTGGACCTGGCTGGTGCCGGGGTTGGACTGGATGACCCGGGAGGCCCCTTCTGACTCGCTCTGTTTCTATGTTTCTATGTTTCATTGAGCTATGCAAGCCGCTTCGCCACGACAAGGCAGTGATCCATGAATGAAGTATTTCTATTTACATCAGAATAATTATTCTTGTATTTGTAGCCAAAAAATGGCACATGCAAATTGGTGTCCTCCTTTCCCCCTTTGTTGGTGGGTCCCAAGCCACCTACCTAGCAACCAGGTAAGAGGGGCCCTGTAGAGACAGGAGGACCTCTCTCAGGGCTCTTTGCCGTGGGAAGGGCCTCTGTCCTGGTCCCGGCCCTAGCCCCACATATGTCCCATTGTCCTAAGGGTTATCTTGGGGACCAGCCTTGGGTGGCTTACCAGCACAGCCCACCCTGATGTTTGGCAACTGTGAAATCTGGCAGGAAAGAGATCTTTGCTGATCTCTTTTATCCAAGGAAGATTCTCTCCAGATTGAGAGCATTTGTTACCTGCCTTTTCTTATCTGCACTTGATCTTTAAATTAAAGAAGTGGACAAACAAACAAACTTGATGCATCATGTATTCTGTGGCATCCTGACATAACCTGATAGAAATCACATTGCATTAGACAGCATGATCTCTGGCTGCAGAGCCTGCAGATAGGCACGTTGTCCTCAGATTGCCTTGCCAAGATGCAATTCCACCCCATTTCCTATTACCCATTAGCAAGATTTATTGATCAAGGCTATAGGCAGATGATGCAAACAATAACATGGCTATTGATTAGTGTGATGACTGGCAGATAGGTATTTATGATGATGGAGACTTCTAAGCTTCTCAGCATATGCCAGGGGGTGAATATTGATCATGGTAGTTTTCTGCCTCTCAGGAATGATAACCTGTGCAGTGTGGCCTGTTGGGGACTGATCCGAGGACATTTTCAGAAGGTTCTTTGTGGCTTTGGGGTAAAATTTGGAATTTCATACAGCCTTACATCTATGCTTTCCTGAAACATTTTTCTATTACCTTAGAAACACAGAAAAGCCATGCTGGATGCTGGATCAGACCAAAGGTCCAGCTAGTCCAGCACTCTGTATGCTCAAGCCAGCTGCCCCCAGGATCCTTCAAGGAGGATGGGTGCAAGACCTCTGTCTGCCCAAGCTCCTCTGCAACTGGGGCACACAGGCAAGCCACCTCTGGTGAGAGAGGTAACCCATGGCCAGCAAGGCTAGTAGCACTGATAGCCTCCTCCTCCATGAATCTGTCATACCTTCTGCTTCAACAAAACTCTCAGAGATACTAATTATTTTATTTCATTCATTTATTAAATTTCTGTACTGTTCTGTGAGGTTCACAAAATTTAAAACCCTACAACACAACATGAGAAAACATAATGTCAAGACATTTAGCATACAAAAAATAGAATTATTGGGGACAATGCAAAACAATTGGCAATAAAACACTGGACTCATGTCATTCATAGAAACAATGAGTTGGATCCAGGCCAAATTAATTGAATGTGTTCCCCATTGAAATCTGTGGGACAAATCTCGTGGATTTAAATGGGATTTAAGTTCTCCTAACTTAGTCTGCATTGATCCTACACAGTCTAATGCATTGTATCCAGTGTTAGTCTAGTTTAAAACGCTTTCATTTCAAGAAGTCTTCTCTAAGTAAGTCTAACATTGGATACAACTCATTATCAAGTTGAAACACACTCTCTCTCACACACAGACTGTAGAATTCAGCAACAGTAAAACCAAAGTAGGATGGTCAAAAACTAGCAGCATCAGTAAAAACAAGTAAAAAAGGATTCAACAAGGACTCTTGTGACATGCTAAAAATTAACAAATGTTAAAATTAACAAAAATTAACAAATGCATGGACCTTCAGGTATTAGAGCACTGGTGGACAGAAGGTAGATCTTCAGATGTTTTGGATTTCAGTTTCTGATTATTGGTCATGTTGGGGTTTGGAATCCAAAACATGGGTGATCTAACTTTTGCCCACCACTGGCCTAGACAGAGTCCCCTCCATCAGTTGCTTGCAGTATTATTCTAGATCAGGGTATCTGCAGCTTTGTGGATACTGCTTTGTGAATCATACCCATTTTACATACAGGCAAACCTTAATGTTACCTTTGGGTATTCGTTCGTGCATCTGATGAAGTGAACCTAGTCTACCAAAGTTTATGCCATAATATTTAAGGTGCCTCAAAATTCTTCTAACAGGGTTACACTTCTGGAAACTGCAATCCAAAATGACAACGTCTGGTAAAACAATATAACAAAATACACTTCAGATCTAAAATCCACAGGTGTGAAAAGAAAAGGTGCCCAGTAGGTCTCTCCAGAGAGGACCTTCCAAAATTAGGGTGCCACCATCAAATGGACTCTTTTCTCTGTAGCTATCCAGAAAGGTCTCAGAAGCTGCTCTCAGGATCTGGAAAGGTACACACAGAAGAAAGCAATCTTTAGATAACTGCTTCCAAACCAGTAAGGGTTTTAAAGGTCCAACTCAGCACTTTATATGGGACCCAGAAATGAACTTGGAACCAGTGATGATTGTGAAGCGCTGGCATCAAATGTATAAATCGTCCAGTCTCTTCATAATCTTGCAACTATATTTGGGGCTAGCTGAAATTTCCGTAGTTTTCAAAAGCAGCTCTGTGTACCAAGCATCCCAGTAATCCAAGCGAACGGTGGTGCACATATAATTTTCTCCTTCCCATACTTCAATTTCTCAAGGCAGTTTTCTCTTTTCTTGGATCTGGTGCTGGAAGAAAATTGCTGTGGGGTGGGGGTGGGGAGTCTGCAGCTCTCTCGCTCTCTCTCTGTGCGTGCATGTGTGCATGTGCATGCTTGCTTACGTGCATGTTTGTCTGTCTCTGTCTGTGTCTCTCTGTGTGTGTTGTTCTGCTTTATATGTCAGCAGAGCAGACAGGAGAAATACGTGCCTGGTAACATTGCATCTGAGGACAAAACTGCTCATTATATAGCTTTAAATTTCCTCTCCTGTGTTTTAGTTTAAAAATGAAAAGTAGCCACCTGAAGCTAAAATCAAGAGTGGAAGGAAAGGAGGTGAAAACAGGGTTCCCAACCATACACTCTACGAGCCATTTTCCTTCTCAAAATGGTCTTCTACCTGAATTTCATTTTCCCCCTGTGAGGTAATTTTTTAAAAATGTAGGAAGGTAATGGTTAATTGTTTTTATTTGGCTTTTATACTGCCCATAGCCAAAGCTCTCTGGACAGTCCAGAGAAATCAGAACCTTAAAACTTTGTTCAGCTTTAGTGGAAGAGTTACATGAGGAAAACTACCCAGCTAAGATGGAGGTGCTGTTGGTGGATTGTCCGTCTGCTCAGAGGTGGGGGGAGGGGGGGCTTCAACCTGTCCTGGACTGGGCTGCACTGCCCCTGAAGGACAGGGCTCACAGCTTGGGGGTGCTCCTGGACCCAAAACTTTCAAACCCAAAACTACCTTGAGTCTCAGGTAGCCTTGGTGGCCAGGCGCCCCTTCTTTCATCTGTGTTTAATTTACCAACTGTGGCCCTACATGGACAGGCAGAGCCTTGTACCAGAGTTACACGCTCTGGTAACTTCTTGGCTTGACTACTGGAATGCACTGTATGTGGGGCTGCCCTTGAAAACAGCCTGGAAACTCCAAGTGGTACAGAATAGAGTGACACAACTGTTGACACAAGCAAGTTCACATGTCCATATTACTCCAATATTATATCAGTTACATTGGCTACCAGTTTTGCTCTGGGCCCAATTTAAGGTGCTTGTGTTAACATATAAAGCCCCAAACAGCTTGGACCCTGAAGGAGCACCTCCTTCCCTAGGTGCCTTCCTGCACCTTAAGATCTGGGTCAGAGGTCCTTCTTCAGGAGCCCTCCTTGAAGGAAATTAGGAAGGTGGCTACCCAGAGAAGGGCCTTCTCTGTGGTGGCACCCCAGTTATGGAATGCACTCCCCAGAGAGGTTTGTCTAGTTCCAACACTTTCTTTGTTTTGGCATCAGGCCAAACTCTTTTTATTGTCCCAGTATTTTAAGGTTTAGATTGTGATTTTAACTGGGGTTTTATTGTACAGAATTGATGCTGTGCTTTACTTTGTTTTATTGTAAGACCATCCTGAGACTATTTGGTAATGGATGGTATAGAAAAGTTTGAAAGAAAAAAAGAAAAGAAAAGAAAAGAAAAAAGACAGACAGACAGACAGACAGACAGACAGACCGAATAGTTGTGAAACCTGAAGGACCATCTGCTCCCATATATACCTACCTGGTCCCTAAGAACTGGTGAGGAGGCCATCCTTTAAGGAGGTGAAGAAGATGGCAAATAGAAGAGGGGACTCCTCAGTGGCTGCCCCCATTTATAGAATGGCCTCCTAAAAGCAGTTCTTCTGGTGTTGTCTTTACAATCTTTTTGGCACCAGGCAAAAACAGTCCTCTTCTCTTTAACAATTTATTTTATATTAAGATCTTATTTATACTCTTTTTAGCCTTAATATATTTTAACTTTTTGATATCTGACCCCTTGGTGATGTATTCTCTGTTTTATTGTATGTTGCTTTTAAGTGTTTTAAAACTTGATGCTATTTTATGAAATATTGTTGTAATCCACTTAGAGAGTCTTTGGACTAGTTATAGCAGAATATAAGTTGAATAACTAACTAAATAATACTCCTGCCGAGACAGTAAACAGTGTTACTGAAGCTTGTTGCTGAGCCATCTTTTACTACGTGAATCACTTCTGCAAACTTTCTGTAGAAAAGCAGCGTACACACATTCTAGGTGAGTAACAAACCAGAAACAACTCCACAAACTGATAGCACCCTTCCTGTGCCTGCTCATCATAAGCACTCACAGGCCCAGCCCCTCCCTACAGGGCTGCTCACAGGTCCCCTCTGCACTGGTGATCCCCCACACCTGAGCAGCCTGGTGATTGGAACAGACCCACCGGACTGCCATTCGTATTATGACCCACCCACCCCATGCCCTGTGAAAAGGCTGCAGAGTGCCTAGCCCAGGGTGGGACGCTGCCATGGATGCTGCAAGGGGGGGCACATCTGCTGGGGCTCCCTCTGAACTTCAAAGGCGCGATCCAGTGCATGGAACCCAAACCTCCAAACAGGGTCAGAAGTTGGATAGCTCCTTCAAAGTTTAGACTGAACTCCAGGATGTACTGACTCCTTTATTTTCTTTCTTTATATCTCACCATTTTTCCTGCAGGGAACCCAAAGAAGCAACTGTAATCCTCCTCCTCCATTTAATCATCACAACAACCCTGTGTGGTAGGTTAGGCCAAGAGTCACCCAAGAGTCACCCAGGGAGCTTCAGGGCCAAGTGGGGACTAGAACCCAGGTCTTCCCATCATGGTCCTTGACTCTCCCAAGCCCCAGCCCAACACTCTCACCACTGTACTTTGCGAGCTATCATGGATCTGCTGCATCAGACATCGGAGCTTCCAGCCAGTGCTACTGCATGTTGACATGGCCCCGAACATTTCATAATTGCTTTTCCTTCTCCAGATCTGCAAATGGTTTAAAGTAGCCAACACACATCATGTTCACAGGGCTAGAGCTACCTCTTGGGCTGCAAAGCTTCGGATTCTGCCCCCCACCCCACCCTGCCAAGTCCTGACACAGTATGGCTTGTCCAATTTCTGTCTCAAAGCATTTATTTATTCATTCAAACCATTTTTATGCTGCCCCATTCACAAAAAGCCTCGGGGCAGCTTACAACAATAATAAATAAACATTAATAAACAATTTGTACAATTAGAATTAAAAAACCAGAAGCATCTCAGCATATACCTAAAAATTCCATAAATACAAATCATAAGTTAACAATTAAAATAACTTTTAAATTAAAATATCTTGGCCTGGCGCCAAAAAACAAATAACGACGGCGTCAGGCGGAACTCTCTGGGGAGCGCATTCCATAGGTGGGGACCGCCGCAGAGAAGCCCCTCCTTCAGGTACTTACCCTCCTAATATCTTTCACGGAGGGTTCCCGGAGAAGGGCCTCTGCTGCCGATCTCAAGGGGCAGGAGGGCATATATGGACGCAAGCATTCCTTTGGGTAACCAGGTCCCAAGCCGTTAAGGGCTTTATAGGTGATAACCAACACCTTGAATTGGGCCCGGACTTCAATGGGGAGCCAGTGAAGCTGACGGAGAACTGGGGTAATATGAGAACAACACCCAGTCCCCGTCAGCAACCTGGCAGCTCTGTTTTGCACCAATTGAAGTATCTGGACCATCTTCAAGGGTAGCCCCACGTAGAGCACATTATAGAAGTCTAATCAGGAAGTTACCAGTGCATGTGTCACTGTCGCCAGGCAATGATTTTCCAGGTAGGGACGCAGCTGATGGATCAGCCGAAGCTGAAGGAAAGCGCTCTTCGCCACCACCGTACCTGAGCTTCTAATGACAACTCAGGGTTGAGGAGCACTCCCAAGCTGCGAACCTTGTCCCTAAGAGGGAGTGCAACCCCATTCAGGACAAGGCCCAGGTCCCCCACCTCGAAGCCCGAACCACCTACCAACAGAACCTCTGTCTTGTCTGGATTGAGCTTCAGTTTATTGGCCCTCATCCAGCCCATTACTTTGGCCAGGCACCGGTTCAGCACAACCACTGCCTCACCTGGATTGGTTGAGAACAAGAGGTAGAGCTGGGTATCATCAGCGTACTGATGATTCCGCAGCCTACACCTCCTGATGACCTCTCCCAGCAGTTTCATGTAGATGTTGAATAGCAAGGGGGACAAAATGGACCTCTGCAGAACTCCATGGCATAACTGCCATGGCGCAGAGCCATAGTCCCCCAGCACCACCTTCTGGAATTGGCCATTGAGATAGGAGTGGAACCACCGCAGAGCAGTGCCTCCAACTCCCAGTCTCGCTAGCCTATCCAGAAGGATACCATGGTCGATGGTATTGAAAGCCGCTGAGCGGTCCAGGAGAACCAACAGGGACACACTCCCCCTGTCTCTCTCCCTGCACAGGTCATCATATAGGGTGACCAAGGCAGATTCAGTACGATACCCGGGTCTGAAGCCAGACTGAAATGGGTCCAGATAATCAGTTTCATCCAAGAGTGCTTGGAGTTGTCCTGCCACCACCCACTCTAACACCTTGCCCAAGAACGGGATGTTGGCCACCGGTCTATAATTGGCAGCCATCTCTGGATCCAGGTATGCCTTCTTTAGGACTGGCTGGACTACCGCCTCCTTTAAAGGGGCAGGTACCCAGCCATCCCTTAGAGAGACTTTGACAACCTCCAGGATCCAGGTTCCTATCCCGTCCTTGGCTTTCTTGAGTAGCCAAGATGGGCAAGGGTCCAGTAAGCAGGTGGTAGGATGGACTTGTCCAAGCACCTTGTCCACATCATCAGGCCGCAGCAACTGAAATTCATCTATCAATTGTGGACCAGACAGCAACATTGGCACCTCCCTCAAAGCTTCTGAGTCACTAGTGGAGTCCAGCTCGTGACAAATCTGAGCAATTTTCTCCTTGAAATGCTTGGCGAAGTCGTCACACTGGGCCATTGAGGGTGGCACAAGATCTTTTTTTGGGCCTGGATGAACCAGCCCCTGTACCACCTGAAAGAGCTCCGCCAGACGGCATTGTGAGGAGGCAATGGAAGTGGAGAAGAATTTCTTCTTCGCTGTCCTCACTGCCACAGCATAGGCCTGATAATGGGCTCTTAAGTGTGTTCAGTCAGATTCATCCCGTGATTTCCCCCACCTATGCTCTAGAAGTCTCACAACCTGCTTCATCACCTAGCTCAGATGTATACCAGGGGGATGAACAGGCTCTGCCAGGCGGGAGAGGACGTTTTGGAGTGATCGTGTCAATAGCCCTGGTCATTTCCCCATTCCACAGCTCGACCAGAGCATTGACAGGAGCACCAGCCTTATCAACCGGGAATTCCCCCAGGGCCTTCAGGAATCCATCCGGATCCATCTGGCTCCGGGGGTGGACCAACACAATTGGGTCCGCACCCTTACAGAGGGAAAGGCCACTCTCGAGCTCAAACCTCACAAGGAAGTGATCTGACCATGACAGAGATGTCAGACACAAGTTCCTCACCCTCAGATCCCCCTCTTCCTGTCTCGGCGAGAAAACCAGGTCCAGGGTGTGACCACGTTCATGGGTTGGGCCAGTGACATGCTGAGACAGCCCCATGGCCGCCATGGAGGCCATGAAGTCCTGAGCCTCCCCGGTCAGAACAATCTTGGTGTGGAGATTGAAGTACCCCAGGACCAACATCCTGGGAGTCTTCAACACCAAGTCTGAGATGATCTCCGTCAGCTCAGGCAGGGAGTCTGTTGGGCAGAAGGGTGCACGGTACACCAACAGAATCCCCAATCTGTCTCTGTCTCCCAACACCAAGTAAAGGCAATCTAGACCCGGCCTCGAGAGAACAGGAAACCCCGTGAGGGAAATAAAGGCTTGGTAAACCAAGGTGACCCCCCCTCCCCTCCCCTCCCCTCCAGGTGTGGTCGGTGCTGAACCAGGTACCCAGGCGGGCACATTTGAGAGAGGGAGACATCCCCCACTCCTCCGCCCAGGTCTCTGTAATGCAAGTCAGGTTGGCCCCCTCATCCACAATCAAGTCATGGATGAGGGAAGATTTATTGTGGACTGACCTGGCATTATGCAGCAGCACCGACAGGCCCGGGGGGCGGTTGACAGGACTACCTGGAACCCTCAGGCTGGGGGAATAACCAGAAGGGGGAACAGGTGCTAGCCATCTGTCCCTCCTTCTTCTATGCGGACACGTTAGACCCCCAACGCTGTAACATCCATTGCCCATGACCACCCCAATGGCGGCACCGAAGCACTCCCCAGGCAACCCCATACTCAAAGCCAGAGATGAATCCATTAAAACAACTAAAAACACATTAAAACACTTAAAAACATTTAAAAACACACCCACAATCCCCACCGCCCACTGTAACCAATCCCACCTGCAGGCCAACAGCAAAGACCCTGACCAGCCCAGTCCTCACTCGGCCCTGAACGGCCACAGTGTCACCGCCCTTAGGCCGACGCCCTTCAGCCACCAGCCTGAGGCCGCTGGCCCCTTTAGCTGCAGGTGAGTTAAAGGCCGCGCGGCCCCTCCCCCGTGCCCCACCCTGGACCGGTGCGGCTCTCACCCATGCTGGAGGAGGGGGGCAGGAGCCGGGCCTGCGGAACACTCGGCAGCCGGACGGTGGGCCCACAGGCCAGCAGCGTCCCGGCTCCCGGTCCCGCGATGGCACCATCTGTTCTGCGGCGTCCTCAGTGGGCGTCGGGGCGCCGGTCAGCCGCGACGGCGGCGGGTCTTGCGGTGGCAGCAGTGGGCCATCCGTCCCTTTATCAGATTCCAGATTCTCTTTCCATACCAAAATTCATACACATTTTCCTGGGCCTTTCCCTACAAAGGAACACACCCATTATTCACAATTGCCAGATGGACTCATTTTTAAACCTGTAACTTAAAGCATGTTTGTGCACATTTCTGAGATGCACACATTTTTCATGCACATTTTTAGAATGCTTCCATTTTGAACATATTTTTGCTATTGCACATATCACATAGTGAGCTCAGGATCATAATTACAGAAGGTGTTCAGCACTGTGTTCATTTCCAGGTGTAAATTGGCTGAAATCTCGTAAGAATGTGGCAAAATGACATTGTCATGCATCTCTCATCCTGAAAGGATGTTTGTTATTCTTCGAAGGGTGCACTTGTGATTCTCCCAGTGGGAAGTATACAAGCACTTTATTCCATGCCTTAATTTATAGATGTTGTCTTAAAAACCTTGCAAGGCTTCATCTGTTTGAAAAATCAAATGTTGGGTGCCATCCATAATGTCTTCTCTCAGGCAAAATGCGCCAGGGTGTTTTGACTCCGATGAGTTCACTGTGCTTTGATGATGGAGATGCATGGCCCACTCTAGAATTACACTTGAAGCACTCCAATGTTTCTCTCATAAAGCAAAGGGTCTATTTTCCCTCCACACACATTGCCTTTAGTGAAAGTCATCTCCATGCATCAAGGTGAAAAAGAGGTGATTTGTTCCTCAATCAGAGATGATCTAATTCAATTGCTGTGATTTATGAGATGAAGAAAAGGGCATCCTCTGACCTTTGTCCCCTTGGTTTGGTTTTCCTCAGTTCAAATTTTCTGGGGGACAGACTTAAATAATTGTTAGGGAAAAGGAACAAGCATCTTCCTAGCCTGCTAAAGGTCTTACAAGATTTGCATGTCAACCTGGAGGATTTGCTTCCATCAGCTATTCCCTTCTTTTGACGTAATCAGTGTCAAATGTTCTTTAGTTTTGCTTGATCACTGGCCTTAACAGGGCTGGTTTCAGTAGTTAAAGTAACAAATCTTCAAAAATGGATATTGGAATAACATATAATCGATCATTATTTTGGATTATATCGTGCACTTTGCACATTTCCTTTGCCTTTTCTTGTTAGCATAAGATGGTGAGCATAAATCAGTGACAGAACAACCTCTCTCTCTCTCTCTCTCTCTCTCTCTCTTTCACACACACACACACACACATGGCGGAGGGGGCGGGGAGAGAGAGAGAGAGAGCGAGCGAGCGAGCGTGCAATCCTTGACCCATTTATCTGGAAACAAATCTTATTGTGTCCAGCAAGATTAACCTCAGATATGCATTTATACAGTGGTACCTTGGCTCATGAACTTAATCCATTCCACAACTCTGTTCGTGACCCAAATTGGTCATGAGCCAAGTCAAATTTCCCTATAAGGTTCAATGTAAATAAGGTTAATCCATTCTGTAACCATTTTTTAAATCAGAAAAATGTGAAGCAAAGTGACAACAACAAAGATCGCAGCCATCTCCCCCTCCCCACCCCAGGCACAAGCACGGCCATCTCCCTGCCCCACCCCAAGATCATGCCTGTCATCTCTGCATGCGCCTGTCATCCCTGCAGACGCTGGTTATCCTGGCACATGCCCATCATCCCGGAGCACTGGGGGGTGGGGGGGGAGAGATGGGTGTGATCGCGGGCACACTGGGGGAGGAAGAGACGAGTACAAACAGCACACTGGGGGACTGAGAGTGAATGGGGCGTGCTGGGGGAGAGACAGGTGCGAACAGGGTGCACTGGGGGTGGGGAGATGGCTGTGATTGCAGTTCCTTTCATGCAGGGAAGGTGTGCCTGATCAGAGGTGCGCTCCTGCAGGAAAGACAGGCGGAATCTCGGCCATCTCCCCCACGGCTCTGCTTTGCTGCTCCTGTCTTTCCTGCAGCAGTGCGCCTCTGATCATGCATGCCTTCCCTGCATGAACGGAACAGCGATTGTGGCCATCTCTCCACTCGGGGGGTGGGGGGGGAGATTGCTGTGATCTCGTTCGCCACCCAAAGCGGTGTTCACGACCCAAGTCAAAATTTTTCAGAAATTTTTGTTTGACCCGATTTGTTCGTGAACCAAGGCATTCGTGAGCCGAGGTACCACTGTATAGGGTTTTGGCCTTAATTGCTAGAATTGCAGTTAAAATAGATGTGGAGTGCTATTTTGCTTGAAAAACAGTCACTCTTTTCTTTCTACTACACAGGTGAACTTCTGTGTAGTAGATGGCATGTTATTAACAAGTCAGACCTATTGCACAACACAAAATTTGCATTTGTGGACTAATCTAAGATAACACAGTTGATTTATTTGTTTATTTTAAATTGATTTAAATGATTCTTCAGGAAGAATGATTCAAAGGTGGTTTATGACAAAATAAGAAGGAAAATATTGGGAAACAAAATGCACAATGCCAAAATGAACCCATAAGTGAGGGCAGCAGATAAAAGCTCAGACACAAATCTTAAAATGCTTACACAGATAAAAGGGTTTTATTGCAAGGATAGCAGTGTTGCTGCCAGGCAGGTCTTCTGGGGAAAGGCACTGCTCATAACTGGGTACCAAAAAGCCTTCTGCTTAGTTGACATTGGCTTCTCCTCTGACAGGGATGCATGCCCAGAAAGGCATCAGAGGATGGTCTTAAAATGATGCCTATAATCGTTATAACTTTGAGTACTGAAGGACCTTCTAAGGAATCAATGGTTACTTACCAGCAATTCTTGACTAGAACAACTTCCTCTTGGTTGGCCCAAGCAGCATCAAGAAAGTGCAACTCTGTTGGAATAAGCAGGTCGTTTCCCTGCTTTTGAAGGGGAGAACAGCTGTAAACCTTGGAAGCACCCTGGCCCCAGCCCTTGCACATTGCCCCTGATGGGCCCCTGCCCCTCATCCCCTGCCACTGCCTCTCAGCATCCCTCCTGCTGCTCCCACCTGTCACCTCCAGAGCTCCTGCACCACCCCAGTAGGAGCCCCTTGCCCAGCCAGCTGCTGCCAGCAAAGGCCCTCGCCTTCCACTTCCCTCTTGTGCATGAGATGTGCAGCTCTGCAGCAGCTCTGTGAACACAGGAAGACATGACTTGGCAGGAGAAGAAAGGGGTGACAGTTTGGACAAATCTGCCCACCCAACCTCAGCTCTGGCATTACAGGTTCAGCAGTCTTGGCCATTTGTTGCAAGGCTGTTAAGATAGTTCTGGTGGAACTTGGGAAGAATTGAGAATTCCCACCCATGCCCACCCTGCCTAAGTCCTTCTTGCCCATTTCAATATTCTGAGGCAGCCTGGACCTAACCTGGGGACCTCCAGCTGTGCTGGACTACAACTACTATCATTCTCATTCAAGGAGTGGGGAAACTCAAACACCAATGACACATTTCCTATTTTTGCAGGTTGGTTCAGTCTTTAAAATGGTCTACAGTATTTCAAGGCATCCCCTTAAAGGATTTCTTTGTACCTGCATGTAGCACACTCATTTTTCATTTACTGTACATCTGTGTGATATTTGAATCCTTGTCCTGGGATGAGTCCTTCCATCCAATGATTTCCCCCTTCTGCCCTTCCGTCCTTCCTTCCTTTAAATTTGTTTACAGGCCTTTAACCTTCAGCCACCCACCCTTCATGTTTGGAGGTCTGATGTGCTTGGGTCTGCAGTGTTGGTGGTGGAAGAATCCAGTTCACAGAATCCTTTGTGATCACTTGCACAAGAGAGAGTTCTCTTCAGGTGGCCCAGATGAGCCAAGTCTATGTTTAGTGGCATCTAAACTCTTCTTCTTTCTTTCTTCTTATGCACAAGAAATCAATCCCTCTAGAACTGGTTAAAGCCAGGAAGAATCAGAGCCCAGTCATACTGCCAGAGGCTCAAACAGAGCAGGAAAGCTCATGGACCAGGGTTTCTCTGAAGGATACTAGTCCCTTAACAGTGGCAAAAAATAAACACATTTTTGGCTGATGTCAATAATATTTTATTTATTCTATACAGGAGACAGAACAGTTCGAAGTGTTACCATCAGCAACAGGGCACTGCATGAAATACACAACTCTCCTCTTCCCATGGATCTTGTGGTAAAATTTCAGTGGTGCTTTCCATGGGTGCATGTAACACCCATGGAAAGCAAGCAAGTAAAGCATGGCTGTTGGCATTGCTCATTTGGTGGAAAACTGTGCCAAGTCTTCACTATCTCTCTGATGGGTAACAGATATGTCTTTGGATAGCACCAGCCTCTCCTTAAGCCTGAGACTGTGTTAACCAAAGGCCATTTTGCAAATTGCTTATCCATGAGCTTAAAAGGCTTTTACCCTGCTTGTTTTGCATGGTAGTTAAGCTCTTTGGCTTGTCATTGTGTTTAATTCCCATGCTAAATGAGTGTACCTCAGCTCAGAGCTTGGGTCTCTTGTCAGTTTTCCCCTGGGAGATTTTCCCTTAACACAGCAGATCCCAGATGATTACAGGGTGGTCGCAGCAGCATCCCCCCACCAGAGGCCCTGATGGGATGCTCCAGAATCTCCGCATGCACCCCCCCCCCCCAATAGAAAGGACACCAGGCAAGCTCAGAAGCAATGCCTCCAGCAGCCTTTCCCAATCTGGGGCTTTCCTGGAGTGTTGGAGTCAGAAAATCCTGGAATTTCAATTTGTGAGGAGGAAATAAAACTCAGGTTCGTGGGAAAGATCAAGCATTCAGACCATCTGTGGCTTTATTGTTTGGCCCAGGTTCCCCCGGTAGACTCACAATAATGCATTACCGGGCAGGCAGAGGTAAACTTGCTGCAAGGTTTCAGTACAACCACAGGGTATTTTATACCCTCCCGGTCACGTACACAGGTACAGAGCAATTGATGACAGAATGCAGACATTACAATAAGATTCTGAGGTCATCACATACAGAGCAGATAAAAGAAGATCAGCCAATCATACAGTGACAATGAGATTACAATATTTCTAATTGCAGTGTATTGACACTTTAGTTGAGTAACTTGAACATATCTCCAGGTCTGCTTAGACATGTAAATTCAAGCTACTGAGAAATTATTCATGAACTCATAAGCTCATGTAGTTCAGACCCTAAGTAATGCATCCACACCATTCTGAATGGCCAGGGCACATGGAGCCCTCTGGGCCAGCAAAAGATACTTCCTGGTAAACTGTGAATTTCAGCAATGATTATTTAATCATTGTGAAGGCATACAATGCATATTTGGACTAAATGGCCTGTCTACTGTAGCATACAGATAAAGGTGAGAGAAAGGAGCGGGGGAGGAATGCAATTTTAAACAGTGACTTAGCTTGGTAAGCTGGTGCTTTTGAGAAGGAGTACAGGATGGCTTCCACCATGCAAAAGTACACAGAAGCAATGTTTTTCTGACAGGATTTATCCAAATTTTCCCAACATTGGTCAACAACTCCCAGCATGCCCTAGCCAGCAATGCTAGTCAGGGCATGCTGGGAGTTGTAGTCTAGCACATCTTGAGGGCTGCAGGTTGGGAAGGAATGGCCTATAGAAGTCTCTGTTGGCACCATCATGGCTTTTCTTGGCTGTATCCACAGTTCATTGTCAGCAGCTCTCAATTTAGCTATCATGAGCTGGCTTTTGAGTTCTGCAGAAACCTCCTGCAATCCTCACACAAAGCAAAAGGGTGATTACAGTGTGGGGAGTAAAGGTTGGCATGTCGTTAAAGGCACAGACCCTCCATTCCGCCCTTCCCCAATGTGATGCTCTCCAGAGACTTGGGACCACAATGCCTGGGATTCTTATGTATTAGCCATGCTGGCTGGGGTGGATGGGAACTGAAGCCCAAAACTATCTAGAGCACACTTCCCCAACCAGGTAGCCTTCAGAGGCATTTGGACTGCATTTCCCAGAATTCCCATCCAGCAGGGCCATTGACTGGGAATTCTGGGTGTCACAGTCCAAATGTGTCTGGAAGGCACAAGGTTGGGAAAGGCTGATCTAGAGGGCATTAGGTTGGGAAAAGTGCCTTCCTGGGACAGGCAACCCACCACTGAGAGAGGCAGGACAGACCTGCCATTGTGTTGCCACTGGTCTAGTTTCTTGGCTGGCTACCTGGGGGCTGCTGTAGCTGGGCAAGTTTTTTCCATGCTACTGGAAAGTAGAACCCTGCCTGATCTGGACTGTCACACCTATCCACAAAACAATGGCTCGGAATCAGTTTCTTGTCAAGGCAAACAGGTTTATTTACAATTGAATACATGGATCCATGGGTGCCTAAGATAGGAACACCTCATGTTAATTTCCTTAGGGTTATATGGAATACCCAAAAGGGGAGTGAATACAATACACAGGAAGGTGATTGGATACTTTGATATGGATAGGAAAGTGATTGGATACACGTCACAACACCATAAAGAAAAGTTACATTTCATTCTAATTAGAT
Source organism: Varanus salvator macromaculatus (assembly GCA_023646645.1). Classification (NCBI taxonomy): domain Eukaryota; kingdom Metazoa; phylum Chordata; class Lepidosauria; order Squamata; family Varanidae; genus Varanus; species Varanus salvator. The sequence goes on along the minus strand of JAIXND010000779.1, from coordinate 6,295,229 downwards.
ACTCTTGACAGGCCTTCTAAACTAAAGTTACCTTGAACAGGCTGGCCAAGTTAAGTAAACAAAAAGGTTACATGTGTGAACTTACAGGGTCAGGGAGGCACTCTGGCACACCTATAAAATACAAAGATAGCAACTGACAGTTACCCACTAATGGAGTGGGGTCATTTGGTCATCACCATCAGACACTGAGGAATCCTTTGATCTGTTTATGGCAAGGCAGTGCGGCGGGATTACATATCTTGTTTTTCTGGGTACAGGACTCTAAATCAGGACAGAGCCTACACCTTCCCAGCACTTAGAGGGAAGCAGGAGTGGGCCACTGGCACAGCCCCCATACACCACTGGCACTGCATGTGGGAGAGAGAAGGCCCCACACCTCATACAGTGCCCATCAGGACTTCAGGGCAATACTGACAGCCAGTGTGTCCCCGAGGGTGGCTCACTGGTGGCTTTGGGCCAGTCAGCAACCCTCAGCTGAACTTACCTCACAGGGTTGTTGTTGTGAGGATAAACTGGAGAGAAGGACGACCCTGTAAGCTGCATGGGTTCTTGTGAGAAGAAAAAAGGCAGGCTAGAAATATAATAATAAATAATAAATACAGTGAAACAATACCACAGGAGCGGAAATGCTTTGTGGAAAACAAATTAAAATGTTTGGGTGGTGATGCTTGAGGAATTTGATTTTTCAAAAATCTGGTGAAAACTGACTGGATCCACATCTCCTGGACTAACACACAAGTTAGCCTTCAGGTTTTATCCTTCAGGTTTTCACACTGCAATTTCACAATGCAAGAAGCATACCAAAAATGTGTATAAAATGATTTTTTTAGCCTATAATAGGAAGGCTACTTTGAAATAAAAGCACATTTAAAATGCATATATTATGAGAAAATGTGTTAAAATATATTTAAATATGATTTTATGCAGTTAAAAACAGAAATGAGTGTACAAACTGGATGGAATAGAATTTTAAATGAACACTTGCAAAATTGCTACAAGTGTAGCATATGTACAGTGGTGTGAATAAGAACATCTTTGCATGGCACAGAAAATATTTCAGTGCAGACACAAGGCTAGTCTCTTTGGAGCCAGAGTTTTCATAACCTGGGTGCTGGTATCAAGCAAGCCATTTCCTGTTATATAGGAAGAGGCACCTGAAAAAAGACCTCAGGGGAAGATCTTAAACCACAGACCAGTGGACACTGGAAGAGCTGCTCCTTCAGATACTTGCGCCCAAAGTTATGTAGGGTGTGCGTTTAGGCAGAAAACACTCCTCCAACTATAAGCATACATAGGATTGTGTGCACAAGGCTTTAAAGGTAAGTGCTGGCACCAAATAGTACTACAGCCTGCATTGTAAGAGTTTAAGATCAGATTGATCACTAAATAGACAGAGAGAGGGAGAGGGAGAGGGAGAGATGGGGAGGTCCTTTTATGAGATCTTTCTTTGCCGAAGCAGCACAAGCTGTTTTCCCATCATGTGGAAGGTGGATGAAAGAAGCAAGGCACCCCTGCATGGCAGAATCATTTTTCTCCGCTCCCATTCCAGAGAGTGGCATATATTCAGGAGAAATATGGAGAATGACCCTTAAACAAGAGGGAGACAGAGGCACCTTACATAGAATGGGCGGAGGGATGACTGACAGCAGAGTCCTGTGCATGGAGCCCCACTGTGTACAGTGGCCCTACTTACTGAAGCGAGTGCAGATGAAACTCACAGGGGTTCCCCTCTGGCCCGGAGAGCTGGCTGGGTCTCTGCAAGGAAGTCTTGCCCTCCCTGGCCTGTGACTGGAAACCAGTAGGGATTCCTCTGTGCAGCATTCTCAATCCAGGGCAGCCATCCCTCTGGATGCAGTGGGCAGAGCACCCCCCGCCCCCCGGGGGCAAGATGGTGCCTCACGGCAGCAGCCATGCTCAGCATTGCAGCAGGCATGGTTCCACTCAGCCGGGGCAGCCACCAGCTGCCCACCCCTGCCAGAGAGGGAAGTTTCCGGGATGGTTTTGCTCCATCCAGCTAAGCCCGGTTGCTGTGCTGGTAGGTAATACGAAAGTGCAGGCACAAAAGGGACAGAGGAAGAAAGGGACGAAAATAGCAACATAATCACCAACCTGACAATTTTACTGTAGGAAATGTTGAAATGTGTTTGGAAAAGAACACATGCCTTTTATCTGAGGCACCTGGGGAGCCCTCTGTTGAAAGTGTGTCTGTGGAGAAGTGTTTCTGTAAACGCAGGAAGGTTTTCATTACCACATCTGGGTTGATGCAGCCTGTTAGGGCTGCAAGGACAGTGTAAGCGAGAGCCTGAGCAAGGCTTTTTGCACAGGCCACTTTAAAAATAGCCCCTCTTGCAACTTCAATTGCAATGGCTCCCCTGGGAGCTTTCAGAGATGAACAGTCATACATGGGGGAGAGGGGGCTTTTTAAAAAGTTGAAGCGGTGCTGGGCGGTCACTCTGTCTCCAGAGCACGGTGCTGGAGTAACAATGTGTGCAGAGATGGATTACATGGCTTGGCATTCTTTCCTCAAAATGTTTCTGCCCTATCCATGCCAAAGAGTTATGAGATCAAGGGCCAGATGAATTAGAAAGGGACAGGAAATGGAAGCAAAGCACATAAATGGTTCCAAAAGAAAGAAAACAGCGTGGGAGATTTGGTGGTGCACAAACTCATCAGCCCTTTGCTAAAAGGACTGCTTTGGTCACATTTGGATAGACACCTGAAAAATAGCAGACAGCCATATTTCTGGCACCTGGGGAATCACATGCATCTTAAAGCAGCTATTGCCAACTGGACACACTGCAGTTGTCTTGGATTACAACTCCCATCAGTGGCCATGCTGACTCAGAATGATGGGATTTATAAGGGGACAGTGGTGGGAGAGCGACAACGGGTGATATCTAATGGACACTTCTGACACATGGAATAGTAAAGCAATTTGACAGTTGCTGCAGCCAGTCCTTGCAGTGCGACTGCTGCAGTCATTTGTATGTTGGGCCCAGTCAGTGCCTTCCACAAAAGGAAGGCCCTGCTGCCCTTTTGGGGGATTTTTTTGGGAGAATCCCCTCCTGCACACACAATAGCTCCCCTCTTCAAGGGGGCTTCTGGCTCTCTGTAATATTTTCAGGGGGGCTGGAGGGACTACTATGGGGGTGGGTGAGGAAGTCCATTTCCATCAGCACAGTGGATCCAGCATAAATATGGATTGATCCTCAGACTGGGGGCAGCTTTGCTGGGTCAGACTGCACAAACTCAGGAGTAGAGTGGAACTTTGCAGCATGCTGAAGACAGGAGAGGCTGAGAAGTTGAGCAGGATCTGGGAAAGGAAGGAAGGTGCAAGGCCTTTGGGTTTTCTGTTCACCACCTCAGGATTTCAGAAAACTCTTTCTAATGTGACTCACACTTAGTAGCAATAATAGTGGAATAAAATAACTGTTGTGCCTTTGAGGCTATCAGGTCAAAATGAGCAAAAGCTCCACCATAATATGCTAATATGCCTGCTAAAAGCCTGGGACTGTAAGAGCAGCTTTAGACTTAAGGTTAGATCAGGTCAGGAATCCACATTGCAACTCCTGCTCCCTAGATATGCTAATAAAAGGTCTTTCTTGGGGGGCACACCTTAGACATGCTAATTGTTTGCCTGTCCTGAAGGTTCTTCTTTTGCTTGCTGTGTCTTCATCCATTCAACCCTATTGTTTTACTCTCATGTGCCTCTAGCAAACTGCCTATGTGATCCTCCCCTTCCCCCTCCCCCTCCAATTGTGTATGCACTGATAGATTATAAAGGCATCTTGTACAGGCTCTATCTTCGAAGTCCCTTTGGTGGGGGGAGGGGGCTGCCTGCATGTCACATGTATTTCCTCTGTCCGAATAAACTGTAAATGTTCCTTTGAGTGTACATGCCCAATGTACCTGCTCTCTCTGGTTTACCTTGTCAAGGCCTTAGAGCAGGCCTGCCCACCCAACCAATTATGGGCCTTGCTGACTGGGGATGCTGGGAAAGGTAGGTGGAACCTTGCAACAGAAGGGGTTCGACCTGTTGCTGTAAGGAGGCGTCTTCTGCATTTGTTGCAGGAGGGAAAACATGTTCTATATGCCCGTTTTGTCCTGGGAAGTGTACTTTGCTCCTCTTCCTCTGTC